>CM064872.1:52442890-53056815 GCA_032719365.1 Prinsepia uniflora | reverse complement strand
GACAAAATGTGATTTCGGATTGGTTTTGGAATTTGGATCACAATGGATCCTGGATTGTTGTGATTTACAAATGGTTTTGGGTTTAAAGACCCGGTACTATTGCTGGATTATATTTTGGGTTTAAAGACCCGGTTAATTGATGACAGGGGCGGGCCCGGATTGGGTTTAAAGACCCGGATTGAGTTTAAAGACTCGGAGTTTAAAGACTCGGTTATTGTGATACCCTCCGAGGCCTATTGATTATGTTCTGAGTTTAAAGACTCGTTGATATCCCGGAAAGGCCTGTTATATGTGAGTTTAAAGACTCGGTGATTGATATCCAGCAAACTGATTGGCTTGTGGATTACTGTTGATTTCTGATGTTTTCGGATGTGATGGGCAGTGGCCCGGTTTATGTGATTTGATGGATTTTTGGACTATGTTCTTGTACTTGGTGATGGACTGCACTCTGCAGTCGAGGTTGTATTAATCGGTTAATTGATGACATTGGGCCCACCTCAAAGAAAGGCTTAATGTGTGATAAGGTGATGGTCGGGATATATTGAGATGACGACCACATTGTCGGGTCAGGTATTACTTGGGGAGTGGATTTGCATGCTTGATAACCTAAGGATAGGTGAAATCCTGTTAGTTATGGAACTCCATAGGATTGGAGTAGTACATGATTTCTGATAACTTGGACGGTTGGCGTCCAACTGCAGGACCATACTTGGTGTATGGTGGAGTTGAAGTTAAGAAAGGGATGTGCCTTGCGATATAGTACGAATGATTGTACTGAGTGCTTATTGGCAATAGGAAGGAATCAGGAGGAAAGGTTAAAATCATTACACGTAGTGACCCTGGGATATGGTGTGATTGACCTAGTGAGGGGAATCAGTTCCCGAGTTATCAAACCTTATGAGTTTATTGGCCTGGTGGCCTGATGACATATGTGCGGATTTAGCCATTGAATCATGTCACGAATGGATGACCTGTAAACGAGAAGATCTGACGGATTTTTCTTTTTTTCTGAATTGTGTGGACTCGAACGTGAGCTAGGCCACATATTCTGAGTAAGTTTATGGTATGACTGCCCATGGGGCAGGGGTTTACAGAAGGATTGAGGTTGATTTCTATAAGTTGGGTATGACTTATACCCGGTTGAGAGTGACTATGTTCGGGATTATCATAGACATATATCCTCGAAAAATTTTATGGCTCCCACTAATTGGAATTTCGAGGACGAAATTCTTTAAGGGGGGTAGGTTGTAACGACCTGGATATTCGAAAAAGGAAAATTTGGAAAATTTGAAGAAAAAGACGATTTTGCCCCTAGAAAGTGGGCAAACGGTTGACTTTTGGCTCGAGCGGGTCAAACAGACTTTGATCGATGACTGTGACGTAGGTCGGGATGTCACGAGTTCATAGACAGGTGGCACGTCCGATGTCGACATTCGACAAAAAAGTTATGATGTTCAGAAGTTCGGAAGTTCAAGGGTAATTCGATAATTAGGTCGAAAAGGAGGAAATTGTTGACTTTTTGTTCGACCACGATTTTTCACGCAATTCAAGGACCATTAGGTAGGTCTTGAAGCCTTGAGTTCGTAGACAGGCGGCATGCTGAAAACGGACCTCGGACGGATGAGTTACGGTTCTAGAACGATGAGGGGCATTTTGGTAATTTTGTGCAAGAGGGGAAAATGGTAATTTTGCAAGGCACAGTTTGAAAGCAGCCGTGAGTGGTTTTCTTAGGGAATTGTTTAACAGAGTGAGTGACTTGGGTGGAAGGAATTGTTTAACAAATCAAGTGAGGGAGGGAACAGAGACAGGGAGAGTGCACGCCTATCTTGTTCAGTGTGTGAGTGTGCCTGAACTGGGGACTGAAACTGTGTTGGTGCTGTTGGAAAATGAAAAACAGAGCACTGGGAATTGTTTATGCAATCGAGTGACTTGAGCAGGGCGTGATCGACCTTCCCAAGACCAAATTGAGTGACTTGAGTGACTTGAGCAGGGCGTGATCGACCTTCACAGAACCTTAATTAGATCCATAACGAAGCTAATGGACAGTAGAATTGTAGAAATCAAGAAGAAATTAAGGGAGTTTCAGTTGGGTCGTCTTGCGGGCAAACCGGACCCGTTTATCTGTCAGACGGGTTGGGACGACGACTGTGCACTTTACTGTAGCAGGCGCGTGGACTCACGCGCAACCACTCAAGGCGGCACGTGAGGGCGCGTGGGCCCGATTCTCGAGGTGAGTTCAACACGACTTTTGTCCTATGCAATGTAATGAACATTTTAGCGTTGGTTTCGAGTTAATCGGACACCGTTTCGACATTGTTCCGAGGGTCCGAAGGTTTATGTTACGTTTTTAATTAATATTTAATTTCCACAAAATTATGGGAAATTAGTATGGTGTTATTTGAGTCCCTAGTGACACTAAAGGTTAATTTCAGACAGGATTCAAGATTTCAGAAAAATGTCGGAAATTATGAAAACGCGTGCAGCGCGAAAACGAGCGTTATGGACGATGTGTGAGTGGACTTTGATTTCTAAAGTTTAATGCATGCATAAATATTTCTATGATTTCTATGATTATGATATATAACTTGTGATAATTACGATTTTCGTATTTATACGTATTTCAATATGCAATACGTAATTGCACGTATTTCGAGACTATGGTTTCTCCTCTGCTTTGATGATGGTTTGATGAACGATTTTACATGATTTGTACGTACGATGTTTTAAAGATGTTATGTTTGTGATTGTGAGTATGACTTACGGTTTTGACACGTATTTCAAGATTATTACGGATTTGTACGTTTTACGAGATTTCAAGTATTTTGTGATTCGATCATGGTTTTGATGCCTTGACTTTGGATTTGAAATACGATTGGATTTCAAAGATTTGAAATGGATTTTGGAAAAACGTGATTTCGGGCTTGAGGCCCAGGGCATAAAAGTAATTCTAATGATTGAGATTTCGGGTTTTGGAAACGTAAAAGTGGATTTTCGGATTTGGGTTCGGAATGGTTATTCCGGATGCAAGCTTACAGAATCATTATTGCGAATTAGAATTCGAGAATGGATGGCGGATGTGATTGGGGATTTCAATGTGAAATTCGGACATAAGTTCCTATTATGACAAAATATGATTTCAGATTGGTTTTGGAATTTGGATCACGATGGATCCTGGATTGTTGTGATTTACAAATGGTTTTGGGTTTAAAAACCCGGTACTATTGCTGGATTATGTTTTGGGTTTAAAGACCCGGTTAATTGATGACGGGGGCGGGCCCGGATTGGGTTTAAAAACCCGGATTGAGTTTAAAGACTCGGAGTTTAAAGACTCGGTTATTGTGATACCCACCGAGGCCTATTGATTATATTCTTAGTTTAAAGACTCGTTGATATCCCGGGAAGGCCTGATATATGTGAGTTTAAAGACTCGATGATTGATATCCAGCAAACTGATTGGCTTGGATTACTGTTGATTTCTGATGTTTTCGGATGTGTTGGGCAGTGGTCCGGTTTATGTGATTTGATGGATTTTTGGACTATGTTCTTGTACTTGGATTTGATCCATGATTTTGGGTTGAGGCCCTGTGTTTATGATTGCGGGCTAAGACCCGAAGGTTAAGAAAAGGAAAATGATTTGATTTTCATACACGGTTTTCTTATATTGAAATGAAATGGATTGTAAATGATTTTCGAATGCATGCATTGGTTTTACGTGGAGGGTAGAAATGTCTTTCTGTAACTGTTTTATAAACTGATTCATTTTTGTCCACTCACACTTTTGTGTTTTTATTGACCCTCCAGGTCGTGGCGCGTTGATCGAGGCTGATCGAGAGGCGGAGGCATGAGTGAGTATGTGTGTGGCTATCCCTTGTTTGGCAAGTAATGAGGGTAATCTGGGAACTTCAGTCGACTTTCCAGACGGAAGCAGGACCGGGTACGGTTATCAATGTCCCTTCGGGGGCGATCCTGTCAATTAGGTACCATCTATACAAGAATTAGTTTTGTTGTAGTTTGTGTTCCAATTTTAAGATGAAGCTTCATGTTGACATGAGGTTAAATTATTAAGATTCTCACCGAAGAGTTTACAATTCCACTTTGTGTTTGTTGTTAGGCAAAAATCATGTTGTTTTGTTACTACTTTCTTTCGTTTTGGTTTCCTCTCAATTTGTTAAATTTAGTGGAGGTTGTTTCGTGTTTTCTTAGATTGGTTTATATATATGTTAATTGGGTTTCAGGATTTTTATTTGTCAAAATGAACTGATGGAAAATAGAGCTTCATTATTTTTAGTATTTTGTTTTAATCTGATTGTTATCTGCCTTCTCAATCTCCATGATTTTAGGTTTTTGTTCCTTCAAATTTTGTTGGTAAAATTGCTTTGTTTTTGTAAAAGGAATTGGAGTTAGAATTGGATTTTGATTGATTATATTTCAATTTAAATTGGTTATTCATTCTCATGTTTGATAGAGTTTCTATTGGGACAGAATTTACGAGTTTTTTATACTTCTGATTAGTAAGTTTTTATTGGAATCCGTAAGCGTTTTGTACCACTCTCATTATTGAAAATGATTAGCAACAACTTTTTTCTTTTCTTTTTTCCTTCCAACTATGAAAAATAAGCTTTCAAAATGACTTTTCTTCGTATTTAAATTGTATTTTGTTTCAATTAAACTAAAGGTGTATACTTAAAGAGATTAAAGTTGAAATACTTATTTTTTTTCTTCAGGTTCTTCAGGTGGAGCAAGTTTGTAGTGTTTCTGCAATTCATAGTGCTTCTAGAGGTCTACAGTTGGTGTGTGGCAAAAACGTTGACTCTTATTATTGACAAAACTTTTCTTGAGCAATAGGTTACATATTCACCGGCCCAAATATTTTTGGGTAAAGAAAATTGACAAAAACAAAATGGAAAAAACCCACACAATAAACAAGCAAGAACACTTGCTAGAGTTTTTGTTGGAGCTACAGACCAGCCCCTAGCCCAGAATCATGCCAAACCAAAAAACCATAAGCTAAGCAAGAGGAATAAAGTAGGCAGAATGCTTGAAATTCAAAATACATAAAGTCATAAACCATGTACATATCACCTATACTATACCTTTAATATTTTATTAAATAATACAACATATTGTTCACAAAAACCACAAGGATGTTCAGTAATTCATATCACCTACTCCTTTTCTTAGCTATAACCTCTTCATCTACACATTTCAACTTCTTGTGCTGAAGTTTCTGCAATGCAGGATTGCACTCTACCATATGTACTTGTAACAATTCTGCGAAGTCCTTAAATTTTGATACCCACTAAATAACAATGAAATTACCTTTACTTCATATTTTCCATTTTTATCATTAAACAAGAAATTTCAAATGAATCAGGCAAGTTCAAACGCCAAGAAGGTCAGCCATGAGAGTTCCACTTCCTAGACCTAGCTCAACTAGTTTTAGTCTTGCAGGCTGTCCCATTTTCTCCAATAAAGACATTGCCATTCAAATAAGCAGAGAGAATTGCAAATCAAATTGAATTCAATAAATTAACATCAAATTGAGAAGTAAAGAATAAGAAATCTACCTCGCCAAACTTCTGGCTCACTTTATGAGAGGTCACCACCTGCTCCAAACACATCTCGTTTCATGTAGACCCAACTTTTGGGTTAACCTCCTCCATATACTCAGCAACTAAGATTGGGTCACCATGAAACTAATAAAAAACGCACAATCAATACAAAATGAGACTTATGTACCAAAATGCTCCCACATTCTTATTTTAGAAAGATAATCTTGCAATCCTCAATGTGAAACTATTTTAGAAAGATAATCTTGCGATTCTCAATTATATATAATCACTTACCCTGGAATGGTGCAAGAATATATTGCCATCCAATTCTTCACATATTTATCAAAAACCTATGAAATAGATGAGCACATAAAAGATACCATATTAGGAAGCTGTATATCTTTGATGAAATAACTAGAAAAGAGGGTGAACAAAGCAAATATGAAAGAAAAATAATTACGAAAGGACCAATCCTGGCATCTACCCAAGGGTAGATGCAAATATTTTATTTAGTCAAGAGGCAGAGTAGATTTCTTACATGACTATGCAAGGACATGAAACATTTCACAAGAAGGCGCCCCATAGAATGATTTATGATGTTTATCTTTTTCCCTAAAGCAGCAATGTACACTGCCTTTACTTTGCAGCTAAGCAATCAGATGTCTCCTCCAACCTAATTGAAAACAATGCATACTCATATTAATGACCTCAACCACAGTGAAGTAATTTAAGCATATCCTTCATTACTCTTTGTTGAATAGGAGGAGGAGTCATTCTTTTGGACTTTTATGTAGCATTCAAATCAAGAAAAATTAAGCAGGTACCTGTTGCTTTGGCGGAAATCACACCCGAAGCCAATAATTATTTTTCCCTTTTGAAAACCTCACTTGGTAAATTCAAAAATCATATCATACCATAATAACGCGCATGTATGAAAAAAATATAAGACAACAAAATTTTCTATAAGCAATTATTCTTATTAATGTGTGATGTAAGTTAGAATGTTCTAATTTACTGTTACCCAAATAAGAAAGGATATCAACGCGAACCTTGATGATGCCTTTGAGGTGCTTGACGAGCTCCAAGTCCAAAGAAGGTTAATAGGAATGCTCTGCATTGAAATACACATTCAAAATTCAGAATCAAATAGAAAAACTCAAAGTTGGATGGATTGGGAGATGAAAAGGGGAAGTGGTAGTTAGGATGCGGGTTGCATATGCCAGAGCGATCAATGGCGATATTGGTAGCGGGTTGAGTCGCATTTTGGTCAGAGTTTCTCTCCATGTGTTCGACAGCTGACTGGCCAAAAGTGGCCATTCCGTTCGAGCATTGCTAGCAAGCGAGATGGAACGACTACAACACCTTCACTTCAAAAAATTTCATACGGAACCATCCTAAGTATCCAAGAACCAATATCTCAATTAGTTAAAATCAAATGAATTTACCGCTTCCATTATTGTCTTCCCAGTAGCCAATAGTCATTAACTCGCAATTGCATGTCTGGTTGGCGTCTATGCCCGCTGTTATGGTTGCTAACTGTTGCAACGGTCTGGCTATTCACTCTCACTCCCAGCGGTCGTCTCCTTCTCACTCACTCGATTTTTAGGTTTGTTTAGGCTACTAGATTTTTTTTTCTTTACTGTAATATACTTAAGCCATCTAATGGCTCAGATCTCATCTCAATCGATGGGTGAAAATTCACAATTTATAATAGAAACGCTTATTATTTGTGCCTATAAATATGGAGCCGAAAATTCAACATTGAATGGAAAATCAAGTGGCATTATTGAGTCCCCCCCCCCCTATATCTTTCCCGCTTAAATTCAAAGAGATGATTTGATTGATAATGCACACAAATAATAGTGTTTTATATATTAAGATCAGTAGACGAGATAGATTTTTGTGTCTTTTGATAATGAATTTTAATTATTTATTGAGAACACTACCTATAAGCATTGGGAGATTTGAGATTTCCTGTAATATAAAATTCATTCTATTGATTTTAAAAACGATAATATAAAGAAACGTTGAACTACCCATGCATCATACACTAATCTTTTATCCTTTGTACGTATTGATTTATTCATGATTATTACTTCTCATTTGACATTTGTAAGATCGATACCATGCATTGTAATTATGCATATGATATTGGATTTCTTGAGTTATCACTTGAAAATTGTTTGAATGACTTTTTTTTTTTTGTTGGATTCATGATTTATTAGAATGGGAAAAGCTCTTCAAAGTGAGAAGCAAAAAATAAAAATAAGGAAAGTAACTAGCAAGGCTTTGTATGGTTGAATAAAAACTTATATATAATTAGTAGCAAGACACAAATAATTAAGTGTGTCTCACTTATGTAATAATAGACACAATTAATTGTGCCAACAAAAACACAAGCTCTAACAAGCTCACTACAAAAAAGTAAACCACATTTGTATTGCACACGGAACTCTGTGTCTAATAGTGTTTTTGTGTTTATTGTTAATTTTTTTTGCACATAAAAGTTTGTGTCTTATTTAAACTTGGAAAAAATATTAAATAATGTGTGTAATAATTAATAAAGGGCACCAAAAAAGTATTAGTGGCTAAGCCACCTGTGTCCAATGACCAATTTTCTTATAGTGACATAAAAATTACCACCCTGTAAGAATATTACCATCGCTTGGAAAGATTGTCATCGCATTACTATCGTTCCGTCTATGTGCTCTCTCTAGTGAGAAGATGGGGAAACTTCTCAATCGGCTACTAGTCGTATTCCATTGAGATTCGCACCCTACTACGAATTTGTACAAATGAGCATGTCAGGACCTACCCCCAATCCCTCGGGATTAAGGGCTAAATCTTACTCCCGTCTAACTTACGCATGACACGAAGGCTAAACCGACGTTCAACCTCCATGTGACACGTAAGTCGGACAAGGGATTCTCGATTCGACCGTCCTAAAATCTTCGGATTTCCCAAAGTGCGCCAGATCTACTGTGGCTTCGTGAGTGTGATGTCTTTGTTCCTCTCGATCAACAACCTGCACCGCAACAACCTGGAGGGTATCGGAAACATGAAAGACTGTGAGTGGACAAAAATAAAGTACAAGTTCAAAAATAGTTATCAGAAAAACATAATTACATTTTTACCCTCCACGCAAAAACCAATGCATGCATATCAAGTCATGTCATGAAACCATTTCATATTAAAAACCATCAACGTAAACCAGAAAACATTTCTCATACAAAACCATTAATGAAACCATTATTAAAACCCGAATCATACTCTTTCCTCAAATCCACCATTCAAATCCAGGGCCTTAGCCCAAAATCATAAATCCTTATCAAGTATGGGATCTCAGTCCCAAAACTCATCAAATCCAATTCATCCGGGCCACTACCCAAAACATCGGAAAACAAGTGAAAACCAGTGAAAAACATCAATCATGCAAGTTTACTGGATCTCACGTGCGCCCGACTCTTTAAACTCAAAACCATGCGCAATAACTAGGCCTTCCCAGGATATCAACGAGTCTTTAAACTCAAAACACAATCACAGGCCTCGGGGGGTATCTCAATCACCGAGTCTTTAAACTCAAAACATATACCAAGTCTTTAAACTCAAAATATCTCAATCCAGGGCCATCCCCCTGTCAATCAACCGAGTCTTTAAACTCAAAACGAGATCCAGCGGTTTTTCTTTTTCTTTTTCCGGGTCTTTAAACCCAAAACCATTTTCCAATAAACAGTAAAAACCATAGAAAACCCTTATTCGAATTCACAACAATGATTCCGTAAGCTAGCATCCAGAACCATCATCCCGAACCCAAATCCAGATTTCCTTTCCAAGTCTCAAAACCAAATCCGAAATATCATTTCCAAAATCAAGTTTCGAAACCGTAATCTCATGAACAGGACTCCAAACCCGAAATCACTTTTCCGAAATCCATTTCAAATCATTGAAATCAAATCATTAAAATCATCGTCAAATCACAAGATAGACAGAAACCTCGTAAAACATGCAAATCTGTAAATACCTCAAAAAATGTGCAAAACCGTAAACCATCAAGATCATAAATCAAATCATAGAATCACGTATGAAAACATATAAAAAAATATATACATACATCAAGAGTAAGAAAGCAAAGTCCACTCACAGACCATTCCGCCGCTGCCTCGATACGCGTGAACATACGCCGTTCCCTGCCTATCCACTATCACCGGCTTTCCCGAACCTGTTCAAAGCCCATAACAAGGTCACTAACTACCTCATAATACTCATACTAAAGCCCTGTAATTTAAACGAGCCCTAAAACCTTCGGACATCCCGAAACTTATCGAGACGATATCTGATGGCCTCGAAACCAGTGCCAAAATGTTCGTTACATTGATTACATCATTTCTCATGTTGAAAACTTCCCCAGAATATGTCCCATGCGCCCTCACGCACTGCCTAAAGGGGCTACGCGTGGGAGCCAGGCGCCTACTGTTCACCTCCTTCAACCTTGGTCAGACTGGGTCTGAACCGGTCCAGGCCGACCCGATCCAATCCTGAACTGGTGTGGGCGCTTCGACACTAGTTTTCATCAAATTCTCATCCGATTTTAATCTTTTTTCATTCCTAATGCTTATCTTAGTCTTTACAACGAATTTAGAACTTAAAACCATGAGTTTAGATGCTATGTAATACCTCTTCAGTTCAAGAAATAAACCAGCCATGTTCCCCCGCCGTATGCTTCGACTTCCGGCCACCTCCCGTCGTGGTTTTAAGTCCACGTACCTCCTTTTTAACCTCCAAAACCACACCCAAAGCACAAAGTTAAGCATCAACCATTAAATCCTAACTTGCCATGATCGAATTCAAATTATAAATATATTGGTTTTAACCTTACCGTCCATTTCAGGCCCTGAATTCGATTCCCCAGACCTCCAGTAACCTTCCTCAACCCTCACAATTGATCAATAACCAAGAACCACCCTGTGCCATTTGAATCTCATCAGGGGAGTTCACGGGTCTGGTCTTAATCCTACCACCACCGTGCGCGACGGACTTCCCCAACATCACCACCGTATTCCTCAATGTTTGTTCCCTCACTTTTGTTCACATGGCACGACCAATTAAAGGTAACTGAGAGGGGGGGGGGGGGGGGTGTTTGAATCTGCACAAGCTCTATGTCTCTGTTTTATCTCTTCCATGATCGTGCAATCACCCGTTTTATAACAAAAGAGACGGTGAGGAACTTCAACCACCATCGAGAAGGGGCCAGGTGTCCAAAATAATGTGGACACACACATCTGATGTAGCCAAGTGTCCCCTGATCACTGGGCACTAATCCCATCTGATGTAGCCAAGTCTTAATCCTACCTTCATTTTTACCGTTTTGCCCCTCACGTTCCTAGACCTATAACTTTGTCGTTCGACCTCCAATTAGCGCATGCCGCCTGTCGTTGTATTCAGGAGATCGAAACCTTCCTAACGGTCCTCGAATTACGTGAAATTAACTTGTCGTTCAAAAAGTCAACCATTTGCCCCTATTCCATCAAATTACCAAATTGCCCTTAAACTTCCGAACGTCATAACTTCCTCCTCGGATGTCAAAATCGGATGTGCCACCTGTCTATGAACTCGTGACGTCCCGAATTACGTCACGGTCATCGGTCAAAGTCCATTTGATCGTTTGAATGAAAAGTCAACATTTTTGCCCCTTCCAGGGGCAAAATCGTCATTTTGCACCGTCCGTCCGAACACATCCAACTAATCACCGATTAACTTCACTAATCCATCATTAACAACTAATCTAATCCCGATTTCGGGACGGGTTGTTACAGAGCACCTTATTACTGAAGATACATTTTCTCTCATTATTTTTCTTTCATTTTTCTGTTCATTTTTCCACTTATTTTTTAGATTATCTACTCCTCTAAAATTTTTAGCTATTCTCCTTTCCTCTAATTCTGACTAGAAGGCACTTTCTACTAGAGTTTCTTCTCGCCTACTCATCCTTTTCTCATAGGCTTCTAGAGAGCCCATCAGTTTTTTTGGTTGTCATGGAACTCCTCCTTCAACATTTCCCACACTTCATTTGTCGTCGTTACTCCCATGATCCTTGGAAAAATTGTGTTAGTCAAGGTTAGTTGGAGAGCATATAGAGCCTTCGCATCTCTTTACTGCTCTTTCTTCAACTGCCACTGCTACTACTATTGGAGTTTCTAGAAATATTAATCTGGCTTCGATTATGTCCAATAAGTCTTGAGACATGAAATAAGTCTTCATCTTGATGCTACATAAGTCATAGTTTTCTCCGATAAAGATTGGAAGCTGGACTAAAATTTGGCTTGATGTAGAAATCATGGAGGATTAGATTGAACCTAATGTCCAAACTTACTCTAATGATCGAACAAGTTCTAACATGACTTATTCATGATCGAACCAACTCTGAGACCATTGATAATTTTTTGGATGCTATTATAGCACTGAGGAGTTTTAGAAAAGTTAATGTTAGGTTTGTGAGTAAATGAGAGTTTAACAAAGAATATCACAATAGCACAATTCTACTGATTCGATCAATGAAAAAGTACAAAACTTTTACTAAGACATGCTAGTAATATGACACAAGACTCTTCTTTTGACCTTGTACTATTTTTTTTTGGGAATCGGATCCTCTGAGGATCTTGTTAGAGTCCCACCATAGGGTTCTTTTAATCGTGGCCGTTGAATTCGATCCAATTGTGAGAATTGAGTTTTAATTTTTCCCTCGTCTTCACGCACCAAAGCCAAGTGTGTTGGCTCTTCTTTAAACACACTTTGTCGAGTGCAGGAAAAAGGTTGTAGTTACTTCCTTCTCTTCTTCTCTTTGCTTACTTAGGTTTCATCAATTCTCTCTTCTCCAACTGAAAGCCAAGGTAAACTGTAACGACCCGTCCCTAATTTTAAGGATTAATTAAGACTAATTACGGATTAGTGGGGCTAATCGGGGATGAGCCAAAGATTAACAGACGTTCAGGGCAAAATTACGATTTTACCCCTAAACGAGGACAAAAAAGTTGACTTTTCACCCGAGAGGTCCGATACCCGAGGGCCAAGGACCGTTACGTAGATCAGGACGTCACGAGTCCGTAGACAGGTGTCCCATCGAAATCGGACATTTTCCTGGGAAGTTACGGTTAACGGAAGCTTTAAGGTACTATTTACGGCAGCATGTTTTACGAGGCACAATTGGCTTTTGTTCTATTGTGGGCCCCATATATTTTTCGTCAGGTCCAATGGATGAGTGACAAGTACATGCATTGCTCCCATTATACAGATACATGCACCCCCTTGTCTGTGTTCGTCCAAACCAAATCTGAAAACCTTTGAACCAAAAACCATATCCCTCCTCCCCATTATTTTATTTGTGAGGACAGAGTAAGAGAGGGACTGATAGGTGGCAGCAGGAAGGCCAGCAGCCTTGGACGGCGGTGGAAAACCTAGAAACCAGGTAAACAGATGACCCATTAGATTTTGAATTTTGAATTTCAGTTTTGGGATGTTTTGGATGGCCTCTGATGATTGGATGATGTTAATGGGATTGGTACGAGTTTGGGGCGATAAAAAATGGAGGATGAATGCGGTGGAAAGGCCCTGGACGACGACTGAAACTTTGGCCGTGAAAATCAAATAGGAAAGGTGAGGTCTTGCACCATTTTTCTTTTTTTTTTTGATCACCTAAATAGGTTCCTAGGACTGAGACAAAGAGATTAGGATTGAAAGGATGAAAAAAGGATGAAAATGGGAGAGAAAATAGCCTGAACCGTATTTGCTGATGGACTGGTCAAACCTCGGTTCGCCGAAGGTTGAAGGTGACTAGTACAGGTGTGTGGCCTTCACGCGCAGCCCCTTTGGGCTATGCATGGGGGAACATGAAGCATAATTTGGGGGTGGTTTCAACACATGAAATCATCTATTTGATGTAACGAATATTTTGGGACTGGTTTCGAGTCAATCAGACATCGTTTCGATATAGTTCGGGATGTCTGAAGGTTTAGGATCGAGTTTAAAAATAGTTAAAAATTCAGAAAAATTACGGACCTTCAATGATAGGTTAATGAGGTATTTAGTAATCCTCTATTACGATTTGGACAAGTTAGGGAGTCCTAGAGATGGTGATTGGCCCGGGTGAGGCTTATGGTGCGCGTATCGAGACGTAGCTTTGGACGGTCTGTGAGTGGACCTTGTTTTCTAAATTGATGCATGCATAAATGTTTTATATGATTTAATGAACATGTTTTGTGATGCCATGAGTGCATTTGTTTGTGGTATATTCGTATTTATGTATTTTCACGTATTTTGAGGTTTTCGGTTTTATATGGTGCTTTTATGTGCTATGCTTTCTATGACGATTTAAATGAAATGATTTTAGATTTGAAAACATGGAATCGGGCATGAGACCCATTTGATTGAAAACCATCGGACTTGGAGTCCATTTGATTTGATGAGAAATCAGGCTGGAGGCCCATTTGAGTTATACGATCGGGCGGGGGGGCCCCGTTGGTTTACAAATTCAGGATTGAGGCCCAGTTGGTTATGATATCGAGCATGAGGCCCAGTTATGATTTATAAATGTTATTTCAGGTCAGGGACCCATATTTGGATTTGTGATGGTTTTATGGAAAACCCTGGCATAACCTTTTGAATGATTTAAAAAGGTTTTCCGTATACCATCCTCATGAACGGTTGCCCTCCAGACGTTTCGTAGTATCCTGGAGTGGTGGGTTGTCTGACAGGACCCATCCCAATCCCCCCGGGATTAGTGCGGGATGACCCTGCTCCCGTCTGACACGAAGTGTCAGACAAGGGATATTTCCGACCTTTGCCCTCCCGGGCTATCAGAGCACGCCAGGATCCGGAGGAGGCATGTGATATCTCGATCTCTGCTACAGTCCACATCCGATGTCAACCTGAAGGGTATTAAAAACAGAAAGACTGTGAGTGGACAAAAATAAAGATTTTATAAAACATTTCCATAAAAGACATTTATACCCTCCACTAAAAAAGCATGCATGCATAGTAAAACCATTTATCCAATAATATATGTTAAAACATCCATAATTAGGGTCTCAACCTCAAATTCTGTAAATACAAGTCACACGGGCTCCTGCCCAAAACCATTTTACAGAAACCATACAGAAACCAGAACATAGTAACATATGTGGGATCTCAGCCCAAAACCATTTATCATTATAAACACAATTTCCCAAAATCAATTGAAATCATGTTTATCCATTATATTTCATATCCAGAACCTGTCACGGTAAAATAAAGCTACACGTGTGCTAACCGGGGTCTCAAACCCAAGTCTCTCCAGGGTCCACCCAGGTCAATGTCCGTAGATCAATGACCCTCCCTGGAGGAAACGAACCATGCCCATCCTGAGAGTAAGGAACCCAACTGGGGGGCGACTCCACTCAGTCAGTGCTCCGTGACTACTCCGGGGTCCACCCAGGCCAACGACCCTCCCCGGAGGAGACAATCATATATATAGGATGGAATATGAAAAACCTTTTGAAATCATTCTTTAAACCTTTCAAGGATGGTGGTAGAGGATGTAGATGTTATTGATGTTGTTGGTTGCCACTAGTACACTGATCATGTATTGGTTGGTGGACCTGTGATTTGTCTTGGGTCATCAGGTGAAATGAGTATATCGAAGTTAGGTGACTGAGATTTCTCATTTCCTGCTTGGTGGCAGACGAGGTTGGTTTACGTGACGTGGTGAATGCAGCGAGTTTGGTTGTATTCACATAGGATGAATTTTGATGTCATAGTCTTGTATCATCTTTGATTTTCCTCGGTGGAATGACAAGGATCGATACGAGAAAATCAGTGAGAACCCACCGTCTCGGCGTGTCTCGTCGTCGACTGATCTATTTAAGATGTGGGAAACGGTTGAGGACTTTGGACGTCGTGACGATCGGGGATCGTGACGTCTATGGTCGGTTGACGTAGTGTTGGATCTGGATCGTGATTTGGATGATCCAGATAGGTGGAGAGTTTATCACTCTTACTTGGTTGAGTGGAGCATGATGGGACTGAACTTCTTTTCGAGGTAAATCCCATATGGCTTACTACTCGCCTGAGTAGTTGTCCGAGGAGTAGGTGTCTGACGAAGTCGGGTTTTGTCAGACTTGGTGTTGTGTGTGATGTTGTGATTGGCTTCCCTATGAAGTCAATCGATTGTGTTGGGGTAATCGGTCGAACAGGTATCCGATAGGTTCGGATATGGTGCGTCTCGGTAGACGAGAACGAGATTTCAGGTTTTGGAATCAGATTTCTGGATGACGATTCAGGATTTGATTTTGGAACTTGAAAGAGGATTCCTGTATTTGGGTTTTGGAATCGGATTCTGGGTGACGATTCAGGATTTGATTCTAGAGCTTGACTGTAGATTTTCTTTTTATGGATTTGGGTTCGAAATGGTTATTCCAAATGCCGGTTTACGGAATGATGATTTCGGATTCGAATTTGAACATGTTTATGGATATGATTTCTGGGTTTGGATTCGGGATTTCTCACGAAATTTCAGATTCGGATTTGGGGAATAGATAATGGGTCGGAGTTTCAATTTGTCTAGTACTGGATTGGACAAATGGACTCCATAGTAGAAACGTGATTGGCTACAACCTATATGGGTGTAGGCTGATTGATGTGTAGATGTATGTACCTTGTATGTTGTTTGAGGTACAATACTGGGCATACTTGTGGTGCCTAGTGACGGTATATAGGTTATACCGGTATTACGTTGGGGAGCGTGTTGGTAGTCGGATTGGTTCTGATACCATTGGATTAGTTGCGGTCGTGAACTAGACATTGGATACTGTGCATTGGGTCATAGTACTTCTGATGGGTAGTTACACACAGGTCGAGTGAATTGTTTGGTGGTGTATACTCATGATTGAGTAAGTTGGTGGTTAGTGTAACCACAAGTGTATCGTGTTAGTCCTGACTGACGACTGTCAAGTGGTGACAGTTTGTCGAAGGTGTCAGCGTGGCTCGTTGAGTGAGGTCTGATGACTCCCAGTGGGATTAGACGCTAGGATAGATTAGCGTTTGAGAAAGGAATCATCGAGTTGACAAGTGGTGTCGATTCGGAGCATATGGCTACTGTCATTCGAAGTGGTCGAGTGTAGTCGATACGACGTGAGTGTTAGGGGTACGTCTGGGTGCGGACGAGTACGTATTACTCTGGTTAGTTGGTGTACGAGTGTACACGTGTTGCGAGGTTGATTCTACTTTCCACGAGCTGGATATGGAATCAGGATAATTGGAGTTTCGAGAATGAAACTAATTAAGGAGGGAAGA
Source organism: Prinsepia uniflora (assembly GCA_032719365.1). Taxonomy (NCBI): domain Eukaryota; kingdom Viridiplantae; phylum Streptophyta; class Magnoliopsida; order Rosales; family Rosaceae; genus Prinsepia; species Prinsepia uniflora. The sequence goes on along the minus strand of CM064872.1, from coordinate 53,039,941 downwards.
ACGGCTAGAATTAGGTCGGTTGGAATTTCGAGGACGAAATTAATTAAGGAGGGAAGGTTGTAACGACCCGTCCCAAATTCCATGATTAGATTAATGACTAATCACGATTAGTGAGGCTCATCCGTGATTAGTAGAGCGAAATCGGACGAACGATGCGAAATGACCGTTTTGCCCCTGGTGGTGGCAAAACGTTGACTTTTCAATCGGGCGGTCAAATGGACTTTGACCGATGACCGTGACGTAGTTCGTGACGTCACGAGTTCATAGACAGGTGGCACGTTCAATTCCGACGTTCGTAGAAGAAGTTATGACGTTCGGAAGCCCAAGGGCATTTTGGTAATTTGGGTGAATAGGAGGTCAAAAGTTGACTTTTTGATCGGGAGGTCCGATGGCCGAGGGCCGAAGACCGTTACGTAGATAAGGACGATACGAATCTGTAGACAGGCGGCACGTCGAATTCGGACGTTCGACGGCGAAGTTACGGTTCACGAAAGTTCCCGGTTACTATTCCCAGCGACACGTTTTACGAGGACAGTTTGTCTTTAGTGTGGACCCAGATATTTTGGCAGGCTAATGGATGAGTGACAAGTGTCACCCATCCATTGCCCACCTTCCCACATACATGCATCGATCATTCCTTCCATTTCAAATCATTACCCGATCTCACACCATTTCTTCTCCTCTGAACAACTCAACCCATTCTCTTCACTTGGTTTCACTTGAGGCTGGCACATGAGATGACTGAGGACTGGCGGAGGTTGCTGGACGACCGGAACCACCGTCCACGGCGGCGGGGAGGAGACAAACCCGAGCGGGTAAGTCTTCCATTCAAAATTTCATTTCGGGTTTTAGGTACTAGGGATGATATCTGGGGATTAGATGGTAATTGTTAGGTCCCTAGGAGTGTGTGGGGGAGTCTTGGACGGCGGTGAAGGGCTGAGCTGCCGTGGGGGTTAATCGGAAAAAATGGGGACCGTGAGGGGTTTTAGAACGGATCGATTTAGGGGCTTAAACTTAGTTTTCTTTACATGTTTAGACTCCTAGGATTAAAAGAGGAATTTAGGAATTGGAATGGAAGAAATCGGACCGAAAATGAGGGAGAAGAAGGCCTGGACCGGTTACGCCGGTCCAGTTGCAGGGGTCGGACCGGACCGGCCGGCCCAGACCGGTTCGATCGCTGGAGCAGGTGACACTGTAGCGGCGCGTGAGGCCCACGCGCAGCCGCTTCAGGAGGCGCGTGGCAGCGCGTGCTAGGGTTTCTGGGGATGTGTTCAACATACGAAATCATCTATTCGATGTAACGAACATTTTGGGACTGGTTTCGAGTCGATCGGACACCGTCTCGATATGTTTCGGGGCATCAGAAGGTTTAGGATCGGGATTAAAAATAGTTAAAAATACGGGAAAATTACGGGGCTTTAGTGAGGAGTTATATCAGTAGTTAGTAACCCTCTAAATTAATTTGGACAGGTTTGGAAGTCCCGGTGATGGTGATCGGCTCGGGGAGCCGTATGGCACGCGTATCGAGACGTGGCTTCGGACGGTCTGTGAGTGGACCTTGTTTTCTAAATTGGTGCATGCATAAATGTTTATTATATGTTTTAAATACTTGTTTGTGATGCCATGAGTGCATTTGGATGTGTGGTTACGTATAGGCACGTATTTCGAGGTTTCGGCCCTATACGGTGACTATACGGGGCTATATGTCTTTATTGGTCTAAATGAAATGGTTTTGGATTTCCAAATGGATTATGAATATGATTTTATGATGTTGATTTGGATGCTTGTGAATTATATGGTTTCAAGTATTTCGAGGCGATTTACGTGCTTGCACGTAAATCGAGGTTTTTCGGTTTTACTCCGATTTTCCATTCTTATGGTCTTGGAAATGATTTCATGAAATAATTTTGGATTTGAAAAGGTAATTCTCGGACTTGAGGTCCATTTGATTTACGGAATCGGGCCAGAGGCCCAATTGGTTTACGATTCGGACCGGGGGTCCAGTTTCTATGTGAATTCGGGCCTAGTGCCCAATTATGTGTTACAAATGGTTTTTATGGGTCATGACGGTTTATAGGAACCGACATGAACCCTTGAAATGGATTTACGGGTCATGACGGTTTATGGGAACCGGCATGAACCCATGAAAGGATTTTATGGTTCATGACGGCTTATGGGGGCCGGGCATGAATCCTTGAAAGGTTTAAAGAATGATTTCAAAAGGTTTTTCATATTCCATCCTATATATATGATTGTCTCCTCCGGGGAGGGTCGTTGGCCTGGGTGGACCCCGGAGTAGTCACGGAGCACTGACTGAGTGGAGTCGCCCCCCAGTTGGGTTCCTTACTCTCAGGATGGGCATGGTTCGTTACCTCTAGGGAGGGTCATTGATCTACGCACATTGACCTGGGTGGACCCTGGAGAGACTTGGGTTTGAGACCCCGGTTAGCACACGTGTAGCTTTATTTTACCGTGACAGGTTCTGGATATGAAATATAATGGATAAACATGATTTCAAGGGTTCATGCCGGTTCCTATAAACCGTCATGACCCATAAAAACCATTTGTAACACATAATTGGGCACTAGGCCCGAATTCACATAGAAACTGGACCCCCGGTCCGAATCGTAAACCAATTGGGCCTCTGGCCCGATTCCGTAAATCAAATGGACCTCAAGTCCGAGAATTACCTTTTCAAATCCAAAATTATTTCATGAAATCATTTCCAAGACCATAAGAATGGAAAATCGGAGTAAAACCGAAAAACCTCGATTTACGTGCAAGCACGTAAATTGCCTCGAAATACGTGAAACCATATAATTCACAAGCATCCAAATCAACATCATAAAATCATATTCATAATCCATTTGGAAATCCAAAACCATTTCATTTAGACCAATAAAGACATACAGCCCCGTATAGGCACCGTATAGGGCCGAAACCTCGAAATACGTGCCTATACGTAACCACACATCCAAATGCACTCATGGCATCACAAAAAAGTATTTAAAACATATAATAAACATTTATGCATGCACCAATTTAGAAAACAAGGTCCACTCACAGACCGTCCGAAGCCGCGTCTCGATACGCGTGCCATACGGCTCCCCGAGCCGATCACCATCACCGGGACTTCCAAACCTGTCCAAATTAATTTAGAGGGTTACTAACTACTGATATAACCCCTCACTAAAGCCCCGTAATTTTCCCGTATTTTTAACTATTTTTAATCCCGATCCTAAACCTTCTGATGCCCCGAAACATATCGAGACGGTGTCCGATCGACTCGAAACCAGTCCCAAAATGTTCGTTACATCGAATAGATGATTTCGTATGTTGAACACATCCCCAGAAACCCTAGCACGCGCTGCCACGCGCCTCCTGAAGCGGCTGCGCGTGGGCCTCACGCGCCGCTACAGTGTCACCTGCTCCAGCGATCGAACCGGTCTGGGCCGGCCGGTCCGGTCCGACCCCTGCAACTGGACCGGCGTAACCGGTCCAGGCCTTCTTCTCCCTCATTTTCGGTCCGATTTCTTCCATTCCAATTCCTAAATTCCTCTTTTAATCCTAGGAGTCTAAACATGTAAAGAAAACTAAGTTTAAGCCCCTAAATCGATCCGTTCTAAAACCCCTCACGGTCCCCATTTTTTCCGATTAACCCCCACGGTAGCTCAGCCCTTCACCGCCGTCCAAGGCTCCCCCACACACTCCTAGGGACCTAACAATTACCATCTAATCCCCAGATATCATCCCTAGTACCTAAAACCCGAAATGAAATTTTGAATGGAAGACTTACCCGCTCGGGTTTGTCTCCTCCCCGCCGCCGTGGACGGTGGTTCCGGTCGTCCAGCAACCTCCGCCAGTCCTCAGTCATCTCATGTGCCAGCCTCAAGTGAAACCAAGTGAAGAGAATGGGTTGAGTTGTTCAGAGGAGAAGAAATGGTGTGAGATCGGGTAATGGTTTGAAATGGAAGGAATGATCGATGCATGTATGTGGGAAGGTGGGCAATGGATGGGTGACACTTGTCACTCATCCATTAGCCTGCCAAAATATCTGGGTCCACACTAAAGACAAACTGTCCTCGTAAAACGTGTCGCCGGGAATAGTAACTGGGAACTTTCGTGAACCGTAACTTCGCCGTCGAACGTCCGAATTCGACGTGCCGCCTGTCTACGGATTCGTATCGTCCTTATCTACGTAACGGTCTTCGGCCCTCGGCCATCGGACCTCCCGATCAAAAAGTCAACTTTTGACCTCCTATTCACCCAAATTACCAAAATGCCCTTGGGCTTCCGAACATCATAACTTCTTCTACGAACGTCGGAATTGAACGTGCCACCTGTCTATGAACTCGTGACGTCACGAACTACGTCACGGTCATCGATCAAAGTCCATTTGACCGCCCGATTGAAAAGTCAACGTTTTGCCACCACCAGGGGCAAAACGGTCATTTCGCATCGTTCGTCCGATTTCGCTCTACTAATCACGGATGAGCCTCACTAATCGTGATTAGTGACTAATCTAATCATGGAATTGGGGACGGGTCGTTACATTGTCTCCTCCAAAGGTCTCGCAGTATCCTGGAGTTGTCACGGGGCATTGCCTGCGAGGGGTCATTGCACGGAGCGACCGGTCCGTATAGTAACTCGGGAGCAGGGTTGCCAGAGGTTAAAATCTCCCCCCAGAGAAGGTCATTGATCTGCGGGTCATTAACCTGGGTGGACCCTGGGGAGACTTGCAATTTGAGCCCCCGGGTAACACGCGTAGCTTTGAACCGTGACAGTGGTATGTTTGCGACATCTCGGATGTCAAGCATCAGGGATGCCGAGGATTAGTTTTGGGCTGAGACCCACTTGACTGGTTTTCGGCTTAGACCCACATGTGTTGGTTTTGGGCTGAGTCTCACTTGAGATGGAATTTTGGGCTGAGACCCACATGAATGGTTTTGGGCCGAGTTCCCACGTGTATTGATTTTGGGCTGAGTTCCCATATGGTTTGACATATTTTTTTGGGCCATGGCCCTAGTGGTTTGATTAAATGGTTTTCAAATGCATGCATGCTTTTAGTAAAGGGCATAAATGTTTGTCTTTTTGTGAAAATGCTTTTATAAACTTTTGTTTTGTTCACTCATAGTTTTGATGTTTTTAATGTCCTTCAGGTTGATCGCGAATGCGGGCTGTAGCGGAAACCGAGACATCACACTCCTCCTCCAGGTCTTGGCGCACTCTAGAAGCCCGGTGAGGCTAAAGTTGGAATCATCCCTTATCTGAAACTTCGTGTCAGACGGGAGCAGGCGCGTCTCGTGTTAATCCCGAGGGGATTTGGGACATGTTCTGACATAAACACACGAAGAAAATCAGATCTCCCTATTTTTTCCCTTACTCTCACGTCTCTTTTGTGATAAATGATTAGGTATTCGATGTTGGTTCAAGGATATAGCAATTGAATTATGTATTCATCCACTTTCCTTATTTTCCTCCCTATTTCTTATCTATGGATGATGATTTGAAATTTGGAAAAAATTAAAGGACCCCGGTTGAAAGCCACTTGTGTTGCTTTTATTTTGCTTTCATCTATTGCAATTTCTTGTGGGGTGTGTTATCTATCGGTAATTATTGTTGGGCTGTCATTGTGGTTAATCCCACTTCATCTAACTAGTGTGGGCAAATTACAACAAACAGAAATACTTTGCTTCGAGTTCAAGAGCTTGCATTGCATTGTGGGTTGTCATTTCCAATTATCTATATTTATCAAAATTTTGTTTTTGTTTTATATTTGTTGTATTATTAATTGTGGCAGATTTTGGGTCATGTATGTTTTTTGATTTATTTGCATGGCCTGATTAGTTTAGTGTGTGCTATGCAGTTTCATATTTTGTGTTTGAAGCCAATATTTGGCATCATAAAACTCATACTGGGTGAATTTAAGGCTGCGAGTTAAAATGAGGTGTTGGAAGAATCTGGAGACATTTGGTTATAGTTGAAATCTACATTTAATGTTGTTTAGCGAGGAAAAGGAAGCAACTTGTACATGAAAAATGATGCATCAGGTTTGGCAGAGGTTGCATGATCATGATTTAGTAATGGCTATTTTTTGGAATGTTGGCCAGTAATGGTTATCTTTTTATTGCAATAATGGCTAATTGTTTTTCTCTGATTCTGTTGGATACTTCAGGATGTTTACCATGTCTCTGGATTGCAGTAATGGTTAGAATGCTTTCTCTGATTTCATTAATTTCTAATTACTTTTCTCCATAGTGCAGTAATGGATTGTTGGATACATGAGAATGCATTTCTCCAGGAGTCCATTTTGTTGAAGGGAATATATGAAACTTCGATTTTATGGATTGGCCTTCTCAAATTTTAGTGATTTCGTTCTGAGAATGCTCGTATTTAAACATTGCAGCTTTGGTGTAGAATCTGTATTTGTGTAGATTCTAAGAATGCTTGATTTTGAGAATGCTTGATTAATGCTTGATTTTGTTCAAAGGAATTAAGTATTTGTCATTTCTTTAGAAGTCACCTATATTGTGTTGAATCTTCAACATGTGCTTTAGATTACTCTAAGTTCTTGAAACTTATTAAGTTCATCGAGGAAGTGTCTTGGGGTTTTTACTTTAAGTTTCCATATCCACGATTGCTATCTTGTGCACATTTTGAGTGGTGGGATCGGTAGATATTCAGATTTAATTGCACTTCTTGGGTCTGAGCCTTGTGAACATCTTTATTGCTGAACTTATGCTAACTTTGTTTCTGGTGTATCATATATTGATTGGGAAAGTTGATTTCACGTGAAGCATAGAGTGGAGATTCTTGAAATGGCCTTTCATATACTGACTAACATCTTTATTGCTTAGCTTATGCTGACTTTGTTCATCAGATCATTTATAGAGAAAGGCAAATTTCGTTGAGTTACTATCATTAATGTCAAATTTCGTCTTCCTTTGTTCTTATCCTTCAATTAATTGGTATTGTTGTTGAAAATAATAGCCTTGTGTGAGTGACAAAAACGTAGAAATAGCACTTACTGGACTATGTGGACACTATAGGACTATAAGGACAGAAAGTATCCTTCTTTGACTAAAATCCAGGAGAAAACATAGACATAGTACTTCCTGGACTATGAGGCACTATGTGGACACTACTAGACTATGAGGACAACAAGTATAATTCTTTGACTAAAATCCAGGAGAAAACATAGACATACCACTTACTGGACTATGGGGCACTATAGGGACACTACTATACTATGCGGACAACAAGTATCATTCTTTGACTAAAATCCAGGAGAAAACATATGGGGACGATTACTAGACTATAGGGCACTATGGGGGAACTACTAGGCTATCAGGACAAGAAGTGTCATTCTTTATCTAAAATCCAAGAGAAAACATAAACATAGCACTTACTGGACTATGGGGCACTATGGGGCATTACTGGACTATGAGGACAACAAGTATCATTCTTTGACTAAAATTCTAGAGAAAATATAGACATAGAACTTACTGGACTATAGGGCACTATGAGGATACTACTGGACTATGAGGACGACCAATATCATTCTATGCCTAAAATTCAGGAGAAAATATAGACATAGCACTTACTGAACTATGGGGCACTATGGGGGTGCTACTGGACTATGAGGACAACATGACACAACCCACCGTCAATCCCCTGAGAAAGAGATAAGTCATGCTCCCGTCTAACTTACATGCGACACGAAGGCTAAACTGTCGTCCAATCTCCATGTAACACGTAAGTTGGACAAGGGATACCAGACCCAAGTACCAAATCCACCTTCCGATGTCCCAGAGTGCGCATAAATTACTGTGGATTGCGTATGTGATGTCTCCATCTCTCTCTCATAACAGCCCACACCGTATCAAACCTAGAGGGTATCAAAAACATAAAAGACTGTGAGTGGACAAAAATAAATAATACATTTTGAAAACAGGTTATAGAAAAGTACATTTATACCCTCCACGCAAAAACCAATGCATGCATATGAAAACCTTTTCATAAAACCTTTTCATATCCAAGATAAGAAAACCATCAATGAAAACCGGAATCATTTCTTTTTCTCAAATCCAGGGCCTCAGCCCAAAATCATAAATCCTCATCAAAGTACGGGAACTCAGCCCAAAACTCATTAAATCCAAATCATCTGCGCCATAGCTCAAAACATCTGAAAACCAATGACAAACCAAAGTAAAACATCAATCAATCAAGTTGTTGGATCTCAAGCGCACCGAGTCTTTAAACTCAAAACACATGTGCATAATCAGGCCTTCCCGGGATATCAACGAGTCTTTAAACTCTAAACACAATCAATAGGCCTCGGGGGATATCACAATAACAGTGTCTTTAAACTCAAAACATATACCAAGTCTTTAAACTCAAAACAAATCAATCCAAGGCCCTCCTTTGTCATCAATCAACCGAGTTTTTAAACTCAAAACTAGATCCAGCCATATTCGGGTCTTTAAACCCCAAACCAAGTTTCAACTGGTCTTTAAACCCAAAACCAAGTGAAAATCATATAAATCCAAAAATCATTCCCAAATCCGAATCTGAAATCATCATTCCGTAAGCTAGCATCCAGAATCATCATTTCGAACCCAAATCCAGAAATCCACTTTCAAGCTTCAAAACCGAATAAGGAATCATATTTCCGAAATCCGATTCCAAAACCCAAAATCACATTTATCGAAATCACTTTTATGAACAGGGCTTCAAGCCCAAAATCACTTTTCCAAAATCCATTATAAATCATTGAAATCAAATCATATTTAAAAGCCCAAAATCAAATCACCAAAACCATGATCAAATCACAACATAAATCTTAAGCTCGTAAAACGTGCAAATACGTAAGTATCTCGAAATACTTGCACAACAGTAAATCATCAAGATCATAATCATAAACATAGAAATCACGTATAGAAAACATATAAAACATTTATGCATGCATGATAAGTTAGAAAGCAAAGTCCACTCACAGACCATTCGCATCGCCGCCTCGATACGAGTGCAATTACGCTTTCCCGGCTGATCCACTATCACCGGCTTTCTCGAACCTATCCAAATCTCATAATAAGGTCACTAACCCCTTCATAATGTTTATACTAAAACCCCGAAATTTTGCCGAATTTTTAACTATTTTTAACCGAGCCCTAAAACCTTCGAACATCCCGAAACATATCGAGATGAGGTGCGATCGACTCGAAACCAATCCCAAAATGTTCGTTACATCGAATACTTTAAAAGTCGTGTTGAAAACTTCCCCAAAAGGGGCCCCACGTGTCCTCACGCGCCCAAAGGGGCTGTGTGTGGGAGCCACACGCGATTACTGTTCATCATTGTCAACCTCTAGCTAGCCCGGTTTAGATCGGTCCAGACCGACCCGGTCCAACTGAACCTGCGATGCCGATTTTCATCTGTTTTCAATCCATTTTCGATCCTTTCTTCACCATTAGGTTTGTCCTTTAGAATCGATTTGACTAACTAAAACACAGAATGAGACCTTGTTTCTTACCTCTCAAATTCGAAACAAAACCCAAAAACTTCACCTCTCTATCCCCGGCCACCACGAGCTTCTCTGGTCACGGTTGCACGTTCTCTGGACTCATCTCAGTCTCCAAGTGCTACACTAGCCAACCAACTCGTGTCTTAATCCCTAAATCCCAAGTTATAATTGCTAAATAGAGACAGAGCAACTGAGGTTCTTAAAACTGGCTTACCTTCACTCTATGACTTCGTCATGGCCTCCACCACGATCCTCACATCTCCTAGTTTCCTTTTTACTCATTGACCACCACCAACAGACAAGGTTCACAAGGTTTGCACATTTGAGTTTCACGGCTATGGGTGTTAACGGTTTCAAGCTTCTCTTCTCTCACTCTACTTCTCCTTTCCTTTGTCTACTTCTCCATGTCTCCCTCACACACACACACCACCATTCACCTCTGGTTTTTCACTCAGTCACACACACCACACTAATCTCTTCTCACGGGTCAACCATATAAACCAGCACGACTGCACCTCCCCTGTTTTAATCGATCAAGTGGTGAGAAAGGGCTGGAACCAACCAGAGAGTGGACAGGTGGCCACATCTCATTGCTCCAAGGTGAGAATATCCAACCACACATGGACAGATGTCCCCATCCTATTGAACCATTTTCGAAATCAGATAAAAGACTATTTTGCCCTTGGTGCACAAATTACCATTTTTCCCCTCGTACGTTTCGACCAATAACTGAATCGTCCGAAGTCCAATAACAATATGCCGCCTGTCGTTGTACTCAGGGGATCAAGACCTCTTGTCATATAAAAAGTCAACAATTTTCCCATTTTCAACAAAATTACCAAAATACTCTCGAACTTCCGAACATCATAACTTCCTCCTCCGATGTCTGAATCGGACGGGCCACCTACCTATGAACTCGTCACGTCCCGTATTACGTCATAGTCATCGGTCAAAGTCCATTTGACCGTCCGAACTAAAAGTCAACCTTTTTGTCCATTCTAGGAGCAAAATCGTCATTTTGCACTGTCCGTCTGAAATCGCCCAGCTAATTACTGATTAACTTTACTAATCCATCATTAATCACTAATCTAATCCCGATTCCCGGGACGGGTCGTTACACAACAAGTATCATTCTTTGACCAAAATTCAGGAGAAAATATAGACATAGCACTTACTAGACTATATGGCACTATGAGGGTACTACTGGACTATAAGGACGGCCAATATCATTCTTTGACTAAAATTCAAGAGAAAATATAGACATAGCACTTACTGGACTATGGGGCACTATGGGGCGCTAATGGACTATGAGGACAAAAAGTATCATTCTTTAACTAAAATCCAAGAATGAACATAGGCATAGCACTTACTGTACTATGGGGCACTATGGAGGCACTACTGGACTATGAGGACAAAAAGTATCATTCTTTGACTAAAATCCAGGAGAAAACATAGACATAGCACTTACTGTACTATGGGGCACTATAGGGGCACTATTGGACTATAAGGACATCAAGTATCATTCTTTGACTAAAATGCAGGAGAAAACATAGACATAGCACTTACTGGACTATGAGGACACTACGGGATTATAAGGACAACAAGTATCATTTTTGGGATCATTCTATGACTAAAATCAAAGAAAACATAGAAATATCACTAAGAAGGCTATGGGGACACTACCAGACTACGAGGACAACAAGTAGTATTCTCTGATTAAAATCCAGGATAAAACAAAAGAATAGCACTTAGCAGACTATGGGGACACTATCAAACTATGATGTTAGCAAGTAGCATCCTCTAAAAAAAGATCCAGGAGAAAACATAGAAATATCCTTGATTGAAAACTAAAACACATTCAATATTAATACAATCTGAAATTTTGCTTCTTTGCTCCACCTCTTCAATATGTATTTTTCAGGAATTTCCTTAATAAGCATAGCTTCTCTGAGGACTTTAATAGCATGACCACATAGAATACCTTTCATCTCAAACAATCTACAGCTGTAAGAAATATTTCATGCACCTTAATTTTTCACCTTCCGCTTTTTAGATTTTCCATATAGAGAAACTGCGTATACAAAAACCCCTTCATCAACAACACGATTTGTTATGGATAGGTCAATAGATAGCTCAAATTGATCTTGAAACAACTTAGATATCGCCTTGGTGTAAACCTCCCTAGCTTTTTTCAACATTTTCACAGACATTTTCAAATGTGCAATATTGAATTGTAGGTCATACTCTGTTTCCCACTCCTTGTACCTAGTATCATGTAGAACTCTCTCAGAGTTTGAGAAAAATTGTGCCATATTAAGATTTGACTTCAAATAATGCTTTAATCTTGCATTAAAAGTTTCACTAATCTAGGTGTTTTGTATTCCTATGGACCATGCATCTCTAATATATGCACGTGCCCATTTCTTTCTATTCTACCAGGTCGTCTTCAACCGAGGATGTGATTTTCCGTTGAGAAGGTAACATATGCGCGTACTCTTTGTTTACAAGAGAGTAATTGTGATTTTCAATAAAAATGTAAACACAAAACTTCCCAATAACCATATCCAGCTCAACTCCCATTTGAGCACCATATCCAATCCTTATCTCTGATCTTTGTTTTTTACTCAAATAATCTCGGTTATCCTTTATTCGAAATCCTTCTTCGCAGCAAACAAAGATTCTTGAAGTAACTTCACCTTTTTTTTTTGTTCTTCCCACTACTTGTTCTTCTAATAGAAACCCCCGTCCTTAGTCCATACTCATTGTAAAAATTATATGCTGCTTGTTCAGGCTCGAACTCGAACTTCATACCGTATTCAGGTTTTGATTCCAAAGTACCTTCCAAATCAACACTTGGTTTATCCATTGTATTGTTTTATGATAATCTTTATCAACAGCTGGTTCTCTAGCTGAGAGTGGTAAAGAACACGCAGATCATGATTTAATTAGCAACAAACAAACAAATGACCATAGTTTTATAAGATATTAGGTTTTATAAATCACCGAAAATGATTCAATACAAGAATTTCTATTTATTGATTTAACACACCATAATACCACACACGAAACTTTTGAGAGTCAACGACATATGCCTTTAAACAAAAAATAAAAAATAAAAAAAAATCCTGAATTTTCATTACATATCATGCAAATGTACTAAAACCGAACACGGAGAAGAAATACAAAGAAAATAAGCAAATATAGATGAATACCCAATTCTAATAGAAAAAGTGAACATGTGTCCCTGTAAAGATAAATGCAGCGTAGATTAGATGCTTCCGTGTTCTTCCATACAACCATTTTATTGAAGATAGACTTGCGGTGGAAATAGGCGGACTTCATTCAATAATGATATATTAGAGATAAAATGGTTACAAGAGGCTAAAGAAACCAAAAAAAAAAAAAAAACTTACGAATATTTAATTCTAAAATAAACTTCACCACAATATTATAAGCAAATTGTATGATTATTGTGACACTGTAATATTATTGGACTATAGAGTTACTATCGAACCACTTAACTATTGGACTACTGCAGAGGCACTATAAAATTATTGGACTATAGAGATACTATTAGATTAGATCTATTCTAATTTCAGATCTCCAAATTTGCAAATGGCTTCTAGGGCCTACAACTCATGTTCATCTCCTCCACCTCACACCTGCGCAAATTAACCTTACCCACTCCACATTTTTGGCAAACCACATAGTTTTGGCAGAAAATAGACTTGCAGTGGGAATTGGAGGACTTCATTCAATAATGATATATTAGAAATAAAATGCTAAATCCCTGAACATTTAATTCAATTGCTAAATCCTTGAACCGAAATCGAATACCCAATCATCTCTAATTTGCTTCGTGCATTTACCTTGGCTTTCAGCTGGAAAAAAGAGAATTGAAGCAACCTCAGGGAGCGAAGAGAAGAAGAGAAGGAAGCGGCTGCATCCTTTTTCCCGCACTCGACACGATCTGTTTAAAGAAGAGCCAACGCACATGACTTTGTTGCGTGAAGATGAGGGAAAAATTAAAACCGAATTCTCACCATTGGATCGAATTCAACGGCCACAATTAAAAGATCCCTATGATGGGGATCTGACAAGATCCTCAGAGGATCCGATTCCATTTTTTTTTCCTCTCTGTTACTCACTTTTCTTCTTCACTATTTTCATACTCACTAATTTACTCTTCTTTTTTCATACAACTCTTACATTGTACAGTTGCAGATATCACCTCTACTCTATTTATAGAGGTCACTAGCTTAACCGAGTTGGTAAGTCGGTGGACTTCAACCACATTTGTAGTTTGTTGGAGACCATTCTACAATTAACCTTATTACAAAATCATCAGACAGGCAATCGAATTTTTCGACCCAAAAAAAATGCATATTCTAGAATTCACTCAATTTTTCTAATATCTTGTTAACTTTCCCGGCTCAAGTATTTAGGGTCGTCTTCACTTTTCTTTACTTTTTTAGATTTGTATAGAATATTTTATCAAATTTAATTCAGTGGATCTTTTATTCACATTTTTTTTTCCATCTAAAGTGTTTTATAAAACCCTTGGACTTTCAAATTTGGAGTATCACACTTCATTACTTTACTTCATTATTTTTCAACAGTGAGGAGAAGTTTATGAATAGAAAATAAAGCTCACAAATGGAAATGAATTAAACACTGAGAATTCCTGAGAGTGAGAGGGAATGTCCTTATTAGCTCCTCGATGATTGTTTCGTGCATATCAATTTCCAAAAGCTGAAAGGACATCTCCTCAATGCTTACCTCTGGAATCTGGATGTGGTAGTTTGAATCCCACTTTTCTAGATGCTACTTGGTCCTCCAGTACCTGAAAGATTTTGAACCCAACAACCTTAATGTTTCTCTTATTTCAAAAACCTAATGAATCGCGCCAAACAATGTATGTTGAAATTAAGCATAAATAAATAAAAAACATTTGTGACAAACCGGTAGCCAAGTTCATATATTCTTCAACTTGACTTAACGCATAAAACTAGATTAATAACGAACTAGATTAATAACGAACGTTAAATCCTCACATACGTGATTTTAAATCAAATAATCATTTAGAAATTGAATGACCCTAATTATAATATATGTATAAGAATTATTCGATAAATCAAAATAATAATATGAAAATATCCCATTATAATAAAAGACAATTATTATATTTTGAGATATGCTAGTGAAGTCGTGATGGTATGTTGACAATCCCGTTAATGCTGCTGCTTGTGAAATAATGTGGAAAATGATATACCCTAAGCTAGGTGCAATAAGTAGGAAGGGAAGCATCAAGCATGGGTAGTATTAGTAAATATCAATAATGTATAATAATGGCGTCATGTATAAATCATGCTTACCTAAGCAGGCGCCCAAAAAAGGTCAATTCAACTGTTGTTTGGGAATTCACATTCAAATGCCACAAAAGTACAAAAGCTAAATAACACAAACAGCGATCTTTGATTTTTGAGTTTGGAGTCTTTGGACTTTGGAGTTTGAGGACAGGAGCTATACTCAAGTAAATGCCGCCCCCCTCCCCTCCAGTTACTATTAGGTTGGGGAGGTACTCAGTACTATGTGTTGCTATTTCACTCGTATTATAATATTATAATAATATATATTTTACTAACTTAAGTATTTTTATTTGTAATGTATTTATAATATTGTTACAATTAAGTTTATAGAAATTAATAGTCATAGTCATGAGATCAAAGAATTCTATCAATTTAGCCATATATTAATGTGGAAATGATCAAGATAATGAAATTGAAGATGATAGTTCTATATCGAGTCCGAGTTGCAAAAAAATAAAAAATAAAAAATAATGAAAAACATTGAATAATTGTTTCTTGTAGTATGAGAAAACTACATTAGAATTACTTACCATGTTACTAAAAGTCCAATTTTCTATCAATTTCAAGAAGAAACAACATAAATATTGATTATTATTTTAGAAGGGAGGATTTTCGCACTACATTTTCCATTATAGCACTCCACTCCTTCATTAAAAATATAAAAGAAACCATTAGAAGTCGAGTGCAGCTAGTAAAAAAAAAAGAAGCGTGAAAACCAGATCATTAAAAAATGCCTAGAAATCTAATCATTAGTACTATGTATTAAGAAATTATTAATTTATGTATTATATGAAACTTATACGATTTTTTTTACAATGCATTATATTATAAATTTAGCGAATTATTAATTTAGACGTTATTCATAATTCGGGATTCAAAAACAAATATTTAACCGAGGTTATTAATTTATATGGGGTTTTACTTGTTGCAACAAAAAATGCACCAACGTAGAGATTACGTTTTTTCCAATCGTCGTGTACCACGTATCCTTCTGGAACCTGTAGATAAGAAGAGCGGTTGCTCATTAGGGATAAGAATCAGTGTGGTGCCGACCTAAAAGTTCTCTGACACTCAAGTTAGTTATGGGTACGTATAAATTAATAGTAAATAATAGTTTTGATAGAATAATAGTGAATAGTGAATCTTAGTTACTTTTTATGGGAAATGTGTACACCTTTTGTATGGATATAGTAGAGGGGCTCTTGATAAATAATTTCGATATGGATAAAGGTACTTTCATTGTGGTGCTAACACGTAGCATGTAGATGAGAGTGAAAATGTGTCTACATGTCATATTTGACCCTTACTAGGGTTGTATTAGGGGTGGCAATGGGTCGTGTCGTGTCGTGTTATGAATTTTGTTTTACCCATTTATGCCCAACTCGAATCCGAACCGTTTAATAATCGTGTCAAGAATGTCCAACCCGAACCCGACCTATTAATGGCCCGTGTAACCCGTTTAACCCATTTAATAAACAGGTTATACTCAAAACCCAATTAACTTATGACACGTTTGACCCGTTTAACCTGTTTAATATATTTAATTTATTTAAATTATAAGATTTAATAGACATTTAGGTAGGTAAATGGGTAGATATATGGGTTAGTAATGACACGTTTATTAAATGGGTCAATATATAAGCCAATATACGGGTTATCCTGTTAACCTGAAATCTACCCATTTATTAAACGGGTTAACATGTCATTATACGGGTTAGCATGTCATTATACGGGTTAGCAGGTTGACCCGAAATCCACCCGTTTAATAAACGAGTCATAACGGGTTGACCCGAAAATGACCCGAAATTTTAATCGCACGGGTTAATCTGGATAAATTTCGTGCAGGTTTCGAGTCGTGTATCAAGTCGTATCAAAAATTGCCACCCATAAGTTGGGTGGCTTTGTGGGCATGGGTCCGAGCTTCATTTTCAACTGTGTAATTGTCTGGAGCCTTAAATCATTTTGGCATTTGGGTTTGTAGTGTGTGACCCAGTAAGAATAGTCCAATATGGTATCAATAATATTGTATAATAAATATAAGTAGGACATGGATAGAGCCACCGTGGGACCATATGGGTCAAATGCGCATCCTGTATTATTTTATGTTACTATTTATATTTATATTTTATATGTGAATTATATCAACATTATATTTTTTTTGAAGTTATGTCTTTTGTTTTCTTATTATTTCTATTTTTCCCTTAGCATGTCAATATCATTCTTACTTAAAATATTTAAATTTGTCTCATAAAAAATATATTAAAATTTGAGTACGTTGATAATTATTTTACGTACTTTTGATTGCCCAAGATTAAAAAAAAATAAAAAAAAAATACCCCAATTGCTTAATGGCCAACGAATAAGATGTATGGGTATATAGTTCTCTTACTTTACTGTAATCAATTTATTTTACTGTTTTTTTTTCTGGTATTATAATTATCTAAGAGATTTGTAACATACACTAATTATTATCTATATAAAACATTATCCTCACTTAATTTTCTGACTACATCCGTGAGTAACTACGTCCTGTTTTCTGAGTGTTTTCCTTTAGCTGTAGCTCTTTTCTAGCTTGTGTGTTGTCCTCTTTGTATCTTGGAGTGAGGCTTGTTCCTCCTTGTTGCGAGTTTTGGTCCCGCTACGGGCCACACTATAGAGCTAGGGCGTGCTTTAATCCCTTTGAAATTGAAAATTTGTAAGAAAAATTTATGTAATGTTAGTTTATATAATTCAACTTATTAATTTGTTCTACATTTACATAAGAGGATTGTGATTTTTTTGGGAGAGTATATGATATTTTGTCAACATTAAAAAAAAGCATGGAATTTAACTATTCTATATTGTATTTATTGCTACTTACATAAAATATGTATTTTTACAAGTCGTACTTTCTAACTAAATAATATTCACATAATATTTTCTAAATTTGATAAAAAAAAATTATGTTAATATTTCACCCATCTAATATCTAATTTATAGTTTCGTGTTTGCCAGTGGAATTTGTCCACGTGGTGTTTTTGGTCTTGCCTTTTCCCTATTTTGGGCTAATACATTTTTTTAACAAAAAAAAGACGATATTTTGTTATGCGTAATGTAGTTTGCTTGCATTACAGTGCTGACTGGGCTCCACATCCCTGGAGTAGATCATCCCCACGTTTATCCTGCTCATGTCCTCACAATTATTCCTACACGTGACCAACTCAAGTTCTAACAAATGGGAGACGACCAGCCACTAGGAGTAGCCGATCTCAACCGCACCTCAATACAATAATATATATTCATTCAATCAAGTCAACCAACTACTCACACGTGTCGAAACTGTTGTACACTTTTAGTACTGGACGTATTATTTCGCCCTTTTTCACTTAGTATTCTTACTGTAACCTTTTCTGACCTTTGCTGTACCCTTCTTCACTCTCGTCTATATTCAATCAAATATTATAAAAAAAAATAAAATTTGAGATAATTTAACTATTTATATATATTAACGGTTTAATAAATTATACTTTTTCAATATTACAAAAGAAAATTATACTTTTTCAATTTTTAATTTTTTAAAAAAATTTTCAAGAACTTAGGCATAATACTCATACACAGCAAATAAATTCCTCTTGACATACTATATTTTAAAAAAATCAAATTTTTATCAAAAAAAATTTAGTTAGTCATAATACTAATTATAATAACTCTTTATAATATTATGCACAATTTTTTAATAAAATATTTATTCAAACTCAATTTAAATAATTTTTTCCATATAAATAAGTCAAGTTAAAATTTTTTGAACTCTCCTAATTCGTGGATCCAGGGTAGTTTCCCTTATAGCCCTATATATGCTATGTTATGCTCTAAATTAAATAAACACCTTGTCATAAGTGACAGGACCCGACCCGATCCCACAGGGACCACAAGGGGACGTGCCCTGCTCCCGTCTGACACCCAATAATTCATACCAATTTTAACCTCAAAACATTTAAAAGCATAAATAACCAAATTAAAGTCATACATCAAATCCGAATTAAACGAATGTCAGACAAGGGATATAATCCAAAATTACAAATTTGCGAGCACGACTCTAAAGTAAACCTGCGGGTACACCGCCCAGCAGGGGTTCAGGTACGCAGAAGTAGATCTATGCCTCAGCCTCTGGTTCCTCCTCTACCTCAGTTTCCCGACCTGGAGGGGTTATCAAAACAGTAAGGGTGAGTGGACCGAAACACAAGTTTATGAAATCGTTTGATAAGTAAAACATATAATTTACCCCTCCGTTTTCCAAACATGCGTGCAACATAATTCAAAATCAATAGCCATATAATATGAACCATAAGGCACATAATAAAACCATAACCATAATTTTAGTTGCTGCACTATACACTCCAATCCCGACATCCCTGATGTCTGACGTCCCTGACGTCCAATAAGGTCACAATCACAAGGCTACGCGTGCCACTCGGGTCTCAATTCCGAGTTCAATCCCCGAACCCCGTTCGGGTACAGCATCCCCGATGCTTAGCGTCATAGACGCTGGACGTTCTAGACGTCCGTGACCTCTCCGGGGTACCTCATCCGGAGGAGACAATACAATATGGAAGGATCTATACAGTCCAGTAACAAATACATTTTATTGATATCCACATGCAAACATATATATATATACATAGGTAGAATCCGAACCAATCATTCAGTTTCATCGGACGGGTCTCAAGCCCAAATACCGTGAAACGTGCCATCACCATATTTTCCATATCATCAAAACCATCATTGTTTTAGCATGTGAATAAGTATATTAAAACCAGAAAACATTTATGCACACAAGGGTTTAAGAAAAATGGCCCACTCACAGTACAATCCTGCTAGAAACCGAACGTATACCCTCGTCCTGGTACAAATGTACAATCCCTGTCAAGTCCAAGTATTCGTAAAGGTCAAATTAAACCCCCAACATTCAACCATGAAAGCCTAGGTCGAAACCGACCCGGGAAAGCCGCCCGAACGCGCTTTCCAAGGCAATAAACCTTATTTTGACCAACTTAAGGATCTCCGATCGACCCGAAACCACCGCCATTGGATCCGGATCGTCGAAACCTAAAGAATGGTGGTGGTCCCACCAGAAACACTGTTCACACGCGCCCCCACGCGCCAGTCAACGCGTCGGTCAACGCAGGAACAGTTCCTGCTGACGTCATCTGACAGCTGTCAGGTCTGACATGTCAGACTCTGACAGGTGGCACGTGTCAACATCTGATTGGTCCACCACACAGATCTGTCAGGCCACGTGTTAGATCTGACATGTGCCACGTGTCAGCACGGCACTGGTCCACGTCACTGACATGTTAGTGACACGTGGCAGTCCCTGATTGGGCCACGTCACTGACATGTCAGTGCTGACTGTGCACTGACATGTGACACGTGTCGGCTCACGGTTGGTCCACGTCACCTGACAGACTGATAGGGTGCCACGTCATCACCGCTGTCCTCAGACGGGTTGACCCGTTTTCCTGCAACTCGGGTCGATCAGACCCGCGATCACGACCCGGTTGGCATTTCTTCATTTCTGGATCATTTTCATTCCTTTCATTTCCTAATTACTCGTCTTAGTCCCTAGATTGGTTCTAGCTAATCAAAATTGACAAACACAGACAGGTTCGAAGGCCTACCTCGAAGAACAGAGCCGGTTCCCGTCGCCGTTCAAACTCTGTTCAGGTCACCTCCGGTCACACAAACACGTCCCAAAGTTTCCTACTAATCCAGAGAGTCGATTAGGGACACTAGAACTCGACAACACATGCTGGAAACAAGCTTCCAAATCCTGAGTTTTTAAAACGGTTTCGGGTTTTGAAAAACAGCTCACCTTGCCGCCGTCTGCCGCCGTCCACCGCCGTGCCTCCGTCCTTCCCCGTGAGTCCAGCAACACACAGACACAGGGACAGGGAGTAGTGCGGGTGTGATGGATGAAATGGGCAGTGTGTATGGGTTCGGGTGAGAATTATATAGAAATGGAGGGAAAGCTGCTCAAAGAATTGAACGGCCCAGATTGAATCTCAAAATGAGATCAAGGGCTGAGATCAGATCTGGGGTTTTCAATCCAAAGGCTGGAATTTAAAGCTGATTCAAATGTTAATTAATCCAATAGTGGATCTGATCCAATCTAGCCAATGGGTGAGTGACACTTGTCACTCCCCAGGTGTCCTTCAATCAGAATTTCTGAATATAATATTCGACACGAAAATCGAGACCCGAACTTCCCGAATTCACGTTTCTGACCATAACTTCCTCGTACGAAGTCCGATTTCGGCGTGCCGCCTGTCTACGGACTCAGGACGTCGAGGCCTACCCAACGGTCCTTGAGTCAACAGAAAATTAGTTGTCCAAAGAAAAGTCAACATTTTCCCCCGAGAGTCCAAATTACGGTAATGCCCCTGAACTTCCGATAGTCATAACTTTTACCCTGATCGTCCGAATTGGACGTGCCACCTGTCTATGAACTCGTGACGTCCCGAACTACGTCACGGTCATAGGTCAAAGTTCATTTAGTTCATCAATCAAAAAGTCAACAATTTGACCATACCATTCACAGGGGTAAAATCGTCAAATCACACATTAAATTACAATATGGGAATCCTCGAATTTCCGGGGTGTTACAACCTTCCCCCCTTAAGAAATTTCGTCCCTAAATTTCAAAGAAACAAATGAGGAAATTGTTCTCGCATCTGAGCCTCAGGCTCCCATGTGGCTTCTTCCACATTCTGGTTTCTCCAGAGAATCTTCACGAGAGGGATCGTCTTCCGTCGTAGTACCTTGTCCTTCCGATCCAAGATCTGTACTGGTTGTTCTTCAAAGCTCAAATCCTCCCGTAGTTCAACAGGTTGTTCCCTAAGTACATGAGAAGCATCACGTACGCACATCCGCAACATCGATACGTGGAAAACATCGTGAACTCTTGATAGTTCTGGGGGTAGTGCCAATCTGTAAGCAACTCTGCCAATTCTCTCCACAATCTCATAAGGTCCGATAAAACGCGGACTCAGTTTCCCCCGTCGGCCAAAACGGATAATCCCTTTCCACGGAGACAACTTCAGGAAGACAAAATCTCCCACTTCAAACTCCAAGTCTCGAATCCGTCGGTCGGCATAACTCTTCTGGCGATCCTGTGCCACCTTCAATCTCTCCTTGATCACGCGAACAGTTTCCATGGTTAAGTCCATCATCTCCGGCCCTAAAGCCGCTCGCTCTCCTATCTCCGTCCAGCAGATAGGTGTCCTGCACTGTCGGCCATACAGTGCCTCATAAGGTGTCATCCCGATGCTTGCCTGATAGCTGTTGTTGTAAGCGAATTCCATCAATGGCAAATGAGTATCCCAAGAGTCTTGAAACTGTAGTACACATGACCTCATCATGTCCTCCAGGGTTTGAATGGTTCTTTCAGACTGTCCATCGGTCTGAGGATGGAAAGCAGTACTGAAACGTAAGGTTGTTCCCAAAGTAGCTTGCAAACTTCGCCAGAACCTGGAAGTGAAACGCGGGTCACGATCAGACACGATCGATTCCGGCGTACCATGAAGTCGTATGATTTCCTTCACAAACAACTGAGCCAGTCGGTTAGGTTTATAGGTTTCTTGAACTGGCAGAAAATGGGCTGATTTGGTTAACCGATCCACGATCACCCATACTCCGTCCACTCCACTCTGAGTCCTCGGTAACTTAAAGACGAAGTCCATGGTGATGTGATCCCACTTCCACTCAGGAATCGGAAGTGGCTGCATAGCCCCATACGGTCTCTGCCGTTCCGCCTTAACCTGCTGACAGGTTAAGCATTTGCTCACAAACTCAGCAATATCCTTCTTCATTCCTGGCCACCAATAATGGTTCCGGAGGGTACGGTACATCTTTGTACCTCCCGGATGCATAGCATAGGCCGAACTGTGGGCCTCCTCAAGTATCTGGGCCCGTAACTCTGCCACTGCAGGTACGCACAAACGGCCCAATTTCACCAGTGCTCCATCGTCCCGGATGGAAAAATCCTGTCTCCCATCCACATCGACCTCAATTCTGTAAATACAGAGTATCGGATCCTGAAGTTGTGCTTCAATGATCCGATCAATCAGTACTGGTCGCACATGGAAGCTGGCCAACAAAGCTCCATGTTTGTCCGTACCCAAAATAACTCCCGCCTTCCGGAGTTCCACTAACAAGGGAAGATACACCATCCCTAGGTGTGCAATAGTTCCCGCTGATTTCCTGCTGAGTGCATCTGCCACCACATTGGCCTTACCCGGATGGTACTCGATCGTACAGTCATAGTCCTTCAGCAGCTCCAACCATCTCCGTTGTCTCATGTTAAGCTCCTTCTGAGTGAATAAATATTTAAGACTCTGGTGGTCGGTGTATATCCGACACGTTGCGCCGAACAGATAATGTCTCCAGATTTTGAGAGCATGAACCACCGCCGCCAACTCCAAATCATGAGTAGGGTAGTTCAACTCATGAGTCTTCAGCTGCCGGGATGCATAGGCGATAACCTTGCCAGTTTGCATCAACACGCAGCCCAGCCCTTGCAGTGAAGCATCACTGAAAACTACAAACTCTCCACTGTCGTCCGGCAATGCAAGGACAGGTGCAGTGGTCAATCGATCCTTCAACTCTTGAAAGCTCCGATCGCACTGCTCGTCCCAGATAAACTTTACTCCCTTCCGAGTCAAACGAGTCAATGGTGCAGCAATTTTGGAGAAACCCTCCACGAATCTCCGGTAGTAACCTGCTAATCCGACGAAACTCCGCACCTCGGTCACTGTTGTCGGTTTAGCCCAGTTGGTCACCGCTTCTGTTTTCTGGGGATCCACGCAAATCCCATCCGTCGATATCACGTGTCCCAGAAAACCAATACTGCTTAGCCAAAACTGACACTTGCTCAGCTTGGCATACAATTGTTCTTGTCTCAGTCTCTCCAAGACCAACCGTAGATGTTCTTCATGTGCACGGGCACTCCTCGAGTATACCAAAATATCATCGATGAACACAATCACGAACTTATCCAGGTAGGGTCGGAAGACCCGGTTCATCAGATCCATGAATGCTGCTGGAGCATTCGTCAAACCAAATGGCATAACAAGGAACTCGTAGTGCCCGTAACGGGTTCGAAAAGCAGTTTTCGGAATATCCTCCTCCGAAATCCTCAGTTGGTGATACCCAGACCGCAAATCAATTTTCGAGAAGCACTGAGCTCCCCGCAACTGGTCGAAAAGGTCATCGATCCTGGGTAGAGGATACTGGTTCCTCAATGTCACCTTGTTGAGTTGTCGATAATTAATACATAAACGGAGACTTCCTTCCTTCTTCTTCACGAACAACACCGGTGCTCCCCACGGTGAAGTACTCGGTCGGACATATCCCAAATCTACCAACTCCTGCAATTGAGTCTTGAGTTCTCGTAACTCGGCCGGCGCCATCCGGTATGGTGCCTGGGATATAGGTCGGGTACCCGGGAGTAGTTCAATAGTAAACTCAATCTCCCGCGATGGTGGAAATCCAGGTAAGTCTTCCGGGAATACATCCGGAAACTCACAGACCACCGGTATTTCGTCGATAACCGGAGTATCGACCCGTTCCGACACGACATGCGCCAGATAACCCTGGCATCCCTTCCGTAGAAGTTTGGTAGCAGTAAGTGACGAAATCACTTCAGGAGGCGAACCATCACGTTCCCCCTGAAAGATAACTTCCGGCAAACCCGGGCTCCGCAAAATCACTTGCTTGCTACAGCAGTCGATGAGCGATCCGTGCTCCGACAGCCAATCCATCCCTAGGATTATATCGAAGTCGTGGATATCCAGAATAATTAAGTCTGCTGGTAAATCCACATCCTCAATTCTTACCGGGCACCTCCGAATCACCTGATTCACAAGGTACACGGTACCCATCGGGGTGCCAACACCCATTTCGCAATCTAAGGCTGATACCACACAATCAAGCATACCAGCACAACTCCTCGAAATAAAAGAATGTGTAGCCCCCGCATCCATTAATACACGTACAAGAAAATTAAAGATATGTAGTGTACCTGTGACCACGCCTGGAGAAGTCCTCGCCTGCTGCTGGGTCATTGCAAACACTTGGGCCCTCGGCCCTCCGTTCCGTCCGCGCCCGCGCGCGCCACGTCTAGCACCACGGTCACCTCCCTGACCGCGACCTCCATTAGTGTGGGAAGCCGTGCTCTGCACCACACTCGAGCCCCCAGCGTCGTTGTTTTTGGACAACTGCGGACAATCACAGGCATAGTGGCCTTCCTCTCCGCAAGCAAAACAAGTTACTGGCCTTGGCCTGCCCGAATGCACACCAGATGCACCGCTCCAAGATGAGTGCTGCCCAGAGTTGTGTCCAGATCCTCTGCCCTGAGAGCCTCCACGTCGACCCGACCAGCCACGACCCTTGAAGGATGAGGGTGCTCCCCTGTAGCTCCCTCCCCTGTTGTTCTTACGGCCCGATGGCCCATGATGTGGGCGATCCTGACGTCGCCCCTCCCCCGAAGGTTGTCGTGATTGGTGTGCCGCCAGACTGGCCTCGACACGCACCGCTGCGTCGACCATATCCCTCAGAGAAGCATGAGTGGTAGCAGTCACACTGCCCGGATCTCCCCTCGGAGTCCAAGCTCAAACCGCTGGCATTTGTCCTCCTCCGTGCTTACGAATGAGGCAGTGAACCGGGAAAGTTTCCCGAATGTTTGCTCGTAGTCTGCAACAGACATGTCACCCTGCTCCAGCCGCAGGAATTCCGCCTCCCGCGCCGCGCGAAAGGATCGCGGGTAGTACTGGTCCAAAAACCTGGAACGGAAAGCTTCCCAGGTAGTGGTATGGACAGACCACCCAGACATTTCGAGTCCGTGCCACCACTGGTAGGCTCCTCCCTCCAGTAAGAAGGCCGCCAGAGTCACTCGTTCCCCGGAGGGCAGTGCATCACCGAGAAGATCCTCTCCCACTTGGTGATCCAGTCGTGAGCATCCTCGGGGTTTGATCCCCCGCAGAAAGGAGTGGCTCCCAAACGTTGAGCCCTTTCGATGCTCGCGCATTCCATCTCTCTTTCTAGATCCTCGTCCGTTCGAGTATGCGGAATTCTCCTAGGAGGCATAACCAACTGTCAAGAGGCATAGATCAGAAAACAATATTCTTAAAAGTCGAAAAGTAACTAGTACTAATCGCTAGTCTAGCATGCAGACCAATACCCTAGTACTGACCACAACCTAGTGCTCTGATACCAAGCTGACAGGACCCGCCCCGATCCCACAGGGACCACAAGGGGACGTGCCCTGCTCCCGTCTGACACCCAATAATTCATACCAATTTTAACCTCAAAACATTTAAAAGCATAAATAACCAAATTAAAGTCATACATCAAATCCGAATTAAACGAATGTCAGACAAGGGATATAATCCAAAATTACAAATTTGCGAGCACGACTCTAAAGTAAACCTGCGGGTACACCGCCCAGCAGGGGTTCAGGTACGCAGAAGTAGATCTATGCCTCAGCCTCTGGTTCCTCCTCTACCTCAGTTTCCCGACCTGGAGGGGTTATCAAAACAGTAAGGGTGAGTGGACCGAAACACAAGTTTATGAAATCGTTTGATAAGTAAAACATATAATTTACCCCTCCGTTTTCCAAACATGCGTGCAACATAATTCAAAATCAATAGCCATATAATATGAACCATAAGGCACATAATAAAACCATAACCATAATTTTAGTTGCTGCACTATACACTCCAATCCCGACATCCCTGATGTCTGACGTCCCTGACGTCCAATAAGGTCACAATCACAAGGCTACGCGTGCCACTCGGGTCTCAATTCCGAGTTCAATCCCCGAACCCCGTTCGGGTACAGCATCCCCGATGCTTAGCGTCATAGACGCTGGACGTTCTAGACGTCCGTGACCTCTCCGGGGTACCTCATCCGGAGGAGACAATACAATATGGAAGGATCTATACAGTGTAGTAACAAATACATTTTATTGATATCCATATGCAAACATATATATACATAGGTAGAATCCGAACCAATCATTCAGTTTCATCGGACGGGTCTCAAGCCCAAATACCGTGAAACGTGCCATCACCATATTTTCCATATCATCAAAACCATCATTGTTTTAGCATGTGAATAAGTATATTAAAACCAGAAAACATTTATGCACACAAGGGTTTAAGAAAAATGGCCCACTCACAGCACAATCCTGCTAGATACCGAACGTATACCCTCGTCCTGGTACAAATGTACAATCCCTGTCAAGTCCAAGTATTCGTAAAGGTCAAATTAAACCCCCAACATTCAACCATGAAAGCCTAGGTCGAAACCGACCCGGGAAAACCGCCCGAACGCGCTTTCCAAGGCAATAAACCTTATTTTGACCAACTTAAGGATCTCCGATCGACCCGAAACCACCGCCATTGGATCCGGATCGTCGAAACCTAAAGAATGGTGGTGGTCCCACCAGAAACACTGTTCACACGCGCCCCCACGCGCCGGTCAACGCAGGAACAGTTCCTGCTGACGTCATCGCTGACGTCACTGCTGACGTCATCTGACAGCTGTCAGGTCTGACATGTCAGACTCTGACAGGTGGCACGTGTCAACATCTGATTGGTCCACCACACAGATCTGTCAGGCCACGTGTTAGATCTGACATGTGCCACGTGTCAGCACGGCACTGGTCCACGTCACTGACATGTCAGTGACACGTGGCAGTCCCTGATTGGGCCACGTCACTGACATGTCAGTGCTGACTGTGCACTGACATGTGACACGTGTCAGCTCACGGTTGGTCCACGTCACCTGACAGACTGACAGGGTGCCACATCATCACCGCTGTCCTCAGACGGGTTGACCCGTTTTCCTGCAACTCGGGTCGATCAGACCCGCGATCACGACCCGGTTGGCATTTCTTCATTTCTGGATCATTTTCATTCCTTTCATTTCCTAATTACTCGTCTTAGTCCCTAGATTGGTTCTAGCTAATCAAAATTGACAAACACAGACAGGTTCGAAGGCCTACCTCGAAGAACAGAGCCGGTTCCCGTCGCCGTTCAAACTCTGTTCAGGTCACCTCCGGTCACACAAACACGTCCCAAAGTTTCCTACTAATCCAGAGAGTCGATTAGGGACACTAGAACTCGACAACACATGCTGGAAACAAGCTTCCAAATCCTGAGTTTTTAAAACGGTTTCGGGTTTTGAAAAACAGCTCACCTTGCCGCCGTCTGCCGCCGTCCACCGCCGTGCCTCCGTCCTTCCCCGTGAGTCCAGCAACACACAGACACAGGGACAGGGAGTAGTGCGGGTGTGATGGATGAAATGGGCAGTGTGTGTGGGTTCAGGTGAGAATTATATAGAAATGGAGGGAAAGCTGCTCAAAGAATTGAACGGCCCAGATTGAATCTCAAAATGAGATCAAGGGCTGAGATCAGATCTGGGGTTTTCAATCCAAAGGCTGGAATTTAAAGCTGATTCAAATGTTAATTAATCCAATAGTGGATCTGATCCAATCTAGCCAATGGGTGAGTGACACTTGTCACTCCCCAGGTGTCCTTCAATCAGAATTTCTGAATATAATATTCGACACGAAAACCGAGACCCGAACTTCCCGAATTCACGTTTCTGACCATAACTTCCTCGTACGAAGTCCGATTTCGGCGTGCCGCCTGTCTACGGACTCAGGACGTCGAGGCATACCCAACGGTCCTTGAGTCAACAGAAAATTAGTTGTCCAAAAAAAAGTCAACATTTTCCCCCGAGAGTCCAAATTACGGTAATGCCCCTGAACTTCCGATAGTCATAACTTTTACCCTGATCGTCCGAATTGGACGTGCCACCTGTCTATGAACTCGTGACGTCTCTAACTACGTCACGGTCATAGGTCAAAGTTCATTTAGTTCATCAATCAAAAAGTCAACAATTTGACCATACCATTCACATGGGTAAAATCGTCAAATCACACATTAAATTACAATATGGGAATCCTCGAATTTCCAGGGTGTTACAATAAGGATTTTAATTTTCATAAAAATTGTTGATTTATTTGATACATATGAATAGTTAAAAGTCCTTAATTAATTCACTTTTATCAATTTTTTACGGAGATTATATTGAAATAATAATTTGAAAATGCAGACTTTCAAATATTATATATATATATATATATAATTCGACAAATTAAAAAGTTAATATAAGGAGGAATCATTGTATTAGAATCCAAATATTATATAAATTAAAAATCCCTCGAGTTATATATAAAATCATATTATAAAATTCTCTTCGAGAATAATTAATACAAATTCACTGAGCCAGCTTGCCATACCTAATTAATTAGTTACATGCATGCGTACTTAATTATATTCAATAGTAATGTAATTATATCTAAAAAGTTGTTTAATTTTTTGCTTGAGGTGTACGTGGATAATATAAGTACAGACGAAACCCGGCCACCAGCTAGTGTGGCGATGGTATTTATTCACATTAATGATATTAATCTACTTAATTAATTACTAATTACAATGATGAAATTAATTATACAATTAGATATTGACTAGCTAGTCTAGTAATATTAATTAAGAGGCAAACTAATATCGTCAAGATCATCCAAAGATAGGAACACTTCGTCCAAGCATGAAAGCTCCGTCCCACTCCCATCATCATCATCTCCATCACGCTCATACACTCGACAAAGAACATAGCCGTTATAATCCTGAAAATTATAATTTGAAAGCCAAAAAATAGATATCAATAATAAAAATATATGTATATATTGTGATGATCATAATTAAATATAGAAAAAGATTGAGTCGTGATTGTGACATGCATTATTTTTGGTACGCCCTCTCCTTTTGGAGGATGATGATGATCCTTTAGTGGAAGCCACATCTGACGATGATGAGAGACGATACTCCTGCATTATCCAATTGGTTTTGGTGCCGCCGGGATTTGGATTTTCTCCGTCTCCCACGTAAAAACTCAGATATTTTTTGAACCCAATCACTTTGTTGCTACAATTTGATGATGGCGATGGTGACGAAGAGACTGGTTCCTCAATCCCTAATGTCTTCCAAAATCCGTTATTCGTAATTCGATTCTGTGTTCTTCTGCTGTAGAAGTACCACTGATTACCCTCACCCAGAGCCTTACCTGCATACAAACGTACCCCTACCAAAATTAATAATCTTTTCTTACGTACATATATACACACGTAAGATTTATTCTACTCATAATTAGTCATGCATATATATAACTTATAGGATATACGTATAAACCATATATGGATAACCATTTAGTTCCCAGGGATCGTGTGGAAAGAGATTGAGATCAGGAATGACGTCGGGATGGAAAGGCAAAAGAGCTGCCTTCCATTGAAGGAAATGAAGAAGAAGCTCTTCATCGGTTGGATCAAATCGAAAACCGGGAGGGAGCTTAAAGTACTGGTTATTATCTACCATGATAATTGATAGCTAGAGAGTTAGAGGAGGAGGAGGAAGAAGAAGAAGAAGAAGAAGAAGAAGAAGAAGAAGAAGAAGAAGAAGAAGAAGAAGAAGAAGAAGAAGAAGAAGAAGAAGAAGAAGAAGAAGAAGAAGAAGAAGAAGAAGAAGAAGAAGAAGAAGAAGAAGAAGAAGAAGAAGAAGAAGAAGAAGAAGAAGAAGAAGAAGGAATGTTTGGATGGATATAATTATATGAGTGGATAGATAGTGTAAAGGGAGAGGTGATACTTATAGCTAAGTAAAGCCATAAAGCAGGAGAAATCAATAGGAAGGAATATATTAAATAAAAAATAAAAGTGATGGATGGCCGAAGCTAGCGATGGAGTGAGACTGAGTGACGTGAAAAAGAAGGTGGCTTTCTTCTTTCTTCCAAAATGGGGACTTGATGGTCTGATGATAAAGCTGAATACATATACTTTGTTTTTCTTATATCTGCAAGGCGGCGCCCGAGCCCAACCAACCTTAATTATATGCCAAGATGATCGATTGATATAATACAATGATGTTCACGATTTATAAAATCTTAATTATTATATAAAGAAAAAAAGGAACTTGGTTGTACTGGAAGCAGATCGAGTGCAATAAGCCAATAAGAGTGAGTGGCCGGCTGTGCCATTCACCTTCATGCATTCATTTCATTATTTACTTGGAATATTGTATGTAATTAACTTCTTTTATATGAATTATTTGATCTTATTTTATATACGTCATATTTAAAATTAATTTAAGTTAAAAATTATGAAATATCTTTAATTTCTTATATATTCACAACAAAATTTGAAGTTAATTTAAATTATTAAATTATGTTTGTGTTTAGCAAATTTTTTTTAATTATGTACGTGTCCTAATAAAAACAATTCATTAATTTCCTAATTTATGATTGGAAGAAAGATGGATCAAATTGCAATGAAGTTACAAGTCATTTGTTTTCGTATACGCATATGGCTTCATCATCCCACTTCATGCTGATATCATACAGGAGGGAAGCAGCTTGTTCCGATCCACGTGGCACACATGAATATGGGTTTGGTCGTGGACCAATTGAGAGGGTTGGATGACCCACCCCTCTCTTTTGGAGTATGCCCACTGCACTGCCCAATGCCCGTGTATCAATTATTATTTGGGATTACAATTATTAGTCTTTAACTAACTTACGCCTGTTTTCATTCTTTGCTTCTCTTTTGGAATACTGCTCACCAATATGTGATACAATAATAGATTGTTGCATTAGGGTAAGTACGGTTTGAATCAATTTTTTCTTCTTCTTTGTTTCGAGTTTGGATTTTTGAGTTATAAAGTTCATATAAATACTGAAGTTTAATATATATTTTTTTAATTTTAGTTTAGAATTTTCTATAATAAAGTTAACTTGAGTCCTTACAATATGAGATTAGGATTTCGAATTTTTTTTTTCTTTTTCCCTTTATAATTTCGATATTTTATTTTGGAATTATAAAGTTCATAGAAATTTTAGCTATTGATATTACTTGTAGGAGAAAGATTTTTGAATTTCTACCTTTTGAGTTTTATTTTCTATCGTACGATTAGTAAGAACGCTTACCATATGAGATTGAGATTTCAAAATTCATTTTTTTTTCTTTCAAAATTTCAAGTTTGGATTTTTGAGTTATACAGGTTTATATAGACTCTAACATTTGATGTTACATATTGGAGAAAGAATTCTGAATTCTCTCTGTTTTGAGTTCGATTTTTGTATTGTAAGGTTGATCTATAATTCCTATATGAACCTTATAATTTCAAAATTAAACCTCGAAATTGTGAAGAAAAACATTTTGAACATTGAAAACGTACTCTCATATTGTCATAGTGCATATCTAGACTCTAACCCATAATATCAAAGGTTAGAATTCATATGAATATTATAATTCCAAAATAAAACTTCAAAAAACTTGATACTTCAAACTCTAATCTCATATTGTGAGAATTCACACGACCCTCAACATAGAAAAATCCAACTCAAAAATGGAAAAAATTCAAAATTATTGCTTCAATTCATATGTCAAATGTGAGAGTTCATTTATTACTCATAATTCCAAGATTCAAACATAAAATTTTGGGGAAAAAAAATGTAACATTGAAATCTCAATATTATTTTATTGTTATAGTTCATATCAACTTTCCTATGATAAAATCAAACTAAAAAGAGTTAAAAGTCACAAGTTATTTTTCATTTCGTAAGATCAAACATTAGAGTTAATATTAACCTTATAATTCTAAAATCCAAACTTTAAAATTGTAACGACCCGTCCCGAATATCGGGATTTAATGATATTTAATTGTGATTTACTAATCTGGGATTAGTTGGGCGAATTCGGACGAATTGTGCAAAATGACCGTTTTGCCCCTAGGTGTGGGCAAAACGTTGACTTTTAATTCGGATGGTCAAATGGACTTTGATCGATGACCGTGACGTAGTTCGGGACGTCACGAGTTCATAGACAAGCGGCACGTTCGATTCCGACGTTCGTGGTGAAAGTTATGATGTACGGAAGTCCAGGGGCATTTTCGTAATTTGGACGATATAGGGGCAAATGTTGACTTTTTGACCAGGATGTCCGATGGCCGAGGGCCAAGGACCGTTACGTAGGTTTCGTCGATGCGAATCCAACGACAGGCGGCACGCCGAAATCGGAGATTCGACGACGAAGTTATGGGTCACGGAAGTTTGGTTTCGTTATGCACGCATTACGAGGCGTGGACACGTGGCGTTCTCTGATTGGTCTGAATTTCTGAGTGGGACACGTGGACCACTAACCTTTAATTATTGGGATCAGATCTGGATTGGTCAGATTGATTAAATTATTGGATAAAAAAAAAATATAAAGTAATCCCACTTAGTGCATCTTTTGATCTGGACCCTTAATCTCATTGGTGAGATTTAATCTGGGCCGTTCATTCCTTTTTCCCTCTCTCTTTAATTGGATCAGCCTACACCTCCCAATCTCATTTTCTCTCTAGCCCGTGAACACGCTCACGACTCACACTGCACACCACCACCATTTCTATAACCTTGGGCCGTGCAGGGGACTGTGTGAGGTCTGTTGGGAGCTGGGCACGGTGGGAGACGACGGGAGACGGCTGGGCGGCGACGGAGGGGAAAAACAGGGGAGGCCGAAAAACTCAAAATTGGGAATGTCGTTGTAGACTGTTTTTGATCGTGCTGATGGGTGGTGGAAGTTCCTGTGATCAGTCCAGGCGTTTTGGGTGGCCACGGTGGTGACCACGACGGCGATGTGGGCCTAAACCCGCGAGTTCGTCCTCGGGCCTAAAATGGCAGCTTGGGATTTTCGACGTTTTAGTCGATCTAGTAAACGGGATGATGACTCAGAGGATGAGACGAGTCTATAGGGACCGTTTTCATCGAGAATGGTGGTCGGAGCTGAGAGCAGTCGACGGTGAAGGTTGGCCGTGAGCTTCTCGATCGGGGAGGTAAGGATCTTGACGTTGTTCCTTGTTTTTGTTTCCACAGAACTCCTAGTTTAACTCAGACGATCTTGTAGGAGGAAACCCTGTCAAAAATGATCAAGGAACGGCGGAGAACCGTTCGGGTTGGCCCGCGGGTCACGGCGACCCGTTTACCAGTCGTTCGGGTTGAACGACGGTGAACAGTACCCGGCGCGTGGGTTTCACGCGCAGGGAGTTCAACCGGCGCGTGGGGGCACGTGTGAGGTAATTTTGGGAAACTTCCAACATGACTTTTATCCTATACATTGTAACGAACATTTTAGCGTTGGTTTCGTGTCGATCGGATCCCGTTTCGTTATTGTTCGGGATGTCCGAAGGTTTTAAATCCAGTTTAAAAATACTTAAAAATTCGGGAAAATTACGGGACTTGAATAGGATGTTAATGATGAGGTTAGTGATCCTCTAAATTAATTTGAACAGGATTGGGAGTCCCGGTGATAGTGAGGTGGCCCGGGAAGGCCTATGGCACGCGTATCGAGGCGCTCGGTTAAACGGTCTGTGAGTGGACATTGGTTTCATAAATTCGATGCATGCATAACTGTTTTATGATTGTTATAATTATGATT
Organism: Prinsepia uniflora; assembly: GCA_032719365.1. Classification (NCBI taxonomy): domain Eukaryota; kingdom Viridiplantae; phylum Streptophyta; class Magnoliopsida; order Rosales; family Rosaceae; genus Prinsepia; species Prinsepia uniflora. The sequence continues at coordinate 53,005,482 of CM064872.1, read as the reverse complement.
AAATGATTTACTTTGGATATCGGTGAATTTAAAATGATTTCACGTATTTCGAGGTGAATTACGTATTTGCACGTAAACCGAGATTTTCTGGATTTTCACCGATTTCCATAAATATGGATGGATATGATTTCATGAAACGGTTACGAACTTGAATAATGTAAAATCGGGCCAGGGGCCCAGTTGAACTATGAAATCGGGCCAGGGGCCCAGTTAACTTGTGGAATCGGGCCAGGGGCCCAGTTGATTTCTACATGTGATTGCGGGTCGGGGACCCTAAATTGGAATTGAATAAATGTTTTCTGGTTTACATTTTATATATGTTCACATGCTGGAATCAATAAATGGTTTTGATGATATTTCGGTTATGGCACGTTTCACGGTATTTGGGCATGAGACCCGTTTGATGAAACGTAACGAATGGTTCGGATTTTACCTATGTATACCTATATGTTTTGCATGTGGATATCTATAAAATGTATTTAGTACTGCACTGTATAGATCCTTCCGTATTATATTGTCTCCTCCGGCGAGGTACCCCGGAGAGGTCACGGGCGTCTAGTACGTCCAGCGTCTATGACGCTAAGCATCAGGTGATGCTGCATCAGGTGATGCTGTACCCGAACGGGGTTCGGGGATTTAACTCGGAAAATTGAGACCCGAGTGGCACGCGTAGCCTTGTGATTGTGACCTTATTGACGTCAGGGACGTCAGACATCAGGGATGTCGGATTGGAGTGTATAGTGCAATGGCTAAAATAATGGTTATGGTTTATATTATATGCCTTATGGTTCATATTACTGGATTTATGAAATAACTCTAGGATTTACTTTTGGAAATTGAAACGATGCTTTGGTTTCCGGGCTAAGGCCCTAATGGTTATTTCTAAATAAATATGGGATTATTGGTTTTGGTGCATGCATATGATTTTACTGAGGGGCATAAATGTCTTTTAAATGTTTTAAGCAGACTTGTTTATTTTCGTCCACTCACAGCTTTTGTTTTCAATGCCCTTCAGGTTGATTTCGGATACGACTGCAGCAGAGACTTGAGCATCACACACCTCCTCCATCGATCCTTACGCACTCTGGAAGCCCGTTTGGGCAAAGGCAATCGGTTATCCCTTGTCTGGCGCCTCTTGTCAGACGGGAGCACGTCACATTCCATGGTAATCCCGGGGGGATTGGGATGGGTCGTGTCAAGTGGTATCAGAGCAGGTTTTGCTCTTTTGTGCGCGAAGGACGAGGGTGTGATGTCTCTTTGGGCTGCTGTTCCGTTGTCAACCTGATAGATAGTTTTGGTAGATTGGGTGTGTTTGGCCCGATACGCCGTGCATTGTTGCGATTCAACCCAAGTGGGGTTGTATACGATTAATTGGTAATGTGGGACCGTCGGTTCGGTCATGTAATGATGGATTGTTGTGCCACTGGGCACAGCTAGGTTCAGGGAACCCCATTTGATTGGAAATGCGAAACTCAGTTGAGTATTGGTCTAAGTTTTGGACCCTAGTAGTGTTGGCTAGTGTACGGGGTGTTGGTGCATCGGAGTTAGCCGATGACCTTCGTGGTGGAACCCACATTGAGTTGACGATTGGATTGGATTGGACGTCTATATGATGTCAGGACCGCGGGGTCGGTCAGGTTGTGGATTTTACTGCAAAAGGCAGTTGGGTTCGGTGGAACCCTAGGGTGTGACTTTGGAACCCTAATTTATAATCGATGGACTGGAAAAGTGAACCTTAAATGAGAACTTGTGCTGCGACGTGCGGCTAAGGTCGTGGATGACCATATGGATGACTCTAGTGAGTCTTATGGGTTCGATCTATGGATACGGTTGTGAGATGAATTATGGAATCCCGTGTTGGCTCGAATATTAGTGTGAGGTGTGGTTACGGATCTTGACAACGATGACTGTTGGTCGACAGTTGTGTCGAGATGACTGGCTATCGAGGGTATTTTGTGTGGCTTTCACACTTGGGGATCAGGGGATGTTCAGGGAACGTCCATTATCCTGATGTGCCAGTGGTCAAATTGGAGGTACCCATAGTCGTGGGGTACGAGTGGTGTTACGGGATCGTCGTTCGGAATGAACGGAGATCCAGGGTAACAACTTTGCACACTGTGTGCTAGCATGGATGTTCGTGTGCTAGCATGGGTGTTCGTGTGCTATGTATGGATGTTGGTATGGTGATACCTATATGCCAATACTAGTATGGATGCCTGTGTGCTGATACTGGTATTGATGATGGTGCGTTGGTGCTGGTACTAGCGCTGGTGCAGGTGACAGTAATTGTGATGACGATGAGCCACCAGTTGGGGTGTGACTCTGTCATGATGAACAGATGATCGGTATCTGCGACTCAGTGGTGGTTGAGTCTTGGACTGGATGGGATCCAGTGGAGGTTGTGATGTGTTGGGATGAGTCCCAACAGATTTATAATGACAAGCGATGAATGGATCAAAAGGTTTGATTGAAAAGTTGGGGAAATTTGGGATGCTGTTCCCTATGTCTTGTGTATTGGTGGATTTGGGGAGTTGTTGTCAACTCCGAGATTGGTAAGATTGTTTATTTCTTATATCCCCAGAGAGTACAAGGAAATTATCGAAATTTGGAAAAGTCGGGGAAACCATTCGTGGTGTTGAGGTGTGATTTTGTGATTGCGAATCACTTGGAACCTGAGGATTGAACCTGTTTAGGTTGAGATGTGAGACGGAGGCAGTATGGTATGCACATTCAGGCAAAATTGTGGATATTCCGTTCGGAATCGGGATGTGTGCGTACGTGGGTATTGGCGGACGTGAGGTCCGAGTAATGAATTGATTTTGGACACGTGGTGGTCCAAGTGAGGTATGGACGTGGGCAGTCCAGTGGTTGGACTTGACATCTCATTGGGAGCATGTCTGTTTCCAACGTGGTTGGAACTCCCGTTTCGGGGAGAGTTGTGATTGGGAGACGAGAGGAGTGCTCGTTTCCGCATCGGTGATTGGTATTCCGAAGTCATTAGGGTTGACTTCATATTTCCTACCGTGGCAGATGATGATTGTTGCTACCCGTACGTTGAGAGTGTATTGGTAGGTGGACCCATGTTTGGCTTGGGTTCATTGGACACAAGCAGTTGTGTATGATTTTGGATTTGGTGGTGAAATGCGAGGTCATCTTTCCACCAAGGGGGGAAATTTGACGAATGATTCATTGACGGTGTAAGACCCTACGATCAGCTTTCAGATGGATTGTTAGCTATGTGAGCATGTGTGGATCCTAGGTGGATCTGATTTGCGATGTTGTCGACTTTGGTCGATGTGACGATCTAGGATCGTGATATTACTTGTCGGGTGACGTAGCGATGGATATGGATTGTGATCTTGATGATCCAGATGGGTGGAGAGTTTATCACTCTTACCTTGGTATGTGAGTCGTAGATGACGGGACTGAACTTCTTTTCGGAGTGAAGTCCATATGGCTTGTTACTCGGTTGAGTAGGTTTCCGATGTGGTCGGATTTTGTCAACCTTTGACATGTGAATATTGGGATTGGCTTCCCTATGAAGTCAATCAAGTGTTTTGAGCTGGCAACCGATAGGTTCGGTTATGTTACGTCTTGGTGGACGTAAACGAGATTTTGGGTTTTGGAATCGAATTTCTGGGTGACGATTCAGGATTCGATTGTGAAGCTCGAAAATGGATTACTGGATTTGGGTGCGGAATGGTTATTCCAATGCTAGCTTACGGAATAATGATTTCGTATTCGGATTTGGAAATGGGTTAAAAATATGATGTTGGGTTCGGATTCGGGATTTCTTACGAAATTGCAAATTCGGATTCGGAATTGGAACTAGATGACGGGTGGAGTTCGTTTTGTCTCATGTTGGTTTGGGCAAATGTACTCCATTACTAGAACGTGTTTGGCTATGACCTGGGTGGCTATAGTCAGATTGATGGATTGAGGTACGTATAGGGTACGTTGTACGATGATTGATACTGGTTAGGCTGAGTGGTGCCTAATGGCGGTACATGGGATGTACCAGTGGTGTGTAACTAATGTGTTGGTAATCGGATTGGTTCTGATATCTTTTGTTTGGCTGTATTGTGGACTGGACATTGGATACTGTGCGCTGGGCAGAGTGATTTTGTCAGGGTTCAGTGATTGTATGAGCAGGTGCTCTTGGCCACGGTTGGCTAGTGGAACCCGGTATTGATATGTGTGTTCACTGCTGGGCTGGTATTCAATGTGTTCCAGTTACACCACTTGATGGAGTAAGTTGACGGTATACGTACACTCAGGATGAGTGAATTGGTGGTTTGAGTAACCACGAGTAGCCTTGTGTGATTTTATCACACCATGATTTCCCAGCGTTTTGGTTCGCTGAGGGAGTCGGCGATTATGGACATTGAGATTTATTTATGTCGCAGGAATGGGCTTGCCCTGCGAATTGAGATCATGTGGTTGATCTTGCGCTACATCGAGAGTGATGTAGTACGTGGTGTTGTCACGGATAGACAGATGGTTGGGGCTTTACTAGGGTGGTAAAGCTTAGTGGTGACAGTTTGACTGATGGTGTCAGCATGGACTGACAAATGAGATTTGGTGACTACCAACGGGAGCAAATGTAAGGATTTATTGATAATGGAAAGGAACCATCTAGCTGAAGGAGTCAGCTAAATGGTTAGGCGATTTTATCGCGGATCAGGTGATCATTTCTACTCGAGGTGGTCGAATGTTGTTGCTATTATGACGTATGACTGAGATGGTATGTCTGGGTACAGTCGAGGCTGGTGTTGACCCAGTGTGTGGGTGTACAAGTGTACACAGATGTGAGGTCGAATTGTTTTCCACAAGGTGGTTGTGGAATAAGATTGTTGGTAATTTCGAGGACGAAATTCTTTAAGGAGGGAAGGTTGTAACGACCCGTCCCGAATATCGGGATTTAATGATATTTAATTGTGATTTACTAATCTGGGATTAGTTGGGCGATTTCGGACGAATTGTGCAAAATGACCGTTTTGCCCCTAGGTGTGGGCAAAACGTTGACTTTTAATTCGGATGGTCAAATGGACTTTGACCGATGACCGTGACGTAGTTCGGGACGTCACGAGTTCATAGACAGGCGGCACGTTCGATTCCGACGTTCGTGGTGAAAGTTATGATGTACGGAAGTCCAGGGGCATTTTCGTAATTTGGACGATATAGGGGCAAATGTTGACTTTTTGACCAGGATGTCCGATGGTCGAGGGCCAAGGACCGTTACGTAGGTTTCGTCGATGCGAATCCAACGACAGGCGGCACGCCGAAATCGGAGATTCGACAACGAAGTTATGGGTCACGGAAGTTTGGTTTCGTTATGCACGCATTACGAGGCGTGGACACGTGGCGTTCTCTGATTGGTCTGAATTTCTGAGTGGGACACGTGGACCACTAACCTTTAATTATTGGGATCAGATCTGGATTGGTCAGATTGATTAAATTATTGGATAAAAAAAAATATAAAGTAATCCCACTTAGTGCATCTTTTGATCTGGACCCTTAATCTCATTGGTGAGATTTAATCTGGGCCGTTCATTCCTTTTTCCCTCTCTCTTTAATTGGATCAGCCTACACCTCCCAATCTCATTTTCTCTCTAGCCCGTGAACACGCTCACGACTCACACTGCACACCACCACCATTTCTATAACCTTGGGCCGTGCAGGGGACTGTGTGAGGTCTGTTGGGAGCTGGGCACGGTGGGAGACGACGGGAGACGGCTGGGCGGCGACGGAGGGGAAAAACAGGGGAGGCCGAAAAACTCAAAATTGGGAATGTCGTTGTAGACTGTTTTTGATCGTGCTGATGGGTGGTGGAAGTTCCTGTGATCAGTCCAGGCGTTTTGGGTGGCCACGGTGGTGACCACGACGGCGATGTGGGCCTAAACCCGCGAGTTCGTCCTCGGGCCTAAAATGGCAGCTTGGGATTTTCGACGTTTTAGTCGATCTAGTAAACGGGATGATGACTCAGAGGATGAGACGAGTCTATAGGGACCGTTTTCATCGAGAATGGTGGTCGGAGCTGAGAGCAGTCGACGGTGAAGGTTGGCCGTGAGCTTCTCGATCGGGGAGGTAAGGATCTTGACGTTGTTCCTTGTTTTTGTTTCCACAGAACTCCTAGTTTAACTCAGACGATCTTGTAGGAGGAAACCCTGTCAAAAATGATCAAGGAACGGCGGAGAACCGTTCGGGTTGGCCCGCGGGTCACGGCGACCCGTTTACCAGTCGTTCGGGTTGAACGACGGTGAACAGTACCCGGCGCGTGGGTTTCACGCGCAGGGAGTTCAACCGGCGCGTGGGGGCGCGTGTGAGGTAATTTTGGGAAACTTCCAACATGACTTTTATCCTATACATTGTAACGAACATTTTAGCGTTGGTTTCGTGTCGATCGGATCCCATTTCGTTATTGTTCGGGATGTCCGAAGGTTTTAAATCCAGTTTAAAAATACTTAAAAATTCGGGAAAATTATGGGACTTGAATAGGATGTTAATGATGAGGTTAGTGATCCTCTAAATTAATTTGAACAGGATTGGGAGTCCCGGTGATAGTGAGGTGGCCCAGGAAGGCCTATGGCACGCGTATCGAGGCGCTCGGTTAAACGGTCTGTGAGTGGACATTGGTTTCATAAATTCGATGCATGCATAACTGTTTTATGATTGTTATAATTATGATTAAATGATTTACTTTGGATATCGGTGAATTTAAAATGATTTCACGTATTTCGAGGTGAATTACGTATTTGCACGTAAACCGAGATTTTCTGGATTTTCACCGATTTCCATAAATGTGGATGGATATGATTTCATGAAACGGTTACGAACTTGAATAATGTAAAATCGGGCCAGGGGCCCAGTTGAACTATGAAATCGGGCCAGGGGCCCAGTTAACTTGTGGAATCGGGCCAGGGGCCCAGTTGATTTCTACATGTGATTGCGGGTCGGGGACCCTAAATTGGAATTGAATAAATGTTTTCTGGTTTACATTTTATATATGTTCACATGCTGGAATCAATAAATGGTTTTGATGATATTTCGGTTATGGCACGTTTCACGGTATTTGGGCATGAGACCCGTTTGATGAAACGTAACGAATGGTTCGGATTTTACCTATGTATACCTATATGTTTTGCATGTGGATATCTATAAAATGTATTTAGTACTGCACTGTATAGATCCTTCCATATTATATTGTCTCCTCCGGCGAGGTACCCCGGAGAGGTCACGGGCGTCTAGTACGTCCAGCGTCTATGACGCTAAGCATCAGGTGATGCTGCATCAGGTGATGCTGCATCAGGTGATGCTGCATCAGGTGATGCTGTACCCGAACGGGGTTCGGGGATTTAACTCGGAAAATTGAGACCCGAGTGGCACGCGTAGCCTTGTGATTGTGACCTTATTGACGTCAGGGACGTCAGACATCAGGGATGTCGGATTGGAGTGTATAGTGCAGTGGCTAAAATAATGGTTATGGTTTATATTATATGCCTTATGGTTCATATTACTGGATTTATGAAATAACTCTTGGATTTACTTTTGGAAATTGAAACGATGCTTTGGTTTCCGGGCTAAGGCCCTAATGGTTATTTCTAAATAAATATGGGATTATTGGTTTTGGTGCATGCATATGATTTTACTGAGGGGCATAAATGTCTTTTAAATGTTTTAAGCAGACTTGTTTATTTTCGTCCACTCACAGCTTTTGTTTTCAATGCCCTTCAGGTTGATTCCGGATACGACTGCAGCAGAGACTTGAGCATCGCACACCTCCTCCATCGATCCTTACGCACTCTGGAAGCCCGTTTGGGCAAAGGCAATCGGTTATCCCTTGTCTGGCGCCTCTTGTCAGACGGGAGCACGTCACATTCCATGGTAATCCCGAGGGGATTGGGATGGGTCGTGTCAAAAATTCATTGAAATATGTTTAAACTCTAAAGGAAAATTGATGGAAATAGAACACTCAATACAAATTTATTAAAAAATAGAAGACTCACAAATGTGTTTACAAACATAGAACCTATATAAATGGGATGGTAACCTTTAGTAATCAGCTGAGAGAAAAATGACCCTTAGTTAATGTGGGATGGAAGAGATGGAAAAAATTCATCTCAGCATCTGAAAAATTCCTTTCATCTTCTATCTTGGTCATATCTTCCTCATTTTCAAGGAGGTGATCTCATTTACACAGGTTGTTCATTCCCAATCATACGTTTGATTCTAGTTAAAATGGATGAACCACATGAACCACAAGTGTTTGACATTCAAGAAATTAAAGTAAATAACAAAATTTTAATTTCAGGTTAAGAAAGCAAATATTTGATACATATGTTATCTCATCTTTCTCTCCCCAAGGGTGACACGACCCATCCCAATCCCCCAGGGATTAACACGGGATATGCCATGCTCCCTTCTGGCACCTAGTGCCAGACCAGGGATAATCCAAACCCTCTCGGGGGTTTCCAGAGTGCGCCAGGATCTGTGGATGCATATGATGTCTCGGTCTCCGCTACAGCCCGCATCTACGATAAACCTGAAAGGTATTAAAAAGATTAAAAGTTGTGAGTGGACGAAAATAAATAGTTTATAAAATACATTTCACAAAAAGACCTTTATACCCTTCATTAAAAAGAATGCATGCATACGAAAACCAGTTATTATAATCATTTACTTTAAACCAAATCATAAGGCTTGCAATCCAATCCGCAGTGAAAACACTGTTTATCAAAACCATTTCCAAAAATTGTAAAATATTGTTTATTATAGTTTAACTAGTCCTTGGCATCCCGGATGTCATAATGTCACGGTCCTAAGGCTACGTGTGTCGCTCGGGGGTCTCAAGTCCGAGTAAACCCTGGGGTCCACCAGTGTCCAGTGGTACCATAGTGGTATGCCTTTCCGGAATCACTTCCCGGGGTATGACATCCCAGATGTCTATAACAATCCTGATCCTGAGCTTCTCTACGTGAGCTTCTATACGGTCTCTCCGAAGGGCGGCCCCTCTTAGGCAATGCAACGTGACTACTCTAGTGTCCCTGGCGTCTGGAGGAGACAATCCAATTAACGATGGTATAAAAACGTAACCAAAACCAGTGGAAAACCATTGTAAAACCACTTATACCTCAAATCCAATTTAACTCATTCTAATAAGGTCTCAGCCCGAGGCACAACTTTACAAATCATTTCCACAAAGCATCCATAGGGATTTAGTCCAAAGTCATCTCTCAATAGGGTATCAAACCTGGAACCTCGTTTCATAAACCATAACTGAGACTCATGCCCAGTACTACAACCAACTAGGGCCCCAGCTTGATACTTTGAACCAACTAGGCTTCCAACCCGAGATTTTAAACCAACTGGGTCTCCGATCCGATATTCCCTAAATCAACAGGGCCACAAGCCCAGGATAACATATTTCTAAAACCGAAATCATTTCATTTAAAACCATATTTGACTCCACAACTAGTCAATATCATAACTAGACAGGTCTCAAGCCCAACATCGTAAAACGACACATAAAATCCACATGATCAACAATATACGATATCTAAGTATTTCAACTCAATCATTGAATAAAGTATTTAAAACAGTTATGCATACATTTCATTTATAAACCAAAAGTCTACTCACAGATCGTCCTTATTGCACGCCTGCAAGTTGCGTCGTAAGCCACTCTAGGCTATACTGAACTCTCCGGGTCGTTCGGACCTGTCCAAAACATGTTCAAAGGTCACTACCAACCTAGACAAATCCGAAGAAAAAACGCCCAAAATTCCTGGAAAAGTCAACGTGTCCCAAACACGTATCCCTAGGCTAAAAACCTCAATTTGACCTATCAAACTATCTCCGATTGACCTGAAACCTCCTCCATTGGATTCAAATCATTGAAACCTTTAAAATGGGACCGATCTCACCTCAAACTTTGTGCCCATGCGTCCCACACACTGGTCAAAGTTCCCGGTCAAGTATGGTTAAAGTCAACACTGACGTCAGAAAAAGTCAACACTAATATCATGGTCAACGGTCAACGCTGACGTCAGCAATGTTATTGTTGACTTCATCGTTGACGTCATCTGTCAGGTCTGACACATGCCACGTGTTAACCTGTGATTGGTCCACTTGTATAACATGTGAGTACTGACTGTACCAAACAGTGAGCCACATGGCACCACCTGATTGGTCCACGTGTCTTACATGTCAGTGTTGACTAGACACTGAAAACTGCCACGTGGCATCCCTTGATTGGCCAGGTGGCCTAACATTCCTGACAGCTGATGGCGTGGTGTGCCACATCATCGTCGTCTTCCTTGTGACAGGTTGTCCCGTTTCCACTGTAACGGGTCAAATGGATCCGCAACTCGACCCAGTCCAAACGCACTCATTTGACCACGATTTCACGCCATTTTTGAACCCCTAGACTCGTAATAACCCCAAAAACCGTCCTATGACTGCAAAATCAGGAGAAAACGGTGAGAAAGTACCTGTGGAACTCAACCTTTACTGGCCCAGTTTTAGACCTCTATCTAGGGTGGTTCCACCGTCCTCCTCAAGCCAAAATAGTCCCTACTAGCTCGTATGTACCCAATAAACATGACCCCGTCATTAAAAGCCACCCCAAACGTCCAAGAACAAAAATCCAATTTAAACCAAAAAGGGTTTCGGGTTACCTGTTTCACGTGACTTCTCTGCCGTCCACGGCGTTGCAGCCTCATCCCTCGCCGTCTCCTAGTCTCTCAGCCACTCTCAGTTTCTCTCTCTCTCTCTCTCTTAGATCAGAACCAGGTGAACAGAAAGGGATTGGGCTTTGGGTTTCGGGTTTGGACGAATGAAGGAGATGAAAGATGAAAAGGGAAAGATGGATGCATGTATGTAATTGATGAGCAATGGATAGGTGACACTTGTCACTCATCTGTTGGGCCTAACACAAATATCTGGGCCCCACTAAAAGACAAATGTCCCCTGCCTCGAAAATCATGCAATAGTACCCCAAATCATTCTAAACCCGTAACTTTTCCGTACGATATCCGATTTTGACGTGCCACCTATCTACGGACTCATATCGTCTCGATCTACATAACAGTTCTAGGTCCTCATGTATTTGACCTCCCGGGTTAAGAGTCAATATTTTTCCCATTATAGGGGTAAAACCTTCATTTTACGCTGACCGTCCGTAAATCCTTGAATAATTCCCGACTAGTCACGATAATCCTGAAGTAGTCCTTAATTAATCCAGTAAACTCGGGACGGGTCGTTACAAAGGGTGTTCAAGGAAATGGCCATTTGTGGATGGGCTAGTTTTTCTCAATTGAAGGTGGATGAACTAGAAGTGTTGGGCATTTAGGAAATTAAAGAAAACAACCAACTGAGGAGTGAGGAAGATGAAAATTTAGGTATGAGGTCAGCAAGATAAATTTTTAGGTGTGAGGTTGGGAAGATGATTGAGTAGAAGATCAACCAGGGCGAATTTGTAGATCTAGTCTGATAGTGCATCGATGATTTATATCTAGCATGATAGTGGCCCAATAGTCATGTAGTCTTATTGTGCCTTAAATAGTCATGTAGTGCAGTTTAAATTTATTGTTATAAATATTAGTGTATGAAATTTTAGGAATATAATCGGTTGCAATTATGATTTGTTTGAATGGAATATAGTTGATGTCTGTAAAGAAGTACATGTATGAAAAGGGTGATATGAAAGACATTATAGTTCTCAGCTCCTATAACATCCATTAAATACAAGTATATTGAAATTGTGGATAATTATGATGTCCAATATTTCTTGAGGTACTCTAGTGAGACCATAGGATCCAAAGTTGTGCCCTTATTGGTTTGTAGAGAAGCAATAGAAGTGGAATGTGCTAGAGGGGTGAAATTGAATAGAATGAGGGGAAAGTGGTAAATTAGCTCCTAATGCAAATGATGTATATGAGAGTAATCAAGTTATCCATGAGAATACAAATGAGATTCAACAAGGGAGACATGAGCTTGGGAATGATGTGATACAATAGATTGATTTTGATGGTCTACTTCATATTGATGTAGACGTTTTCGGTGTAAAAAAAGGACTTAGTGAGAAGCCATTATTCATCTTCTTTGCAGCGTAAACATGCAATTTTATCTGAAGGTCCATTTCAATAAATAGAGGATAAGAATCAGAGCAACATATGACTAATTTGGATATGATGTGTTCGTACCTAACTTGATCAACCTGACTAAGGTCGAATAGTTCTGCAAGAGACACACCAAGCCCTCAGCTAAATAGACACGTCCCACCAACTCAACATTGGAAAAAAGTACCTAGAACCATTAGGCCAACACTTCTAGTCATCTAATATCTACCTCGACTTAAAGGAGACGTCCCACCGTTATGAGGAGAGCAGGTTGAACGAGCTTAACGAGATGAGTCTAAGTTGGTCCATTTATTGCATTAATAGCTTCCTGATACCACCCCTCGCCCGAGCATCATGTTGGACAAACAAGATGAAAGAGAACTGAATTACACTCTTTTCTCACAAAGGAGCTCATGAGAGAACATCCCTAACGTATACAGACAAACGTTGGAAGACCCCTAACAAGTAATGGCCAAGCTCAAAGCTCAAAATACCATGATAAATGCCAATAACCAGGTCTTGGAAGAACAATAGGAAAGCGCTCTCACCCTCACAAGGATGTGCCAGTGCAAATAAGAGTGAGATGGGATCAGCCGACCAGATTCTAGTCGACCAAATCCTAGTTGATCATCCCCCTATCGATCAACAAGTGATCGAGCGAGTATCAACATACAGATCTTAGAGATAAAAGCCTAGGGAAAAACCTGTAACGACCAAAAAATTTGAGTTGGAAAACTTAAAATGAAAATGAAGATTTTGCTCTTTAGAGGGGAAAATGTTAACCTTTTTTTTTAACATCTTTTTGATATTTTGTGTAGATCGTTAAAGAGGTCTCGGACTCCTGATTACATTAACAAGAGGTATGTCAAAATTGGAGGTTGGATGGGCTCGATACAAGTAAAAAATGATTGAGGGTATTTTGGTAATTTTAGCATGAAGTGTATTTTTGTAATTTGACCTATGAGATAAAGTGTGATGGTTACACTTATCCAAAAAATTATGGACATTTCCGTGCATCCTTCTCTCACTGACTTGGTGTTCTATAAATATGTGTGTGTATGTGTGTGTGTGTTTGGTAATTCAGTGGCGGAGGACCGAATATCTAGTGAAATGGAAAAAACTGAAAGAAAGGAGAAATAACCGAGAGAGAGAGAGGCAAGGAAGTCAGAGAGGAAATATGAGAAGGAAGAAGAGAGCTAATGAGAAAAATGGTGCATAAAGTTGGGCTGGAGAGATGAATACCCTCCAAGCCTAAGCCATGTCAAACCCACCATTGGTTGTGGACTGTTAAAATGGTTATAGGTTGCTCAGCTCGAAGCTGAAGGTCATGCTATGTTGTGTGAGTTGCCACGACCCTTTTTGAGTTAAAGGGTGGATGTTATGAAGGAAGGGAAGTATAAGAAGCATACTGGGAAAACCAACCATGTTCAAGAGCTTGAAATGGTGACTTTGAGGTAAGATACTATGTTTTGAAAATCATAGAACTTATTGTGAGACAAATTAGAAGTGTTTCAACGTTTAAAACCATAAAATTGACGCAAACATAGCAAGTTTGGAACGGGTTGGAGTCGCCCGGGTCAGATCCTGCGTACAGATATACGTACAGATCTGGGTATAGACTTTCATGTGCATGAAGGCCACTCGCATGGCATTTTCACCAGTGCGTGAGGGAGCGTGCATTGGCCCCTCGCCGTCCAGCCAATATGAAAGTGTTATGTCTTTACATTTTGGGTTTAATGGTGCAAATCCCGAATTAATTGGATGCCATTTGGGTATATTTTTGAATATCCAGTCTAATAAGTTTATATTTAATAAATTGAGTTCAAGGAAATACTACTGATTTTGGGAGAACAAACCTAAGGATAATTTGTGTAATAGTAGTCATAACTTAAAGAATTTAAGTGAATCGAGATTTATGGAAGGATAGATGGGTTGAACACATACGTGGTATATGTAGACTTTTGTGTTACATATTAATAAGATGTTTGAATATGATGAATGTATGTATGTATGTTTGATGGCCATATTAACCATATGCGTGTTGTAATGTCATTCTTGATAATGTGCTATGATGAGATGGCTTGATGATACATATAACAATATGTTGATATTGATGGGTATCCCTCCTTTTGGTGGAGGAGAGAAAATTAAGGTAATATTAATTGGTTGAAATAAAAGAAAGGAAAACCAGAGTGCATGAGAGACTTAAGGAAAGTGTGAAGAAAGAAAAGCGATAATTAGCTTTTCATGCATGACATAATATTTATGAAAGCCATATTCTTCTTTTATTCGGATATTGCTAAGTTTTAGAGAAAACCAAATTGAAAGAGTTTGAGAGATAGAAAGCCTCACTTTACATGAAAGTGAAAATCCTCTTGAGAAAAGTCTAAGAGAGTAGTTAGCCATAGTTTTAATTGTGAGTATAGATTTTGTAACCCCATTATTTTTCATAATGAAAGATATAGTTTCTTTTGTTATCTCATTGTGATTACAGAAGTGTAGGAAAACTCAGATCCCGGGATAACCAATTATCCGTTGGTCTTGTATTAGGTAGTGTTATTTGTCTTTTTTCCCAGCAAGTGGTATCCGAGCTTCAACTCGTAGCCTATGCGTATTTATTTACACGGTGTAACTTGTGTGATTCACAATGGAAGATTCAACATCGACGTCATCAACGACGATGGTTAAATTAACCTCTTATAACTACTCCATTTGGAAGCCTAGAATGGAGGATGCCCTATACTTCAAAGATTTGTATCAACCTTTGCAAAATGAAGGACAAAAACCAAAAGAAAGGTCTGATGCCGACTGGAATTTGCTAAATCGGAAAACTATTGGACAAATTCGAAAATGGGTTGACCAAAGCGTCTTTCACCATGTGGCGTAAGAAACAACTGCGTACACATTATGGATGAAACTAGCGTCTATGTATGAAAGAAAGACGACCCAGAATAAAGCCAATACAATTCGATGATTGGTGAACCTCAAGTATAGGGAGACTCGAAGTGTTTCCAAGCACTTGAGTGACTTCCAAGGATTGGTGAATCAACTCACCAATTTGAAGATGGTGCTCGACGGCGAATTACAAGCATTACTACTTCTAAGTTCCTTGTCGGATAATTAGGACACGCTTGTAGTCTCACTGAATTATTCATCACTGTAAGGTGTTCTAACATTGAACATTAGTAAAAGATAGCATGTTCAATGAAGAGTCCAGAAAAAAGGAACAAGCGATGCCAATATAGTTTGAGGCGCTGGTCACTCAATATCGTGGAAGATGTAGTGAAAGGAAACTCCACAATAGAGACAGGTCTAGGGGCGAGTCAGGAGACAAGTTCAATAGAAGGTCGAGGACAAAAAGAGACATAGAATGTTATTTTCCTAGCTAGAAAGGCCACCTAAGAAGAGAATGTAGAAATCTCAAGAGAGAGCAACAAGAGAATGGTGGTAATGCAAGTAATGTAGTTGCTACAATGTTTCATGGAGATGAGGTAATCTTTCTTTGTGATGATGGCACCGTTAATTTGACATCACAAGATACATGTTGGGTTGTGGATTCTGGAGCATCATTCCATGTAACCTCAAGGAGGGATTTCTTTATCTCATATACAAGTGGTGATTTTGGTCACGTGAGGATGGGTAATGATAATAGATCCAAGATTGTGGTAAGGGGGGATTTTTCCTTAGAAACATACACTAGTTGTCATCTAACATTAAAAGATGTGAGACATGTTCCAGACATGCGTCTCAACCCTAATATCCACAGGTTTGCTAGATGAAGAAGGTTGTACTAGTGTGTTTGGAGGTAGGGAGTGGAAACTAACATGAAGTTCCCTAATGATAGCCCAAGGAAAGAAAGTAAACACCCTTTATGTGATAGAAGCCAAAGTCACTAATGGGTAAGTATGTTCGCACTAACAACGAAGGAGAGTATATGGGAGCCTTCAGACATTACTGTATAAGTAATGGAATTCGGCATGAACGATATGTTCCAAAGACTCCACAGCACAGCAGAGTGGCTAAGAGAATGAACAAAACTATTATTGAAAGGGTGAGAACAATGTTATCTCATGCCAAGTTGAACAAGTGCTTTTGGGGTGAAGCTCTATTGACTGCAATTGATCTAATCAACTTAACCCCATTAACTCCGTTGAATGGTGAAGTTCCAAACAAGTTTTGGACCATAAAAGATGTGTCCCACAACCACTTAAAGGTGTTCGGTTGTAGATTATTTTTTTTCATATTCTTAAAGATGAGAGATCAAAAATCGATTCCAAGTCGAAGTAATGCGTCTTCATGGGATATAGCAATGAAGAATTTGGGTACAAACTATGGGATCCTATCAAGAAAAAGATTGTCAGAAGCATAGATGTTGTCTTCTTTGAAGACCATAATATTGAAGATATTCAGAAAGGTGTGAAGCCTGTTAGTCCTAGAGAACATCCAGTTAATTTGGATCAAGTTTCTCTTCCAGAAATTTATGGGGGAGACATAATAGAAGATATTGGAGATGTGGAAAATGAACCTTAAATTGGCAATGATTCAGATAATGAAGCAGCAGATGAAGATGATATGGTTGAAGATGACGAGGATGAAGAACAAGATCCTCAAGAGCCAATTATTGGACCTCAGTTAAGAAGGTCGGACAAGGTACCCAAAGCTCAAACTAGATATCTTGCAACAGAATATGTGCTACTCACTGATGGGGTAGAACCAGAGTTTTATAATGAAGCGCTGACGAATGACCACAAGGGGGAGTGGTTGAAATCCATGCAAAAAGAAATGAGATCCTTGCATGAGAACAAGAATTATGAGCTGGTACAGTTACCAAAAGGAAAAAAAGCACTAAGAAACAAATGGGTGTATAAACTGAAGACCGAGGAGAATAATTCACGACCTAGGTACAAGGTAAGGTTAGTTGTGAAAGGCTCCAGTCAGAAGAAAGGTATTGAATTTGAAGAGATTTTCTCACTTGTGGTGAAGATGTCATCTATCCAGGCAGTGCTTGGCCTGGCTGGAAGTTTGAATCTAGATGTGGAAAAACTAGATGTGAAGACTACAATTCTTCATGGTGATCTAGAAGAAGAAATTTACATGGAGCTTCCAGAGTGGTTTAAAGTCGAAGGCAAGGAAGGCCTAGTGTGTTAGCTGAAGAAGAGTCTATATGGACTTAAGCAAGCATCACGTCAATGGTACAAGAAGTTTGATTCCTTCATTATTGAGCATGGATACCGAAGGACTAATTCTGATTATTGTGTATTTATTAAGATATTTCTTGATGGTGAGTTTATCATACTACTTTTATATGCAGATGCTATGTTGATCGTAGGACAAAATAGTGACAAGATCAATAAGTTGAAAGGACAAGAAAAAAGTAGTATGACCATCTGCATATAAAAGTAGGGGTGGCAATGGGTCCTACGATCAATAATATTCTTGATACCTTCTAATACCAAGATCAATAAAGAACCGCTCTAATACCTTCTCAATATATTTTTCTAGTGATTACCACAACTTCTTTTCCTTTCGATCACGACAGATGGTCATACCAAGAATATTCTTTTCCTTTTGCTATTTAAGATTTGGGACCCACAAAGAATATTCTTGGTATGACCATCTGTCGTGATCGAAAGGAAAAGAAGTTGTGGTAATCACAAGAAAAATATATCGAGAAGGTATTAGAGCGGTTCCACATGGAGAAAGCAAAGGCAGTTGCTACTCCCTTGCTAGTGACTTTATGCTTAGCTCAAAGAAAAGTCCTACATGTGAAGCAGAGAAAGAGGAATGTGCACTGTACCATAAGCCTCAGCTGTTGAAAGTCTAATCTATGCAATGGTGTGTACTCGGCCATACATAACATATTGGTGTTGTTAGTAGATGCTTAGCTAAACCAGGAAAAGAGCATTGCAATGTTGTGAAGTGGATTTTGAGATATCTCAGAGGGACTTCCAAAATGAGTCTATGCTTTGGAAGTAGAAAACCTAAACTGATTGGCTACACAAATGCCGATATGGCTGGAGATATTGATTCCAGAAAGTCTACTTCTGGATACCTTATTACATTTTCAGACGGAGCAGTATCTAGGGGTGGCAATGGGTCGTGTCGTGTCATGAATTCTGTTTTACCCATTTATGCCCAACCCGAATCCGACCCGTTTAATAATCATGTCAAGAATATCCAACCCGAACTCGACCTGTTAATGACCTGTTAATAACCTGTGTAATCCGTGTAACCCGTTTAACACATTTAATAAACAGGTCATACTCAAAACCCAATTAACCTATGACCCGTTTGACCCGTTTGACCCGTTTAACATGTTTAACTTATTTAAATTATAAGATTTAATAGATATTTAGGTAGGTAAATGGGTAGATATATGAGTTAGTAATGACACGTTTATTAAATGGGTTAATAAATAAGCCAATATACGGGTTAACTTGTTAACCCGAAGTCTACCCATTTATTAAACGGGTTAACTGATCATTATACGGATTAACAAGTTGACCCGAAACCTATTCGTTTTATAAACGAGTCATAACGGGTTAACCCGAAAATGACCCGAAATTTTAATCTTGCGGATTGACCCGGATAAATTTCGTGCGGGTTTTGAGTCCTGTATCGAGTCGTGTAAAAAATTGCCACTCTTAGCAGTATCGTGGAAATCAAAGCTACATAAGTGTATTGCTTTGTCTACCACAGAAGAAGAGTTCATTGCAGCTACGGAAGCTTGCAAAGAAATGCTATGGGTGAGTGATTTTTGCTTAAGTTAGGGAAAAAGCAACAAAAGTACATTGTGCATTGTGACAATAAGAGTACGATCCACTTGAGTAAGAATTCGAGTTTTCACTTGAGATCAAAGCACATTCGTGTGAGATATTACTGGATACATGATATGTTGGAATCCAAGCACATACAGCTTGAAAAGATCCATACTGACGATAATAGTTCTGATATGATGACAAAGTCCTTACCCAAGGACAAATATGATCATTACAAAGAAGCAATAGGTGTATTAAATCTCTCCACCTAAATCGGGAGGGGGAGATTTGATGGGTTTCCCTCCTTTTGGTAGAGGAGAGAAAATTAAGGTAATATTAATAGGTCGAAATAAAAGAAAGGAAACCAAAGTGCGGGAGAGAATTAAGGAAAGTGTGAAGAAAGAAAAGCGATAATTAGCTCTTCATGCATATCCGTCAATATGGGTGAGATAATACTTATAAAAGCCATATTCTCCTCTCATTCGGATATCGCTAAGTTTTGGAGAAAAACAAACTGAAAGAGTTTGAGAGATCGAAAGTCTTACTTTACGTGAGAGTGAAAATCCTCTTGAGAAAAGTCCATGAGAGTAGTTTGCCACAGTTTTTATTGTGAGTATAGATTTTGTAACCCCATTATTTTTCAAAGTGAAAGATATAGTTTCTTTTTTTATCTCATTGTGATTACACAAGTGTGGGAAACGTTAGATCCTGGGATAACCAATTATGTAATGACCCGTCCCGAATTCCGGGATTAGATTAGTGACTAATCAAGGATTAGCGAGGTTAATCGGTGATTAGTTGAGCGAAATCGGACGAACGATGCAAAATGACCATTTTGCCCCTAGTCGTGGGTAAAATGTTGACTTTTTGACCGGGAGGTCCGATGGCCGAGGGCCGAGGACCGTTACGTAGATCGAGTCAATACAAATTCATAAACAGGCGGCACGTCGAATTCAGACGTTCGACGGAGAAGTTACGGTTCACGGAAGTTTTGGGTCACTATTGCACGATTTACGAAACGGGGAGCTTTTATATTCAAGTGGGCCCATATATTTTAGGAAGGCCCAATGGATGAGTGACAAGTGTCACCTATCCATTGTACAGCCCAAACAAGTTCATGCATATCACCCCTTTCATTTCCTTTGTTTTCCCCCGATCTCACCAAATGCCCATCGAACATGACCACACCCCAATCCCTTCCCCCTCACATGTTTCAACCTGAGGATGAGGCAAAGAGTGGCTGAGGACTGAGAGCTGGCTGCAAGGAGGCCTGAACGGTCGTGGACGGCGGCGTGGAGGAAAAACACGACGAGGTAATCGGTTTGCTCTTTTTCCTTCTATTTTTGATTTCATCCATTATGGACGGTTTTAGGTGATTGGAATGGGCTTAATAAGTTTCTAGGATGATATTAGGAAGGTTTTGGTGGTGGTTCACAGCTAAGAAAGCCCTGGGGAGGTTTTGAAAGTTTTGAACCGTGAGGAAAGGATTGGACCGGTTTGATTTTGGGCGTTTTAGGTTGTTTAATTTATTTGTTTAGGTTCCTAGGATCAAAATAGGTAGAATGGGATTAATTAGGAAGAGAAAGGACGAAAAACAATGAAGGAATAGGCTTGGAACGATCACACCGGTCCAGCTGGGCTTGATTTGCAGGTTTTGGACCGGACCGGCTGATTCGGACCGGTCTGGCCGAGGAGGAAGAAGAACAGTGCACTGGCGCGTGGCTCCCACGTGCAATGGCTTTGGCCGGCACGTGTGGACCTGTTGGACACTTTCTGGGGAGGTTTCCAACATGCGAAATCATTCTTTCGATGTAACGAACATTTTGGGACTGGTTTCGTGTCGATCGGACATCGTTTCGATAGGTTTCGGGGTGTCCGACGATTTAGGATCGGCTTTAAAAATAGTTAAAAATTTCGAAAAGTTACGGGACTTTAGTGAGAGGTTAATAAGGTAGTTAGTAACCATCTATTACAATTTTGACAGGTTTGGGAGTCCGGTGACGACGTTTGGCCCGGGAGAGCCGTTTGGCACGCATATCGAGGCGAAAGCTGGATGGTCTATGAGTGGACCTTGTTTTCTAAATTGGTGCATGTATAAATGTTTATTATATGTTTTAATACATGTTTTATGATTCCATGAGTTCATTTGTGTGTGGTTACGTATTGGTACGTATTTCGAGGTTTCGGCCTTATATGAAGCCTGTATGGGTTTGTATTTCTACGATGG
Source organism: Prinsepia uniflora (assembly GCA_032719365.1). Taxonomy (NCBI): domain Eukaryota; kingdom Viridiplantae; phylum Streptophyta; class Magnoliopsida; order Rosales; family Rosaceae; genus Prinsepia; species Prinsepia uniflora. The sequence goes on along the minus strand of CM064872.1, from coordinate 52,984,378 downwards.
TTTAAATGAAATGGTTTTGGTTTTCAAAAAGATAAACTCGGGCATAAGACCCATTTGGTTTTGTCTCGGGCATGTATCCCTTTTGGTGACCTACGGGTCTGAGTCTTAGTCGCGGCGATTGCTATGTGCACGGCGACGGACGATACGACGCTCACCTCCAGACTGGGATGTGTTCCTTCCGGAGAGGTCACGATGCACGATCTGTCGTCGAACAGCCACTGGAGGCTCGACTTCGGAGTGCTGATGGTTCAGAATATCAATCGGTGATGAGTGCTCCATAATCTAGCGGTGGTCGCGTCGGTTGATTCGTTCACGACGACATACCAGGATTGAGGGCGGTCCTAGATGGATGGTTACATGTATCACTACGATCGGAGTCGTGACTAACCCTGAGATATCGGCCACGATTCCCAGTTGAGTCATGTGTTTGGGCGCGAGGCCCAGTTACTTTATATTTGTGATTTCGGGTCGCGGACCCTAAATGAATTTCCAGATTCTTGACGGTTTATGGGGACCGAGCATGAATCCTTTGAAAGGTTTTAATGATGTTTTTGATATATATATATATATATGTAACGACCTGTCCCGAATTTTGGGATTAGATTAGTGACTAATCATGATTAGTGAGGTTAATCGGTGATTAGTTGAGCGAAATCGCACGGACGGTGCAAAATGACCGTTTTGCCCCTAGTCGTGGGTAAACCGTTGACTTTTTGTTCAAGCGGTCAAATGGACTTTGGCCAATGACTGTGACGTAGTTCGGGACGTCACGAGTTCATAGACAGGTGGCACGTTCAATTCGGACATTCGAGGAAGAAGTTATGACGTTCGGAAATTCGGATGTTATGACGTTCGGCTGGGCCATCGTAAGGATGGCTGGGGAAAACAGAGCCTTGGATGGAGGATTGAACAGTCGAGATTTAGGCCCTTTTTCTAGGTTTTTAATCCATAGAAAGCTAGGTATTGATGAAACATAGAGATTAGGATTGGATTGGATCAAATCGGACGAAAATTTCACAAGATATGAGGCTGGACCGGTCATGCCGATCTAGGTAGATCGACTGCGCAGGAAAACCGGGTTGGACTGGTTCAGACGCTGCTACAGTGGGCGCGTGGATCCCACGTGCAGCCCCTTTGGGCGGCGTGTGAGGGCGCGTGAACTGCCCTTTGGGGAAACTTCCAATACGTGAAATCATCTATTCGATGTAACGAACATTTTGGGACTGGTTTCGTGTCGACCAGACATCGTTTTGATAGGTTTCGGGGTGTCCGAAGGTTTATGATCGAATTTAAAAATAGTTAAAAATTTGGGAAAATTACGGGGCTTTAGTGAGAGGTTAATAAGGTAGTTAGTAACCCTCTAAAGTGATTTGGACAGGTTTGGGAGTCCTAGTGACAGCGATTAACCCGAGAGAACCCTATGGCACGCGTATCGAGGCGGCAGCTCTGACGGTCTGTAAGTGGACCTTGTTTTCTAAATTGATGCATGCATAAATGTTTATTTAATACTTTTTTTGTGATGCCTTGAGTGCATTTGTGTGTGGTTACGTATTGGCACGTATTTCAGGGTTTGGGCCTTATACGGTGCAGATACGGGTTTGTACTTTCTTTGTTGGTTTAAATGAAATGGTTTTGGTTTTCAAAAGGATAAACTTGGGAATGAGACTCATTTGGTTTTGTCTAGGGTAAATGACCCTATTGATGGCCTACGGGTCTGAATCGTGGTCGTGGCGAGTGCTTTATGCACGGCGACGGACGATACGACGCTCACCTCCAGATTAGGATGTGTTCCTTCCGGAGTGGTCACGATGCACGATCTGTCGTCGAACAGCCACTGAAGGCTCGACTTCAAAGTGTTGACGGTTAAGGATATCGATCGGTGATGGGTGCACCATGATCTTTTGGTGGTCGCGTCGATTGATATGTTCACAGCGACATTCTAGGATTGAGGGCGGTCCTGGATAGATGGTTACACACATCACTACGATCGAAGTCGTGACTGACCTTGAGATATCGGGCACGAGGCCCAGTTGAGTCGTGACTGACCTTGAGATATGGGGACCAGGCATGAATGTTTTCGTTATATATATATATATATATTCATATACCTTCCTTATTTGGAATGTCTCCTCCGGGGAGGGTCGTTGGCCTAGGTGGACCCCAGAGTAGTCACGGAGCACTAACTGAGTGAAGTCGCCCCCGTTGGGTACCTTACTCTCAGGAGGGCTTGGATTATAACCTCAGGGAGGGTCACTGATCTACGGACATTGACCTGGGTGGACCCTGAGAAACTTGGGCTTGAGACCCCAGGTAGCACGCGTGTAGCTTTAGATACCGTGATAGGATGGGTTATGTGATTTATATGTATATATTCTATATGCTATGTGATGTGTACAGGTTTTGGACTGAGTCCCACTTGGATTTGGGCAGTAGCCGTATGGTTGGTTTCATTTAAGGTTTTGGGATAAGGCCCTATTAGTTTGATAAGTTGGTTTTCGAATGCATGCATGCTTTTTAGTGAAGGGTACAAATGTCTTTATTAAAATATTTTGATAAATTATTGTTTTGTCCACTCACAAATTTTAAATGTTTTGGCTGCCCTTCAGGTTGATAGCGGATGCGGGTTGTAGTAGAGACCGAGATATCACATACCTCCTCCGGATCCTAGCGTACTTTGAAGCCCGAGAGGGCTAAAGTCGGAATTTCCCTTGTTTGAAACTCTGTGTCAGAAGGGATCGGGAACGTCCCGCGTTAATCCCGGGGGGATTGGGACGGGTCCTGACAATATATATATATATATATATATATTCATACACCTTCCTTTATTTGGAATGTCTCCTCCGGGGAGGGTCGTTGGCCTGGGTGGACCCCAGAGTAGTCACGGAGCACTAACTGAGTGGAGTCGCCCTATTGGGTACCTTACTCTCAGGAAGGCATGGATTATAACCTCAGGGAGGGTCATTAATCTACGAACATTGACCTGGGTAGACCCTGAGAGACTTGGGCTTTGAGAGCCTGGGTAGCACGCGCGTAGCTCTAGATACCATGACAGAATGGTTATGTTATTTATATGTATATGGTATATGTTATGTGATGTATACAGGTTTTGGGCCGAGTCCCACATAGATTTGGGCAGTGGCCCCTATACTTAGTTTCATTTAAGGTTTTGGTCTAAGGCCCTAATGGTTTGATAAATTGGTTTTCGAATGCATGCATGCTTTTTAGTGGAGGGTACAAATTTCTTTCTTATAAAATGTTTTTATAAATTGTTGTTTTGTCCACTCACAACTTTTAATTGTTTTGACTGCCCTTCAGGTTGACGGCGGATGCGGGCTGTAGTAGAAACCTAGATATCACATACCTCCTCCGGATCCTGGCGTACTCTGAATCCCCGAGTGGGTTAAAGTTGGAATTTCCCTTGTCTGACACTCCGTGTCAGACAGGATCAGGAGCGTCCCGCGTTAATCCCGAGGGGATTAGGACGGGTAGTGACAAATTATCTGTCGATCTTGTATTAGGCAGTGTTATTTGTCATCTTCCCCAACAGATATTACATGATAATCACATGACATGAGACATGATGACTATGGTGATGTTATGAAGAACTATTACAAATTGTTATATATTGTTATCAATAGTTTTTAAATAAAATTATTTAGTGAACGAATATTCAAATGGTGTCAAATAGCAGTTTTTACTGTTGGGCAGGGTTAGTGGGTTGGATGTGGGAGGTAATCCTGCAAGGAAAAGTCGAAATTAGTTAATTTAATAAGATAGAAATAAGAGAAAAATTGGTAATATGCCTTATTTGACAAGAATGTTTAGACGGGAATAGGACTGGCTTGATTTCGAAGGAAATTTGGGAACGGGACCTATTAACTTGGTATCAGAACATGGTTTTGAATTCCTGTCATGATATGTGAACTCGGTATATAACATATTTTTACGGATTTATTCCATAATTGATATGATAATGGTTTAATTATTGAAAATAATGATTTGGTTTTTAGAAAATGAATACACGTTGAAATGGTTTACACATGATTGTTGAATGATTTTTTGATTATATTTAGGGAAAAGTAATGATTTCATGAATGTACCTTTTACGAGATAAAATGGAAATTGTGCTTTGAACTTAAGCTAGAGTTTGAAATGTGAAAAATAAGGGTATAGTCTAAAAGATATATTATGCATGTGTGCTTCTCGACATTTGTGCATGAACATGGACTTCGGATTGTTAGTTGATGCTCAGATGCTATGTTTCCGAGTAGCTATGTGATGTGATGGTTTGTCAGTCTTAGACGTCGAGCATGGCTCTGAATATTGAGACTGGTGCTGGCTTAGACATCGAGCAGAGCTCCGAATCTCGAGTCAGTATACACTCGAACATCGAGCAGGGCTTCGAATCCCACGTGGTTTATATCCGGATGATTGCTTAGTCTCAGACGTCGAGCTGTGCTCCAAATCCTGAGACTAGCATAGAGATGACGACTCAAATGTCGAGTTAGGCTCTGAATCCTGATTTAGTATTCACTCAGACGTCGAGATGGTCTATGAATCCTAAGTGGTTAACCTACCAGTATTATAAATACCCCCGGGGGAATATTTACTGATAATGTGTCAGTACTATTTTAGATTGACTCAGATGATGGTTCTGGTGATGACCTAGGCGTATTGCCACTGTGTGGTATGATTGATACTCGAATCACTAATTGGTTGAGTTTGGTTATGGATTAGTGGGAAATAAATTAAGCTTGGTGCTATTGTGCCTCTGATTATGATTTGAAGGATGCAAAGAGTAAAGTTGGTTATGTGAATTAGCTAAGAGCATATGAGGTCCCGATCTTATTTGTGTCTACATCTAGTTGGGAATTAGTGAATGGATTTTTATTTTGCATACATGCCTATGTGTTTTAAAATCACTTATATGTGATTTCAGCGTTGTTGGATGGTTTATAATTCTGCATGATGGTTGTAATGACTCTATGTTGACTGTTTCAGTGGTTTACTAATGTGGGTTGCTTTATGAACAATTTTCATGTTTTGAGGTTATGAACGATGTTTTGTTTTACTTGAGTTTTAAATGTCCTTATAACGGGAAGATTTATTGCTATAAGAAAATTAGTTGTCCAATTTGAGTTTGAACATAAGATTGAATTTGTTTCAGAATTTCGTGGACGATTTTTTTTTAAAAAGGGGGCTGGTTGTAACGACCCCGAAATTTGAGTTGAAAAGCTTAAAATGAAAATGATGATTTTGCCCTTAGAGGGGCAAATGTTGACCTTTTGTTTTGGACTTCTTTTTAATATTTTGTATTGACCATTAAAGAAGTCTCAGACTTCAGAGTCCATTGACAGGCGGTATGTCGAAATCGGAGGTCAGATGGGCTCGATACAGGTAAAAAATGATAGAGGGATATTTGGTAATTTTAGCATGAAGGGTATTTTGATAAGTTGACCTATGAGATAAGGTGTGATGGTGGCACTTGTCCATAAAATTATGGACTTTTCCCTCATTCTTCTCCCACCATCTTGGTGTCTTATAAATATGTGTGTGTGTGTGTGTGTGTGTGTGTGTGTGTGTGTGTGTGTGTGTGTGTGTGTGTGTGTGTGTGTGTGTGTGTGTGTGTGTGTGTGTGTGTGTGTGTGTGTGTGTGTGTGTGTGTGTGTGTGTGTGTGTGTGTATGTTGAGTGTTTAGTAATTCGGTGGTGGACGACTGTATACAGAGACTAATGGAGAAAACTGAAAGAAAGGGGAAATAACCGAGAGGGAGAGAGGGAAGGGAGCACCAGAGGAAAGATGAGAAGGAAGAAGAGAGCTATTGAGGAAAATGGTGCATAGAGTTGGGCTGGAGAGATGAAAACCCTCAAAGCCGAAGCCATGTCAAACCCACCATTTTTCGTGGGCTGTTAAGATGGTTCAGGGTTTCTCATCTCGAAGCTGAGGTCCTGCTATGTTGTGTGAGTAGCCACAACCCTTTTGGAGTTGAGAGGTGGATGTTCTGAAGGCAGGTGATAGATCGTTAATTAAGCATTATTTTATATTATCTTATACCCTTTATACTTGAATTTTAATATTAAAATACTAAAAAATTGGAGAAAATAATATATTTTGTGGGATTTTTGTAGAAATAAATGAAGCTTGGAATTTGGTGCGTTTTGGCGAAAGAATCGTCCAAATCAGAATTATAACGAAGTAATTATGGACAAAATTTGATGGAATTATATAAATTAATTTGAAAATCCATTTGCAAAGGCCCAAATTATATGCAGCCCAGATCCAATTGATCCACGTCTAATGAAGTCCAATCCGTGCACCAAGCCCACGACCCAAGAAACCCATCCCAATTTTCTCGCTTAGCCTTGAAGACTCCTTGGTGTGCGCCTACTGAAGTCGACCTCATCGGTTCAACGCGCGTGCGTTGAATGCTAGTGTGCTTCCTCAGCGACTGCCGCACTGATTTCTACCTACTCCGCTGCTCCTGCAAGCTAAAAGTCTCTTACCCGTGTCAGCCCACGCCTGCCGACTTCTAATTGCTCCGTTCAGCTGTTTCCTACCAAGACCCATGCCCCCTGTCAGTTGCCTACCTCCAACTCTACCAACTCCAGCTCATCAGTCCTTCACCGATTTTCATAGATCCATGCCCTACTCGCATTGGCACAAAACCTGCTCCTTTTGGGTAGGTTTTTCAACACGATTTCACCCCAAAATTAGCCCCAAAATCATCATATTCATCATTTTAATTTTATTATGTTTATATTTATTTTTTCATTTTATTTTTAGCTAATTTGTGGCACTCCTTCTATAAATAGGGAGGTCATTTCATTTGTTAAGGGTCCCTCTTTTTTTAGTTTTTCTCTTCCTCTCTTAGTCCCAATTTTAGTCCCATTTTTGTTCATTTTTAGTTTAATTTTGTTAGTTCCTTTTTCTCTTCTTTTAGTTCGTCTTGTTTCTATTTTGCTCTTTATTTTTGGGACCAATTGTAACTTCTTTTAATTTTATTCTTATGTTTTCTTTTAATTTTTATTCTTAGATTTTTCTTTTAACTTCTTTGACTTCTCTTTTAGATACAATTTTATGCCTTCTAAATGTTTGAGAATATGAATACAATCTCCATGTGTTTTACTTTCTAAATTTCATTTATTTCATAAGTTTTAGTGCGTCATAATTCAATTTGAGGCTAAATGTCGGCCGGTGCACTTAGCATTTGATTGAAGAGATTTTAATGTAGGTCGTTGTTAGTGCATTTAATCACAAATTTAAGGTGAATCATGTTGTAAGTGTTTGATGCATATTAATATTTGACGCACATTAATGGTTGATGCATTTATAAAATGAAAAAAAATATGCATGTACTTGAGATGATAAAGGTAAGATTTCGTGATTGGTTCAATGCAAAATGTAAAGTGTTGGTAAAAAATGTGTTTGAAAGAAGTCTATTTTAAGAGTAGTTTAATTATTATTATTGTTAATTTTAATTTATTTCTTAGTTAGTGTTAAAATGTAGTTTAGATTACAATCTTTCAAAAACCCCTAATTCATTCTTTTATTCTTGTATTCATTTATTCAATTATTATTTCATTCATTAATTCATTAATTATTCTTTTATTTATTATTCTTTTTACTAACATATTATTAATGTTCCCTAATTTCCCCAGTTAAGAACGATCCCTAGTTACCAATACTACAACTACACAAAAAGGGTTTAAATTGCATAATACTCAAATTACGTGTTTAATTTAATCGTAGTTTGAGTGTTATCAACAAGGAGGTCTGGGAAGCATACTAGCAAAACCAACCATGCTCAAGAGCTTGAAATAGTGACTTCGAGATAAGCTATTATGTTTTGAACATCATAAAACTTATTGTGAGACAAATTTGAAGTGTTTCAGCGTTTAAAACTGTAAAATCAATGCGAAAATAACAAGTTTGGACTGGGTTGGAATTTCTCAGGTCGTGTCCCGCACACAGACCTTCATTCCAACCTTCCCAGAGTTGAAGGTGAGTGCAAGTGAGACTGCACCTGTACGCGCATGAAGGCCACTCGTAGGGGACTTTCACTGGTGCATGAGGGCGCATGCGGCAACCAACTTGAAATTGTTCCATCTTTACATTTTGGATTTAATGGTGCAAATCCCGAATTAATTGGATGCCATTTTGGGTATATTTTTGAATATCCAATCTACTAAGTTTATATTTAATAAAATGAGCTCAAAGAAACACGACTAAGTTGAACACATACTATGTAGACTTTTTTGTTACATATTAATAAGATTTTTGAAGATGATGAATGTATGTATGTTTGATGGTCGTATTGGCCATATGTGTGGGATAATGTTAAATTGATGTTGTGATGTCATTCCTGATAATGTGCTATGATGAGATGGCTTGATGATACATATAAAAGTATGTTGATGTTACATGATGATTTTACATGATAATCACATGGCATGAGACATGATGGCTATGGTGATATTATGAATAACATTTCTATTACAAATTTCTATGTATATTGTTATCAATAGTTTTTAAATAAAATTATTTAGTGAACTAATGTTTCGGTGGTGTCAAATTTGGTTAATGAGTTGGATGTGAGCAGTAATTACTCAAGGACTGGTCGAATTTGGTTAATTTAATAAGATAAGAATAAGAGCAAAATTGGTAATCTCTTATTTGACAAGAGTTGTTAGACGGGAATCGACCCGGCCCGATTTCCAAGGAAATTTGAGAATGGGTCATGTCAAAACCCCGATTCATCTGGAGGATGACTTCTCATCCAAGCTGGCAACGATGCTGGTCCCTCCCAGAAGAGGATCTACCAAGATCAATTGATGGAAGCTCACCAGACAAAAATCGCACCCGTATGACTTACATATGAGGCATTAGATCCTAGGGCTACGGGGTAACACCCCTAGCCAACTTGCTCGACTGGTAGGCATCGGGACGTAGTTCGAATTGAGTCTTTACCTAGAAAAATCGGGGGATTCAAACTTCTAAATCATAATGAAGGGAGGACAACCGTGAGGTGATGGATGAGAGACTCAATGGCAGGGAGCTACTTTCATGGTCAGTGAAGAAATAAAGGTCATTAGGAAAAAATTAGTAGTCGAACGGTACGTCAATCTGGTCATCAACAGGCCCAACAAAGTAATGACGCCATAGAAAGCCTCATGAGGAAAATACACATCCTCGAGCAAAGAAAGGACAAAGAAAAAGTGCTAGCTTTAAGGAAGACCACTACTAGCCCTTCCACCAACCAAATCCTTCAATCAAGGCATATGTCAGAGGTAAAATGTCAGGACCCAACTGTCAGGGACCACCCCTAATCCCCCAGGATTAGGGACTAAACCCTGCTCCCGTCTGACTTACGCATGACACGAAGGCTAAACGGACGTCCAACCTTCGTGCGACACGTAAGTTGGACAAGGGATTTCCGAACCGAACTTCTCAATATCTTCCAACTTCCCAGAGTGCGCAGAGTCTACTGTGGATCGTGCGTGTGATGTCTCCGTCTCTCTCGACCAACAGCCCGCGCCGCAACAACTTGGAGGGTATCGAAAACCCGAAAAGACTGTGAGTGGACAAAAATAAAGTATAAGTTAAAAAAAAACATTTCATAAAATAATAACATTTATACCCTCCGTTTCAAAACCAATGCATGCATATCAATTTCATATCATCAAACCATGTACGAAAACCAAACACATTTTCCTTTTTTCTCAAATCCAGGGCCTCAGCCCAAAACCATCGAAAAACCATTTTATCCGGGCCACTGCCCAAACCTCAGAAAACCATTATCATCACTTCTCAATGAAATCCAAAACATTTTTGAAACCACATTCTCATCCATGGAACCTGCTGGATCTATCCGAGTCTTTAAACTCCCGAGTCTTTAAACTCAATAACCAGGCCTCAATTATCCGAGTCTTTAAACTCCGAGTCTTTAAACTCAACAGGCCTACGGGGGAAATATCAATATATCCGAGTCTTTAAACTCCGAGTCTTTAAACTCCCGAGTCTTTAAACTCAATCCAGGTCTTTAAACCCAATCCGGGCCCATCCCCCGTCCATCACAATCCGGGTCTTTAAACCCAATAATCAGATCCAGCAAATCCAATCCAAAACCATTGAAAACCATTTCTAAACTATAACCAAACCCGAATCCAAAAGCACTGGTCTGAAGCCCTTCCGGCATCCAGAACCGTCATTCCGAATCCAAATCCAGAACTCATATCCATTTCCTTTCCAGATTCGAGTCCGCAACCATCATTCCGTAAGCCAGCATACAGAATAACCATTCCGAAGCCAAACCCGGAATCCACTTCAAGTCCCGAATCGCATCTCGAGTCATCATCCGGAATTCCGATTCAAAACCCGAAATCACGTTTCTTAAAACCGCTTTTCTGAACTGGGCTTCAAGCCCGAAAATCCTTTTACTTCCTTTGAAATCAAATCGTATTTCAATTCCTGAAATCAATTCATTAAAACCAGATTCAAATCACAATATCCGTCAAATCTCGTAAAACGTGAAATACCGTAATTTCCTCAAAAAATGTGCACAAACCGTAAACCATCACAACCATAAATCAAATCATAGAATCACGTATAAAACATATTTAAAACATATATGCATGCATTAAGAGTTAGAAAGCAAAGTCCATTCACAGACTGTTTCGACGTCGCCTCGATAAGCGCGCACTTACGCCGTTCCTGGCCATTCCGCTATCCTCAACTTCCCCGAACCTGTCCAAATCCCATACTAAGGTCACTAACTACTTCACAAAGGTCATACTAAAACCCCATAATTTTTCCGTATTTTTAACTATTTTTAACCGAGGCCGGAAACCTTCGGACATCTCGAAACATATCGAGACGGTGTCTGATTGACTCGAAATTAACGTCAAAATGTTCGTTACATCGAGTAATTTAAAATCGTGTTGGAACCTTCCTCGAATTGTGTGCCACGCGCCCACACACGCCGCGCAAAGGGGCTGCACGTGGGCCTCACGCGCCAAGCACAGTTCATCTTCTACCTTGAGTGAACCCTGTCCAACCGGTTCACGGTTCAGACCGAACCGACGTGGCCGGTTCACGGGTGTAACTTGTCCAATCTTGTCCGTTTTCTTCCCTAATTTATTCTATAATCCTATTGCAACATTCCTCAAAGATCCATGAATTCAAACTAGAAAAAACCAGGCTAGAAATCATACCTTTAATTTTTTCTTCGAACCGGTCATAGTCCCCCCTCATGACTCCCTGGTTCCAGCCATCCTTCCATTCCAGTTTTAAGCCCAAATCCATCTTGGAGTTCCTAGAAACCGTTTCCAATGAACCAATACGAGTGATAAGCTAAGTAACTCAATTTGCCATAATCAAAGTCCAAGTTCAACCTCAACGGTTTTTGTCCTTACCTTCCTTTATAGGTCACGAAATCAAGCCCATTCGAACCTCTGACCCTCCAGACACCTTCTCCCATCAAATTTATCAACCCAAACCCATCGAAACACGACTTTCAATTTCAGTTTTCTAACAAGGCTACACGGGTTTTTCATGGTTCCTTCTCCGTCGCACACCGTCGTGGGCCGTCATGGTTACCACCATGATCCCCTCACTTTCCTCTTCCACTTTGATTCACAACTCACGGCGATTGAGACCCTTTAGTTGATCAATTTGCACGGCCTCAGTCACCCCTGCTCTCTGGTTTTCCTTTCCCACCGTGCACGACTAACCAGCCATTTAAACTTGGCTCAAACAATGTGGAATTAGGCAGAAACCTCCAGGGTCTCACCAGGTGTCATTCACTCTATGGACACTCCCCAAAATATCCAATAATCATTGTCCACTTGTCTTTAGCCAGTTACACAAAGTCCAAGGGTATAAAAAGACCAAAATACCCCTAGGTCCAAAATTACCATTTTACCCTTCAACTTCTCAGACCCATAACTAATCCGTCCGACGTCCGATGACAGCGTGCCGCCTGTCGTTGTACTCAGGAAGTCGAGACCTACCTAATGATCCTCGGTCTACGTGAAAATCACAAGTCTACTAAAAAGTCAACATTTCCCTCTATTTAGCCCAAAATTACGGTAACGCCTCTAACCTTCCGAAAGTCATAACTTTCCCTTTGATTGTCCAAATCGGACATGCCACCTGTCTACGGACTCGTGACGTCCCAAACTACGTCACGGTCATCGGTCAATGTCCACTTGACCGCCCGAACTCAAAGTCCACTTTTTGCCGTTCTAGGGGCAAAATCGTGATTTTACGCTAACGGTCCAAACGTAACCAACAAAACACCAATTAGGCTCACTAATCCGCCACTAATCACTTCCTTAATCCTACTTTACGGGACGGGTCGTTACACAACCCTCCTCGGTCAGATCCCGACTCTAGCATTATATTGTCCGTTTTGGGCCTCCTTGCCCTTTTCCCTCACGGTTTTGTTTTCGGGAGCTCATGGTGCAACTTCCCAAGGGTCACCCATCGTGGAATTGCACCAGCCTCAATTCGCTTAACTTTGGGGTTCCAATCCCCCCCAAAGCCACTTGAGCTCCCAAAAGGCCTCGTGCTAGATAGGTGTGTGCCTACACCTTTAAGGCACACCACCATTCCCTTCCCAGGCCAATCCCCCCTCGCAGGAATAAGGGATCATTCACCGTTCCCTCCAGGACACGAGTCTCACCTAAAATCTCTTAAAATAACATTATACAAGGGAAGGGGTAATCCTGTCACACATATGAACAACTATTTCTCTGCCATAGCATACGAAAACGTGTCGTATGAAGGTCGATGCCTCATCTTTAGCTCAACTTCCACCAACGCCCTGAAATGGTTCTACCGCCTAACTCTCTACACCATCTACTCCTTCAAGGATTTGTGGATAACCTTCCTCAACTAGTTTATGATCCAGGTGGTTAGACTAGTTCCTGTAACAGATATATTCTCCATCAGATAGAGAGACGAAGAAACACTTCAAAAATATTCTGCAAGGTTCAAATAATCCACAAGGTTCAAATATTTTGCAAGTTTCAATCTCAAATACTCTCTCTATTAGGACACAAATGATAAGTGTAACACCCCGGAAATTTGAGGATTCTAATTTTGTAAATTATTGAATGAATTGACGTTTTTACCCATGTGAATTGTATTGCCCAATTTGTTGACTTTTTGATTGGTAGGTCGAACGGACTTTGACCAATGACCGTGACGTAGTTCGGGACATCATGAGTTCATAGACAGGTGGCACGTCCAATTCGGACGATCAGGGAAAAAGTTATGACTATCGGAAGTTCAGGGGCATTACCGTAATTTGGATGATGGGGGCGAAAATGTTGACTTTTCGTTTCGCAACTAATTTTCACACGACCCGAGGACCGTTAGGTAGGTCTCGACGCCTTGAGCCCGTTGACAGGCGGTACGCTGAAATCGGACTTCGGATGGCTGAGTTACGGGTCTGGAAAGTGAAGGTCATTTTGGTAATTTCTGAACTAGGGGCATTTTGATCATTTCACCCCTGGTCACTGTAGCAACCACGGGGGAACAATTGCTACACCATCGTGTGCGGTGGTTCTGAGTCCCAATTTTTTAATCAGTGTGTGAGTTGGAAAGTTGGGATTGTTTAAAGCCCTATAGACATCAGAACGTGGCTGATCATGGACACCATTTGTTAATTCAAGATTCGAACTTTTGCGGGAAACATTTCTCAGTGGACAGTGAGGCTTCCACGAGCTGTTGGCTGGCAAGGGTTGTTTAAACTGAGTGGGATTTAAGTGTGCTTCACTCTGCTGCAGTGAGGGCTGAGAATTGGAGAGGAAAACTAGAGAATTCAGTTTCTGGAAAATTGGAGGGAATTTTGGAGTTTAATTTCTGGTGCTTGTTGGACCAAACCATGACTTGCTTTAGTCTTCTAGGAGTATTTGGAACTCAACCACATCGAAATCGAGCGGAACCAGCCACGGTTGAGCTGGGACGGAGGCTGCCGTTTTCAGAGAAGTTGCAGAGCTTGGGACGACAACCTTCAGGTACTTTCAGGCCCAATTGATCATTCATTTTAGTTCATTTTGATCCTATTATGCTTCCTGTGAAGTTAATTGGAGAATGGGTTTGAAACCAGGGAGTTCTGGTGATTGACCCGTTTGGTTGATCACGGGTCGAGGGTTCATTTAAGGGACCATTGAGGTTGATTCTTGACTCAGAACCTAAATTGGATAGTTAATGAACATGTTAGGATCAAATACGAGTGAAATCGAGTGGAAATTGAGAGTCAATTAACCGGGTCAAGCCGCGGGTGGCAGGCCCGTATTACAGACAAACGGGTGAAGGTGGTGACACTGTAGCTACAGTGTCAGGCGCGTGACTTTCACGCGCAGCCACTTTGGGCGGCGCGTGAGGGCGCGTTGAGCCTCATCTCTGATCACGATCAACATGACTTTTATTCCCCTCATCATTCTGAACATTTTTGGTGAATTAATCATGTTGATCTGAGATAGTTTTGATGGGTCAGTTTAGGGCCGGTTGTCTCGGGAAACGTGTTGGACGGTTTCCCCGAGCCGGTTTCTGTTTCGGACTTTTTGGATAAATGTTTAAGACTTGTAGTGACCCTTACGTGTGATTTGGACTGACAGGAATTGTACGATAATCCCGGTACAGGTTCGTACGCGCAGATTCACCGCGGGATCGTACTGTGAGTGGGCCCGATTTCATTAAACCCTTGCATGCTTAAATGTTTTCTGATTTACTTATATTCACATGCTGCAATCATGAAACGGTTTTGATGTTATTGAAATTATGGTTATGGCACGTTTCACGGTTTTTGGGTTTGAGACCCGCCTGATGAAACTTAAAGATTAGTTTTCGATTTTATCTATGTATATTGTGTTGCATGTGGATATCAATAAAATGTATTTGGTACTGCACTGTATAGATCCATTCTTATGATACTGTCTGCTCCGGATGTATTTGGTACAGATTCACCGCGGGATCGTACTGTGAGTGGGCCCGATTTCATTAAACCCTTGCATGCTTAAATGTTTTCTGATTTACTTATATTCACATGCTGGAATCATGAAACGGTTTTGATGTTATTGAAATTATGGTTATGGCACGTTTCACGGTTTTTGGGTTTGAGACCCGCCTGATGAAACTTAAAGATTAGTTTTCGATTTTATCTATGTATATTGTGTTGCATGTGGATATCAATAAAATGTATTTGGTACTGCACTGTATAGATCCATTCTTATGATACTGTCTGCTCCGGATGTGGTACCCCGGAGCGGTCACGGCGCATTGTCTGCGAGGGGTCATTCTACGGAGGAACCGGACCGTAAAATGACTCAAGAGCAGGATTGCTATAATTGGACGTCAGGGACGTCGAGCGTCTAGGACGCTAGGCATTTGAGATGCCGTACCCAGACAGGGTTTGGGGATTGGATTCGGGATTGAGACCCCGAGTGGCACGCGTAGCCTTGGGACTGTGACCCTATTGGACGTCAGGGACGTCAGACATCGGGGATGTCAGGATTGGAGTGTATAGTGCAGTGGTTAAAATTATGTTTATGGTTTTATTACATACCTTATGGTTCATATTATATGATTTATGGTTTTAAATTCTGGTGCATGCTTGTTTGGAAAACGGAGGGGTAAATTATATGTTTTACTTATTAAACGGTTTTATAAACTTGAGTTTCGGCCCACTCACCCTTAATGTTTTGGTAACCCCTCCAGGCAGTGCTACTGAGGTAGAGGAGGATCCTGAGGCTGAGGCATAGATCTACTTCCGCGTACCTGATCTCCTGTTGGGTGGTTTGCCCGCAGGTTTATTTTAGAGTCGTGCTCGTAATTTGTAATTTGGAACTTTATCCCTTGTCTGACATCGGTTTATTTCAGATTTGATGTATAACTTTATTTGGTTATTTATTCATTTGAACTTTTGAGGTTAAAATTGGAACGTTATTTTGGGTGTCAAACGGGAGCAGGGCACGTCCCCATGTGGTCCCAGGGGGATCGGGGCGGGTCCTGTCAATAAGGCTTGTGTTTAAGGTTTTCCAAAGCCAGCTCAAGGAATCGCCGTTCAATTATACAACCCATATGGAAGACTGGAGGCGTTATACCAAGATCATGAGAAGGATAGCCATCCATGCCAAAAAAAAATTTCACACCCCACCAAGGAAAGAAAATCACCCTCATACTCCACTATTCCAAGAAACAATAACAATAATCAGGGTAACATTAGCCATGACTCTGAGAAATACAATTAGGGCTCTAGCCAATCGCACAAGAAAAAAGGTAGCTCACCTATGATAGGTAACATCATGATAAGATAGGCCGATCAGGTAACAATGATAGGGGGTTCAGACGAGGTGATAATAATCATCAAGGAAGGTAAAATTTGGTAAGAGACAACTCCATACCAAAGAATCACTTCGGGACATACACTATACAGAACATCTCTATGGACCATGTCATACTGAATGTAGATGGTATGATTACCAAAGAAAAGCCGAGGAATCACAACTACCATCCCATTGCTGACAAAGAAGCATTTTGTCAATATCACAAGTATAATGCCTATGCCAATAAGTAATGCATCGCATTCAGAGACATTATTGAACAGCTTGTCTGAGAAAGAAGAATTGACCACTTCCTACAACATGCCCCCGTACTCGGCACGCTGTAACAAATAAATACCATCAGTGGAGGGCTAACACTCTCCTCCTCAATCACTTCCAATAGGGCTTTCTCAGGGCAACACAAAGAACTTCCTACAACATGCTATGTATCAGGTGTTTAGCAAAACATGCCAAACACCTGATACATAGCATCGACTCTAGTCGAGCAGCCAAAAGCCAAGCTTGGGTGGGAATCAATCACATTCTCGAAGGAGAAAGATAAGGGCATTATGTTTCCACACGATGACCTACTCATCATTAAAGCGCAAATATACAACTATGATGTGCGACAAATACTTTTTGACACCGAAAGTACAATCAATTTCCTATTCTAAGTTGCCTTTAAGTAAATGGGCATATATGAGAAAGAGCTTGACCGCAAAGTTCCACCATTCTTGGGTTTCTCAAGAGACTCAGTCGTAATTAAGGGCATTGTCTCTCTTCTAGTATCCCTAGGCACCACCCTCAAGATTGCAACGACCACCAAAAGTTTCCTTGTAGTCAATTTTCTCATAACTTACAATGCCATCATTAGAAGGGGGATGCTTAACCAGACGAGTGACATTGTACCAACACACCTACTATGATGAAGTTATATACAATCTTAGGAACGGGACAAGTACGAGGAGACTAGCTCTCCAAAAGAACATGTTATGCCAAAAATCTAAAAAAAAAAAAGAGTAAGATCTGTAACGACCAAGATAAAAATTTAGGTTCAATTTTAGAATTTATTATGAAAAAGGACAATTTTACCCTCGATCTCAGAGGGGTCTATTAGTCAACTTTTTCTTGGAGATACTTTTGAATGTTTTTCTTTGATTATTGCATAGGTTTCAAGCTCAAGAGTTTGTAGATAGGCGGTACGTGGAAAAAAAGTTTGTGGGAGATACTGATATGAAAAAGTATGGGAGAAATGGTAATATTGGAATAATCCAAGGTATTGTTGGCAACCACACTTTCTCTCCTGATGGGATCAGCCATATATTTTTAGCCTTTCTTTCTTTCTCTCTCTCTCTCTCCCCCCTCCAAGCAAACACAACATTTTACACCAAGGGTTGTCCATTTTTGGACTGAATTAGATTAAATGAAGGCTATAAATGGATTCCCTGTGACTTCACGAACTAATTGGTGGTGGTTTGGGAATCAGAGGACAGCCATGGACCCCTAGTCGACGAGAGGAAGGTAATTGGAACTTCACAGCCAGATTATGGGAAAAACAAGTATGATCTCTCAAATCTAATCTTAGATTAGATTCTTCACAAAAAGTAGATGAATTTAGATGTGTAGATCATTGAAAAAGGTAAAGGAATGAAGACGTTAGGTAAGTTTGAAATTTTGGTTAACAATAGCGGTTTTGTAGCGAGGATTTGCAAATCCGGAAAAGTCATGGCCATAGAGACAACGTCAGTGTGGAAATACCGGTCACCTTCATTGGTCGACCTTCTAGTGAGGTCATGATGGTGCATAGTAGCACATGTGTCTTCTCCAAAAGCTAGCATAATTCTAGTGGTGACGTCAACATGATATGGCAGTGACGTTAGCACCACGTGGGCAGTAATGTCAATTCCATATGGGTACCTTATGAACGACAAGTGGATCACCACGTTAGAATGTATGGGTGCCACGTTAGGTCGTTAGGGGGTACATTAGGCCGCCTACAATTGTGTGGACACATTTACAAGTCTGTGGACGCACGTACATGGGTGTGGAGGTCTGTCGTCCTTCTGACGGCAGGTGGCGACACGCGGGACCATTTTTTTACAGACGAAAAAGCATATATGGGGTTGTGACATGTTTGAGAATCGCTTATGGTTATTTAGAGATCATTGGAGGTTGTCATGGGGCTCTTTTCGATGTCTAAAGTAATCGTTTATGCGATTAGGGCATGTAATTGTTCCCCGGGTTTGGGGAAAACTGGATTACAGGTTTAATGTTAACCATAATGATGATCATGAGTGTTTTTGGACAAGTGTACTGACTCCAAAGGGCAGGGGAGATCGTGTAGTTAAGGGTTGGGGTATTTACATGTGGGTCCAACCATGTGTTCGTGGTTATAAGGGCATTTGTGCCTAAGTGGATTATCATCGAGGATCAGGAATGAATTGTGGACTTTGTTTTGATATTATGAATTGAACTAGGTATCGATTATGATTTACATTAGTCCAAATAGGGTGATACGAGTTTATCCTAGAAGGGTTCTAGTGTGGGATAGTCAACCTTCGAGTCAATGATACCAAACTTAGTCTCGGGTTGAGCCGAAATACCAGACATGGGCTCAAGTTGAGTCTGGATACCAAATTGGAACTCCAAATGAGTTGGGATTCGATTAGGGACTCGAAAAGAGTCAGGAGAACCGATGCGTTACAGGTAGTCATAGTGGATAACCCAGGGAGTTACTGACTGTTATGAGTTGATAATATTGGCATGGGCTACGGCTGAGGTCAGGACTATTAAGCCTAATTTACCTCGTGTCCAGGGTCAGTGGGTTGGGTTTGGCGGTTACCCCTAAACATCGAATTTTGTTTGGTTACATTTCCCTTGTTTGACAGATTCTCGCATTAGGAGTCAAAGTTACAGGGTACTTTGGAATATGGATTAGTTGTTAGATAGGAGTAGGATTGGGTATGTTTATCAAGGATTTTTTTGAGGTGGGCCTTGTGAAATTGGAATAAGAGCAAACTGGATAACATTGTATTAGGAATTTCAATGCAAGTTACCACTTGGATTATGACTGTTGGGCGTATGGTGAGTGTACTTTGTTTTTATAAAGGATTATGTGTGCATAAAAATAATTTGATTGTTATATTTTCGTTTATGAATTGCAGTGGTTTTGAAAAATTATTCTCGATAACTATTTTTATGGGACCAATTTCATAATTCAGAATAATTTTTCAAGCAATGGCTTTCTCGACACAGGTGTTAAAGTTTTATGGAAATTGTTTTGGGCACAGGCCCAAGTTGGAACGTTTTGACTTGGGTTTAGGAGTCAGGGATTTATGTAAAAGCAAAGTTATGCTTGGTTTTAGGAACTATTTTCCACTGTTGTCCATTCTTAAGGGATATTATGATTTTTCTAGGCTGGTTTTGTGGAGTGTCACCGTTAATTCCTAGGTGCAATATTTTCTTGACTTAGCATTACGGAGTGTGCCTCATCTAGCTCTTGGGGTAGTATTTTTTCAGATTGTTATCACTGAGTGTGTCTCCGTCAATTAATGAAGGCTGTACTATTTCTAGACTTGCAGTATGGGGCGTGTCTTCATCAGATCCTTGGAACTATCTACGCATAGTATGTGGATAAAGTACTTTTTCAAAATAGTGTCATAAGTGTGACTCCACCAGATCTTGGAGGCTGTCAATTTGTAGCACAGGGCTTCTAGCCAATTAGCTTTCACAATGGGCTACATCTTAGGGGATGTGCCCAAGTCAGCTGTGTAAGACCCGTGTCCTGGAGGGAACGATGAACAATCCCTGACAGGACCCACCCCGATTATCGCCTCGATAATCGGGAAGCATCCTGCTCCCGTCTGACAATCGAATCCAAAAGACCGGAAAAACCAAAATAATATTACAACACACCCATTATCAGACCAGAGAGATTAAACAAATACAACCGACTGGACGTCAAGTCCTTAGTTTCACAGAGCATAATATTACAAAACAAGTTAAAGAACAAATCCTACTCTGTGAACTACTACTCCGCAACGGAAAACTTTGTGCCTCTGCCTCTGCCTCGGCGCTAGCCCCCGAACTTGCACCACGACTTGGAGGGTAGTTAAAACAACAAGATGTGAGTGGACCAAAACAAAGGTTTGCAGAAAACAGTTTAAGGAATCCGGGGTTCGCCCTCCAGTTTTACAACACGCATGCATAACCGGTTATTAAAAAATGCGTATTAAACATTCGAAAGCCCTTTTTCTCTCCGAAATACATGTAAAAAATTTCAGAAAAACCATCATAACTCATGTAAAATAATATAAGATTACCATAATCCATAAACCGTCAATTTGGAACATCAATTACGCAAATCAAGTAAAAAGTGAGACAGCAATCACAATTAAACCGTTGGATCCATCCGAGTCTTTAAACTCAATATCAGGCCTTCCCGGGATATCAACGAGTCTTTAAACTCAAAACATAATCAATAGGCCTCAGGGGTATCACAATAACCGAGTCTTTAAACTCACGAGTCTTTAAACTCAACTTACCAGGCCCGCCCCCGTCATCAATTAACCGGGTCTTTAAACCCAAAACCAGATCCAACAATCAACCGGGTCTTTAAACCCAAAACCATTTATAACACAATACCTCATGATCCATTTTCCAAAAATTCATTCCGAAACCATAACTTGTCAAAATGGGACTTATGTCCGAATTCACATGCAAATACCGAAACATGCATTTCCCGAAATCACTTCAAATATAATCAAACGTCATAAATACGTAACATGCACAATCATATCCAAATACCTCATCAAAAGCATCATTCACGCATAGGCGAAAACCGTAACTAGAAACACGTAAAATACGATACTTGTCTCGAAAAAAGTGAAACCACGTGAAACCGAAATAGCATAATTATCAGCATAAGATCATATGTGAAAACACAAAATAGATATGTGAAATGGTCATGCATGCACAATTTGGAAATCAAATGTCCACTCACGGTTTTAGGATACGTCAATCGCGCCTCGTGCGCTCCTCAGTAGCTTCGGAAATGTCCGGGCTTGTAAAAACGTACAAGGAGGGTTACAATCATCCTCAAAAAGCTCGTATGATTTTCCCTAATTTTTCCGGATTTTTCGACGAAATAAACCTTAAGGACCTAAACTTCCGAACTCCCGAAATTATCCCGAACGACTCCCGATCGACTCGAACCCTAAAGGTAAAATGTTAATTAGACTGAAAGGAATAAGTTTCATGTTGACCGTGACCGAAGATGTCATCATACGCGCCGTCACGCGCCGCCCAAAGTGGCTGCGCGTGAAGGCCACGCGCCTACAGTCTCTTATCCCTCACTCGAACAGCCTGTTAAATGGGTCTGATACCCGCGACTCAACCCGATCGGTTAGCCCTCAATTCTCAATCAATTCTTCCCATTTTCAATCCTATCACCTTCTCTAATCCATTAATTTTAGGTCTGTATTAACGATTAACCTCGACTAACATTAAAACGATCCAACCCAGACTCGAACAGCCGAACTAGTCGACTTCTGGAACTCACCCAACCTAGCCCCATTTTCAAATTAACTTCACCAGTAGCTTAAGGGGACCTAGACGAACACAATGGAACAGTCAATTGAACCCGCCGTTACCTGGAAGTCGTCGTCCTCAACACTGTGTTTTTCCAGAAACTGGAACTTGAGTTCCTGAGCAAACCTTGATCGAACCTCTTCAATTCTTGCACGGGGATGTTTGTAATGGCCTCAGAATGCTAATCCAACTCACGGTTTAGCTCAACTCACCTCAAAACTCAACCTTTGAATTTCCCCCCAAATTTCCAGAACTCAGCTCACTCGTTTTTCTCTCCGGCTCTCAACTCTCAACTGATTCCAAATGAACCTTCTCACTTCCCCTAACTCAGTTAATCAATCAAATGGCAAACAACCAGTGGGAAACCGTCTGATTCCTCTCTGAAAATTTGTTTCCCGCAACACAGAAACCATGGCTAATTTTTAATCCCAGCCCGTGCTTGCAACCTGCTCACGCCACTCAGTCATGCTCCCACTACCTCAATTCACATAAAGTAATCATCTGATCAATCCACTACCACCTTAAACAATTTGCACGCTCAAGACATTCATGGCATGGCCGTGCAGGCCGTGCGCACTCTGTTTTTCACGTTGGTGAACAGTAACCGTCATGTAAAAAGACCAAAATGCCCTCAGGGTAATAATTACCAAAATGCCCTCCAACTTCCGTGAGCCGTAACTCGGTCATCCGATGTCCGTTTCATGCGTACCGCCTGTCGTTGTACTCGGGGCTTCGAGACGAACCTAACGGTCTTCGAGTCATGTGAAAATCAAATGTCAAACAAAAAGTCAACTTTTTCCCCCATAACGTCCAAATTACGATAATGCCCCTGGACTTCCGACCGTCATAACTTTCACCCTGTTCGTCCGAATCGGACGTGCCACCTGTCTATGAACTCGTGACGTCCCGAACTACGTCACGGTCATCACTCAACGTCCGTTCGACCCCCCAATCAAAAAAGTCAACAAATTGACCATACCCGAAACACAGGGGTAAAAACGTCATTTTATTCAATATTTTACAATATTACATTTTCCGAAATTCCGGGGCGTTACAATCCCACATTCCTACGGGGGGGGGGGGGGGGGGGGGGAATGGTCTGGGAGAGGATGGTGGTGTGCCTTAAAGGTGTAGGCACACACCTATCTAGTACTAGGCCTTTTGGGAGCTCAAGGGCCTTTGGGGGGGATTGGAACCCCAAAGTTAAGCGAGTTGAGGCTGGTGCAATTCCATGATGGGTGACCCCCTGGGAAGTTGCACCATGAGCTCCCAAAAACAAATCGTGAGGGCGAGACCCAAAGCGGACAATATGGTGCTAGATGAGTCGGGTCCTGGCCGAAGAGGGTCGGGTCCTGACAATTTGGTATCAGAGCCAGACCCCGACTAGGAAATGTGCCAGCGAGGACGTTGGGCCCTAAGGGGGGTGGATTGTAAGACCCGTGTCCTGGAAGGAACGATGAAAAATCCCATATTCCAGCGGGGGGGAATGGTCTGGGAGAGGATGATGGTGTGCCATAAAGGTGTAGGCACACACCTATCTAGCACTAGGCCTTTTGGGAGCTGAAGGGGCTTTGGGGGGGATTGGAGCCCCAAAGTTAAGCGAGTTGAGGCTGGTGCAATTCCATGATGGGTGACCCCCTGGGAAGTTGCACCATGAGCTCCCAAAAACAAAACCGTGAGGGCGAGGCCCAAAGCGGACAATATGGTGCTAGATGAGTCGGGTCCTGGCCTAGGAGGGTCGGGTCCTGACAAGCTGGCTCGGATGACGAGCTGTGACTTGGGGGAGTCATGGATTGGCCAGGAGTTTATTTATGATATTTTTTTCTAGGGTTTTCCAGATGTTTTTTTTAATCTGGGATTTTAGTGAAATGTGCGCCACGTGCATTTAATATTCATTGCATGATTTTTCGTGGTTCCCATGGTGGTACATGATTATTTTGTTCTGAAATCTGATTATTTGAGATTCATTTACCTCATAGCGATTTTGAAACGGGAATCGAGCAACGTATACGAGATATAGGAATCATCTGTTAGAGAGTCCAGGCTACCAAAGTTGTCTTTTTAGGGTAACTACATAGTACTTATTTTGGATTGATATTGGTCCAGAAGACAAGAAATTTATTGAGGATTTGTTATGGAGAATTCTAGACTCACGAGATTGGTACTTGGGATATACCGTTGTTGGTGGTGGGTATACCAATCATGTATTGACTCTTTGATGGTATTCCAAAGGACTTACCATGATTTTTTCCTCATCGGAAGTTTGAGTTATGACCTAGCTACTCTCAGACTTTACAAGTAAAATCCCCAATCATCGTACAAGATGATGTGTAATCTAGAATCGTACGCTCAAGAGGTCACATGCAGTTTATTTTTGAGTGGAATATATAAATTTTGAGGACATCATTTCTTCTAGGGGAAGATTGTAACGACCTAGATCGGAAATTAGAGTCAATTGGAGAATTTATTGGAAAAAAGGATGATTTTACCCTCGATCTCAGTGTGGTATGTTAGTCAACTTTTCCTTGGAGACACTTTTGACATTTTCCTTCGACCTTTGTATAGGTCACGAGCTCATGAATTCAAAGACAAGTGGCACACAAGAAACAAAGTCCGTGAGAGAAATTGTGGGTCTTAAATAGTAAAGGTAAAATGGTAATTTTGAAAAATTCCAAGGTATAGTTGGCAACTACACTTTCTCTTCTGTGGGGATTGGCCATATAATTTTAGTATTTCTATGTCTCTATCTATTTCTCTCTATCTCTCTCTCTCTCTCTCTCTCTCTCTCTCTCTCTCTCCCCCCCCCCTCTCTCTCTCTTTCTCTTTCTCTCTCTATCTCTCTTTTCTCTCTCTCTCCTACTCTCTCTCTCTCTCTTTCTCTTTCTCTTTCTCTCTCTATCTCTCTATCTCCCCCTTTCTCTTTCTCTCTCACACACTCTCTCTCTCTCTCTCTCTCTGTAATGACCCGCCCCGGGAGTCTGGATCAGATTAGAATTTAATGACGGATTAACGAAGAAAATCAGTGATTAGTTGGACATTTTTGGACGGACAGCGCAGAACGACGATTTTGACCCAAGAATGGGCAAAATGTTGACTTTTAGTTCGGACGGTCAATTGGACATTGACCGATGACCGTGACGTAGTTCGGGACGTCACGAGTCCGTAGACAGCTGGCACGCCCGATTCCGACATCCGAGGAGGAAGTTATGATGTTCGGAAGATTGAGGGAAATTAAAAAGGAGGAAATTGCTGCCTTTTTCACGACAAGTTTTCTTCAAGCAAACTGAGGACCGTTAGATAGATCTCGACGTCCTGAGTACAACGATAGGTAGCAAGCCTTCATCGGACATCAGACGGACAAACTATGGGTCTAGAAAGTGAGGGGCAAAATGGTTAATTTGAACAATTAGGGGTATTTCAGTCCTTTTACACCTTGGACTTTGTGCAAACCAGCTAAGGACTTGTGGGAAGTGATTATTGGATATTTTGGGAGTGGACCACAGGGTGTTGGACACCTGTCCACTATCTTGTGGCTTCTAGCCACTTTCACGGTTCATGTTAAATTGTTTGTGTTGGTTGTCGTTCAACTGAGAAAACAGAGAGACTGAGACTGAGTAATCGATCAGTTCCAGGGTGTGTGAGTCCTTGAGTTCGAGCGTGTGTGATCAGAGACTAGAGGAGAGTTTGGTGAGTGAGTCGTGGTGAGAGTTGGGTGAGGAAAAGGCTGAGAGGAAGGTGAGAATTCTCCGGAAAACTGAGAGGTTACTGGTGAGCAGCCGTGGACGACATTGATCAATCAGTCAAGTCTGGGTTGTGGGGGTGTTCAGAGGACGGAGGAGAGACGCTAGGACTGGCAGGGCCACGACGGAGCTCACGGAGGTGCACAGAACGGGTAAGTTCCCCTGGTTCCCCTATTTTTCCCGTTTAGTTCAAATCCAAAGTCGTGAAGTTTGGGGACTGGATGAGTGATTGTGTTGACTCTGGCAGCTAAAGGAAGTTCCTGCTAAGGTTAGGAGCTCGAAACCATGACGGGAGGAGTGACTGGTGCCCGGAATCCGAAGGTCATTTTCTCTGTGTTTTTTGTTCGACTTTGGGAGGTGAGATTTAGATCCTTATTTCGTGTGTTAATTAGATGAATTTATTGCTAAGAGTGGGACGAAACTCTTGGTGATGAGTGGATTGAAAATGGACTGGAATTGAGTGAGAACCGGCCTCACTGGCTCGGTTCGACTGGACCGGTCTGAATTGGGTTGGTTGAAGGTAGGAGACGATGAACAATAAGGCGCGTGGCTCCCACGCGCAGCCCTTTGGACGGAGCGTGAGGGCGCGTGGAGCATGTTCTGCGGAAGTGTCCAACACGGTTTTCACTCTAATCGATGTAACAAACATTTTAGGATAAGTTTCGTGTTAATCGGCACCAGATCGGGATAGTTTTAAGCGTTCGAAGGTTTAGGGGTTCGTTTAAATTACGTTTAAAAATTCGAAAAAATTAGGGAAATTAGGGTAAGCTTAATGAAGTGTTTGTAACCTGAATTGGTGACTTTGACAGGTTGGGAAATTCCTGAGACAGCCGAGGACCGTACAGGACGCGAGTGACGTGTTCGGAACTGTGAGTGGACTGTTTTTTTTTTCTAACTGAGCATGCATACCTGTTTTTACTTATTTAATTATGTTTCGGTTATGCTTTTATGCTTTCGATATATGATTTAATGAATTATGATTTCTATATTCTTATTTTACTCGATTGCACGTTTTTCAATATACGTTTATCAGATTTGCACGTACTTCGACAATATGATTTTTGTGATGCTTCTGAGTATGGTTTCAGATGAATGATTATGTTTATACGCATTCTGTTTTATTAAAGATTTGTGAATTTGATTTGAGATTGGAAGTGAAATTCGGGAGGAAGTCCCCTTTTAATCAAACGTGACTTCGGTTTTTCGAAGATTTCCGGTTTGGCTTTGGTTTTTGGATTTTGATGAATTTTCTTATGCTTGAAAAATGGTTTTGAGTTTAAAGACTCGGAAAACCCACTGGATCTGGTTTTGAGTTTAAAGACTCGGATTGATTGACGGGGGGAGGGCCTGGATTGATTATGTTTTGAGTTTAAAGACTCGGTAAATGTTTTGAGTTTAAAGACTCGGTGATTATGATACCCCCCGAGGCCTGTGATTGTGTTTTGAGTTTAAAGATTCGTTGATATCCCGGGAAGGCCTGGTTATTGCGCATTGTGTTTTGAGTTTAAAGACTCGGGCGCACTTGAGATCCAGTAAACTTGTATGATCAATGTTTTTCACTGGTTTTTCACTAGTTTTCAAATGTTTTGGGCTGTGACCCGAATAACTTGGTTTTATCGATTTAGGGCCGAGTGCCTGAACTTGGTTTTGATTTCTGATGATTTCCGCGTTTATTTTCATATAATTTATATGGTGGTTTTAGGTTACTTGGTTATGCATGCATGTTTTCAAACGGAGGGTGAATCTGGTTTTATTTTGTAAACGGTTTTATAACTCATATTTATTTGTAGTCCACTCACGTTTTTAATGTTTTTAACACCCTCCAGGTCGTGGTACGAGCGTTGGGGCTACCGTTGAGGCAGAGTCCGAGGCATAAAGTCATCCGTTGCGCACTTAGCTTACAGTAGGGCTTGTATTTTTTTTCGTACTGTTACTATGCTCTGTAAACTGTATGACTTTTCTCCCTGGTTTGACAATGTGGGTTTTGTTGTATATAAGGTTATTTTGGTCTTTTAAGTGTGTTTGTCAGACGGGAGCAAGGTTCGCCTCGGTTATCGAGGTGATAATCGGGGTGGGTCCTGTCACTCTCTCTATCTCTCTCTCTCTTTCTCCCCCTCCATGCGAACACTACACTCTATGCCATGGGTCATCCATTTGTGGACTGAATTAGACCAAAATAAAGACGAGAAATGGATTCCTTGTGACTTCAAGAGCAATTGGTTGTGGTTTGGGAGTAGGAGGATAGTCGTGGACATCGGCTCAATGAGAGGAAGGCAAGAAGAACTTCAAGGATGGTTATAGGTAAAGAAGACACGATTTCTCGAATCTGAGCTTAGAATTGGACTCGTTACAAAGAGTAGATGAATTTACATGTGTAGATCGTAAAAAACGGTTGAGATATAAGAAAGTTTGGTAAGTTTTGAATCTTTGTCAACAATGGCAATTTTCCAAAGGGGATTTGTAGAATCTGGTGAATTCACAATGGTGGACACGGTTGCGGTAGAGTAGCGTTGATCGTCTTCTCAAGCCGCATTTCTGACGAGGTCACAGGAGCGCCGACTACACCAGTGATCTTCTCAGATAACTGGCCTAGTTCCAGTAGTGATATCAGCATGTCGTGGTAGTGAAGTCAGTGCCACACCGCATAGGTGCCATGTGGGGGTGCATGAGGTCACACACCAGGGCGTGGGTGCCATGGTAGGCATGTATGAGGTTCGCTGGCCTTTCACGACACATGACGGTGCATGGGACCATTATCTAGTGCATAGTGGCACATGTCTAGGGTTTTGAAACTTTTTGGACTTTTTTGTGGTGGTTAGGGCATATAATTGTCCTCAAGGTTTGGGGGAAACTAGTTAGGGGTTTAGTGTTAACCTTAGTGATGCCAAAGAGTATTTTTAGACAATGTAATGACTCCAAAGGGCACAAGAGACTGTGTAATAAGGTTGGGGCATTTACATGTGGGATCAACCATGTATTCATGGTAGTATGGAAGTTTATGCTAAACAGATTTTCATCGAGCGTCAGGATGGATTATGGACTTAGGTCTGGTATTATGATTTGGATTAGGGATTGGTTGTGGATTTTATTAGTCCGGATAATTTGATATTTTCGAAAGTTTCCAGTGTGGGCTAGTCAATCTTCAAGTTAAGGATACTGTACTTAGGCTCACGTTAAGCTGGAATATCGGACTTAGGCTCAAGTTGTGCCGAGATACAAGATTAGGATCCCAAATGAGTCAAGATTTCAATTTGGAACTCCGAAAGAGTTAGAAGAGCCGATGTGTTACCAGCTAATCATGGAAGAAAGTCAAGGGAGTTACTGGTTGTTGTGAGTTAATGATATTGCCGTGAACAACGATTGAGGTTAGGGCTATCGATCTGAGCTTACCTCATCTCTAGGGTTAGTGGGCTAGTGTGGGTAGTGATCCTTGAAGAGCAAATTTTTTATTTTGTTACATATCTCTTATCTGACGGATTCTCACGTTATGAGTCAACGTCCTAGGGTACTTTTGAAACCTAGATTAGTTGTCAGATAAGAGTAGTACCAGGTTTGTTTATCAAGGATTATTTCGGGGCTAGTCTTGTCAAGATCAATCGGATCCGATAGAAAATTTCTAGATAGCCGCACCCCCCCCCCCCCCCCCCCCCCGGTGAGTGCGGAAGATCCAGGACTTTGAAAATATGCCACGGGTGGAACACATGGTGGGAATAGAGGGATTACTTCTTTATGATCAACACAAAGATTGCAATGTCCGAATAAGATAAATATTGGAGCCTGGCATCCGAGCATCCCTCATCAACTTCCTCACGGAAAATGTTGAAGTATTTGCATGGTCTTATGCATATATGTCTGGAATCTCCACAAATGTAGCTTGCCATAGACTTATCATTAACCCATCATTCAAACCAATCATGCAAAAGCAACTGAACTACCCAAAATAGTTAGCCCTGAAGGTTAAGATAACAAAGTTGAGCACAATACACTTTTTCCGGAAAGCCATTTATGCTGCCTAGGTAGCTAATGTTGTACTTGTCATGTAGCCATCTAGATTTTGGCGCATGTGCATCGATGTTACCGCTCTTAACAAAGCTTTTCCTAAAGGTAGTTTCCTATTGCCAAAAATTGACATGCTCATGGATGCCACAACGAGACACGAGTTACTCAGCTTCATGGATGCCTACTTAGGATACAATCAGATCCTCATGAATCCAGGCAATCAAATATATATAATTTTTTGGATGATATACCAAAGGTTAGTTAACTTCATGTTCCTCGATAAAATCGTTAAAAAAATTTAGGTCTTTGTGGATTATATGCTCATAAAAAAACACACAACGAGCATGCCCCCAACCTGGCAAAGATGTTCAAGGTCATGAACTAGTACAAAATGGGCTTTAATCTTATCAAGTGTGTCATCAGGGTAGATTCAGGAAAATTCTTGGGATACACAAGTAGCCAAGGGGGCATTGAGGCTAATCCTGAGAAGGTCTAGGTGATAGAAGTTTTATCAAACAAGAGATTATGAATGACAACTCCTAATGTAATACTTTGCAAGTGCACAAAATCATATAACGAGAATAGTAGGTTTGCAAAAGTCGATCCCACGAGGACTTATTCAACGTGAATCCACTTAGTTCAGAATGAGATAACTTGGTTATGAAGTAAGAAAACGATTAGGGGGTCGAGTAATGATGAGCACGAATTATAAATGCATAAACACTAAGTAGAATGAAGAAAACAAGATTGAAAGTTGATTAAATGATTAAGACGAATTAGGGCTAGTTATCCACCTTCAGCAATTATAGTTCTCATTAGATTTCCTTGATTCAATTACTATGCATGTTTCTGGTCTAAGTGCCCGTGCAGGGGTCCGACTAAGGCTCACCCCACACCTATTATCTTCTTTTAGTTAACATGTTTTAAGCGTTATGTGCCTCCCTTGAAACATCTACTATCGATGGTGTGTGATAATGCATTAAACGCAAAGAAGATTTGATGACACTACACTAATCCTAGAAAGTGATGTGCAATCCTAGAACGTTATGAGTTTAGATTATGAATAAGATTCCCCCTCTTAAACGTGATGCTATAAATTACAAGATGATATTATGGTCCGTCAAGAAATTACATCTACAATTATATACAAACAAGGTGATCAAGGTTGTAAATTGAGTTCATGAAGCATAGTATTCCAACAAATTCAGTCATGCATAACAATCATAATCAAGAGCCAAAAATATAAATAAGAACTAACATAGCTAGGGCTTCAAACAGCTCTAATCCTAAAGGAAACTACTCACACATATATAAGTTAACAAACAACATAATTGAATGCATAAAAACTTAAAGAGATTATGGATTGAGAAACACAAATACTAAGAGAGATGCGGCGTGAGACAAGTGATTGATAACGCCCAAACTACGCATTAAATTAAACACGTAATTCGGGTGTTATGCAATTTAAACTCTTTTTGTGTAGTTATAGTATTGGTAAATATGGATCGTTCTTAACCGGGGAAATTAGGGAATATTAATAATATGTTAGTGAGAAAAAATAATGAAGAATCAAAGAATAAAGAATTAAATAATTAAATAATTAAAGAATAAAAGAATTAAGGAATTAATGAAATAAAGAATAAAAGAATAAAAGAATAAAGAATTAAATAATAAAAGAATAAAGAATTAGATGGGGGTTTGAAAGATTGTAATCATAAAATAAAGAAAGCAAGTAAAAATAATTAAGAACTTAATTTTACTTCTACTTTAACTTTTATGCAAGTGAACTTTCTTCAAACACATATTTTTACCAACACTCTAACATCATGCTCATATTGAACCAATCACGAAATTCTACTTTAATAATCTCAAATACATGCATACATTTTTCAATATTATAAATGCACCGAACAGCGGTCATAAACACTCATAATACGATTCACCTTAAGTTTGTGATTTCAATGCGTGTCAAACATCTAAATCTCTTCAATTTTCTACTAAGTGCACCAAACAGCGGTCATAAACACTTAGTGTAGAATTGAAGTTTAAGCACTAAAACATATGAAGTAAAAGAAATTCAAAAAGTAAAACACATGGAGATTGCATTCTTACTTACAAATGTTAGAAATAAAATACCAACACATATATTGAATTATAAGTAAAACCAAAATAATAACAAGAATTTAAGTAAATGGAGAAAAGTTACACTTTCGGAATCCAAGTACAGCTTGTGATTCCGAAAGTGGATGGAAACAATGGGATGTTATTCATAAGGAACACCGAACAACGACAAGAACCTTATGAAGATGGAGGATAAAACATAAGAATACGGACTTAAATTCTAGAATTATTTCGGAAATACTTGGCCTAGGTATTTCTTAAGGAAAGCATAAAAATGCATTTAAGAGATCTCAAAGAAAAATCACAAGAACAAAGTAAAGAAGAAATGAAATCAAGAATTAATATAAATTAAGAACAATAATTAAAAGAAAGCTAATTAAATAAATAATCTAAAAGAAGTTAAAATGGTCCCAAAATAAATCTAAAAATAGAAAAAGAAGAATTAAGAGAGGAAAGTAACATGAACTAACTAAGACTAAAAACTACTCAAAAAATGGGACTTCTTTTACAAGTGAAATGCCTCCCTATTTATAGAGGGAGGCCACAAAGAATAAAAAAATAAAATACAAAATAAAAATATAAAAATAGTAATAAAATAGTACAAAAGGAAATGATGAAAATTGATGATGAATGATGAAATTAGGGATGGGATTAGGCTAATTTTTCTGATGCAAAACAGGGTAGGTTGAGTGGGCTGATGAGGGTGCAGGAAAATCAGAGCAGAAAGGAAATGAGCTGATGGAGCAATTGGGCTGGGTTAGGTGACTGCAGGCAGATGCGGGCCAGGCGAGTAGTTGGGCTGCCTCAGATGGTTTGGTGGCCTGACAGGCGTACGGGCTGCTGTGGAAAGTGGGTGAGCTGGCGCAATGGGCTGCAGGGATGGAACAGGTGGAGTTGGAAGTGGGCTGAAGATGCGGGCCGAGCAGGAACTGAATGTGGGCTGGCGCGACGCGGGCCTGGGAGAGGATGAAGGCGTACGAACCGGGATGGGCAGGTGAACTGGGCGGAACAGGGCATCAGACCTGATTTCTGGGTTGGGCTTGTAAATATCGCGGGCTGGGAGAATTTTGGCGCGGGCCTGGGCGATTGCGGGCCGAGCTGCTGGTTGCTGGAACTGAACGACGCGGGCCGAGTTTATTTGAGCTGCAAAATGATTTGGGCTAATCAAATTTACAAATTAATTTGGGCTTGCATTAATTTGGGCTGCACAATAAAAACAATTAAATTATATAATTCAACCGAATTTCGTTCGTAATTTCTTCGTTATAAATCCGATCGAGAACGATTCTTTCGCCAAAACGCTCCAAATAACAAGCTTTATTTATTTAAACAGAAAAAATCACAAAATATATTAATTTATCTAATTATTTATTATTTTAATATTAAAAGTCAAGTATAAAGGGTATAAAATAATATAAAATAATGCTTATTTGAGGACCTATCAAATACCCCCACACTTAAACTTTGCTAGTCCCTAGCAAATACTAAAATTAAACTACGAATTCAAAACAAGTAAACCCTTAACCATTTGTCTCAATATTTCATTATTATCATGGCATCAAAATTTATCACTTAAAACAATTAAGCATATGGAATTCAAGAGTTAATACATTGTAACAAAATGTTTTAACAAGTAAGATAATGAGTAAATATGGTGAAATGGATCTCAACATGAATAAAACAAGTATTAATCAACTCACAAAGATATGCACTCATAAATTCACTCAATCTTGTAAGGGTTTGTGTTTGCACTCAAAATATGTGAGAAAAATGCTCACATAATAGAAATGAAGTACTTTTGCAAAATTTCAAACAAACACCTCATGATAAAAACAAAACATACTTGCACAAATGAACCAAAACCATAAGCTTACTCAAGTGATTGATTCCACTAATCAAAATTTACCATCTTAAGGATCATAAGGTCTTTACGAAGGTTGTAATGGGGCTAAGTTTAGGGGCAAGGAACATATAGGACAAGTGGTGCTCAAAATTCAGTGCAAGACTCAAAAGATTCCCAAAACATAACATAATTTCCCGACCTTAGTTCAATAATATCCTGAATTCATCCCATCGAACATAGACCAAATTTCATCATGGTGGGCCTCAAATTCATTCTTTGTGTTGGATTTACAAATATAAAGGACTTAACTCAAACATTACATAATCAAACTTTATTACCTTGTAGAAACTCAATACTTTTTTTTTCTTTTTTTTTTTCTTTTTTTTTCATTTTCATATATCAAGGTAATAATATGTGTTAAAAGTACAACAAAGTTGAGTAAGTAAATCCATATACATAAAGTCTTCAAAACATCATCAATTTATCTTCACACAATCTTTATGTCTTCAACCGAGTCATTGGAACAAGGGTGAAAGATGTCTATACTAAGCTCAAGTGTTTAGATAATCATGGTGATGAAAGAAAGGCTTAATATAGGCTCAAACGGGTTAAAACTAAGGGGGGTCGCAACTTGTGCGCACAAAATAGGGAACATGGATGTTTGAATTTGTGGTGTTAACCCTAATGCCTTACTCATATCCAAAATCAGAGAGTTTATTGACTTAAAATCTTTGAAAATCACATAGAATAAGTTCTAGTACTTTAGAGTTCATTAAAATCTATTGCAAGCAGTTATGAGGTATATGTATATCAATTTAAACAAAAAACTTTATGAATCACTCATCAAAGATGTATATAAGGTTCTAAAGCTCACATAAGGTAATGATTCATACTTATCTTAACATGCTCGTTTATGACCAATTTACAAGCATTATCTACAAGTTATAACACTTAATCACAAAATATTAACAAACAAATTCAAGTTGTAGTGATCATTTTTATAGCCATAACATATTCATTTACGTTCATTTATATCATTGATAAGTTAAAGGCAACTTAATACTCGTAAAAACACTAAGTTAAAAAAAACTTCAAGAAATAAATTTTTTTTTTGAATAATTAATTTTTATTTATTTTTTTGAATAATTAATTTTTTTATTTTTTTTATAATTTTTTTTAAAACAATTTTATTGTACAATTAAAATTGTAAACCACTCCCCCACACTTAAATTCTACATTGTCCTCAATGTAAGAAAATAAAAAGTAATTTGAACATAGAATCAAAGTACGGAAGAGGATTTACAAAAATGACGCAAGACAATAATAAATAAACAAAATAAATGAGAGTGAAGGGTAGAAAGATAGCAAATCTGCGTTGATGACTCCTTCACATCCCGAGAATACATTGGGTTGCCTCCCAACAAGCGCTTGAAGTTTAATGTCCATCCAGCCTAGACAGAGATGCAAGTTAGTTAGTCAAAGATGCACGTTTGTCAAGAATGCAAGTTAGTGATGCACATTAGATTAAAGATGCAAGTTAGTTAAACTAAAGTTGCAAATTAAATTTGTCATAACAAATAATGTAGGTTAAGATATAAACAATATTTACATGTCGGGGGAAGTCAAAGATATATATGGCTCACATAGCTTCAAAGTTTAGATGGGGACTTCTACGTTCGGGCGGCCCAAGTAAATATTTTGGATTAATTCAACTGTTTGGGCAAGTTCAAAGGTGACCAGGTTAGACAGAATAAACACAAGAGGCAGGGCTAATTTCGAGACCTCTCGAGGCTTAAACTCCATTGATGTTCCTTTCTTAGACCCAAAACCCGTTATGAGTACCGTCTCTTGTCCTAGACATCACCCTCGAAAATTTCTTACTCCAGAGGAATTAAGATAACTCAAGTGTTAACAATCACCGTAGGTGAGGGTTAACAAAAGAGTCTTCACCGTTTAAAGATCAAAATTTAAATTTCGAAACACAAGTGATCTACATATAGCCAAGACTAATGCATGAATGCACGAATTATGTACAAGTACGTTTTTATGCACAAGTTACAAATATAACATGACAATTTACATAAGAACAATTTATGAACAATTATGAATAAAAAGACAACGATGTACAAATATATCCACAAATAATATACATCCATAAATAAAATAAAATGAACCAGTAATATAAGAGTTCGAATTTACATAAACTGTTATAAAAATAAAAATTATGAACAAGTATACAAATGAAGATTAAGAACAAGTATAATAATTATGAATAAGTATGAAGAATAACAAGTACATATATACAACATCTATTTACAAAATGAATTAGCACTAACATGAAGCTAAAACTAAAAAAAAAATTGTAAAGTAAATACATATATATACAAAAGTTTTTTATTTTTTATTATTTCAAATATAATAAGAACAAGTACGGTGTGAACATAATAAACAAAAATAAAATAGAACAAATAAGAATCAAAATTATAAACAAACATAAAAATAAAAGTTATGAACAAGTATAAAAGTAATATACAAGTATAATATGAACATGTATAAAGATAAACATTATGAACAAGTATAATATGTACAAATATAAAACTAAAAATAAACAAATATAAACAAAAATAATAAGAACAAAAATAAGATGGATAAATAAAATATAAACAAGTATAAGAATTGTAAACAAGTAAGTAAAAGTTATGAACAAATAAAATAAGAACCAAAATAAAATAAAATAAATGTAAACAAGTATAATATGCACAATTTATATACATACACTAACATATTAAAATTGATTTTTAATTTCCCCGGCAACGGCACCAAAAATTGATAACGCCCAAACTACGCATTAAATTAAACACGTAATTCGGGTGTTATGCAATTTAAACCCTTTTTGTGTAGTTATAGTATTGGTAAATAGGGATCGTTCTTAACCGGGGAAATTAGGGAATATTAATAATATGTTAGTGAGAAAGAATAATGAATAATCAAAGAATAAAGAATTAAATAATTAAATAATTAAAGAATAAAAGAATAAAAGAATTAATGAAATAATGAAATAAAGAATTAAATAATTAAAGAATAAAGAATTAAATAATAAAAGAATAAAGAATTAGATGGGGGGTTTGAAAGATTGTAATCATAAAATAAAGGAAGCAAGTAAAAATAATTAAGAACTTAATTCTACTTCTACTTTAACTTTTATGCAAGTGAACTTTCTTCAAACACATATTTTTACCAACACTCTAACATCATGCTCATATTGAACCAATCACGAAATTCTACCTTAATCATCTCCAATACATGCATACATTTTTCAATATTATAAATGCACCGAACAGCGGTCATAAACACTCATAATACGATTCACCTTAAGTTTGTGATTTCAATGCGTGTCAAACATCTAAATCTCTTCAATTTTCTACTAAGTGCACCGAACAGCGGTCATAAACACTTAGTGTAGAATTGAAGTTTAAGCACTAAAACATATGAAGTAAAAGAAATTCAAAAAGTAAAACACATGGAGATTGCATTCTTACTTACAAATGTTAGAAATAAAATACCAACACATATATTGAATTATAAGCAAAACCAAAACAATAACAAGAATTTAAGTAAATGGAGAAAAGTTACACTTTCGGAATCCAAGAACAGCTTGTGATTCCGAAAGTGGATGGAAACAATGGGATGTTATTCATAAGGAACACTGAACAACGACAAGAACCTTATGAAGATGGAGGATAAAACATAAGAATACGGACTTAAATTCTAGAATTATTTCAGAAATACTTGGCCTAGGTATTTCTTAAGGAAAGCATAAAAATGCATTTAAGAGATCTCAAAGAAAAATCACAAGAACAAAGTAAAGAAGAAATGAAATCAAGAATTAATATAAATTAAGAACAATAATTAAAAGAAAGCTAATTAAATAAATAATCTAAAAGAAGTTAAAATGGTCCCAAAATAAATCTAAAAATAGAAAAAGAAGAATTAAGAGAGGAAAGTAACATGAACTAACTAGGACTAAAAACTACTCAAAAAATGGGACTTCTTTTACAAGTGAAATGCCTCCCTATTTATAGAGGGAGGCCACAACGAATAAAAAAATAAAATACAAAATAAAAATATAAAAATAGTAATAAAATAGTACAAAAGGAAATGATGAAAAATGATGATGAATGATGAAATTAGGGATGGGATTAGGCTGATTTTTCTGATGCAAAATAGGGTAGGTTGAGTGGGCTGATGAGGGTGCAGGAAAATCAGAGCAGAAAGGAAATGAGCTGATGGAGCAGTTGGGCTGGGTTAGGTGACTGCAGGCAGATGCGGGCCAAGCGAGTAGTTGGGCTGCCTCAGATGGTTTAGTGGCCTGGCAGGCGTACGGGCTGCTGTGGAAAGTGGGTGAGCTGGCGCAATGGGCTGCACGGATAGAGCAGGTGGAGTTGGAAGTGGGCTGAAGATGCGGGCCGAGCAGGAACTGAATGAGGGCTGGCGCGACACGGGCCTGGGCGAGGATGAAGGCGTACGGACCGGGCTGGGCAGGTGAACTGGGCGGAACAGGGCGGTGGGCCTGATTTCTGGGTTGGGCTTCTAAATATCGCGGGCTGGGAGAATTTTGGCGCGGACCTGGGCGATTGCGGGCCGAGCTGCTGGTTGCTGGAACTGAATGACGCAGGACGAGTTTATTTGGGCTGCAAAATGATTTGGGCTAATCAAATTTACAAATTAATTTGGGCTGCACAATAAAAACAATTAAATTATATAATTCAACCGAATTTCGTTCGTAATTTCTTCGTTATAAATCCGATCGAGACAATTCTTTCGCCAAAACGCTCCAAATAATAAGCTTTATTTATTTAAACAGAAAAAAATCACAAAATATATTAATTTATCTAATTATTTATTATTTTAATATTAAAAGTCATTTATAAAGGGTATAAAATAATATAAAATAATGCTTATTTGAGGACCTATCAGTGGTACGAACACTTCTTCGTCTCCCAGGATTCACGTCACAATCAAGAAGCAAGAATCAAAATCCAAAAGCTTGAACAAAAGGGAAATTACGACTAGCTTGTTGTAAACTGTAAGTAGAAATTTTAGAAGAATTTTGGGACCTTAGGAGGTAAATTGGAAGTCCAAAAAAGAGAGAAAGTTAACTATTTATATCCCCTAACACCTGCCCTAGCTTCCCCTTAAAAGAAAGGGAAAACAAAGACCTAACTAAGGAGGAAAACTCCTAGCCTTGTACAAGAACTTCCTTGCCATATTCTTGAAAATTCTTGGATTGGACTCCTCTTTCCTTCTTTCTTTCCACTTCTTGACTTCATATTTGACTCAAAATTCATTTAATTATCTTCCAAATCAGGTGAAAAAGCCCTAAAATAAAGGAAAGAACATAAAATGCTGCTTGGGCAATTCCTTAACCCTAGCCGTGTTTTATGGTTGCTTGGCTTCCAAGAAACTTCCTTTTCTTGCATCTTTAACTTCAGATCTAATTTGGAAATCTTTAAGTCTTCTTATCAAAGTTAATCCATGTCATTCCTCATTAAAAAGGGAAGGTAAATTCGTCTAAAGATTACTTGATGCCCAAGTAATCACTATAACTTCTTTTAGCCTCAATTCTTGGACTTTTGGTGTCTTGGCCGCATCTTGGGGAATCTTGGTGGATATTGGCCTTGTAAATGAGAGATGATGAGGTCCTTTATGAGTCCTTGATGAGTTCTTGAAGAATTAGCCTTGGAAAGATCATATTTCATTACAAAACATGATTTAAACCTCAACTAACAATCTGCCCAAATTTCACAAAAGAGATCATTTTCTCCTATTGATTGAAAGATTATAATCAAAAGATAATTAAAAGGGATAAAGAATATCATTGAAACAATGCTAAATTCATGGTTTATCAAATACCCCAAAACTTATCTTTTGATGTCCCTTAGCAAAGCAGGAAACAAAAGACTCGATCTAGTTAAGATAAGCATTTAAACCTCTAAGTTCACCTAGTAGGAGGAGTTTTATTTCCTGAGGGTTATAGCAGCACGATCCTCCCAAACATTTTACTTAACACAAAGAATGCTAGAAATCATGCATCAACAACTTAATAGGAACCAAGAACAGAAAAAATACTCACAAAAACCAAGAACATGCCATAATCATGAACTCAAAGTGTCCAGTGTTTATACCAACATCTCAAATGATCAAACTAGAAAACAACGTCATCTAAACACCCTAGAAATATTTTGCCTCGACTCTAATCCTCACTAGGCATAACTCAGTACACACATGAATCCTAAGGCTTTCACCCAGCAAGCATATGTGATGAGTTTATGTAAAGGAATTTGAGTTAATCACATATGAGTTTCAATGAAGAACAACAGTTTATCTAGAAATACAATCTCAAGAAGGAATTAAAGTTTCAAAACAGAGATACTTACCTTGATCCTTTACATAACCATCCACGAGATCAATAGGTCTTCATTCAAGGGTTGTAATGGGGCTAGGTTCTAGGGTTTATTAAGGAAGGTTGGAATTCAAAGAACCTAAGCCGCATGAAGGCATGTGAAGTCATGACTCGGACCTTGAGTATTTGACGATGACACCATGCTTAAGCTCACTACATTGCTCTAGTTTGAGGTACTTGGCTCACTTGACTCAACTCAAAGTTCATTACTTTCATTTTTTTTTTTTCAATTTCTAGTCGTAATTTCTTGTTTTATTTACCTTTTGCATTCTTTTCTTTTCTTTTCACTAATAAACTTGATACAAATTTTTTTATATATATGAGCTGAGCCATGATCATGCAATAACTTCCTCATTCTTCAAATAAACGAACGATCTTTTCCATTCAAGCATACTTCAATCACATAAGTATAAGTAGCACAAAATATCAACATATTTCCTCCTCACCGTGAATCTCATTTGATGCAACCTTGACACAAGCTTAGATTATAGGGTATGGCCATTATAACAGGTTCAAAACTTGGTTAGGTCATATTGTAGGTGAAGAACAAAACGACTAAGTGTTTGGCTTCAACGGGGCTGAGGGAGCATGCAATTTGGACGGGGAAAAGAAGGCCTTTAAGAGCTAAACACACGTAGCCTATATCATATCTCATAAACAATTACTCATTAAATTAAGATCATCCAATAGATATGGTTCTTTAAACATCAATGTAAATAGAAATAGATCATGCAATTAAGACAAAGTGATGAGTGTTTAAGAGTAGAAACAAGTAGATCACTAAAAAAGAAAGGTAATTAAGCTCAAAGATCTCACAATGGTAGTCTCCACTATTTTTCTAAGCATGCCCAAAATCAATTTCTTTGGTTGTTTGATCACTTGATTATGGTATTGTGAAGTGCAAGTGTGAGTTCAATGACAATGGAAAGGATTCTTAGTAAGTATAAGCAATTATCACATTCTATACATTCATATTAACTTGTTTAGGCATAAAAACTAGCATCACGCAACAAAAAACAGAAAAGAAAAAAAAACAGCAAGCTATTCTAAACAGAAAACTAGTTTGTGTACCCTTAACTTAAGTCCATACCCCCAAACCTAAATGATACATTGTCCTCAATGTTGGAAGCAGAAAAGTAAGACAACTTCATTAGATAGAAGGTGAAAAACGTCCATAAGGAAAAGGGAACAAACGAGGGATAGGTTGCCTCCTAGGAGCGCTTGATTTAATGTTTAGGCAAGACGAAGACAGCAGCTTATGTAGGAGCGTGCAAGTGGGCCTCGGGTGCCTCAAGTAGGATGGGAGATGCCCCATAGTAGGCCTTGACTCTATGTCCATTCACCTTGAATGGTTATTTCTTAACCGGATATTGAATCTCAATTGCATCATGAGGGAAACCATTAGTGATAATGAATGAACCAAACCAACGAGAACGTAACTTACCCGGAAACAACTTGAGGCGGGAGTTGAAGAGTAGGACTTGTTGGCCAACTTGAAGGACCTTCTTTTGAATGTTCTTGTCGTGATAAGCCTTGGTTTTCTTCTTGTAAATTGGAGCACTCTCATAGGACTCATTGCGGAGTTCATCAAGCTCATTTAGTTGCAACTTCCAGTGAATTCCAGCAGCGTCTAAGTTCATGTTCATGTGCTTAACCGCCCAAAAATCCTTGTGCTCAAGCTCTACAGGCAAATGACATCCTTTAACAAAGACTAATAAAAAAGGGGGCATACCTAGGGGTGTCTAGTAAGCCGTCCTATAAGCCCAAAGTGCATAATTCAATCTCATGGACCAATCTTTGCGGTTAGGATGAACCATCTTCTCAAGTATCGCTTTGATCTCTCAATTGGATACTTCGGCTTTCTTACTCTATTGAGGGTGATAGGGGGTGGCTATTCTGCGATTTACCCCATACTTCTTCATCAAAGCCTCAAAATAATGGTTGCAAAAGTGGGAGCCTCCAACGGTTATGATAGCCCTTGGTGCACCAAATCTAGCTAGAATATGGTTTTGAATGAAATTCACAACTTTAGCATCGTTAGTTTTAGTGGCAAGTGCCTCAATCCATTTAGATACATAATCCACAACAAGGAATATGTAAACATTACCAAAATAATTAGGGAACGGACGCATGAAATCAATACCCCAAATGTCAAAAATCTCAACTACTAAAATTGGGTTCAAAGGCATTTGATTCCTAGGACCTATGTTACCTTGTCTTTGGCATCTATCACATGTGGACACGAATTCATAAGCATCCTTGAAGAGTGTAGGCCAAAAGAATCCACTTTGAATGACTTTAAACGTTGTTTTCCTAGCCCCAAAGTGACCTCCACATGCAAGAGAATGACAAAATTCAAGAACAGAACATACCTCATAATCGGGAATGCATCGACGAATGATTTGATCCGGGAAATGTTTCCATAGGTATGGCTCATCCCAAATGTAATACTTAGCTTGCTTAGCAAGCTTATACTTTTGGTACCTGCTCAAGAACATATGAAATTTCTTAGTGACAATAAAGTTAATCAAATCAGCGTACCATGGATCGATTGCATGAATGCCGAAAGGTTGTTCGTCGAGAAACGTCTCTTGCAAGGGCGGGTGATCCTCTTCTTCATTCGAGCCATGGATGAGACGACTCATATGATCAGCAACTACATTCTCACTTCCCTTCCTATCCCGAATTTCCAAGTCAAACTCTTGG
Organism: Prinsepia uniflora; assembly: GCA_032719365.1. NCBI lineage: Eukaryota > Viridiplantae > Streptophyta > Magnoliopsida > Rosales > Rosaceae > Prinsepia > Prinsepia uniflora. The sequence goes on along the minus strand of CM064872.1, from coordinate 52,941,589 downwards.
AGGAGGAGCATCCATCGCAACAATCTAGGTTTTGCATCCTTCTTGCTCAACAAGTACTTCAATACTGCGTGATCCGTATAGACTATGACCTGGGTTTGAATCAAGTAATTTCGAAACTCTTCCAGGGAAAAATGAAAGCAAGAAGTTCCTTTTCAGTAGTAGAATAGTTCAATTAGTCATCATTAAGGGTGCGACTTGCATAGTAGATAACATGAGGAAGTTTGTCGCGTTGCTGTCCCAATACAGCACCAACCGCGAAATCTTAAGTATCGCACATAAGTTCGAATGAGAGGTCCCAATTGAGGGACATAATGATAGGGGAGCTCGTGAGCTTGTCCTTCAAACTATCTAAAGCCTCTCTACGTTCCTTTTCAAAGTTAAACACAATATCCTTAGCAAGCAAAGCACACATAGGCCGAGATACCTTAGAGAAATCCTTGATGAACCTCCTATAAAATCCAGCATGTCCCAAGAAGGATCTAACCTCTTTAACCGTGGCTGGGTAGGGAAATATCTCAACAACATCCAACTCAGCCTTGTACACTTCAATACTTTTGCTAGAAATCACGCGGCCCAAGACAATACCTTGTTGAACCATGAAGTGACATTTTTCCCAATTTAGCACTAGGTTGCTTTCTTCGCAGCATGCAAGTACCTGGGAAAGATTCACTAAACACAACTCAAATGAATGTCCAACATAGGGAAATCATCCATAAATACCGCAATGATGTCCTCAACCATATCCTAGAAGACACTCATCATACATCGTTGAAAAGTGACCGGTGCGTTGCATAGACCAAAGGGCATCCTCTTGTAAGCAAATGTTCCATAGGGCCAGGTAAAGGTTGTCTTCTCTTGATCTTCCGGGGCAATTGGTGTAATGACCCGTCCCAAAAATCGGGATTAGATTAGTGGTTAATTACAAATTAATAAAGTTGATCGGTGATTAGTTGGGTACTTTCGGACGAACAGTGCGCAATGACGGTTTTGCCCCTAGGATGGGCAAAAATGTTGACTTTTAGTTAGGGCAGTCAAACGGATTTTGACCGATGACTGTGACGTAGTTTGGGACGTCACAAGTTCATAGACAGGTGGCACGTCCGATTCTGACATTCGAGGAAAAAGTTATGAGGTTCGGAAGTTCAGGGGTATTTTGGAAATTTGGTGAAAAAGGGGCAAATTGTTGACTTTTTGTATAACATACCTTTCTCATGTATTCCGAGGAACATTAGGTAGGTCTCGATCCCCTGAGTACAACGACAGGCGGTACGCTGCCATCGGATTATGGATGGCTAGGGTTTTGGCCAAAAGAAGTTAAGGGCAAAATGGTAATTTTGCCATAAAATGGCATTTTGGTCATCTGATGCCTTGGGATTTGGGCCTAGTGACACTTGGCTGTCTTGGGATGGTTGCCTCATCATATGTGGACACTTGGCTAAGCACTAGAGGCTTGTGGAACCTCCTAAGCCGCCTCTGTCCAAATTTAAAAAGAAGGATGATGATACTTGGTTGCAAGGGCTGGGAACACATAGTGGAAAACAAAGAGAAACAGAGTACAGTGAGTGTGTGATTGTGAAACCCATGCCTATTTGATCTCCCTAAGTGTTAGTGAAATATGATGAGGGAAGGAGAGGAATGTGGTGGAGCGGCCACGAGAACCGTCGTGGACGGTGGTTGGTTTTTGAACCATGTGAAACAAAGAGGGAAGTGTGGCCTTGGATCCAATCTCCTCAAATCCTCATCAATAGCCTATAACCTGTGAACAAAAAATTGAAAAGAAGATGGGACGCACTCGTTGGACTCGAATTCAAGGCTTGAGATGGACGGTAAGGTCAAAAACCAGTAAGAGCTTAGTTTGAAGTCGATTATGGTAAGTTGACCTCTGTGGACTAATAATTGTGTTGGTTAATGGGAAGTTGTTTCTAGGGGTTCCAGGAATGATTTAGATCAAAAACAAAGAAGAAAGGTGTTGGAACCATGGAAGCTCAATGGAGGAAGAGTTTGTGTTTGAAGGTGGACCGAGCAGGTATTTTCAGACCCTGATTTCATGGTTTAAGGTTATAGATCGATAAGAAAACGTGTAAGGAAGCTATAGGACTTAAAATGGGAGGAATTGGAGTTGAATTGGACAAATTAGGACATCGAACTGACCTCGCCGGTTCGGTTGGACTGGGCTGGTTCGAGCTGGTTCAGACCGATTTAGCTTGAGGTTGAAGAAGCACAGTGCAGGCGCGTGGCTCCCACGAGCAGCCCATTTGGGCAGCGCGTGAGGGCGTGTGGCACCTCTGATGGAGAAGTTTGCAACATGTGAAATGATGTAATCGATGTAACGAACATTTTGGCACTGGTTTCGAGTCGATCGGACATCATTTCGATAGGTTTCGGGATGTCCGAAGTTTTAAAGGCTAGTTTAAAATAGTTAAAATTCGGAAAAATTATGGGACTTTAGTAGAAGCATTATGAAGTAGTTAGTGACCTTACTATGGGATTTGGACAGGTTCGGGAAAGCAGTGATAGTGGATTAGCCGAGAAAGCGTAATTACACGCGTATCGAGGCAGCGACGCTAGTGGTTTGTGAGTGGACTTTGATTTCTAACTTATGATGCATACATAAATGTTTTATATGTTTTCTATACGTGGTTTCTATGTTTATGATATGTTCTTGATGATTTACGATTTTGCACGTATTCCGAGATAAATTACATAATTGCACGTTTTACGAGCTTACGATTTATGTTGTGATTTGACCATGGTTTTGATGATTTGATTTTGGGATTTGAAATATGATTTGATTTTAATGATTTTATAATGGATTTCGGAAAGTAATTTCGGGCTTGAAGCCCAATTCCTAAAAGTTATTTCGATAAAAGAGATTTCGGGTTTTGGAAATGGATTTCGGAAATGATGATTCGGGATTTGGTTTTGAAACTTGAAAGTGGATTTCATGTCAGGACCCACCCCAGTTTTACCCCGAAACCCGAGGTAAATCCTGCTCCCGTCTGACACCCCAACGCTAAAGCCAAAAGAAAAGCATGGAATTCACTAAAATACCACTGTCAGACGCAGGAGAAACTTTTACACATCCCAAAGTCACAGTTTTACAGAGCATAGTACCAAATATAAAGAAACCAAACACCGATAATAATTACACGCACGCGGAAGAAAATTTAAACACTCCGGAATCCCTCTCGTAGTTCCTATGCCTCAGACGCTGCCTCGACGTCAAGACCCCGCGCTAGCTCCACGACCTGGAGGGCAAGTTAAAACAGAAGATGTGAGTGGACCATAATAAAAGAAAGTTTCTAAAACATTTTTAAGAAAATCAGTTTTTAACCCTCCGTTTTGAAACCACATGTACAACCCAGTTCATAAAACAGTTATAAACCAAATCACCATAAACCACATCATAAGAAACAGAAACACTATAAAACAGTTATAGAAATCATAGCATATGAATCATAAAACCGTATCCGAAACCATGAACATCAAATCATCATTTTCCGATCAAACCTGCTGGACCTATCCGAGTCTTTAAACTCCCGAGTCTTTAAACTCAATCCAGGCCTCAATAATATCTGAGTCTTTAAACTCCCGAGTCTTTAAACTCAACAGGCCTACGGAGGAAATATCAATATATCCGAGTCTTTAAACTCCCGAGTCTTTAAACTCAATCCGGGCCCGTCCCCCATCAAATCAATATCCGGGTCTTTAAACCCAATAACCAGATCCAGAAAATCCAATCAAAACCATTTGAAAACCATTTCTAAATCCATATCCAAACCCGAATCCGAAATCACCGATCCGAAGCCCTTCCGGCGTCCAGAACCGTCATTCCGAACCCAAATCCGGAAATCCACTTTCCAACTTTAAAACCGAATCTCGATTCTCGAAATCCAATTCTAAAACCGATAATCCTTGATCATCACTTCGTGTTCCAAAATCCCTTTTATACTCCATGAAAACTATTTAATCTTTGAAATTCCAAAATCATAGCTTCATATTCCAAAAATCACCATTTTCTCGTAAAACGTGCTGAAAACCGTTTTTTCTCGAAAACCGTGCAAATACATAAAACAAACATAGAATTTTCAATAATCATGAAATCACATATAAAACCAATAAATAGGTATAGAAAACAGTTATGCATGCTCGAGTTTAAGGAAAGGGTCCACTCACAGTACCGCGCCCTCAATCGCGTCCTGAACGTCCAGTACGTTCCTCGGCTTCCTCGGGAAGTCCCGATCCTGTCAATAACCACCAATTTACGTCACTAACACACTTACGAAGGTCCACCTAAATTCCCTCAACAATCCCCGAATCCTAAACGTAATAAACCGGGACCCTAAGCTTTCACCCTCGCGAAACTAAACTCAAATGACGTCTGAATAACTCGAAACCACTTCCATTAGACTCGTCATAACATCTAGACTAAAAACCATGTTGACACCTTCGCCGGAAACTGCCGCACGCACCCCCACGCGTCGCCCAAAGTGGCTGCGCGTGGCCCTCACGCGCCAGCTACAGTACCATCGTTAACCTTGAGTCGACTGTGCTGAACCGGCCGCTGCAACTCGAACCGGCGAGGACTGTTCTCCGCCGTCCGGCCACCAATTCACCTCCTTTCTTCACCTATAGCTTCGTCCACACCTAGGCTATCCTTTCCCCAACTCCAAAAACCTCGATTCATCCCATAGCTCATCGACTCAAGCTCGAAAGAAACTCGAACCAGTCCCCTGTTTCCTTCTCCGGCCACTCAGGTCACCTTCTATCACGGTGGCTACACCAGACGCTGCCTAGGACCTTCCTAAACCTCATCCAACTCATCTTAACCGTCGACTCACCCCCCAAGTCCACGACTTCCCGTCTGAAACTCACGGCCAAAACAGGGTACACAGAGCACCTCCGTCGTCTCGCCTCCACAGCCATCACGATTTCCAATTTGAACATCAACGGGAAAACAGAGCAAAGATATAGGGATGAGGGATTACCTGCCTCCCGTCGCCGTCGTGAGCTCCGCTGGGGCTGGTCGACCCCACTCAACCTTCACAACACCACCACGATCTCAGTTGCACCGTACACGGCCGCCACCGCCACGATTTCTCACAAACTCTCTGATTTCCTCCCTGTTTCCCCCTGGTTTTCCCGCAACTCTCCACTCCCTCACACACAGCCACCACACCGTCTAACCCTCTCAGCACCACCCCAACATCTCTCTCACTCTTTCTGATCACTCCTCACTCACCAGAAGCCTTCAACATCCACGATCACCCCTCAATTTTTCCTCACAATCTCCCTCTGTTTCACTCTGATTTGTAGAACCTCCTCGAGCACACACGGGTTCACCCAATTAATTAGGACCGTGCACCCACTGGAACCAACCAGAAGCCACTCCACCTTTAGCACGTGTCACCATCATCTCCGTTCTCTCCCCAGTGGCTCAATCCCAGCCGTCCATCTGTCCCTCTCTCTGCACAATTTCCAGAGCACAAAGACTAAACTGCCCCTCCTTTTAACTCAAAATTACGGTTATGCCACTACCTTCCTTGACCCGTAACTCGCACATCGTAAGTCCGATGAATACGTGCCGCCTGTCATCGAACTCAAGACAACGAGATCTATCTAACCGTCCTCGGTCAACGTACCAAAATCCGATCGTCCAAAAAGTCAACTTTTTCCCCCTATTTAACCAAAATTACGATTATACCCTCAACCTTCCAAACATCATAACTTCATCCTCGGATGTCGGAATCGGGCGTGCCACCTGCCTACGGATTCGTGACGTCCTAAACTACGTCCTGGTCACCGGTCAAAGTCCATTTGACCACCCGAACTAAAAATCAACTTTTTGCCCAAACCAGGGGCAAAACCGTCATTCTATGCTTATGGACCTATCGGGACCACCTAACCACCGATTCGCTTCACTAATCCCACCTTAATCACACTACTAATCCCGGCTCTCGGGACGGATTGTTATATTTCAAGATTTGGGTTCGTAATGATTATTCCGGATGCCGGCTTACGGAATGATGGTTTCGGATTCGGATTTGGAAATGGATTATGGATTTGGATTCGGGATGATGATTTCGGATTCGGCTTGGAATTCGAAATTGTGATTTCGAATTCGGATTTGGACATGGATTTGGAAATGGTTTTAAAATGGTTTTTGGATTAGATTTGCTAGATCTGGTTATTGTGTTTAAAGACCTGGATATGATATGTGACGGGGGCGGGCCCGGATTGGGTTTAAAGACCCGGATTGAGTTTAAATACTCGGGAGTTTAAAGACTCGGATATTCTGATTTTCCCCGTAGGCCTATTGAGTTTAAAGACTCGGGAGTTTAAAGACTCGAATTATATTGAGGCCTGGATTGAGTTTAAAGACTCGGATAGATCCAGCAGGTTCGATTGGTTGACATGAATTTCAAATGTATTTTGGATTTCGATGATAACTTGATAACGATGGTTTTCAATAATGGTTTTCCGTTGTTTTGGGCTATGACCCTGATGATATGGATTTTGATGGTTTTGGGTTGAGGCCCGGGATTTGAGAAAAGGAAAGTATTCTGGTTTCAATAATGATTTTTCTTTATCTTGGATATGAATGGTTTTATGAAAAGGTTTCCATATGCATGCATTGGTTTTTGCGTGGAGGGTATAAATGTAATTTCTTATACACTGTTTTCTGAACGTATTGATTATTTTTTTCCACTCACAGTCTTTTATGTTTTCGATACCTTCTAGGTTTGATGCGATGCGGGCTGCTATTAGAAAGACGAAAACATCACACACGCGATCCACAGTGGGTTTTACGCATTCTGGGAAGTTCGAAAGTTTTTGGACGGTTCGCTTGGAAATCCCTTGTCCGGCTTACGTGTTACGTGGAGGTTGACCGTTGGTTTAGCCTTCATGTCGCACGTAAGTTAGACGGGGAGTATGGCTTAGCCCTTAACCCCGGGGGATTTGGGGTAGGTCGTGTCAATTGGAATCTGATTATACCCAGAATATCCATCTAGAAAGAAATAATGAGAATGACTTGTCAATCACTCCAACATTTGATTAATGAAAGGCAAGGGAAAGTGATCCTTGCGAGTGGTAGTGTTGAGCCTTTGGTAATCAATGCATACTCTCCAACTAGTTTGTATCCTTTGAGGCCCAAGTTCATCCTTTTCATTCTTAACCACGGTCATCCCACTCTTCTTAGGCACAACTTGTACTAGACTTACCCATTTAGAATCACTAATTGGATAGATGATTCCCACGTCCAAAAGTTTCAGGATGTCTTTCTTGACAACTTCCTTCACATGTGGGTTTAACCTTCTTTGTGCCTCTCGAGAAGGCTTGGCATCTTCCTCAAGGAGAATCCTATGCATACACTTTTCTGGAGTAATTCCCTTGATGTCAGCAATAGTCCAACCAATAGCCGTTTGATGAGTGTGAAGGACTTGAACAAGCATAATGTCCTCGGATGGACTAAGATTTGCGGCTATGATGACCAGGAGGGTGTTGTTTCTTCCTAGGTAAGCATACTTGAGATGTTCTGGAAGGGGTTTAAGCTCTAGGAAAGAGGGAGAGATGTGAGAGGCCAAGGTCTCTGTGGTGGTGAGGGGCAAGGCTTCAAAGGGTCCCTTATACGAGTGCATGAAAGGCATGGCGTTGAGATAGAGTAACTCTGCCATAACATTGGGGTCCAAGGTATTCTCTGGTTTAGGGGCAGAAGTGAGGGATTTTTCTAGTACATCTTTCCCACATGAATGTCTTAAGTTCTCATTAAGAATCATATTCAAAGTATTCAAAGGGAAATCAACAATAGTTTCCGCTGGAAATTGCATAGTATCATGGATAGAGAAAGAACGAAGCTCGCCTAAAACCCGAATAGATACTTGTCCATTCTTCACATCAATGAGGCATTCGGCTGTGGCCAACAAAGGATGTCCAAAGATCAATGGAGGCTCTTCATTATTTTCAACTCTATCCATCTTCAAGACCTAGAAATCAGCGGGGATGCAAGTATCTCCAATTTGAACCACAACATCTTCAAGCACACCTACAAGGTTAGAAACCGAAGTATTAGCCAATCTAACACAAAGATGAGTAGGTTTAAGATCTACTAAGTTAAAAGACTTATAAATATGGAAAGGTATAATGTTAATTGAAGCTCCCGTATCACATAAACAATGTTCAAAACCTTTAGATTAAATGACACAAGGAAGTGAAGGGGCCCCGGGTTCGTTGACTTTATGGGGCATGGAAACTAGGGCTGCCTTACATGCTTGAGGTAATTCCACGACATTTGAAGAATCAAACCCTCTTTTTCCAGAAACTAAGTCCTTGATAAGCTTTACAAATATGGGCAAGTGCTTGAGGATCTTGGAAAAAGGAAGAGTGATTTGAAGCTGCTGTATCATCTTAATGATCTCGTCCTCGAATGCCTCCTTGTCCTTGTCTTGGTTTTGAAACCTGAGAGAGAGTGGATAAGAGACATTATTAGAAAACTAAAAAGACACCTTCTTAGACATTTTATTGGAATTAGAAGGAGTTTTAGGGTTAGAAAGTCCAGCATGTTGCTGGGGTACTGCAGGGGTGGCCGAGATTAATGCATCTTGTTCCAATGCCTTATCTTTGGATTGGAAAGGTTGTTTTTTGGTGCTTGGCCTTGGTGTTCCAAGGAACTTAACCTGTGGTTCTTCATCTCAAATGTGAGCTTGAGGTGGTGCCACGTGGGTGGTCTCATCCAAGAGCAAAGGAGGAGCAGATTGTGTACAATAGGGTGCTGGAATTTCCTGATTGTTCCAGGGCATGTCACCCGAGTAGCTTGCTAGAATTTGATCATATGGCCGAGATTTTTGAACAGAAGGGACCCGTGGGCTTGAAGCTTGCTTTCTTGGGGTTTATTCTGGGCTAGGAATTCCGTGCCACTTCAGAGGGTGATGGCATTAGTGGTTGATCGATGGGGACCCTTGGGATGAACCATAACTTGACTAGGGAACTTACGGGCTCTTTTTGATTGATTTGATTGGAAATATGTTCAAGTTGCTTCTCTAAGTTTGTAATAGAACTCCTAGTCTCATCCATGAAGGCATTTGTGTTGGCTTGATGAGTACGGGATTCATTCATGAAAGCATTAGTGTGTTGTGCCATCATTGCAAGTGCATCCTCCCATGACTTACCAGTTGAACCTTGAGTTAAGGAAGTACCTTGGGGCTACATGGAAGGGGCGGGAACGTGAGGTTTCTGGAATCTAGGGGGTGGCAAGTGATTAGCCACATTTTGGTTGCTGTTCCACATAAAGTGTGGATGATTCTTTCATCCCAGGTCTTAGGAGTTTTAGAAAGGATAATTTCGGGGTCTTAGAGCATTGTATCCGCCAACATAGTTGGCTTCTCCCACAAATGAGCACTCATTAGAAGAGTGACCTTGGACTCAACATACCTCACAAATCATGGTATTCTTAACCTTCTCTTTGCACAATTGCTTCACCAAAGATGTGAGCTCAGCTATGGTTCCATCCTTCCCACTAGTTTCGACCAAGGGTCTAGATGAGTGGCCTCGGTAACTAAACTGTTTCTCCCTTTGACCAATCCTTTCAAATGCGAGTCGAGCCTCGGTTGCTATGCCATCTAAGATTTCTTGAGATTGGGAATTCACTATAGTGCGATCCCCGATTCTAAGGCCTCTATAAAAGTACATCATGAGGTGATGATCCTCAATGTTATGATGGGGACAAGCACATAGTATATCATTGAACCTTCCCAATACTCATAAAAGGCTTCATCTTGGAGCTGTCTAGGGTTCATAATCTTAGCCTTAAACCATTAGTTTTCTCAATGGGGTAGGTGAGAAACAAACTAGCCAATTTTGTCCAAGTATGAATAAAGGCGGGTGCTAGTGAATGAAACCAAGCCTTAGATCTATTCTTGAGTGAAACGATAAACAACCTCAACCAAATTTCATTCTCATTCATCCCATTGATACGAAGTGTAAGACCCGGTCTTGGAAGCAAGAACATTGAGCATGACCCGTGAGCTTGGAAAGGCAAGATCTGTGAACATTCCCACATCGCTCGGGGAAGGAAAGGTGAAGTTCCTTATATGTGTGGGCACTTATCTATCTAACACAAGGCCTCTTAGGAACTCACTAGCTTTGGATTCCTTGGGAACTCCATAGTTAAGCGAGTTGAGGCTGGTGCAATCCTCGGATGGGTGACCTACTGAGAAGTTGCACGTGAGCTCCCGAAAAAAAACCGTGAGGGCTGGGCCCAAAGCGGACAATATTGTGTTAGATGGACTAGGTTGTGACACGAATAGTAGAACAAACCTGGAGAAAGTCCTTGATATGAAGGTGAGGATCTTCACCAAAGAGCCCATTGAAGGCAGGTAACATGTGAATGGTCCCGGACTTAATCTCAAAGTTCTCCATTGTGCTTGCGGGAGAGATAATGTGAAATATGTATTCGGGCACATGAGGGGAAACGAACTCCCAAAGGAGCCTAGTGGCAGGTGGAGGAACAAGAGCATGATCTTGTGGATTAGCCATGGCACGAAGACTTGGGGGTGGGATCCCGTGAACTTAAGATTTCCGTGAGTGTGGAGTAGAGCCGTGAGATGTGCCCTCCACTGAAGAGCTGTGTGACATGTACTAGTACCTTGAAAAACAAACAAAAGAAACCAAGTTAGCTAATTCCAAACTATATGGACACCGTTGAGGGAAAAATCCCCAGAAACAACGCCAAAAACTTGATAGAAATTTTATCGAACAAGAGATTATGAATGACAACTCCTAATATAATACTTTGCAAGTGCACAAAATCATATAAGGAGTATAGTAGGTATGCAAAGGTCAATCCCTTGAGGACTTGTTCAACATGAGTTGACTTAGTTTAGAATGAGATAACATGGTTATGAAGTAAGAAAACAATTAGGAGGGGGGTTGAGTGATGATGAGCACAAATTATAAATGCATAAACACTAAGTAGAATGACAAAAACAAGATTGAAATTTGATTGAATGATTAAGACTAATTACGGCTAGTTGTCCACCTTTACCAATTATAGTTCCCATTAGATTTCCTAGATTCAATTTCTATGCATGTTTATGAATTAAGTGCCTGTGCAGGGGTTCGGCTAAGGCTCACCCCACACCTATTATCTTCTCTTAGTTAGCATGTTTTAAGCGTGATGTGCCTCCCTTAAAACGTCTGTTATCGATGGTGCGTGATAATGCATTAAACGCAAAGAAAATTTGATGACACTACACTAATCCTAGAAAGTGATGTGCAATCCTAGAATGTCATGAGTTTAGATTACCAATGAGATTCCCCCTCTTAAACGTGATGCTACAAATTGCAAGATGATATTATGGTCCGTCAAGCAATTACATCTACAATTATACACAAACAAGGTGATCAAGCTTATAAGCGTAAATTGAGTTCATGAAGCATAGTAATCCAAAAAATTTAGTCATCCATAACAATCATAATCAAGATCCAGAAATCTAAATAAGAACTAACATGACTAGTGCTTCAAACAACCCTAATCCTAAAGGAAACTACTCACACATATCTAAGTTAACAAACAACATAATTGAATGCATAAAAACTTAAAGAGATTAGGGATTGAGAAACACAAATACTAAGCGAGATGAGGCATGAGAGAAGTGGAACGAACATCATGTCACAATCAAGAAGGAAGAATCAAAATCCAAAAGCATGAACAAAAGGGAAATTGCAGCTAACTTGTTTGTGAACTTTAAGTAAAAATTTCAGCAAAGTTTTGAGACCTTAGGAGGTAAATTGGACGTCCAACAAAAAGAGAAAATTAACTATTTATATCCCCTAACACCTGCTCTAGCTTCTTCTTAAAATAAAGGGAAAACAAAGACCTAACTAAGGAGGAAAACCCCTAGCAGTGTACAAGAACTTCCTTGCCACATTCTTGGTCCTTCTTTGATCAGGACTCCTCTTTCCTTATTTCTTTCCACTTCTTGACTTCATCTTTGACTCAGAATTCATTTAATTACCTTCCAAATCAGATCACAAAGCCCTAAAATATTGGAAAGAACATAAAATGCGGCTAGGGCAATTCCTTAACCCTAGCTGTGTTTTTGCTTGGCTTCTAATAAGCTTCCTTTTCTTGCATCTTTAACTTCAGATTTGATTAGAAAATCTTCTTATCCAAGTCAATCCACGTCATTCCTCATTGAAAGGGGAAGAAAAATTCGTCCAAAGATTACTTGATGGCCAAGTAATCACTATAACTTCCCTTAGTCGCAATTCTTGGACTTTTGGTGTCTTGGCCGCATCTAAGGGGATCTTGGCCATGTAAATGGGAGATGATGAGGCCCTTTATGAGTCCTTGATGAATTCTTGAAGAATTAGCCTAGGAAAGATCACATTTCATTGCAAAACATGATTTAAACATCAATTAACAATCTGCACAAACGTCACAAAAGAGATCATTTACTCCTATTGATTGAACGATTATAATCAAAGGCTAAGTAAAAGGGATAAAGAATATCGTTGAAACAATGCTAAATTCATGGTTTATCACTAGGAAATCCTTGATACACAACCTCCATAAACACACAAGGACATCCAAAGCCTAAGATGGCAAATAGCTAGTCTCACTCACCTCATATCTAAAACCATGAATTAATGCGCACCATTTTTCAAAGATTTGAAGTATTAAGATTGATTGGATGGAGGAATGCAACAAGCTATTAGTTGAGTTCAAGCAATACATAAACAAGACGCTACTCCTACCTAGGCTAGAGCGTGGAGAACACCTCTTCATATACCTATCAGTGTCCACCAAGACTATCAATTCCATCCTTATCATAAGACAGGAAGGAGTAGAGCACCTTGTCTACTAAGTCAGGAAAGACTTTTAGGATGTGGAAACCAAATACCCTGACCTAGAGAAGCTCGCCTTGGCTTTAGTATTCATTACACTAAGGCTTAGGCCGTACTTTCAAGCACATGAGATCAAAGTTGTCACTAACAAACCCTTGCGCCAATTCCTACAAAACTAGACATTTGTAGTCGTCTAATCAAATAGACGATTGAGCTAAAAGTTTTTTATATCTCTTACGTTGCCAAGACAGTCGAGAAAGGATAAGCAATGGTTGATTTCATAGCAGAGTACTCCTATTAACCAACAAAGTACATATTGGGAAAGCCAACCCCCTTATAAGAGCACATCTCCAAGGGAGCTACATAATCGATTAAGGCATCCATCATTAACCCATAATCGATCAAGCCAACCCTCTTGTAAGAGCACATCTTCACTAACTTTCTATGTGTGTGTGTGTGTGTGTGTGTGTGTGTGTGTGTGTGTGTGTGTGTGTGTGTGTGTGTGTGTGTGTGTGTGTGTGTGTGTGTGTGTGTGTGTGTGTGTGTGTGTGTGTGTGTGTGTGTGTGTGTGTGTGTGTGTGTGTGTGTGTGCACGTGATTTTGGTGGGTTGGAACCAAGAAGAAAAACAAGAGCAAGGAGAAACGAGAGAGAGAGAGAGAGAGAGAGAGAGAGAGAGAGAGAGAGAGAGAGAAGAAGAAGAAGAAGAAGAAGAAGAAGATGAAGAAGAAGAAGAAGAAAGAAAGAGAGAAGAAGAGAGAAACTGAGAAAAAACAACGAAGGAGAGGAGGAAATGTCCTAGGACCCAAAACCTGAAACCATTACTCGTGTGTTTTTATTTTTTGATTTTTAGTTTTGGTCATGGGAACTTGGAAATAGGACTCTAGTACCTTTCTGGAGATCCTATAATGGATTATAGCTTGAAACTCGGAAGTATAGATGCAGGAAATGGCCCAGGGTGAAGCTTGAACCATGGCCAAAATTGGTGTAATCGGGTTGAGCTTTGAGGTACATTTTTCTCCATTATGAATTCATAGAACTTCTCCTAGGATTAAGTAGATGATTTTGGCCGTTTAAAATCTTAAAAATGGAAAATAAATGGGCAATTTTGGACCGGGTTAGGTTGCTTGGTTCGAACCCCACACATAGACCCGCGAGCTGACCTATCTGGTGGTAAGGGATGATCCTTGCGCAGGCGCGTAAGGCCACGCGCAAAATCCATTGGTGGCGGGTGTAGATGCGTGGCTCGCCATTTGGGATTCCAACCAACATGGTTTTAATAGTATTCGTTATTTAGAATCTATTGGTGCAGGTTTCGAGTTGATCGGACATTGTTTCGATATAGTTTTGGGTGTTCGAAATGATATGTTTATGTGTTAAATTCATATTTAATCCCGAAAAATTAGGGGATTTAAATATAAGATTAATTAGGATGTTAGTGACCTTTAGTGGTGAATTATGATAAACGATAAATTTCTGGGACTTGCAAAAAGGCATTCAGCTCAGGATTCGGTTACATGGACGGTGTGTATGTGTGTGTGTGTGTAGACTTATCTATTATAAAATTATTATGCATGCATAGTTAGACATTTTAATTACTTTAATGTTTGATTTATGTGATAATGGTTCAAATATGATTTCTAATAATTATTTGACGATTTTCTGGATTTATTGATTGGTCAATATATACGTTTTTTTTACGGTTATTTGCGATATTAGTGTTTTGGTCTCAGGACCGAGGTTTTGACGTTTGTTGACTCGATTTTGAGTCAAGGATTGTGTGAAATGAGTTTTCATGATTTGTGAATTGTTTGTCCACAGTCAATCATCCTTGGATATGTTAGCGCTTAGAAGTCGGAAGCTCGGCTCCACAGATCCCGAGGTTGTGACGTTAGAGTGTGATGAGTTCATAGACATGTCTAGATTATGTGTGAGTACAGTTCCTGGACATGGACCAGATGGTCCTAAATGCAGTTCCCAGGAATAATATGATGGTCCGGATAGTGCTACGTGAAGTTCTCAGGGATACTATGATAGTATAGATAATGCTATGTGTAGTTCCCAAACTTGACTCGGATGGTGCCTAATGCAGTTTCTGAGGTTGCCCATGCAGTTTGGTTAATAAGGATTGGTTGGTTGTGCTTAGTTATGGCTGCTTGTGCTCAAGCAACTTTCTAACTGAATTTTCAAGAAAATATTATTTAATTTGAAATTCGATTCGTTAATTTATTCTATGCATGCATGTTTTAGAAATGGAGGGTAACTATATTTTCCTCAGTAAATATGTTTTAAAATATTTATCTTTGTCCACTCACACTTCACATGTTTTTTTGACTCTCCAGGTCATGGCATGGAAATTGGAGCATATCGAGAGGCGGAGGTATGAATATTATGGCAGTATAAGTATCAGGACCAAGTCACGGCTTACGGGAATTAAAGGCCCAAAGAACGATTTCCGGCCCAAAACCAAGCAGTTCAAATGTGAAAAGGAAGGAGACTTGGGTGGTGCTGACATGATAAGGAGAAGACAGAGGTGAAGGGGGAAGAACCCCAACTGAAAAACAAGGAGGTAGGTCTTGCGTGGGTCCCGATCCAGTAAGTTGAAGAACTCCCTCGACTGCCTATAAATAAAGAATGACTTGGCGTCTCAAAGAACAAGTAATCAACCAATCAAAATTCAGGAAATTGATCTC
Organism: Prinsepia uniflora; assembly: GCA_032719365.1. Lineage (NCBI taxonomy): Eukaryota > Viridiplantae > Streptophyta > Magnoliopsida > Rosales > Rosaceae > Prinsepia > Prinsepia uniflora. Next base: position 52,926,052 of record CM064872.1, on the reverse strand, counting down.
CATCAATTTCTGAACCTATGAACACCTTTAACCAAGGTTTCATGGTTTAAAAACAGCTAGCCCTTGTGGCAAAAACTACTTCTTTCAACTTAGGAAATCAAGATGCAGCTTCTCTTCTCACCCCTTCGAGGCATTTATGCAACTGTCTAACCTTTTTTCTGACCGCTCTAGCAGCATTGTCATTCTGGTTGAGCTTCATTTCCTGTATAAACCTTTTTTCTGACCATTCATGTCATAATGGTTGCCTTCATCCTGACTGGCTAATTTATGGACTTTCGAGGGAAGTTTGTAGGAGATCAACCATCTTCCTGACCACTTCGAGTCATAAGGGTTGATATTGTCAACTACCGGTTAACGGAAAATCATCCCAAATACCGATTCACGGATAGTGTTCGGTCACTATTTTTACGGAAAATCATCCTGACTACCGCCCTACGGAAAGTCATCCTGATTGCTAGTTCATGGCTGATCACTGAGGAATTCAAACCTCCATTTCGACGTCTTGTCGTCGCATTTGAGTGCTCTGTCATCTTATGGCATGATTTTCAACTGATATTCTTTTCAGTTGATGATTCCTGAACTTCTTGCTTGTTACGAGTTTGAAGTATGAAGGGAATAATTTACTTCCTTGCACTTGTAATTTCAGTTCATTTAAATTCAATTACTTTTACGTTCCTGTATTTGTACTTCCGTATTCATTTCAATTAAAAAACCCATATTTTCTTTAGTAATTGGTTTTCGTATTGTTCCGATTACTTCGATTTCGACTCGAGGGAACTTGGGATCGCTAACCACCTTAACAAACTAAAACGACAACGTCGCCAATTAGATTATCATGGCGAAATAAAATTTACTAGTTAGGGAAACGGTGGAAAAGAATGTCAAGTCCTTAAAAAAGGTATAGAAAAGAACAGCGCAGGAGAATACTTGTCCACCTGCTCCACGATCGTTTTGATCAGAAGAAAGGTTCTTGGACTGAAAACGAAACCAACCTACACTGTCTTGTAGTAGTTTCTCTACTAGTGACCCGCCTACACTTTGAGCATAGAAAGCCCGTTACTTCCTGATCTGCTCATCTAGGGATTGACCGTAGTATTAAGGCCTACTACCCAATGCCTATCAAGCATCTCTATACACCCATCACAACAAAAGGAGATCCACACGAGTAGTCCGCCTCCCTCGCTTCCGCAGACTAGGTTCCTCACGGAGGCCCAACTAGGGTTGCCTCGAGACATTCGGCTCGTAATACGAGAAAACACATTTCGGACAGGAACAACTATGGTTCACAATTCCACTAACAAATTAAAGGGTGAAGATTATTAATTATATATAAATATATGTTTCTATCTATACTTAAAAAATTTAATTTGGATTCTAATAGACTCAAAATAAACATCCAAAAATCCAAATAATTTGAATTTTATCTTAAAATTGAATCGATTTCCAATATTTCGATAGTTTTTTGCCACCCCTACGTTCTATATCTAGTGTTAGAATGTATACATTGGAGAAATGAATTGGACTAAATCCCACAATGATAAGTCATTACTTGGAAAATTTTACAAATGTATTATATTATTATTATTCGTCAAAATTAAAACTTGGGATCTCTCGTTTATAAGACCAAAGTCCTTATACATATGATTGAAATCACCTTAATCACACACCAAAAAAAAAATTAAAAAAATTACCTTGGCTATACAACAAAAACCATGATATCATAGTAAATATACAATAAGGCTTGAAGCGGCTACCCCAAATTACTAATCCTATTGTAATCAAACTACGTCGTTTTGTTCATTTGGTCACTAACCCTAATTCATATCTTCTACTTATTCTCTCTTCAGTCTTCACTTCATTCCGCCTCTCACTTCTCAATAAAAATAACAAAAACCCTCATACCTCAGTCTCATTTTCATCACTGCATCACGCATCGAAGAGCGAATCATGTTTCCATCCTCTTCTCTCTGCTTTTCTCGCTTCTGTTGGGATCTTGGAACAACTCGAAGATCGGATCGATGGCTCTCTCGCTCTCGAACCTGAAAGTATAAAACCACCAAGCTTTCCCTCACCTATTCTCCATCGCTCTCTCTCTTTCGCAAAGGTCTGAGCTGTAAGCTTAAGGACAATTCAACTCAAAAATGTTAGCCTCCGATTCTCTTTCTCCAAAAGCTCATCATTACCACCGAGAGCCAAAAAAATTATCAGCTTTTTGCCAGCAGCTCCAACTCGCACTAGGTTTGCCAGATTATTCAGCTGTTCATCAATTTCAATGTTTGATCTGTTTTAATTTCATCGATTTATTCAATTATTGTTGTTAAATGCCTTAAATTTGAGCTACGATGTTATAAAGACTGCAACTTAATGTAATTTATTGAAATTAGGGATGTGAAACTGTGAAACTGTGAATTTGTGAAAGGCCAATTGTAACGACCCGTCCCGAATATCGGGATTATATATTAATTAATTATGATTTAGAATGACTAATCAAGGATTAGTTGAGAGAAATCGGACGGACGGTGCAAAATGACCGTTTTGCCCCTAGATTGGGCAAATTGTTGACTTTTGGCTCAGGAAGTCAAACGTACGAGGACCAATGACCGTGACGTATATCGGAACGTCACAAGTCCATAGACAGGCGGCACGTCGAAATCGAAGGTTGGACGGAAAAGTTATGGTCACGGGATCCGAATAAAATATTATTTAAAGCTTATTTGGTAGATATTGGGGATCTTGTCCTATTGGTGGATTTATTGAATTGTTATATATAATTTTTATTCATTCTCTCATCTCAGCCATCAAAGGTTAGGGACGATGAATAGTGCCCGTCGCTTAGGTTTCACGCGCAGGGAGTTCAAGCCATGCATGGGGGCACGTGAGGGGCATTTTGGGGAGACTTTCAACATGTGAAAAATCTATTCGATGTAACGAACATTTTGGGACTGGTTTCGTGTCGATCGGACATCGTTTTGATATGTTTCGGGGTGTTCGAAGGTTTAGGATCGAGTTTAAAAATAGTTAAAAATTCGGAAAAATTACAGGGCTTTAATAAGAGGTTAATGAAGAGGTTAGTAACCCTCTAGTATGATTTGGACAGGTTTGGAAGTCCCGGAGATAGTGGTGTGACCCAGGAAGGCTTATGGTACGCGTATCGAGGCGGCAACGTAGGACGATCTGTGAGTGGACTTTGTTTTCTAAACTGTGATGCATGCATAACTATTTTATGTGTTTTACATACGTGATTTCTATGATTATGATTGTGGTACTGGTGGTTTACATGATGGCACGTATTTCGTGGTAATTCCGTATTTATACGTATTTCGAGGTTTACGAGTTTATACTATTGATATGTGATTGTGAATTCAATAATGGTTCTGTGGCATGGTTTTGGTTTTGGAAAGATGAATTCGGGCATGAGACCCATTTGAATTATGTGATCGAGCCAGGGGCCCAGTTGGTTTACGAAATCGGGCTGAAACCCTTTTGAGCTATGTGATCAGGTCGGGGGCCCAGTGGTTTCTAAAATCGGGCATGAGGCCCAGTTGGATTTTATAAATGTGATTTCGGGTCTCAGACGCTATGTTCATAAACGTGATTTCGGGTCGAGGACCCTAAATGGATTTGTGATGTTTTGTGGAGATTTCGGGCAGGGCCCATTGAGATGTTTTGAAATAACTTTGTAAAACTGTTTTCCATATCCCATCTTGATACGAGGATATGTGATGGTCTCCTCCAAGTGTCTAAGACACTGGGGAAGTCACGGTGCATTTCCTGCGAGGGTTCATTATACGGAGCTACCGGACCGTATAGTGACTCAGGAGCAGGAATGCTATGATTAGACGTCTGAGACATCAGACATCTGGGATGTCAGAGATATTGACCCGGAGAGACCCCAGGTAGCACGTGTTTCTTATTACCATGAGATATGGCGTCTGGGACGTCGAGCGTCTGGGACACTAGGCATCTGGGATGCCGGGGATGGTTATATGGTAAATATGGATCATTGGAATCATGAAATGGTATTTCGGTCTTTGTGGATTTGTGGTTATGAATTTGGGCAGTGGCCCACTTAGTTTTGGATTTACGGATTTTGGTATTCTACAGTTTTGGGCTAAGTTCTCACACTTGATTTCGAGTTACGATTTTTGGGCTAAGGCCCTAATGATTTAATTAATGATAAATGTTTTGATTACTAATTTTACGATGCATGCATACTTTTTTAGTGAAGGGCATAAATATCTCTTTATGAAATGTATTTTTATGAATTTATTGATTTTCGTCCACTCACAGTTCTGAATGGTTTTAATGCCCTTCAGGTTGATCACGGATGCGGGTTGTAGTAGAGACCGAGACATCGTACTCCTCCACCGATCCTGGCACACTCTGGGAGCCCTGTATGGGCTGAGGTATGTTTTATCCCTGGTCTGATACTTCGAGTCAGACGGTAGTATGACGCATCCCACGTTAATCCGGGGGGAATTTGGATGGGTCGTGTCAACAATGGATAAGTTTAACCTAGCTGAGTTGGGTGAGATGTTAAAGACGGGTGGAGATCAAATGGGTCGAATGTTTAGTGGAAAAGTGAAGGAAATGAAGGAGATTCTTCAAACCCCGCCCATGGAATCGAAAATGACTGATGAGGCCACGTTGGAGACCATAGAGGAGGCAAATTGGGGGATGAATATGTGGATATGTGCAATGATAATAGTGAGGAGTTTAGTGGGGCTGAAGTTGTTAAGGCTATAAAGAAGAAGATTTCGGGTAAAAGTGTGTTGAGCCAAAGGCTGAGTCTTGACTTATTGGAGGCTTGTACTATGAATTGTGAGAAGGTGTTTTCGGAGGTGGCTTCGGAGAAGGGGTTGGATGAAATGGTAAAGGGTGATTGAAAATCCACAGATGGATCCTGAAAATAAACAAAGCGCTATGCAATTGATCAGGGCTTGGGGTGAGTCTGAGGATCTTGCATATCTGCCTGTATTTCGTCAGACTTATATGTTGAGTCCTTCTTTATGTAATCAATGCATTTTAATTCTTTTATTATGATTTTTGAACTTTTAGGTGTTTTTCCATGCATCAATTACGTTATTCTTTATTAGCATTTGATTAGCTATTGTGTATTTATAATAATCGTCTTGGTTTGATAAGCCAGTAGCTTCTGCACATTTCCGCTGCTACAGATTTTCCAGTTATGTTCAAGTCCATCTACCTGTCCCATTCAGTTTGTTATTTTTGGCCTGACTGGGGACATTGTTTTCATGCACTTGAGACACATTAATGTGAAACTTCTTTTGTGGGTCTTATGCAGAGCCGGAGAGATAGAAACACCAAAACAGGATTGCCTGAGGCAAATCGTGGTGTTTTCCCCTTTAATTATTAGAGCCTTGCAGTTGAATAAAAAAAGAGTTTCTTGTTGTAGCTTGCAATAGCCTTGAACTGCTGTCTAGGATTCTGAACGCCGAAACAGATCCAAAACCATTGAAGGTATGTCGCTGGATTCCAAAAACTTTGAGCATGCTTTCTTTGTTAACTTATTTTTCCTAAACCAGAAATGCCATCATTACGATACTTTGTTGGAATTATTGTGTCTCTGTATTTTAAATGGACATACTTGCATCCCACCGTTGGGAAACCTCCTTGTTCCACACTTTTATAGTAAAGAATCTATATAAATATATCATGATCGGAGCCATTAATTTTCAGTACTATCATTTCAATATCATCTTTGTAAACAACAACTATATTGACAGTTTACCATGATATCTCTTAATTGTTACAAAAATCGTTGATTTGTTTGATATATAAAAATGATTAAATTATTTGCAATTTTATTGGTTTTTTGCGTAAATGATCTTGAAATGAAATAGAAAAAGTTTAACTACTAACCTCCTACAAACATGATTATGTGTATCTTGATTGGCTGTATGATTATACTGATGCACAATATTAAATCGTCATATTCATGATAATAGTTCTTCTAGTAAGTACGAGTTCTTCCTGTATTTATTTTTTCTCTCATTTTTTATCCAATGCAAATATCAACTTATCGGCAGAATAAGACATGAATGCTGATGGAAGTACTTGCTTGATTGAATAAAGACCTAACCACGAACATGTGGACAAGTGCAAGGAGTTTGAGCCAATTATTAAGATGATTATAGAAACCACCACTGATGATGAAGGAATGCTGTGTGAAGCTCTTTTTCTTCACGAAGAACTTCAACAAGTAATTTCCAAGTATGAAGAGTTGGAAGCTTCTCAAAAGTCTGGAATCCTACAGCTTGAAAACCCTAAAACGTCCACGCACAAGCAGCCTGAAGCTGCTCCAAATTCTGGAGATCGGTCTGGAAGCTCCACGATCACCACAAACAGTTTCATCTCATTCTCTCATAATTATGGATTATGTTTTCTCAATGGTTGGTTTGGTTCGATGTTGTCTAAAGAGCATATGACAATGCTTGTCCTTTTTTCTCGCACACTTCCAAATGTAAATATGTGATTTTGAGTCTATATTTGTTTGTAATGAACATTGATTATATGGTTTTTGAGCATTTCGAGCCTAGGATTGTTTGTAATGGAAATTGATTAGGATATTTTATAGGTAATAGTTGTTTTTTTTTAATCTGAGCTTATATTTATTTGGAAATTTGTTTACTGTGTAATAAAAAAGAACGGTTTGTCCAAAAAACTGAACCAGTCGGAACAAATTGAACCAAAAATATTTCAATTTAACCCGAAACCGAACCGAACATTTCAATTTCAAATTGTCGTTTTTTATTGGAAAAATTGAACCGAACCAAAACCGATTCACCAATCGGTTTGATTTCAATTTCAGTAAAAAAAAATGGAACCAAAAAAACGATTAACAAAGCTAATAGTTATTTCTTTTCTAATAATAATAATAATAAAGATTTTTAGCAATTCCTAATCATCCATGCAAAACATCTGTAGTAATTTTAGCGGAATATGATTGATTAAAGAAAACCAATGTATTAGTGACATTTAAGAGGAAAAAACAGAGCCAATTTCTGGTTGGCATTGAATAGAGGGCAAAGTCCAACTCGGGTAGAGCTCCACGCTATAAATCTACCACTCCCACCCATAAATCTTCGTAATTATATTAACCAAACGATGAATATTACCAAGGAAACAAATCAATACAAGTCATATACAAAGCTCGTAGTATATGAGAATGCAAATACAGATTTATTCGAGAGCAAAAATGAATAGGGAAATGTATATAATTGGCTGCAGTTGAGGTTCAACTAAGTTAGCTTCCGCCATATGGATGCCTTGGTTGATAAGCTCTTCACTCTTGGGAAAACAAAACCCGACTTTGCAGGGTTCCCATTCACAAGAGAATTCTCATATATCTCTTTGCATTCTTGTACTACCTGTTTCACAAACATTTTTTTAAAAAAATTATTATACCTCTGGGAGAAATGCATGATTTTAATTCTACTCTTCCTTCACAAATAACTTGATACTTCTTAAAATTTAACACAGAAAAAACAGAAATCATAGAATTGTACATACCTCCTTCGCGTCTTTCCGTGGTATGCCTTCTCGCAGTGCGACCAGTTTTTCAACAACCTCAGGCTGCAATAGAGAGAAAATCAGATACCTTGGACAAATTTTTACAAGAGACGACACAGATCTACATTACTCAAAACCTAAATACTAGAAATACAACTCAATATTGCCTATGATTTGGAGTCTACAATGAACTAGAATTAATTTAGCATCAGAGTACTGTTTCTTGATATTTACCGGACAGTCGGGTTGATGTTCAAGAATATTGGTGTAAATCAGTGTGAAGGAATCCAGGCTCTCTGCCGAAGCAAGTTCTCTCAGATCACTCAGTATTCTGACTCTGCTTTCTACTTTCTGTTGCCAATATCATTTAGTAAAAATGAAAAAGTTAGAAACGAGAAAAAGAAATATGTCCCACCGATAAATGGAAAATATCATGTCATAAAGTATTTATTTCCCTTAAAATTACATGAGTACAATATCTTTGGGAAGAAAAAAAAGAACCAAGGATTAGAACTTACAGAAACACTTAAATACTCTCTAAAGAAGTCCATCAGAACCTCTTCATCCAATCTCATCCTCTCAATGGTTTCTTCTTTGATGAAGTTCTTCTGCACTCACAAGCATAATTAACATACTTAAGTGAGATATTTGTATGGAAGATCTGCTGCTATGGTGTCCAGCCTAATACTTCAGGGAAAAAAAAGAAAAAAAGCTATTTATCAGAACTTAAACCTGTGTTAGAAGATGATCAACATAAACCACCACTGTTTCCTCCAGACAAGCCTCAACAAATCTCCTAAATGATCTTTCTTCAATGTACCTTGAATATAGAAAAGTACAACCCAGAAAATCACAGGTCTTTCAATATGAAGTAGACATAAACCATAAAAATAACAGACATACAGAACCTACCCTATTCGACCAAATTTTAACTTAATAATTGATAAGAGTAATATGGACGGCGTAACACAGAAAAAGGACGAACAGTCATAATTTCAGTGTGTACAGTGAAAATTTCGAGATTATAATAAGAAAATGATAAATGCATTTAAAAACAATAAATAAGGCTTTACCAATTTACGTAAAAAGAAACTTACATCTTCACATCTGTAAAGTAATCACCAAATGTTGCAACTAGATACTCAGTCACTTGACCCTCAGACCACTCTGAAAAAGGGAGAAGATAAGAATATAACGAGAATCTTATATATAAGAAAGTTAACAATAGCAATACTAATGACATTTATAAAATATTCATTGCTAATTATTAATTTCTCACTGATCACCTGTAAATAAAGTCATTCCTGATTAATAGGTAAACTGTAAGCTTAATTACCTAATTCATATTGTTGTATGTAGAACAGTGTACACTTGCTCTTAGGACAGAGCCATGTACTGCTGTGTCTAGGCCTAAACTAGATTAACAGATTAGCACCTGTCCCTAGATCAGTTTATAACAGTTGTAATACAGGACAGATGTCCTAATTAGGTTAGAGATGGGAGATAACTGTTTTTTCTTATCTCCCAAATACACCTGTATAAATATGCCCTATTGGCTTCTAAATGAAATCATCAAATCCTAAACTTCTACAGTAGTAATGTCTTTTATTACTTTGTTATTGTTGACCTAAAAGGGTATTTAATTATACTTATGTAAAAAAAATAAAAATTATAGATATAAAGTCAAGTATCCAGTTGCTCCCATTGAGACACGACAACGGAAAATGCTCAACACCCCAACTTTTTCTACCACCCTGTGGCACTTGATAAGCATGCTACATCGTTGCAGTAAAAACGTAACCATATTGTAGTATCTACTGAGATAGTGCCACATTTTTTGAAAAATGGATAGTTGGGACAGAAGATGGTAAGTGTAACATCGTCCAGACAAGAGGGATTATCGCAAGATTTCTTACATCAACCTCAATGCTGTATAAAAGCCTAAACTTGTAAAAGAAGAAATGAAAAGAATATTAATATATAGAACCACCCTCTCCATCCCCTTTCTGCACCATTCCTCCAGCCACAGAAGGCATGAAAGCTAATTGCCACCTCAAAGGGGAAGCCCCTTCTTTTAGACCCTATCTAGGGCTATTACTCACCTGTTTATGCTTCTCCGGATTTGATAAGGGCTTTTTTTAACGTTATGGAGAGGGTGGTTTTTTATGTTAATATTCTCCTACGTACTGCTGGTTTTTTTCAAATCTTTGGTTAGGCCAAGTTTTCTAATCATTACTGTGGCATTTATGTCCGCTGGGTGCTGTTTGATATTCCACAATATGGCTCTAACACCATTTTAAATTAAATGCGATAAATGTTCTGTGCTACTAGGCTGGTTTTTCCAATTCAAAGGGAAGACAGAAATGAAAGACAGGATGAGGATAGTCCATAGCAAACAAAACAAGTATCCTCAAGAATAAACTATAAACTCATATCTTCAATTGGTTACAGCTCCAATTATAATATGCAGACTGAAGCAATACCAGGCATAAAAGAACCAGCTGTGTGCAGCCCTTAGAAACTTAACAACTTTTTGTGGTGAATAAAATAAATATATAAAAATTTACTACTGACAAAGAACAAAAACACAAGTGAGACACATGGAAGAGAGGAGAGGAAGGGGGAGGGGAGGGTGTCGGTTAATGAACGCCGGCAAGTAAATTACCTTACCCTTTTGATAAAGCTTGACAAGTAAGTCCTGCACTCCTGGGTCTTCAAATATAACACTAACAGTTTGATGCACAGCTTCCTACCATCAATGAGGAAATAGTATTAAAAAAATATCTTGTGAGCTACATAAGAACAAGAATACAAGATCATAATACATCCTTCATCATGTTTACTGCACCAAATACACTTCTTATATGTCTATTAAACAGTCATATACAGGGGTGCTGGGATTTCGAGTTTCGAGAAATTTGAATGAGTTTGGGTTAGAAGAGCATTCTTCCATGCTGGGGCTGCTTAATATATTTAGGGTTATCGAGGGGAGAGCTACAAGGAGTAGAGAAGTGGTATGTTTTCTTCAAATTGTTGTTCAGATCCTTGCATCACCTGGGTTGCCTGACTTCGATCCAGCTGGAGTTATTTGGGAACCTATGGTACCAAGAAAAGGTAACAATACTAAGCTGGCTGGTGGCTTATAAGAAACCAATGATAGTTTGCACAAAAGAAAGGAGATATAAGAAGGTAATCTCCAAGCTCGTGCATTATGTGCAAAATGAAGGGGGAATATGCTGATAATCTTTTTATTCACTGTACAGTAGTGCTAAAGGTATGGAATTTACTACTTTGGGAAGGAGAAGTAAGTTGGCCAATCCCAGAAAATGCTATTCCTTACTCAATGAAAATCACCTAGCTTTTGGAAAAGGGAAGAAAACTAGAGTTCTGGGGGGATGATGCAGGTTGGTTGTGTTGTGGGTGATATGGTCCGAAAGAACTAGGACTGTTTTATGTTTGCAAAGAGTTGGGCCTGGAGGATCTGTGGGACAAAGTGAGGGCCTTTTCATCTCTTTGGGTTTCAATTTCATCTGAATTCAAGAATAATTCCATCTCATATATTCTACTTGACTGGAGGGCTATTTGTCATTAAGTGTTTGGTCTAGTTTTCTTGAGGTTTTATGTAGTCTTTCAATTAAGTGGATTGCTAATTTTATTTTTCAATACTGTGTTCAATAAAATAAATAAATAAAACAACTACATGCATTAACATAAATACACCCTTCTTCTTGGGTGTTTGTTGCAATGAATATACATCTTTATAAGCGTATACATAACTATATGCATAAACGCATAAAGATTTTTAGGTTTCAATTTCCTCATGCTAAATTCAAGTTCTCAGATATTGCGAGCTTTTATTTTTTTGTCAAATATCTCAAGGTTATTTGGGTGTTATTTGCCTTTGGTAAAACAAGCTTTTACATGGATTGTGGTAATATTGATCCTGCTGTCTACACACTGAAATTAATAAAAACAGTAGTCAAATCATGAAAATACAATGTTCTATGGAAAAAAGATAAAACGCCAAAACCAAGAAACCTCTCATATTTTCTATTCGCTAAAATCAAGAAACCTCTCATATTTTCTATTCACCAAACTGAAATGATTTTACACGTCAAACTAACAAAAGGGGTATCTCCTCTAACAGAAATACTTAATTAAAAGAAAGTTGACATCTCTAATGTTCGTTTGTAGTATGCACTAAACTAAGGAATTTCCAAAACTAAATACTTTTAGCTCAGTTTCTTGTCATGATTGTAATCCAAAACCCAATATACAAAGGTTCATGTGGTTACTTTATACAACATGATATATTTAAAATTTTAAATGCTAGAGATGTTGCTTAAGATCGAGAGGAAATAAACCGAATTTGTTAATTTTATAAAAAAAAAATACTTTTTAAGTAACCCAATCCCTATCCACCCAAAGGCCTTGTTCCCAACATGCACAGTTGCATCCTGAACTACACATGTAGGACATATAAACTACTGGATAAATTAATAAAAAAATTAAATGAAACTAATTAAGGAAGACTTATAATTAAACCGAACGGCCAATAATCTAGTATCTCAATTCTTCAAATCATATAACTGGTGCATATATCGCCAAACAAACAAAAATAAAACAAACAAGAGGAAACACCTCAGAGGTCTATAGGCATTTCAAGAAAATATAAGAACGATAACCAGAATGTTGAGAATAGAGGGTAGACCAAAAGGGTTCAACAAAGAAAAGCAAGAAAACTTATGCACGTCAAGTATGCGCACGGAAGTTGAAACAATTGACAAGATATGGCACTTATTTAATGAACTATCATAATACACAAGTTACAACAGAGTGGCAGCACATACATAAAGCATATGAACAAAAGAAGCACAAAATTTTGTACCTAAAGGAAAACACACTTCAAATTCTAATTACCTTTGCAACCTCTAGGAAACCTTTGCATGTATCTTCAAAGTTGACCTGTATAATTGAAAGAAAAAATTGATATACTCAATGTGATATCACAATGAAACCCATATACTGGAGATTTGTCGATAGTATATGCAGCTTAAGTTGCCTAAATACAGATTAGACTTGCTAGTTACAGTGAACTACTGAGTATCTTATTTTGGCGCGTTGTCCTATATATAAGTCCAGAATTAGTATGCATCATAGGATGGACCCGTTAATTGAAATCTAAAAGGAAAAGACCCGGGATAACAGCTGCTGCTACTACTAAGAAACACATTGCCCCAGCATAATAAAGTTTTAAAGAGAAGATTGGAAACAAAGAAGCAGTTAGGATAAAATAAAAAAACCATGAAGACAGTGTGAAAAACAAGAACAAAGATAAGGCATAACCTGCTCAGCATAGTTTTGAGGGAGAGCTTCCAAAGTGCTATTACTTAGCTCCATTGCAAGATCATAGCAGCGCAGATTGTTGTTAACCTGCATACAATTTGTATAGAAAGAAATAGTAAACTACGTTTCATATGATCAACAAATTACAGACTAATGGAAGAGTCAAAAGATCCACAAACCATTGCACATAGAGGTTCCAAACCAATTTCTGAAGCAGGTTCTTCAAGTCTCTTCCTTTCTGCAGCTTGAAAATCAATCATTACCTGAAGAATCACAAACGCCAATAATGAAGCAGGTTATCTTTTTCTGCTATCAAGTGAAGAAGCATTATTAAATCTTTGTATGTCATAAGAATTATTGAATCAGGAAACCCGAGGAAGAACATTATCACATCATGCATAACTATTGTATGGAAAACCAATAGGAAAAATCTTCTGAATCTCATAAGACCATTTGTATGACTGATACATAAAAAATTGAATGCCTGAAACATAATAAAAATGAAATTATTTTTAACCATAGATTCTAATAAATAAATAAAACATTGACGAAGTTACTGTTTCAATTTTCTTTTTCTTTTGAGAACAATGATTCTTTCACTTCTAATGAAATAAACCTAGTTCCAATACTTGCATGCACACATAGTAAAACAGGTAAGAAGTGTTGTAAAAGAAAACTCAAGAATGCAGCTCCTATAAATGCCAAATAAGGAACCAATCAAGGAATAATAATTAGAAAATCCTCTGTGAACAAATAGCAATCAAATAAACATAAATACTTACAAAAAATTTGGAAACGGAATGAATAACCATCAGTATATTGACAGAAATAATGTAAGCAAAAATGAAATCATGTCAAGGCTGTTCCCATTTTGATGAGACCCATAGACTTGTTTTATCCAAGCAAATGTTGTTATGTATTTTTTGAAGCCAAACTCCACATGAGTTGAATAATTATATCAATGTTATTAGGTACATTGAGCCCAAGAAAAACATGTTAGTTGCAATCTACTTACGAAATCATGCTCCACAGGAGTAAAGAAGAGACATCGCACTATATTAATACATTAGCATGAGCTGAAATAACCTGAATAATTGCCAAGGCGATTCTGTAGAGCATGAGATCAGTGCTATTCTCACGAACAATTTGCACTTGCTCTCCTAGGATCCTGAATAAATCAACAGCCGCTGGCGTATATAGCTTCCCATCTTCTGTTTTCTTTGGTGGCTGTACTTTATCAGCTTCTAAGATATTCAAGTACCATTTCTAGAAAATGTGTGAGAAAAATAGCGAGATGAAAGAATATTACACACAAAAAATGGGAGTAGAATAAAGCACAAGATTAGAAGTAGATTATTGTACCCTTGTTGTAGCTTGCATTCTCTCAACATACGAATTCATAAGGGGATCCATGGAACCACTCTCGGAACACACTTGGGCAAGAGATTCATCTACCCCGAGCCCAATCATATTTTCTTGGTATTCAACCACCCAACCAGTTACCTGCTTCAAACAAGAAAACAAGATAGAATAGGAACTAAGAATTCAATTGTAAGATGCAACTTTACTAGATGAAGAATAGACACTAATTAAAAAGATTATTTCACAAGTGAACTACCAGCTCAAATAAACCAAAGGGTCAAGCAAAGATGCATATATATTAGCATCGTAGCATAAAATGGCTAAAAAACTACATGAAATCGGTTGGAATAAATATATTTTGCAAATGGGATAGCAGTACTTTGGAATATTATTAGGCCTTCTAGTTTATTAAGGGCTGTAACTTACTTTCCTAGATTAAGTATTTTGTAGATTCCAATTGTGATTACCTCTGTTCGGAAATGAAAACTTTCCATTACAGATATGATTAATACATCACAGTATCATACATTCCCTCCTCTTTTATTCATTGCAAATGTGTCAGTTAACCATTCTCTTCCCGTAAGTTCAAATTTAATTTTGGTATATAAGAATGATTTGGAAGTTTAGGAGCGGTCATACTCTTTTTAATACAAACAAAAAAGAGCCTACTAACAGCCTTAATGCGTGGGTAGCATATCTAACAAAATTGAATTGACTTCCTGTTCATTGGTCGTTGATTTTATTCATCCCATGGGCAATCCTTTTGCAATAATTTGGAAGCAAAGTAAACAACACGGTCTAATTTTCTGCTTGGATTATTGCTAATGGTAAGGTTAAGCACCAAGTTCAGATTCAAGTATCAAGATAGCATAGGATAATCAAGGTAGCAAAAATACATTGTTTAAGTTTTAAATTGACTGTTAGGCCAATTTACCCCCTGAACTTGTACCTCCTGGCCAATTTCCCGACCTTTTATTTCACCCTATTTCCCCACTGAACTATGATTAATGCCGAATTTCCTCTGTGATCACATTTCCTCTAATTTTTCATTAAATTTGTCACATTTTAAGCACGTAAATGTATCATATAACATTAATGAAGGAAAAACTACTCATAACAAATCAATTTAATGACCAACATGTGATTTTATCGGACAAAAAATTGGATAAAATGTGAGTAAATAAGATGACATGGATAAATTGGCTATTAATAATAGTTCTGGGGGAAATTGGCTGAAATAGGAGTTCAGGAGAGAAATTGGCAAGGGGTACAATTTCATGGGGAAAATTGATAAATTACTCATCTTAATTATGTGTCTAAATTGAGAAAGAAACTAGACATCATATCTGCCCTCCAGATTAGAAGGGATTAGGAACCACTGGTGACTTCAAGGATCAAGGATACGATGAAATTAGGATTCTAATCCATAATATCTGGTTTCCTATTTTGGTTAAAAGTTTGATCTAGTTCCTGAAGTAAATGAATTAATTGAGTTTCGCTTTCAATAATTTCAAGGCTGTAGAAGTTTTTAACCCTTTAAGGATTATGAGGATTATGACTAATAAATCTCATTCTCTCTATGTTCATCAACACATCTAAACCCAATTTTCTTGGATCAAACTAAGATTTTATTGAGGCATACTACCTCATTTTTATATCTTTCTGCATAACAAACCTTGAATTTTCTTTTTTCTTTTTTTAGTAGTAACATCAAGACTTGAAACCTTTCCCACCCAACTCAATGGCACTTGAGCTAGAGCCTTTTGGGCCCTTAAATGAATTGACAACAGAGTACAGCAGTGTCAGAGTAGAGCAGAATGTGCAATTTTTGTCAAATGACATATAAAAAGCATATATGTATATATATACACATGTAAAGAAAAGGACAAAAATCATTTCAGTACCATTCTGCTTCTTAGAATAACATGTTTTTAACCAATTCCACTACACAAATTTTAATTCTGTGGAAGAGGTACCTGCAAAATTTATAGTCAAAATGAGCCTACGCTAATAAGTCACCATTCAACCAACTATTGTTTATATCTACTGGAACTGTTACGTATGAGGTTGGTTCTCAGTGAAACCAAAATTTTCTGTGAAATACGATTTTGAAAAAACAATAAACAAAAAATCAGAAGAGTACCTTCAAAATCTCTATGTTTGTCATTTCATTTGCCCTGTCACTGAGTAATCTAAGCATTTGAACGAATCTCTCAGTGTATAGATTCACCATGAGTTGGAATATTTCATATCTGCCAGAATGAACTTCCATCAAATTAAATAAAACATTTAATTATATTAATTTTCTAAATTAAATGCTTTCCATAGACAATAGTATGCACGCATATGTGAATTTTAGGCATGCACCCACTTTCTCGAATGCTTTTGACCCTTCACCAATTACGTAAGCTTGATATAAATTGTTGGCCGATTTGTAATACTTTACACTTTCCTTCTAAAATTTTAAGCTAGCATATTATTAAGTGTTTGGAGTAGGCATCCATTATATTCGCACTGCATCCTCTAATGTGACTTGCAGTATCCAAATGTTGTGGATTCAAAACTTCTAGCTCCCCAGTTCCCCAGTTATATTCTGTAGGTTTTTTTATCTCTTCTTCAAATATGTAGGATGAGAATCTAAATATGTGTTTTTTCTGTCTTTCCACGTGGAAGATGAAACTGAAAATGAAGTGTTTGCTTAATATACATCATTGACTGATTCACAATATCTTAAGATTTTAGTTATTGTGATAATTTAACAAATTAGGAAGGACTTTGAGAATAACTCATTCATAGAGAAACTAGTGAACCTGTTAATCATAACAGAAATAGATAATTACGTTAAGACTCGTCTAAGCTACAGTTTCCTATCTAGCTCTTCATAACACAAAATGAGTGCAATTTTACCAACATCCAATCACAAAACATAAGGAACTTTCCAAGGGGTAAAGAGAGAGAGCATAGAAAAAAATCTGAGAACAACTTAAACTCCCTGTTTGCATGGTAATCATAAATGAAAATTGAACTAAGATCTATCCTAGGTGCACCTGAGCCAAGGAAAAATCATCATCAGCTGAAACGTCATTATAGAGTGCAAACCTTGGGGGAAAACAAGGAGCCACATGGTCATATATATCTCCAAGCTCTTCTCCAATCTAAAACAATAAAAAGAAAAGGAAGCTGAATACAAAATTTTCAATTCCAGTATTATTAAAGAAAAGCAAACCAATCACTAACACTAGCATAAATGAAGATGACACTAAACAAGGTTACAATTCAACAACCTTAACGAAAAAAAGGATTTAAAAAGAAACCAAACACATTAGATACCATACACTTCTTAACGTAGGAAAGGATAAAAATGCATGGAAATGATAGAAATTGGATTCCATCTCAAATAGTATAAAACCTAACAAATAAACCATACAAACACTTCTTGCCCTCGATTGAAATGACTCTGAGCACAAAGCACCAGCATTTACACATAACAACTATACCATTTGATAAATATACTAAAGTTTATATATGGATTAGTTCTGTTTCTTTCAAAAGAGATGTTTTCTTTATCATTCATAAGGTAAAATAGATGTGTACAAGAAGTTAACACTATAAGGTACAGCTAAAGTTAAATTGCAGCCCCAATAACGCAAAACAATTATGTAACAGCTCCGGCATTCCAATCCAACAAGATAAAAGGATAATGAGAAGTCGTTCAAAACCATTGAAAAAGATTCCCAAAAAATGAAGCCCAAAAGCTTATCTATCCATAAGCTCTTCCTACTTCTTTCTAACCAAATTGCACATAATTTGAAGTCCATTCAAAATTCTAATTGTTTCGCTAATTACAATTATTGTCACTGGTAAAAGGTATGCATGTTTTTGCATTTGATAATTAACTGAATACAGCAGTGTCCTATGTTTTATACAAGTTCTAGGATAGCCTAACTAGGTATGTACGACTAGTAAACTAGGAAAGCATTTGGCTAGCTATACATGGAAGGAATCTGATTGATTCCGTTGACAAGGAGCAGCAGATCAAGGAGATTGATCCTCAATCACCTGTGATCAGCTATGACTTAGGAGGATCCACAATACGTCCCGGAAAGACGGTGGAGCCATCAGCGACACCGATCTTGGAGCGAAGGAGCTGAAAGTAAGGTCGTGGCAATCGCTTGGTAAGGGCATCAGCAAGCTGGTCATCTGTGGAGACATGAGAAACCTAGAGTAGTCCACGGGTGACATGGTCTCGAACAAAGTGATAGTTGATGTCCACATGCTTCATGCGTGCGTGAAGAACAGGATTGGAGCAATAGAAAGTGGTTCCAATGTTGTCGCAGGAGATGTTGAGCGTCCCAGAGATGGTGACACCAGGAGGGGTAAACCCAGAGTAGTTCTGCAGTTGTGGGTGCCACTGCAAGATACTCTGCTTCAGTGGAGGACCTAGAGACTGCATGTTGCTTGTTGGAGCTCTAGGAGATGAGGTTGTTGCCTAGGTATACCAGGTAGGCAGTGGTGGACTTGCGATCATCCTGGTCACCTGCCCAATTGGCGTCTGAAAACGCATTGAGGGAATGGAAGGAGTGTGAGACGACATGGAGAGTGGTGGAGGCCTTGCGGTCACCTGCCCATTTGTTGTTGTTCACGTGTAGGCCTTTGGTTTGCCACACGTGAGGGGCCTGTTGGGTTGTGAAGAAGTTGTCCCACATCAGAAAAGTAGGCTTGGGCTACTCCCCCTATTGCAAATTGGTTTTGGGGTGGAACCTCAATTTCTACAGATACGAAGGCCTTTACCATTACCAATTATTATCTCATCAAGGCCACGGTAATAGGTGGCATCCGAGAGATGGTGGGAGCTGGTTGCCATGTGGTGAGAAGCACCTGAGTCAAGGAGCTAACTAGGGGAGGTGGCCTGAGTGGCAAGATTGGCCACAAAGAGGTGGTGGGATGACTGCTGGAGCTGAGGACAATGATTGGCACTGTGGCCCTGAGTGCCACACCATTGGTAGTAGCTAGGTAGTCAGTGTCCTAAGAGGTGGGACGACGAGAGCTGTCTGTCGACTGCTAAGAGAACTGTTGACCTGAGGAACAGTGGCTATCCGTGGGTTGGCTGGAGTAGCGCTGGCCAGAGGAGCCTATGTTGGATCGATTAGAGTTGGATCGATTAGAGTTGGATCGATTAGAGTTGGATCCACGAGAGGACTGAGTGGGGTTGGCTGTGATAGGGGAGTTGGAGGCAGCTTCATGCTGGACCAGCATGTCATGGAGGTTTTCGAAGGAACCCGAGGTATCCCTGGACCTCACAGCCGCTGCAATGTCCTTGAACTCCGATCCTACACCATTAAGGACATGGAGAAGGAGGTCATCGTCAGATAAGGATGTGTCGATGGCAGCCAGCTCATTAGCAAGGAGTCGAAATTCCTAAAGATATTCAGAGACAGGGCAAGATTGTTGGCGGAGGAGAGTTAGCCGTTCCTTAAGGCCAAGGACACGGGCTCTGGCTTTACTGGCATAAAGCTGGTCTTAACGGAACCAGAAGGCACGAAGCGCTGTTTCAGTGGTGGGGGGGCAAGGTCGAGAGCCATCGACATACCCCATGAGGCCATAGCTGTGTAGAAGGGCATTGAACTGGGCTCACCATGGAAAAAAGGTGGTGGCAGTGAGCTTGACGGTAAGCTGGCGGCTGCATTAATGGTGATAAGGGAGGGGAGATTATGGTTTGTTTCAGTGGGTGGTGGGACGGAATTGACTGAGACGGCGGTGGGTTGGGCAATGGTGGGTTGGGACGCCATGGGATTAGGGTTTGTGGGTTGGGCAGCCATGGGATTAGGGTTTGTGTTAGGATTTGCTCGGTTGAGATTTTAGGGCTCTGATACCATAAAAGGTAGGAAATTTTTATGTATTTGATAATTAACTGATACAACAGTGTCTTATGTTTTATACAAGTTCTAGGATAGCCTAGCTATGTATGTACGACTAGTAAACTAGGAAAGTAATTGACTAGCTATACATGGAGCAGCAGAAATTGAATGCTGCCTTAAGAGGATCCACAATAACTGGTATTATTATTTATGCTGACATTTCCTTACGTCCAGCCTATTGATATATGCACCAACACCCCATTTCATCCTTGATTCCAGACCAAACACAACTGAAGGAAAACTAGTGATATTTTGAGATTAATAGTTAAGTGTTTACCGTGCGAGCTTCTTCTAATGCTGCCTTAAGATCCTCAAAAACAAGCTGTTCACAAATAACAGTAAGAATAACAAACAATATACAATGACAAGAATTTCTGCCAACAATAAGTTCAGTTAACTATTTCAAGCGTACCTCTGTCAGTAGCTTATTGAATCGTGCTTCAACAGTCTTCCTTATTTGCTCATAGCATTTGTCCTTATAGCCTTTACCTTGAACATTCAATTTCTGCTGCGTCAGGTTTCTTGAAGAAGCCGTTGATGTGGTAGACTTCCTGCAGACCATAATTCCAAAATAATTCTACTAAGATGCATTGATGCACAATATGATTTCAGAATTCATTCATAATGAATTGCTATGTCAGCATTATATTAGTGACAATCATGTGAACATCTACACACCAAAGGAAACGGAAATCAGTTCAAGGCACTTACTATTAAGGACACTCCACGGGTACAGCAGATCACAGGAGATTGAGTATCAAATCTCCCTGATCTGCTGGGATTAGTTAACAGGAATCAATACTGATTCCTTCCTAATGTATTTACTTCCTAGTCTAGATAGTCTTTACTTCTTCCCTAGTTAGGTCTAGTCTAGGTCTGTATAAAACACACTACTGCTGTACATCTTAATTAATTCAATAGAACATAAAACTTCTATACCTTCATACTTACTTGGCAGTTCTACGAGGATTAGCAATTGATGCCATTGCACCAACTCCCTCAGCCTCAGCCGCTTCTTCAGCAAGTTGTTCGTCAAGGATTTCTTGCATTTCAACAACCCTGAAATGGGAAATCAAAAAGCACAAGATAATGCTTATAAACTACTGGATTAGCTAAAAACTAAATTGAAAAAGTGATGAACACCATAATATTGCATGTAAACTCTCAATAATACAAAAAAATCACCACAAAAAAAAAACCCACAATTTCATAAACACGAAAAAAAAAATTAAAATTCAGAGCTTTAAGAAAATAACTAATCAAAAGGAGTAAGCTTTGTCGAGTAAGCTTAAGTGGACTTGGTTGAAAGTACTTAACTTGACTCAACTATTTTTATAAGAAATCTCCTATATAAGAAAGAGTGGATAATTTCAATAAAAAGTTCGTTACCAAGAATTCCTGACATGAAATGTCCAGAAGAAATTAAGAAAACCCTTGAGATTATGTTTCTAAGAAAGGAGTATTAGAAGAGTAATAATACAATAATAGATATTAATACTTTAACCGCTGCCACTAGTACTACCAGTCTGGTCTAGTGGTATTCCTTCCCATTGTGCAATGCTAGGTCTCGGGCTTGACTCTAGTAAAGGGCAAGAATGATAACCATTGTGTATGAACCCCTCCCCCATTAACCACTCTGTGTATATATATTTATATGTAAATATATATATTTGTGTATATATTTATATGTAAATATATATATATATATATATTTATATACTTATTAGCACGTAGCTAGGAACGTCAATAGGGAAAGCAAGAAGCCTTAGAGAGCTTCCAAGAAAGGAACTCAAGGTAGGTCCCTAAGGTAGCTCACTCAGATAAATATATATATATATATATATATGTATTTAAACCGCTAAGGCTGAAGAAAAAAGTAAGCAGCAGCTCATCGTACAACAATATGCACAATTGTAGAAAATGTTTCCCGCTTACATACCTTAAAGCACGAACCAATGTCGATGGGCTGCAAGTTTAGAAATAATAAAATGAGTATTAAATGGATCAAAGCATACTAAGAACTTCATCATATAAATTAAGGACTCAAGCAACTTGGATGCCTCTAGTAATCCAAGAAAATTATACATACAGAATGGGAGATTAAGTCAAGAATAATTAGAACAGTTATATTATCTTACTCTAAAGAGAACACTAAGAGCATCATCGAAAAAATCTCTCATTATCAGGAAGTACGGTAAAGCTTCGTAGGGAGAGGCGTGTTCACCATCCTTTGGGCATATGATTGGAAGCGATTTTTAAGATTTTAGCAGGTTTGGGACAATGAACTTCAGCATAAGGCCAGGTTTCAGTCATCACTTTGGGCTTCAATATATATAGAATTAAAAGAAAACACTTACTCTTGCTATTCTTATTACTGGAAGGTTTCAGTACATTAGAATCTTTTAATTAGGTTTTTTGAGGGGGATTCTTGTTCTCCAACTTTGTTCTAGTTGGACGGGAATTTTCACTATCTGCTTTCTTCTTTTCCCACTTAAGGTATGTCTGAAGCTAATTATCTGCTTTCTTCTTTTCCCACTTTAGAACTTTCTTCTTTTTTTTTAAAACAGACTTAACTAAAAACAAATAAATAACATAAACTTTATCTATGTACTAGAAAGCACCCTCGAAGTGTCAAGGAAACTGAACCTTGATCACTGAAGAAAGTTCTAAAGATCATTCACGATAGAAACATCACTTGGACCTGCTTAACCCAATGTGGTTGCACAAAGAAAATTCAAATTTTGCATGTACAAAGAAAATACCAGAAACTCTAACAAATGCAGATGCCATGGTAAACAATCACCCTATTTTTTCGCTCAATCACACAATTACCATAATGATATATGAAAGAGAAATACCTTTCTTTAGCATGATTATAGAAGTTGCCAACATGACCCCATAATGTCTTCTCAAATGTCTCCCAGCTCCTATCAACATCTTCAAAGTATTCTCTAAAATACACCAAATTAAAAATTAAAGATGCAAATAAATAACTCAATATGGCTCAAATCTCAAATTGTTCAAGGGAAACATAACATAAACAAAACAAACAGGCATAAAGTTACGACCATGGCCATTATCATTACCCAGGTCCTATCATAACATTGTCAGACTCATCTAGCCAACACCAAATGGGATTGATTTAAACAAATTGACCCAAGTAAACATAAACAATCTACATAGATGATTTAACTACAGAAAATACTGATCGACATTAACATATTGTTTCGTTCATCAAGGTTTGGAGACTCGAAACCCCAAAAAAGAACCATGGTGGATAGACAGGTAGTTAAAGCTCATAACAGTTATTGAGATTCCTGAAAGAATTACAAACTCAGCAAAAAACTAGAAAAGCAGATATATATTTACATGCACACTATATATATATATATATATACCTTAGCCTGCCAACCTCTTCCTTATGAGATCCTGCAGCTGCTAATGCAAACCTTCGCTTTCCATCAAGAGCTGTTAACCTCTGTAACAAATTAAGGATGAAAAGGAAAGAACTGAGCCATAAAGGTACAATGTAATGCGTAAAGTTGCTAAGGTTAGTTAGATAGATGAGTCAAATTATTGATGAGAAAAATAGAGCTGCAACCAAACTAAACAAAATTATAAGAGATTAGGACCAGCAGGAAAAAAATAAGAGAAAATACTTGCAACGCTACCTTACCTCATAAGTATTAATAAGTTCTTTATCATCACTCAAAGAATCCCGTGCCTCAGCGGCTTCAACAGAAATTGACATCATACCCTCAACATCCTTTCAAAGATCAAGATTAGGTAGTGAGAAATGAGCACCAAAGAACAATGCAAGTGATCACCAAATATATCCATCAGTAAATGTCAAATATATAATTTTAAACCTCTTTTTCTATAGAAGACAAATAAATATGATAAGAAAAATATCGAATTTGAAATGAAATTTGACCTGCACTGACAAGAAAATCAGAACGCAGCAGACACACATCAATTATCCTAGCCCGAAAAAATCAACCAGCAAAAAAACACGGAGTCATATTAAAACTCCCACCCAAACTAGAAGAATACCACTAAACGCGTTCTCTCTTAAATTTTTTAGATAGATATTCATCGGTTCAAATCTAATAGATGTGAGATATTTCTGTAATTAAATTAAATACAAAATTACGTCTAGATTTGCACCAGCTAGTACAATAGTTTTCCATTTACTTCAGGAGTAATATGAAGGGCATTAAAGAAATGTTGAAATTTAGATACCAAATGACGTGTCATTTCTTTATCTATTCATATAGGCTCTTACTCATACTCATTTACTTATAAAAAGCAAGATAGTAACATATCACCTTCCACATTTGATAACTAAATATTGGTAGATGTTTGTTGACTATGGATTGTTCCTTTAAATGGGAAGATCAAGTCTTGTCAGGGCAACTGAGTCAAGCAATTTATCTCACACAAAACAGTCAAAATACACTGCACCTGGTGTGCTGCAGCCTACAATACTACACAAGAAAGAAAGGAAACTTGAAAAGAAAATAGGATTCCTACTGTGTTATAGTCATTGCAGGGCACACACACAGAATGATCATGACTGACAAAATGTACAAAACAAAAATCTTTGCCAACCTTCAAGGTTGTATTCAAGTTATTTCTTGCATTGCTGAGGAGCTTTATCTTATCATGGTTCTCAATCAAGGTTTGGCATTCTAGACATAGCCTGATGCACAAGGAAATCATATCAAACAAAAATTTGTGTAACAATCTTTGCTTATACATAGCATGTACCTACAAAAACAATCACCAAATCATGATGCTTTGAGAATTTCCCATGAACAACATACTTTTCAATAGCAACGAAGTTTCCACGCAGTTGGTTTATCGAATTTTGAGATAAGGAGAGTGATTCCAGTCCAGCTTGTGCTTGTTCAACCTGCAGGAAAAGCACTGCCTTGTAAGACACTTCTGACTTTAGTTAAAGTGCAAAATTCCAGCTTTCTCAACTCCATAATGTATCATATAAGAGTCAACACAGCATCAACAACCATTTCTAAATCATGAAAGAAAAACTAGGGAAAAAAGTTTGCGCATGTACCTGCTCAGCAACCATTGTACTAAGTTGTGCATCATTTGCCTGACAATTCAGAAAAATAGTAAGTTTCCAAAAGGCTTATAAAGACTTCCAATGTTGCAAACGTCAACGCGAATATCAAAGAGTAAATGTATGTCCGTGTATACAAAATGTATGCATAATATTTTTATATACATTATATACATAAATATCTCATGATCAAAATACATGTTTGACCATGTCCCGATCAAAGTATTGTGTGCAATTAAGCTTCAGCTGAAGTAGCCACCATAAAAAAAATTAGTGACTACAGCACCAATCTGGAAACACATACTACTAAAATGTGAACCAGAATACGGTAAAGTCCATGTTTAATGAATCAACTTCTCAGTCAATTTTTACCTCTATTTAAGTACAACAACCATGAAATGGATTGGTTGATTGGTTATAGTGCTTTAGCTTCTGAAGTGAAATATTTAATTTAGATGAAAAATAATAATTACTGTGTCTAAAATCGACTCGAGAAATTGAAGTATGTCACAGCCATTCTGAATCTGAAACAACAATTCTTCTCTCTGCTCAACAATGTAATAAACCAGTCCAACAATCAGTAATCCACGGTTGCCAACAGAAACTCTCCATAACACCAACCGCTGCTTAGTAGAGCAACAAGTTTCAGCCAACCAATTGCTTCTCTAGAAGCCCAAACCACAACCCCCTCGAAACCCTCTAATATGTTCCACCACATTTGACTGTAAAATGGTCTATTCCTACGGAAGCAAATTGTCTCAATATTCTCAAGGTATGTCCGTTGAAAAAGTACACTAGTCAAATTAAGGAACAAGTTCGTCTAAACTATAACACACAGCAATATTATTTCATGCCCATATATTCGTGTTCTAAGAACATAGCCAAATAGATAGAATGGTAGCGTTTTAAAAGCAGAGAATTGGTATATTGAGAGTTTTCATTTTGAGACATACTGTATTATATACTTACGTATACATATACGATGTTCATAATTACATAATCAAGGGCAATTGAAGTTAAAAATAACACGAATAAATCGAAGATAAAAGCGGGGACCTGTTGGCGAGCAATGTAATCGGCCTTGATGGAAGATATGGACTGAAGGAGTTCGGGAAGAGGCAAGAGCTTGGCAACCTCACGAACCGCTGATTCCTTGGCTTCTACACCAAGATCCTCGACCATCATCTTCTTCCGTCTACCTTATACACTGCGTCAATTCGATCCGACTGAGCACAGGCGCACCAATTGCTTGCCTCAACTTACTGAACCAAGCCCGCACCCAGAGTCTATGAATTTTGAGCCTAATTAGACTTGGATCTGCAACCGTGATGAGAATGAAATGTTCAGACTAGAAAAAGTTAGAGGCGGTCCATTTGACCCGGCAATTTTTACCTCATAAAATTCAGAAATAGATGTTACTCGATCGAGTTTACAAAAACAAAAACAAAAAAGTGTCTTTTTACTCGTGGCCCAGAAATTTAACTTTAGTTTCAACATGGAACACCTGAAATTAAGTTAGCAATAGATGGTGTCCTATGAAATTTGTATCATATTAATTATTCTAATTTACTTATTTATACTCGATCTAAATCTAACTCATTTATTAATCATATCAAATTATATATATTCAAACACAACATATTTATTAAACAAATAATCCGGCCCAACTTGTAATTAAATTAGTAGTGTTAAATAGGCTATTTTTTTATTATGGGAGAAGCCCATTTTTGGAAATTTTTCATATAATATGAGTTGTGATGAATAGTCTATTTAACTTGTTTAATTTATTTAATATGTTTAACCAAATATATGATATAATACCAAAATAAAAATTCAGCTAAAATATCAAATAGTATTAACAAACTTCATAATTCATAAGTTCATAGCTATAATTTAAAGTCTTGACCAGCAAAACAATATCATCAATGAAAATTTTGCCAGAATGTGTTGTTTTCATTCATAGCCGAAAGGCTATATTTATACAGTGAAGGGAGAGATAACCTCATTATCTGTTTCCAACACATAACTACCTGGAAACTATCTACATAACTAACTTTGGACATTTGTCCATTGGCTCACCTTATTTGTCCTAAACTGTTTATAAGTGTACAATTATAAGTATACTGATGAATCTAGCTATGATGTACGACTAGGGTATTCTATCTAACATCCCTCACCAAACTAGGCACCCGTCATGGGGCTAAGACTTGCGCTGGAAGGGCTATAGCCCTTCCCACCAAAGCTTGCTTCCTTATATATTTATGGGCTAGTCCATCCCAATATTAATTTATAATCCATCTTAGTTTTGTTAAGTAGCTCATTTCAGTTTTATTTGTAGCCCAATGATGATTTTTATTGTAATTTGTTTTTTTTTTCCTTACTATCAAACTTTTATTTATGTATATAGATGCATTTAACAGTAAAACTCATTACACCCTCCTAATTAGACGTGTTTTTAATATTTATTAATAAAATTCACTTATACCGTCAAGTTTTTTCAAAATCTAGTATGTAAATTTAGCTCATCCGAAATTTGGATTCTGAAACCGTCACTGCTAGGCACCCTTTGAGTGACAAGTTTGGATGCAAGAGTGAAGTGGCGACTGATAGAGAGCCCTTTGGTAAAAAGATCAGCAAGCTGCGCATCACAAGGGACAAACATGACATGATGAGTTCCTAAAGCCACCCACTCTCATAGAAAATTGTAATCCAAGGTTGTATGTTTAGTGCAGGCATGAAAGGCTGGATTTCTGGTCATGAAGTTGGTGCTGAGGTTGTCACAGTAGAGTTTAATGGGCATGGCGTGGAGAACACCTAGTTCTCTAAGTAGGCTAATGAGCCATAGTGTGTCTGCCCATGTGTAGGCCAGTGTTATATATTCTGTCTTTGAACTGGAGTGGGAAACAGTCCACTATTTCTTTGCACACCATGAGATTAGGGTAGACCGAAGGAATATGTAGAAGCCTGTTACAGACCTTCAGGGTATCCTTGCAACTAGCTCAGTTGGTGTCAGAAAAACCTTGAATTCTTAATGGAAACTGGGAGTTGTTGATGGTGATTCCATGGCCAAGGGTGCCCTTGAGGTATCTAATGATCCTCTTGATAATAGTAAGATGAACATCAGTAGGGGAACTCAGGAATTGGGCAACTTGCTGCACTGCAAAGGAGACAGATGAGGGCACCAACTAGTTGTCGATGGGCAAATACATCATGTAGGGGCTAACCAACAGCAATAGATAGAATTTGCTTAGGAGCCAAAGGTGTGAGTGGTGGTTTACAGTTAGTGAGCCCACTCCGCTGAAGAATATCCAAAGTGTACTTAGTCAGAATAAGGTGGAGGTCAGTGACAGTGATGTTGCCCTCTATGCCCAAGAAGTAATGCAGAAGATCGAGGTCCTTGGTGGAAAAAGCTTGAGCTAAGTTAACCGTGAAGGAGGAGAATGTAACTTGTGAGTTCCCTGTTAAGATGATGTCATCGGCATAAAGGAGCAAATACATAGAAGTAGTGTTTTTACTGAATATAAACATTGAGGGATCCGCTCTGCTTTGCATGAAGCCATAGTTGAGTAGGAAGGTGCGAAAATGATCAACCTAGGCCCTTGGGGCCTGTTTGAGCCCATAAAGAACCTTCTGGAGGTGGCATACATGGTTAGGATGGGCAGGATCAACGAAGCTAGAGTGTAACAACCCGTCCCGGGAGCCGGGATTAGTAGACGGATTAAGGTGTGATTAGTGAGGTTAAGCGGCGGTTAGTTGGTCCTGATAAGGTCATTAGCGTAGAATGACGATTTTGCCCCTAGTTCGGGCAAAAACGTTGACTTTTAGTTCGGGTGGTTAGATGAACTTGACCAGTGACCAGGACGTAGTTTAGGACGTCACGAATCCATAGGCAGGTGGCACGTCCGATTCCGACATCCGAGGAGGAAGTTATGATGTTCGGAAGGTTAGGGGCTTAACCGTAATTTGGGTAACTTAGGGGGAATAGTTGACTTTTTGTAGAATCGAGTGTTGGCACTTTGACCTAGGATGGTTAGATAGTTCTTGTCGTCCTGAGTTCGATGACAGGCGGCACGTATTCATCGGACATACGAGGCGAGAGATACGGGTCTAGGAAGTTAGTGGCAAAACCGTAAAAATGAGTTAAAAGGAAGGGTAATTTGGTCTTTGTGGCACACTGGGATTTGTGCACAGAGAAAGGAAACGGACAGCTGAGATTGGGCCAGGTGGGAGTGTGTGGAGTGGATTGTGACATGTGGCACAGGACTAGAGGCTTCTGGTGCAATCCTGTGCATTCACGGCCCAATTAATTGGGGTGCACCCGTGTGTGTGTGTTGGTGATGGTTCAGAAAACAGAGGGAGATTGTGAGGGAAATTGAGGGGTGATCGAGGGTGATGGTGTGTGCTGATGAGTTGTGAGTGTGTGAGGGTGATCGGAGAGTGAGAGGGAACTAGTGAGAAGGTTAGGAGGTGAGGAATCGTGGTGTGTGTGAGTTGAGAGCCCACGGGGACAACCAGAGGAAACAGAGAAGACTGAGGGCTTGTGGTGGTGCGGTGGCCGTGTACGGTGCAACTGAGATCGCGGTGGTGTCGTGAGGGCTGTGTGGAGTCGACCAGCCCCGGAGGAGCTCACGGCGGCAACAGGAGGCAGGTAATTTCCTCGTCCCCATTTCGATACTCTGTTTTTCCGTTGAGGTTCAACGTGAAAGTCGTGAGGTTGGGCTTAGAGTCGAGAAGAATGGAGGTCAGGGTGAGGTTCAGGAGGGTCCTAGGCGTCGACTAAGATGGTTGCCGTGACGGGGGTGTACACGGCGGAGCTCAGACGACGGCAGGCACTCTGGTGCTCTGTTTTGCCGTGATGTTCGAACCCAAAGTCGTTGAGTTTGGGGCTGAGTCGAAGGTCTAGGAGGGATGGTTTAGGTTCAGTGAGGTCCAGGGAAGAGTTTGGTGAAGCCACCGTGACGGGAGGTGATCGGAATGGCTGAATCGTGAAACAGGGGGAGTTTGGCCGTCCGGTTTCGAGCTTCAGTCGACTGGCTAGGGACAGTGTCGAGGTGAACGGAGTTGGGGAATCTATAGGGTTGGTCTGGACGATGCTGTTGGTGAAGAAAGGGAGAGAAACCGTGCAGGCACGGTGGTGACCCGCTGATGCCGGTCTGAGTTGCAGACCACTGTGCCGAACCGGGTTCGTCTGAGGAAGATGGTGCACTGTAGCAGCGCGTGAGGGCGACGCGCAGCCACTTTGGGCGGCGCGTGGGGGCGCGTGCGGCGGCGATGGGACGGTCAACATGGTTTTTGGTCTAGGAGTTATGGTGAGTTCAATGTAGTTGGTTTCGAGTCAATCAGACGTCGTTTGAGTTTAGTTCGGCAAGGGTGAAGGTTTAGGGTCCCGGGTTATTACGTTTAGGATTCGGGGAATTTTGAGGGACTTTAGGTGAACCTTCGTAGACGTGTTAGTGACGTAATTTGGTGATTGTGAACAGGATCGGGATTTCGCGAAGAAGCCGAGGAACGTGCTGGACGTTCGGGACGCGAGTAGGGCTCAGTACTGTGAGTGGACCTTTTTCCTTAAACTCGTGCATGCATAACTGTTTTCTATAATTGTTTTATGATTATGATTCTATGTTTATTGAATATGTTTGGTTGGTTTTACATTATGGCACGTTTTTCCAGAAATACGGTATTTGACACGTTTTACGAGAAATGTCGATTTCTGAGTAAAATGCCAGGGTTTTGGGATTTTTAAAGGATAACTAGTTTGATTGTTTACAAAGGGATTTTGCAACATGATTTGGTGATTAAATGATTTTCGGAAAGCGGAATTTGGATTTAAAGTTGGAAAGTGGATTCCGGATTTGGGTTCGGAATGACGGTTCTGGATGCCGGAAGGGTATCGGACCAGTGATTTCGGATTCGGGTTTGGATGTGGATTGGTAAATGATTTTCAAATGGTTTTGGGATTGGATTTGCTGGATCTGGATATTGGGTTTAAAGACCCGGATATATGTGACGGGGGACCGGCCGGATTGGGTTTAAAGACCCGGATTGAGTTTAAAGACTCGGGAGTTTAAAGACTCGGATATATTGATTTCCCCCGTAGGCCTTGAGTTTAAAGACTCGGGATTTTAAAGACTCGGATATGATTAAGGCCTGGATTGAGTTTAAAGACTCGGGAGTTTAAAGACTCGGATAGGTCCAGCAGGTTTGATCGGAAAGTGATGATTTCATGTTCATGGTTTATGATACGGTTTTATGATTCACATGCTGTGATTTTTCTAACTGTTTTATAATGTTTCTGTTTCTTATGATGTGGTATATGGTACTTTGGTTTCTAACTGTTTTAATAACTGGGTTATGCATGTGGTTTTCAAAATGGAGGGCTAAACCGGTTTTATCATAAAATGGTTTTAGAAACCTTTTATTTTATTTTGGTCCACTCACACCTTCTGTTTTAAATTGCCCTCCAGGTTGTGGAGCGTGTACGGGGTCTTGACGTCGAGGCAGTATCCGAGGCATAGAAGTGACGTGAGGGATCCCGGAATAGTTAAAGTCTTCCGTGTGCGTGTACTTTCTTGTTTTTTTTATTTTCCTTGTATTTTCGTACTATGCTCTGTAAACGATAACTTTGGGATATTTTGTTAAATTACTCCTGCGTCTGACTGGGTTTGAGTGAGTTTTACTTGGGTGTTGTGTCGGGGAGTCGGACGGGAGCGGGATTTACCTCGGGTTTCGGGGTGAAACCGGGGTGGGTCCTGACATAGAGGCTGGACCATGTACACTTCTTCAGTGAGGTTACAAAGCACATAGGATAATTAGAATCTTTTCACTGCTGGATGACGAATGCATGTTCTATAGGGGAATTTCTCCTCATAACTCTTCTATTTTGTTGTTGGGTTTCTGATTTACTGTTGGATGTGGTGATTAGAAGCTCTAGTCTTATAAAAAATAAACCAAAAGTTTGAAGACTAACATCTGCGATGACATAGTTTTTACCTTTTGATTAATGCATTTTGGGGTATTCGTTGGCCTGAATATAAATGACAAAGGGAAAGAAACATTGATTAGTCCCATGTGGTATTTCTTTTCCCTTATCTTAACTATGCTCTTTTGTGGAAAGGATCTTGTTGGTGTTTAAAAGACCTAGCCGACTTGATAAACGAAGAAAGACTTGTCATTAGATGCATGACCTTGCTATAATGTTTTAAACTTCTTCATTCTTTGTTCAGGTCAATTTATCACTTGGTATCGATAAAAGCACCAAAATCACACTTAATGCTGGAGATGGAGAATGTGAGCTTCATATGGACATTCCATTACCTGAAGATAACTTATGTATTGTTCTTCCTTGTGTTGCAACACATTATGTATTGTATTAGTTACAATTGAATTCACGCACTTTCATATATATATATATATATATATATATATATAACGTTTGATGAATTTGTTTCAAAGATTTTTCTTATTTCGAAAGAATTTATATATGTGGCTCGAGGTAATTAATTATAGAAATCGAATTATGAAATATAATAGTAATAGATGACAGTTTTTAGAAAAATTGTTGTTTAATGCACTATTAAACAACAGTTTTTCACACATAAACAACAGTTTTTTTTAAACTGTTGTCTATTAGGCTCTCAGATGACAGTTTGTGTGAAAAACGGTTGCTTATTAGCCTAATAGACAACTGTTAATAAGTGTCATTTGATATGATTCAAATAGATAACACTCACATAGTCAATACTTTTTTTTTCAATCAGATGACAGTTTTTCATTGTCATCTAAGAACAAAAATGGCATAGTGCTTCGGATTCAAGATGGATTAAAGCCCTACCTAGAGACATTTGGTGAGCACGATGTGGTGTTCGAAAGAGTGTATAGACCTCGCATCGTATGAGTTGATTGAAGCACTTTGTCTAGGCTAAAGACGTTAAATTCAAGCACTTCTTGGGTGACAACACAATGACGGAGAAGTGGAGGAGCCATCAAACGGAGATTTGCTTTCTTAAACCCTTCACTCTCTTTACTTTAGTTACTTTTTGTCCTTATTGCTTTATTTTCGTAAATCAATTCTCCTTACTTAGATTCTATGCTTTCACTTTCATACATTGAGGATAATGTCAGATTTAAGTGTGAGGGATGGGGTTTACAACTTTATTGAGTCTTATTTCAAAAAAATCAAAGAAAAAATTCGGAAAACAACAAAAACCCAAAAAAAAAAAAAAGGTTCTGTGTTTTAGTTTTTAGTCTTGAGTCTTTTTGTTTAATTTAGTGTTTTTAAAGATGTTTTAGGATGCCCTTTTACCTGTCGATGATAAGAATGACGGATAAATGAAGACAACATGGCTAAAAGATGACCACTACAACTTGAATTCATTTGTTAATGTTTTATGATTAAGTGTTTATGACTTATAGTCAAGGATGAAAATATCGATATCAACGGATATATCGCTAGTCAAATTTACGGATATCTCGCGCCAAATATCGATATCGTTTACGATCAACAAAAATGATGGAAATTCGGTCAAAAATTTGAAAATTTGGAATGAAACTTTGGGAAAAACTTAAGTACCCAATAATGGTTATATATGACTAATAAAAATGATAAAATAATTTTGATATAATAAATATATGATGAATAATATGATACAATAGGGTTCTTCCGATGACTAGTAATATAACAATTTAAACTTAAACTTAAATTAAAGTGAATTACTATAATTGAATGTTAATATAATTAAAATGATAATAATAAGCATACAAAAATTTCAATGGAAGAAAAATTCTAAAATGAGTAAATATCAGAGTAAATATAATTAAAATTGGAAAAAAATAAGGATGAAAAAATAAAGACAATCTTTGTTCAAAAATTGGAAAGAATTGGTATATTTAAAATTGAAAAACAAAGGCCAAACATTGTTGAAAATTTGGAAAAAAAAATGAATAAAAAATAAAAAAAATCAACAAGGGTGCATCTTGGGGAATCGAACCTAAAACCCTCAGTTTTGAGGCAAAGGACACAACCAACTCGGCTAGCTAGCCTAAAATTAGTTCACCAAGCCTTTTCTTCCCGTGACTCCAATCGAACGGATATCCATTTCCTTTCATTCCTAAAATTAGTCTAACCAAATGCAAATAGAATCAAATTCAGTTAGGACACCAAATCCGACATCACACTACCTACCATTAAGATTTTAATTTCAACCCATTAATTACGCACCCAATGAATACTAGGTACCAACTTGTTTCGTTTGAAATCAAGCTCGAGTTCGGAAAAGAAGCATACTTACTATCGTGGTTAAGTCTCAAATTGGAATTCCGTCCATGCGGTGTAAGCAATGACCTTTTCGTCAATAAATATCCTTATCAATTATCACAATGATGCAGATGGAAGAGCTTGTTATTCTATTTGGAGACTCCCAAGAGTTGTAAATGCAAGGGAATGACCGCTTTCAAATATTTTTGGCCATAAAGTCAGCAAAAGCAGCTTCCCTCCACTTGAGATGTTCAAGATTCAACCTGCCAAATTTAAAAAGTCATAAATAAACACCCCCAGTCCCCATTGATTGAAAAATATAAGAAACAAAAGAAAGTTTCCATTTTCTACAGTTGAGTTCAATGACAACACATCATCATCGAAAACCCATAAAACCCATCTCCATACGCTCACCTTTAAAATCACCATGCTGTTTCTCCTGTTTTCCTCCTTCCTCCTCACAACTAAAATTCCTCCTCATCGGCGTCATGGCCTCAGTCCTTTTCCTCTCTCTCTCTCTTATCCCTCACTCTCTTCCTTTCTCTCTCCTCCGCCGCCCACCACAACCCTCGCAGCCCTGCAATCGCGAACCCCTCCGCTCAGATCCAACAAGCCTGCAAGGCCACGTGCTTTCCCGACGTGTCTGGCTTCCCTCTCCCAACTTGACAGGACCCATCCCAATCCCCCCCGGGATTAGTGCGGGATAACCCTGCTCCCGTCTGACACGAAGTGTCAGACAAGGGATATTTCCGACCTTTGCCCTCCCGGGCTATCAGAGTACGCCAGGATCCGGAGGAGGTATGTGATATCTCGGTCTCTGCTACAGTCCACATCCGTTGTCGACCTGAAGGGCAGTCAAAACATTAAAAACTGTGAGTGGACAAAACAAGAGTTTATAAAAACATTTAATAAGAAGACATTTGTACCCTCCACTAAAAAGCATGCATGCATTGGAAAACCATTTAATCAAAGAAATCATACGTGGGAACTAAGCTCAAAGCAGATATAAACCAAGGTCGAAAGGACCACAATGAAAACGACCATACGGGCCACTGCCCAAATCCATAAAGGACTCGGCCCCAAACCATAAAGAAACCAAGTACACGAACCACTGCTCAAATCCTGTGCACACCTGTACACACCACATATCATATATCATATATTCATCACATATATATATATAAGTCACACAACCAATCCTGTCACGGTATCCAAAGCTACGCGCGTGCTACCCGAGTCTCAATCCGAGTCATCTCAAAGTCAAGATCAATGTCCGTAGACCACTGACCCTACCCGAGGTAATAGTAACCATAGCCTTCCTGAGAGTAAGGAACCCAACTGGGGGGTGACTCCACTCAGTCGGTGCTCCGTGACTACTCCGGGGTCCACCCAGGCCAACGACCCTCCCCGGAGGAGATAATAGAAGTAAAGGAAGGTAGACGAACATATATATACATAACATAAACATTCATGACTGGTTCCCCTGAACCGTCATGATCCATAATATCCATAATCAGGTAACATGCCGGTTCCCATAAACCGTCATGTACCGTAATAACATAACCAGGGTTCATGCCGGTCCCTATAAACCGTCATGAACCAGAATGACCTGACAAAGGTTCATGCCGGTTCCC
Organism: Prinsepia uniflora; assembly: GCA_032719365.1. Taxonomy (NCBI): domain Eukaryota; kingdom Viridiplantae; phylum Streptophyta; class Magnoliopsida; order Rosales; family Rosaceae; genus Prinsepia; species Prinsepia uniflora. Next base: position 52,889,923 of record CM064872.1, on the reverse strand, counting down.
ATAAACCGTCATGAACCACAATGACCTTTCCAGAGTTCATGCCGGTTCCCATAAACCGTCATGAACTTGGAAATCCACGTAGGGTCCCTGACCCGAAATCATAAACCATAAAGTAACTGGGTCTCGTGCCCGAACATATGACTCAACTGGGCACCGTGCCCGATATCTAAGGGTCAGTCACGACTCCGATCATAGTGATGCGTGCAACCATCCATCCAGGACCGCCCTCAATCCTGGTATGTCGCCGTGAACGAATCAACCGACGCGACCATCGCAAGACCATGGTGCACTCATCACCGATCGCTATCCTGAACCGTCAGCACTCCGAAGTCGAGCCTCTCCAGGCTGCCCGACCACGAATCGTGCATCGTGACCTCTCCGGAAGGAACACATCCCAATCCGGAGGCGAGCGTCGTATCGTCGATCGCCGTGCACCTAGCACCCGTCGCGACCACGATTTAGACCCGAAGGTCGTAAATAGCGTCATATGCCCGAGACAAAACCAAATGGGTCTCATACCCGAGTTGATCCTTTTAGAAATCCAAAACCAAATCATTTAAGTCAATAACGAAATACAGACCCGTATAAGCACCGTATAAGGCCGAAACCTCGAAATACGTGCTTATACGTAACCACATACAAATGCACCCATGGCATCCTCAAACAAGTAATAAAACATATAATAAACATTTATGCATGCACCAATTTAGAAAACAAAGTCCACTCACAGACCGTCCGAGCTGCCGCCTTGATTTGCGTGCCATTCGGCTCCCCGAGCCGATCACCATCACCGGGACTCCCAAACCTGTCCAAATTTTAATAGAAGGTTAATAACTACTTAATTAACCTCCCATCAAAGCCCCGTAATTTTCCCGAACTTTTAACTATTTTTAAGCCGACCCTAAACCTTCCGACACCCCGAAAACTATCGAAACGATGTCCGATTGACGCGAGACCAGTCCCAAAATCTTCGTTACATCGAATAGAAGATTTCCCATGTTGGACACTTTCCAAAATTACTGTTCACACACCCTCACGCACCCCAAGAAGGTCGAAAATACTGTTCATCGGCACCAACCTCCAGCAGACCGGTTTTACTGTTCATGGCCGGTTCACCTGGTTTGGCCGGTCCAACTGGACCGGCGTGACCGGTTCACAGCCCTAGACACCCCATTTGTCATCCTAGTTCTTCCTTTTCGATTCCTTACTTCCTATTTTGATGTTTTCCATCCATTTCAATCCCTAAAACTACCTAAAAACACCTAAATCCTAGGGTTCGATTTTGAACCAAACGGTTCAAGGTTTCAAAATTGCACCCATGGCTTCACAGCCCTCCCAAGCTTCCTAAAACCTTCCTAACACAATCCTAATAACCCATTTAATTCATTGGAAGCAACCAAAATGACCCATAACAATAAAAATGGAAATTGGATTGAAAATGGGCTTACCGTGAACCTCACGGGTTCCTCCTCCTCTCGCCGCCGTGGGCGGCGGTTCAGGCCTCCAGGCCAGTCACCTCAGCTCCCCTAGTCTCCCTGGTCCTCATGGCTGGTCATGGGTTAAGGTGGGATGGGTTTTGGGTGAACGGTTTGGGTGGAAAATGGATGAGATCGGGTTGTTTGGGTGTGTGTTTGAAATGAGGAAAATGGAAATGGCTTGCACGGTGCATGAAGGAATATGGTGTCCATTGGATGGGTGACACTTGTCACTCATCCATAGGGCAGGGATTAAATATCTGGGCCCCCACTAAGTCCAAAAGTTAACTCGTTCCGTAATTCGTGCAATAGTGCACTTGAACTTCCGTGAACCGTAACTTCGCCGTCGAACGTCCGAATTCGACGTGCCGCCTGTCTATGGATTCGTATCGTCCTTATCTACGTAATAGTCCTCGGCCCTTGGCCATCGGACATGCCGGTCAAAAAGTCAACTATTTGGCCCTTTTAACTAAAATTACTAAAGTGCCCCTAAACTTCCGCACGTCATAACTTCCTCCCCGAACGTCGGAATTGAATGTGCCACCTGTCTATGAACTCGTGACGTCACGAACTACGTCACGGTCATCGGTCAAAGTCCATTTGACCGCCCGAACGAAAAGTCAACGTTTTGCCACGCCAAAGGGCAAAACGGTCATTTTGCATCGTTCGTCCGATGTCGCCTAAGTAATCATTGATTAGCCTCACTAATCGTGATTAGTCACTAATCTAATCTAGGAATTTGGGACGGGTCGTTACACAACTCATCACTGAACCCAATCCAACCCCGCATAAAACCATCGATTATGCGATCCAAGTTTGAAGCTTAATATCAGTGGGTATCGACAAATTTCGGTAACTTTCGTCGATATTCATCGATTTTGGACGATAACATGGATATTGGGGGCAGAAATTTCTTTCCCCCCTGTTTAGCTGTCGACCTCCCAATCGAGTGATATGTCGATGGAAATATCGGCGAAACTGCCGATATTTTCATCAGTACTTGTAGTAGATGATGCATGTTAAACTGGTACAGAACGAGCATGTTAAGATTTGTATAAATCATATGAACCCTATGTGAGCTTTAGAGCCTTATATACTTCTTTGTTGGGTGATTGATAGGAGTTCTTTGTTTAAATTGATATACATATGTCTCATAACTGTTTTCCATAACTTTTAATGAATACTAGAGTACTAGAACTTATTCATTGTGATTTTCAAAGCTTTTAAGTTAATAAACTCTCTGATTTTGGACATGATTAAGGCACTAGGGTTAGCACCACTTATCCAAATATCTGAGCCCTATTTAATCACATATGTGTGATCCCTCTAGTTTAACCATTTTGAGCCTACATTAAGCCTTTCTTTCATCACCCTAAACATCTCTTCAAATAAGCCTAGTATAAAACATCTTTTACCCTTGTTCTTTGGACTTGGTTGAAGATTTGAAAGATGGTGTGAGATATAAGATAGTGATCTGATGAATGAAGACTTATATGTAAGTGTAGGGAATGACTTGCTCAAACTATGTTTGTATTCATTGCATTACCTCTTTAAAAAAAACAATGATGAAAAGAAAATACAATCAAGAACAAAAGTTCTATGAGGTACTAAAATTGAGTTTTGAGCTAAGTCTCCTATGCTTGTGGTTTGGAATAATGAAGTTTAGAGGCCTACATGAAGAATTTCGGCCCCTTGCCCTAATTACAAATTCAAAGATGTTGATAATGAAGATTAAGTCCCAAAAAGTTGAGACTTGGCCTACGACTATGGAAATCACTTATGCCTATGTGATGGAGCCTTTGGTTGAGTCCTGGAACAAAATTTAACACCACTATCCCTTACCTTTACAGCTAGCCCCATTATAACCTTTAAATTAAGACCTTATGATCCTTGAGATGAGTAAATTTTGATTAGTTGAGTCTATCACTTGAGTAAGCCTATGGTTTTGGTTCATTTGTGCAAATATGTTACCTTCTTATGGTTTATGCTTGAAATTTTTATGAAGTATTTACTTTCTATTATGTGAGCATCTTTCTCACATATCTTGAGTGCAAACACAAACCCTATACACATTGAGTGGAAATCTTGAGTGCATATCCCTTGTGAGTTGATTCATACTTGTTTTATTCATATTGAGATACATTTCACCAAGTTTACTCATTATCTTACTTGTCAAGGAATTTTGTTATGTTGTATTAACTTTTGAATTCCATAGGCTATATAGCTTTTTAGTGTAAATCTTTAAGGCTATACACTAATGTTGATACAATTTGAGATAAATGGTTAAAAGCTTAGTAGTGTTTGTTTTTAAGAAAAAGAAAAGAAAAGAAAAAAAATGAGTTTTTAAAGCCTTAGTTTGTTTTGGTATTTGCTAGGGACCGGCAAAGTCTAAGTGTGGGGGTACTCACAAGGATCTCTAACAGCAAAAGAAACCTTGTGGAGATGGAGGAACAAGCACGAGGGATTTCAGACTTAAACTCTAGAATTGTCTCGGAAATACTTGGCCTAAGTTTTCCTTAAGGAAAACTCAAAATGTGTCTAAAAAAAAGTGCAAAAGAATGGTCTAAGAAAAAAATCTAAGAAAAAATCTAAAAGAAAACGTCTAAAAGAAAAAGTCTAAAAGAAGGTTCCCAACAATGAGAATGACATCTCTATTTATAGAGAAAATGCTAGTAAAAAACTAGAAAATAAAATACATATTAAATAATAAAAACAATAAAATTTAAAATGATGAAATAATGAATTTTTGGCTGAAAATTAGGGCTGGAAATTAGAAAAGCTGGGTAAGCATGCTTCAGTATGGGAGAGCAAAGCTGGGAAGTTGGATTCGGTAAGGGCGTGCTGACACGGAGAGGTGGGTTTGGACGCGGGCTAGCAGGTGGAGCAGGGAAGGTTTTGACAGGCACGTGCTGACGGGTCGTGGGTTGGTCAGCGGATCAGACGTTGATAGGAACATGGACTGGACAGGTCATATTTTGACAAGCGCGCACCGAACAATCCTATTGGGCTTGACGCAACTTGGGATGGGGCTTCGTGCAGGATAGGTTATGGACTGGGCTTGATTTTTGGGTTGAAGCTTGCTGGGCTGAGGGCTGGATCAGGTGGAATTCGGTAGAGTCCTATCGAAATTCATTATGATTTTGTTGGCCTCTTTTGTTTCGATCATATATTCTTCAATACATCTCCAATTGAGACGATTTTTGACAGGACCCACCCCGATTATCACCTCGTTAATCTGGAAGAATCCTGCTCCCGTTTGACAACCGAACACAAGTGATCAAAACAACCACAATAAATACATCACATACATTGTCAGACCAGGAAGAACGTACGATACAACTAACTGTACAACAAGTCAACAGTATCACAGAGCATAGTTACAGTACAAGATAAGGATGAAACCCTACTCTGTGAGCTAACTACACACGCAACGGGAAAACTTTATGTCTCCGCCTCTGTCTCGGCGTTAGCCCCAAACTCGTACCACGACCTGGATGGTATTAAAACATAAAAGTGTGAGTGGACTAAAACAAATGGTTATGGAAAATAGTTTCAATGAAATCAGGGTCACCCTTCATTTTCAAAAGACGCATGCATAACTAAGTATCTGAAAACACTTGCATGACCGTATGAAACCTTTACAGAAGACAACTATAAAATCATGTAAAACCGAAAGTAACATCGACGAATCAAACCTGCTGGATCTATCCGAGTCTTTAAACTCATATATCAGGCCTTCCAGGGATATCAACAAGTCTTTAAACTCAAAACACAATCAATAGGCCTCGGGGGACATCACAATAACCGAGTCTTTAAACTCAACATATCTCAATCAAGGGTCCTCCCCCGTCATCAATTAATCGGGTCTTTAAACCCAAAACCAGATCCAGCAATAGTACCAGGTCTTTAAACTCAAAAGCATGTATAATTTATAGCAAATCCAGAATCCATCATAATCCAAATTCCTAAACCAAAGCCGAAATTACATTTTATTGAAATAGGACTCATGTCCGAATTTCACGTTCAAATCCCAAATCATACTCACAAATCATAATCAAAACATCATTAAAACGTGATACGCACTTATCAAACCATCATCAAAGCATAGGAGAAACCATAGTCTCGAAATACGTAAAATGTGATGAATCACATCGAAAAACGTGCAATCACGTAAAACAGGAACGTCATAATTATAAACATAAAATTATATATAGAAACATAAAACGAGTAAGTAAAAGCAGTTATGCATGCTTGGTTAGAAAACGAAAGTCCACTCACGAAGTCCAAACGCGTCAATTGCGTCCTGTACGCTCCCCGGACTCCTCAGGAATGTTTTGGCCTATCAAAGATCATAATTTTGGGTCACAAATACTTTCATTAAGCTCACATTAATTTCCCCAAATTTTCGGAATTTGTCAACCTAATTAAATTAAAATCCTAAACCTTCGGACACTCGGAACTACCCCGAGACGTTGTCCCGATCAACTCGAAACTTGTCCCAAAATGGTCGTTATATAGATTTGAGTGAAAACCATGTTGAGCACTTCCCCAAAACAGGCCCCACGCGCCCTCACGCGTAGCCTAAAGGGGCTGCGCGTGGGAGCCACGCACGACACTGTTCATCATCGTCTTCCTCTCGCTAGGCAGGTTCAGACCGGTCCGGTCCAACTGAGCCGGCGAGGCCGATTTTCACTCATTTTCCAACCATTTTCAAACCCCTCTTCACCATTAGTTTCGTCCTTAAGTTTGGGATTGATTCAACCAACTAAAATACGAAATGAAACCCTAAACCATACCTCCCAAGTTTAAACAGAAAACCAGAGATTTCGACTTTCTGATTCCGGCCACCTCGAGCCTCTCCGGTCACCGTTTCACGTCCCTGGGTCCCTTAGTAACTTTCTAAGACGTTACACATCAACACAATTGTTTAATAACACGCCAAAACCATCGATTTTCATTCAGTCCATTTCTGGAAAAACAGGGCAGTCGAGAGTTCATACCTGCTCTCTATTCCTCCACCGTGACCTCCACCGCAGCCTCTCACGCCCTCGGTTCAAATCCTGCTTACTGAACACCATGACATACACGGTTTTAGATGGGTTGATCGATTTAGGTTCACGGCAGCTCACGATTCCTTCTCTGTTTCTCAGTGTTTACTCTCTATTCTCTGTGTTTAACTCACTTCTCGCACACTCTGCACTTGATCCTTTACCCAGCCTTTCTCACAAAAGTCACAAGCAAGATTCAGATCATTTACTCACTATGGGTTGTGATATGGGTGTGAGTACGCCCACAGGGAAGGTGTATGTGGTAAATCAGGTGTTGAGAGAGTGTCCCGTGATGGTAGGTGACGTTGGGTTAGTAGCTGATTTGATACTCCTGGACTTGCATGATTTTGATGTTATTCTGGGGATGGATTGGTTGACATTACATCATGCTTCTATCGAGTGTTTCGATAAGAAGGTAACTTTTCAGAGTCGAGGGTTACCTGAAACTACCTTTCAGGGAGTACAGCGAGCAATTCTTGTTGGTGTGATCTCAGCTTTGAAAGCAAGTAAGTTGTTGAGGAAAGGGTGCCAGGGATACTTGGCTCACGTGGTGGACACACGTGTTGCACCATTGAATATGGAGGATATTCCGATAGTGCGGAAATTCCCAGTTGTCTTTCCAGAGGATTTGCTGGGATTGCCAGCCCACCGAGACATTGAGTTTACCATTGATCTCATTCTAGGTACGCAACCTATCTCTCAGACTCCTTACCGTATGGCGCCAACTGAGTTAAAGGAATTGAAGGCGCAGTTGCAAGAGTTGGTCGATATGGGGTTTATTCGACCGAGTGTGTCTTCTTGGGGATCTCTAGTTTTGTTTGTTCGGAAAAAGGATGGAAGCTTGAGGCTCTGCATTGATTATATGCAACTGAACAAGGTGAAAATCAAGAATAAATACCCCCTGCCTCGGATTGATGACCTGTTTGACCAGCTGAGAGGAGCTCAATACTTTTCCAAGATCGATCTTCGTTCTGGGTATCATCAATTGCGGGTTAGAGAAGAGGATGTACCCAAAACAGCTTTTAGAACCCAGTATGGTCATTATGAGTTCCTAGTGATGCCATTCGGTTTAACTAATACACCAGCAACATTTATGGATTTAATGAACCGAGTGTTTCGGCCATACCTGGAGAGCAACCCATTGAACTCAGAGAAGACTAAAGCTTTGAAGAGCAGCCCGTACAGATTTTGGATCGAAAAGATAAGGTGATTCGTCGGAAGACTATTCCCCTAGTAAAGGTTCTCTAGAGAAATCAGAATGTGGAGGAGGCCACATGGGGACCCGAGACACAGATGCAAGAGCAGTATCCGTATTTGTTTTATTAAGATTTCGGGATGAAATTTCTTATGGGGGGGGGGGGGGGGGGAGGTTGTAACGCCCCGGAAACTCCAAGAATGTAAATTTATAAAATAATATACGAAATGACGTTTTTACCCTTGTAAATAGTGTGGTCAAAGTTGACTTTTTACATGACGTGCGTTTTTCAAGTAATTCAAGGACCATTAGGTAGGTCTCGATTGCCTGAGTCCGTAAACAGGCGGCACGCTGAAATTGGACTTTGGATGAATAAGTTATGATTCTAGAACGTGGAAGGGCATTTTGGTAATTGTGTGAAGGAAGGGTAAAATGGTAATTTGGATGGTGAAAGTTTAATCAGTTAAAGTGGATGTTTAACTTAGTTGTTTAATTAGTTGAGTGACAATTGTCACTAAGAGAGAACAGATTAGTGGCTCATTTGGGTGTGAATGTGTGCACATGTGTGATGTTTGGGAAACAGAGCACCGTTGCTGTTGAATTGATTTAATCAATTGAGTGAGAGAATAGAGACAGAGAGCACATCGATCTTGTTGAGTGTGTGAGTCGTGTGAGATCAAGTGGTGATAGTGAGTAAGTGATCTGAATCTTGCTTGTGACTTTTGTGAGAAAGGCTAGGTAAAGGATCAAGTGCAGAGTGTGTGAGAAGTGAGTTAAACACAGAGAACAGAGAGTAAAAACTGAGAAACAGAGAAGGAATCGTGAGTTTTCGTGAACCTAAATCGATCAACCCATCTAAAACCGTGTATGTGGTGGTGTTCAGTAAGCAGGATTTGAACCTAGGGCGTGAAAGGTTGTGGTGGAGGTCATAGTGGAGGAACAAAGAACAAGTATGAACTCTCGACTGCCCTGTTTTTCCAGAAATGTACTGAATGAAAATCGATGGTTTTGGCGTGTTATTGAACAACTGTGTTGATGTGTAATGTCTTAGGAAGTTACTAAGGGACCCAGGGACGTGAAACCGTGACTGGAGAGGCTCGAGGTGGCCAGAATCAGAAAGTCGAAATCTCTGGTTTTCTGTTTAAACTTGGGAGGTATGGTTTAGGGTTTCATTTCGGGTTTTAGTTAATTGAATCAATCCAAAACTTAAGGACGAAACTAATGGTGAAGAGGGGTTTGAAAATGGTTGGAAAATGAGTGAAAACCGGCCTCGCCGGCTCAGTTGGACAGGACCGGTCCGGACCAGTCTGAGCCGGGCTGGCGAGAGAAAGACAATAATGAACAGTGCCGCGTGTGGCTCCCACGCGCAGCCCCTTTGGGCGGCTCGTGGGGCTTGTTTTGGGGATGTGCTCAACATGGTTTTCACTCAAATCGATGTAACGAACATTTTGGGACAAGTTTCGAGTTGATCGGACACCGTCTCGGGGTAGTTCCGAGTGTCTGAAGGTTTAGGATTTTAATTTATTTACGTTGAAAAATCCCGAAAATTTGGGGAAATTAATGTGAGCTTAATGAAAGTATTTGTGACCCAAAATTATGATCTTTGACAGGCCAGAACATTCCTGAGGAGCCCGGGGAGCATACAGGACACAATTGACCCGTTCGGACTTCGTGAGTGCACTTTCGTTTTCTAACCAAGCATGCATAACCGTTTTTACTTACTCGTTTTATGTTTATATATATAATTTTATGTGTATAATTATGACGTTCCTGCTTTACGTGATTGCACGCTTTTCAATGTGATTCATCACATTTTACGTATTTTGAGACTATGGTTTCTCCTATGCTTTGATGATGGTTTGATAAGTGCGTATCACGTTTTAATGATGTTTTGATTATGATTTGTGAGTATGATTTGGGATTTGAACGTGAAATTCGGACATGAGTCCTATTCCATAAAATGTAATTTTGGCTTTGGTTTCGGAATTTGGATTATGATGGATTCTGGATTTGCTATAAATTACACATTGTTTTAGGTTTAAAGACCCGGTACTATTGCTGGATCTGACTTTGGGTTTAAATCCCTGGTTAATTGATGACGGGGGAGGGCCCTTGATTAAGATATGTTGAGTTTAAAGACTCGATTATTGTGATGTCCCCCGAGGCCTATTGATTGTGTTTTGAGTTTAAAGACTCGTTGATATCCCGGGAAGGCCTGATATATGAGTTTAAAGACTCGAATAGATCCAGCAGGTTTGATTCGTCGATGTTACTTTTAGTTTTATATGATTTTATAGTTGTCTTCTGTAATGGTTTCATACGGTTCATGCAAGTGTTTTCAGATACTTAGTTATGCATGTGTGTTTTGAAAATGAAGGATGAACCTTGATTTCATTGAAACTATTTTCCATAACCATTTGTTTTAGTCCACTCACACTTTTATGTTTTAATACCCTCCAGGTGGTGGTACGAGTTTGGGGCTAACGCCGAGGCAGAGCCAGAGGCATAAAGTTTTCCCGTTGCGTGTGTAGTTAGCTCACAGAGTAGGGTTCATCCTTATCTTGTACTATAACTATGCTCTGTGATACTGTTGACTTGTTGTACAGTTGGTTGTAACGTACGTTCTCCCTGGTCTGACAATGTATGTGATGTATTATTGTGGTTGTTTTGATCACTTGTGTTCGGTTGTCAGACGGGAGCAGGATTCTTCCCGATTATCGAGGTGATAATCGGGGGGGTTCCTGTGCGAGCTCTAAGGGGGGTGGATTGTAAGACCCGTGTCCTGGATGGAACGTTGAACAATCCCACATTCCTGCGGACGGAATGGTTTGGGAGAGGAATGGTGGTGTGCCTTAAAGGTGTAGGCACACACCTATTTAGCATGTGGACTTTTGGGAGCTCAGTGGTTTTGGGTTCGGTTGGAACTCCAAAGTTAAGCGAGTTGAGGCGGTGCAATTCCATGATGGGTAACCCCCTGGGAAGTTGCACCGTGAGCTCCCGAAAACAAAACCGTGAGGGCAAGGGTAAGGAGGCCCATAGCGGAAAATATCGCGTTAGATGAGTCGGAACCTGATAGAGGAGGGTTGAGTCCTGACTGAATGGTATCAGAGCCAGACCCTGACCGGAAGTGTGCCAGCGAGGACGCTGGGCCCTAAGGGGGGTGGATTGTAAGACTCGTGTCCTGGAGGGAACAGTGAACAATCCCACATTCCTGCGAGGGGAATGGTCTGGGAGAGGAATGGTGGCGTGCCTTAAAGGTGTAAGCAAACACCTATCTAGCACGAGGCCTTTTGGGAGCTTAGTGGCTTTGGGTTCGGTTGGAACTCCAAAGTTAAGCGAGTTGAGACTGGTGCAATTCCATGATGGGTGACCCCCTGGGAAGTTGCACCGTGAGCTCCCGAAAACAAAACCGTGAGGGCAAGGGCAAGGAGGCCCAAAGTGGACAATATCGTGTTAGATGAGTCGGGACCTGACAGAGGAGGGTCGAGTCCTGACAATTCTTTTGCCAAAATCCTCATAATTCCAAGCATTATCCAATTCTGCACATTTCTCACAAAATATATTATGTTTTGAAATTGTTAGGCATTTTAACATTAAAAGATAATCATAAAGGCTATAAAATGATATAAGGTAAAGCTCAAATAAAGGCGTATCACCTTGAGGCAAACAAGAGATGTTTGGATTTGGAGATACCAACTTTGCTGCATGTCACCACATGATGAATGTTAGGGGGCGAGAGATTATTAGTGCTTCTGGTTAAGGGGCTAAAGAGTTTTGGGATAGGTCAGATGGATAATTGGTGTAGGGGAAGGTAATAAGGCTGGAGGGGTTGTTGGTGGTGGGGTCGATGAAGGGGACATGTTTGGTTCTGGAGTTTGAGTAGGCGGTGGGAAAGTGGCGGGCACAAGGATGAAGGAGAAATCTGAGGGAGGTTCAGAATGAGAGAGTTTGAACGGGAATTGATGCTCATTGAAGATAACATGTCGACTTATGTTTACATGGCCATTGGGTACATGAAGGCATCTATATATAGCATGGTGCTAGCTATACTCGAGAAAAGTCTAGGGTAGTGAGCGGGGTTCGAGCTTATGGCTGTTGTATGGGCTAAGGTATGGGTAACAGATTGAACCGAAGACACATAGAATGTTGTAAGGTGGTTGTTTACCATAGAGAATGAAGTAGGGAGTGGACCAATATAGGATAGGTGTGGGAAGCACATTAATTAAGAAAACAGCAGTGGAAACTACTTCTGCCCAATAAGAATTAGACAAACCAACAAATAAGGGTAATGTTCTCCTCATTTCAGATATGTGCATGTGTTTGCATTTAGTAAGGCCATTCTGTTGGGTTGTGTAGGGACATGAAAACCTGTGTTGAATACCATATGGTTATAGAGGGTTTTAAAGTTTTCATTATCAAACTCTTTTCCACCATCACTTTGAAAGTGTTTGATGGTGGTGGAAAATTGGTTTTGGGCATAAGTTAGGAACTTGGAAAAGAGGGAAAAGACCTCAGATTTGAGGCATAGTGGAAAAATCCACTTGTACCTAGTGTAATCATCAGTAAATAAAAGATAGTATCTAAAACCAGAAACTGAGGGGATTAGGGACATCCATACATCTGAATGGATTGATTGGTGTACAATAGGAGAAAAAGTCAGTCTTGTTGAATTTCCTATTGTATAACTATTACAGAATTGGGAATTGTCTAGGCTAGCTGTAGGAAGGATCTGGTTTTGGGAAGCCAGCATACGCATGACTTGAGAAGATGGATGGCCTAAGCGGTTGTGCCACAGATTTGAATTGGTGGTCAGTAATGACAGAACCCATCCCAAATGGACTTGATAACTGTGCCCGGTCCTACTCTCGTTTGAAAAGTCAACTGAAGTACCGAAATTACCCTCAGCACCCTCATGACTCCGCCTCTCGATTAGCCACGATTTGCGTGCCACGGCTTGGAGGGTCATAAAAAACATAAAAGGTGTGAGTAGAGAAAAATAACATTGTAATGACCCGTCCCGAATATCGGGATTGAATATTAATTAATCATGATTTAGAATGACTAATCGGGGATTAGTTGAGTGAAATCGGACGAAACGTGCAAAATGACCGTTTTGCCCCTGGTGTGGGCAAAATGTTGACTTTTAGTTCGGGCGGTCAAATGGACTTTGACCGATGACTGTGACGTAGTTCGGGACGTCACGAGTTCATAGACAGGTGGCACGTTCGATTCCGACATTCGTAGTGAAAGTTATGATGATCGGAAGATGAGGGGTATTTTGGTAATTTGGCATAGTAGGGGCCAAATGTTGACTTTTTGATCGGGAGGTCCGATGGACGAGGGCCAAGGACCGTTACGTAGGTCTCGTCGATACGAATCCAACGACAGGCGGCATGCTGAAATCGGAGATTCGACGACGAAGTTATGGTCACGGAATCGGGCTCGATTAACCGAACGAACCGGAATTAAAATAATATTTTAATAGGAACAGTACCCGGTGACTGTGCACATTCGGATGAGTGACAAGTGTCACCCATCCCCTGAAATCTGGTCCATGTTTCCCTCCCAACACCATCATTACAACATCATCATTTATCCTTCATCATTTCCTCCATTTTCTCCTTAATTCCCTCTTCTTTGTTTTTCTAAACCGTGGACTTTGGGCATCAAAATTGGGGAGAATTGAGCTCCCTTTCACAACCAGCTTCGAGGGGAATTTGAGAGTTATGAGAGTGGATTAAACTGGGAAAACACTGGGGATTAATTGAAGGCTGGAGACTGAGAATCGAAAATTTAGAAAAATTGGGGGGAAATTCAAATACTGGGAATTGAGCCGTGAGGATCGAAATTGAACTCACTTCGAGCTTCCTGGGATCATTACGATCAGAAACGTCGAAAGAACGAAGGAAATTGGTGTTGTTTTGACTCTGAACACACTTGGTGACAGAGGATGAAATTCGAGGTTGAGTCGAGGGAATTGAGGCTTCGATTGATGTAATTGATGTGGGGAATGTGTTCCTGAGGATCCCACGATGCTTCTGGATCCATCAATTGAAGGAAAACGCTGGAGATTGACTGAACTCCATGGTTGCACAGTGACGAAGAATCGAGTTTGAGTCGTGGCGTTTGAGCCACGAATTGATGCAATTGAGTTGGGGAAAATACTTACCTGAGTCCATTGAAGCTTACTGGTTAATCAATTGAACGAAATCAAGAAGGTTTGATGGTTTTCGAAGGATGAACAGTGGCCGGATATCCTTCGATTGATCATCTGTGATCGTGAGGATTGAGGTAATGTTTCATGGAATTATTGTTACAGAACTCTAATTGGACTTAAGTAGAAGCTAATTGATTGATCAATTGATGAATTCAGTGTCGAATTGATAGGATTGGAACCGGGTCTGATCGCGGGTTAAACGACCCGTTTACCAGACAAACGGGTTGGGACGGTGACACTGTAGCAGGCGCGTGGATTTCACGCGCAGCCACTCACGGCGGCGCGTGGGGGCGCGTCCGGCCTAGTCTCAAGGTGAGGTCAACATGACTTTTGATCCTCTCAGTGTAACGAACATTTTGACGTTGATTTCGATGAAATCGGATATTGTTTCGTTAATGTTCCGCGTATCCGAAGTTTTGTATTACGTTAAAATACGTATTTAAATCCCGGAAAAATTGGGGAAAATTATATGTTGTATTTTGAGATGTTAGTAACCCTCTATAATGATTTTGGACAGGAGTTGTGATTTCCAGATTTTACGGAAAAACGTGCAGCTCGGAAACGGACCGTTTTGGACTGTGTGTGTGAGTGGACTTTGTTTTCTAACAGTGATGCATGCATATATGATTTAAATGCCTTATTATATGATTTTATATGCTTGGGCATGATTTGTGTTTCAATCCGGTAATTTCTCGGTTTTATGATTATTATATTATTATTTTGGGCGATTTTCGAGAAATTACGAAATTTGGTAAAAATAATGTTTGGACTTGGTTTATGAGTCCGGGATTGAAATTGATTGAAAATAATGTTTGGACTCGGATTATTGAGTCATGGATTGAAAGATGATGTGGTGACTCGGGAATGAGTCGAGGGTCAATTTTGTGGATTTGTGTGAAAATGGCAACGGAGGTTGCAACGCAAGGATTTGCGTGATAATGATATGTTGGGCATGATAACCCAAGTGAATAGTGATTTTGACTCGGTTTTGGAGTCACTTGTGAATTTGATGAAATTAATGATTTTTGTGATTTTATGATTATTTTAATCAGTCCTTTCGGGCACGTTTTACGAGGTACGTACAAATGATGTTTTGGGCTAGGCCCGGAGTCTAAATGATTTCTAAAATGATGTTTTGACTTGGTTGGTGAGTCAATGATGATTTCCGGATTGTTCTATTGATTTAAATGTGATTTTAACGGTTTATGTGTAAAAAGTATTTTGGGCTTGAGACCCAGTTGAGAATGACCTTGACTTGGTATGAAGTCAAGATTTGATTGAAATGTTTTGGGATGTAATTCCCGGGATGGTGTTCATTGTGATTGTGATATTCCCAGACGGTCGGTGCTTGGGGGGGGATTACCCAGACGACCGGAGCTTGGGGGATGTGATTGTAGGATCGGGAGTCGATCCTATGGTAGTCAGCTTCTCGGATGATACTGAGCCTGGATGTACCACTCGGAGGTGTCTGATCCTGGGGATGTGTTCGCCCAGAGGTGACTGAGCCCGAGGGGGTTGAGCCCAGAGGTGTTTATTCCCGAGAGAGTGACTGGATATTGGCCTACGCGTAGTGCAGCACTTGTGAGTAGTGCAGTTTGATTGATTGTGCACTTGTGAGTAGTGCAGTTTGATTGATTGTGCACTTGTGAGTAGTGCAGATGTGATTGGTGATATTTTATGCACTCGTGAGTAGTGCGGATTGATTGGATTGATATATTTATTGTGCACTGGTAAGTAATGCTGATTGGTATTGATTGTGATGATGTACTGGTATTGAGTACGGGTTTTTGGTCCTTGTGGCCAGGTGATTATGTTTTCACATGTTTTGGCCTGAGAGCCGGGATTTGATGTTTTATAACATGAACTGATTTGGTGAGCATGAGTTTTATGGACCATGGGAAAATATGTTTTGAATTTATCGGTCACTCATGTTTTACGATATGCATGCAAGATTTTGAAAACTGGAGGGTAAGATTGTATTTTGATAAATGTTTTTATCAAAGGTCATTTTTGTCCACTCACACCTTTTCTGTTTTATGACCCTCCAGGCCGTGGTACGACGTTCGGGACTGATCGTGAGGCAATGACAGCAGCAGAAATCCGCGCAAACATCCTTTGTCTGGCAAGCACTGAAGGGGAGTTTCAGACCTTTAGTTGACTTGTCAGACGGGAGCAGGACCGGGCACGGGTTTTGACGTCCAGTTGGGACGGGTCCTGTCAAATTGGTATCAGAGCATTTGGTTCTTGATTTCTGTTGATACGTCATGCCTCCGAGTCGTGCGTCCCGTACACGGTCTGAAGATGGGAGGGGCGAGAGTAGTGTTAGTAAAGGCCCAGATATTGAGCGAGCTCGACGGTTGGGAGCCACTGTGTTTCGTGGTGATTCGGGGCCGGATGGTGCCGAAGATTGGCTTACTCGATTGGAAAGGATTTTTGAGGTTATGATATGTCCCCTAGAGGACATGGTACCCTTGGCCACTTTTCTTTTGGATGGCTATGCTTACAGGTGGTGGCATAGTTTACAGTTGACTGGCTGGGATGCCCGTACCTTGGCGTGGGATGCATTCCGAGAGCGATTTTTGGATCAGTTTTATCCTCGCTCATTTCGGAACGCTAGGGAGGTTGAGTTTCTCCAATTGCAGCAAGGGAATCGGTCAGTGGTCGATTATGAACAGCAATTTTTGCACTTATCTAGTTTCGCTCCTCTGTATGTGGCTACAGAGGAGGATAAGTGTCGAAGGTTTGAGCAGGGATTGAGGAATGAGTTACGAGGAGCTGTAACTGTTGGCTCGTATTCTACCCTGAGGGAATTATCGGATGCTGCTATCCGAGTGGAGGCTACTATTTTACCTGTGTCAGAACAATCTTTGGGCTCTGGACGACGCCGAGAGCGTCAGGATACTAAACAGATAAGTCAGGAAACAACGAAGCGAGTTAGCCTTCATACTCTTGTGTCGCAACCCTCGGTAGGTGTTCATTCGGGTGGAACATCAACCCAGTCGACAAGTAAGCGGCGTGGTGGGGCAAGTCGCCTCAGCACTGCCACTTGTCACTTTTGTAGGAAACTTGGACATTTGCGAAGGAACTGCCCCGATCGACTTGACCGTAGGTCAGAATAATTGTATTGATGCATGTTTTCGTGATACCTTGTAAATGGTTTGTCTTGTCCATTTGTGTTGTAATATTGTATCATGTGTTTTGGGTGTGTCGGACTAGTGTGGGTCCGGATGGTTGTTTTTGTTCACAGTTTGGTTTGTAGATAGATGGGCGTGTTGGGCCCAGAATAAACTTGACCTGGGGATGAATATTGGTGTTATCGTTTTGGGATCATCCTTGGTTTTCCCTAGGTGGATCGGGTTTGTGATGTCATGGACATTGGGCATTGTGACGATCTAGGATCGTGATGTTCATGGCGAGCTGATGTAGTGATGGATCTGGACTGTGATCCTGATGATCCAGTTGGGTAGAGAGTTTGCCACTCTTACTCCGGTATGTGAGTCGTAAATGACGGGACTGAACTTCTTTTCGAAGTGGAGCCCTTTTATGGTATATTACACGAGTGAGTAGGTTTCCGAAGTGGTCGGATTTTGTCAACCTTAACCGTGTGGTTGTTGGATTGGCCTCCTTATGAAGTCAACCGAGTATAATGAATGGGTAACCGATAGGTTCGGTTTTGGTACGTCCGAGTGGACGTGAACGAGATTTCGGGTTTTGGAATCGAATTTCTGGGTGACGATTCAGGATTCGATTTTAGAACTTGAAAGTGGAATACTGGATTTGGGTGCGGAATGATTATTCCAAATGCTAGCTTACGGAATAATGATTTCGGATTCGGATTTGGACATGAATTAAAAATGTGATGTGTGGGTTCGGATTCGGGATTTCCTACGAAATTGCGGATTCGAATTCGGAATTGGAATTAGCTGATTGGTGGAGTTTCGATTTGTCTCTTGCTGGTTTGGGCAAATGGACTCCATTATTGGAACATGTTTGGCTATGACCTAGGTGGTTGTAGTCTTGTCAATGGATAGATGTATGTACCTTGTTTATGGTTTGGGGCACGATACTTTGCAGACTTGTGGTGTCGGGTGACGGTATACGGGTTATACCAGTAGTACGTTGGTGAACGTGTTAGTAGTCGGCTTAATCCTGATACCATTGGATGGGTTGTGAACGTGAACTGGACATTGAACACGATGTACTGGGCAGGGTGATTCTGATGATTTCAGTGATTGTTTGAGCAGGTGCTCTTAGCCATGGTTGGCCAGTATAACTCTAGTGATGGGTTGTGTGACCACTGCTAGGCTGGTGTTCAATGTGTTCCAGTTACACCGTCTGTTTGAGTGTGATGACGGTATGCATATACTCAGGATGAGTGAGTTGGTGGTTAGTGTGACCGCAAGTTGCTTTGCGGCGAGATGTTACCTTGTCGTGACCTTACCAGCATCTGGGATCGCTGAGGGGGTGACAGTTGTGGATACTGCTTTTGGTATTTGTCGCAGGATTGAGTTTGCCCTGCGAGGGGAGATCATGTTGATGATCATACGCTACATTGACGGACGTTGTAGTATGATGTGTTGTCACTGACTTGTTACTGATTGGCGCTTTACTAGGGTGGTAAAGCTTGGTGGTGACAGTTTGGCTTGTGGTGTCAGCATGGACTGACAAGTGAGTTTTGGTGACTCTCTATGAGAGCGGATGTCAGGGCACATTAGTGATTACGTGGGGCCGACAGGCTGAAGGAGTCAGCTTGGTGATGACATTGCCAATTTCTGGTGATTCATTTTCACTCGGGGTGGTCGAGTGTAGTCAGTGCGACGTGCATCTGTGATGTGACGTCTGAGTGCAGACGAGTTTTGCATTGGCTAGTGGGTGTACAGGTGTACACGTGTTGTGAGACCCATTTGTTTTGGAATACGGATAGTTGGAATTTCGGGGACGAAATTCTTTAAGGAGGGAAGGTTGTAATGACCCGTCCCGAATATCGGGATTGAATATTAATTAATCATGATTTAGAATGACTAATCGGGGATTAGTTGAGTGAAATCGGACGAAACGTGCAAAATGACCGTTTTGCCCCTGGTGTGGGCAAAATGTTGACTTTTAGTTCGGGCGGTCAAATGGACTTTGACCGATGACTGTGACGTAGTTCGGGACGTCACGAGTTCATAGACAGGTGGCACGTTCGATTCCGACATTCGTAGTGAAAGTTATGATGATCGGAAGATGAGGGGTATTTTGGTAATTTGGCATAGTAGGGGCCAAATGTTGACTTTTTGATCGGGAGGTCCGATGGACGAGGGCCAAGGACCGTTACGTAGGTCTCGTCGATACGAATCCAACGACAGGCGGCATGCTGAAATCGGAGATTCGACGACGAAGTTATGGTCACGGAATCGGGCTCGATTAACCGAACGAACCGGAATTAAAATAATATTTTAATAGGAACAGTACCCGGTGACTGTGCACATTCGGATGAGTGACAAGTGTCACCCATCCCCTGAAATCTGGTCCATGTTTCCCTCCCAACACCATCATTACAACATCATCATTTATCCTTCATCATTTCCTCCATTTTCTCCTTAATTCCCTCTTCTTTGTTTTTCTAAACCGTGGACTTTGGGCATCAAAATTGGGGAGAATTGAGCTCCCTTTCACAACCAGCTTCGAGGGGAATTTGAGAGTTATGAGAGTGGATTAAACTGGGAAAACACTGGGGATTAATTGAAGGCTGGAGACTGAGAATCGAAAATTTAGAAAAATTGGGGGGAAATTCAAATACTGGGAATTGAGCCGTGAGGATCGAAATTGAACTCACTTCGAGCTTCCTGGGATCATTACGATCAGAAACGTCGAAAGAACGAAGGAAATTGGTGTTGTTTTGACTCTGAACACACTTGGTGACAGAGGATGAAATTCGAGGTTGAGTCGAGGGAATTGAGGCTTCGATTGATGTAATTGATGTGGGGAATGTGTTCCTGAGGATCCCACGATGCTTCTGGATCCATCAATTGAAGGAAAACGCTGGAGATTGACTGAACTCCATGGTTGCACAGTGACGAAGAATCGAGTTTGAGTCGTGGCGTTTGAGCCACGAATTGATGCAATTGAGTTGGGGAAAATACTTACCTGAGTCCATTGAAGCTTACTGGTTAATCAATTGAACGAAATCAAGAAGGTTTGATGGTTTTCGAAGGATGAACAGTGGCCGGATATCCTTCGATTGATCATCTGTGATCGTGAGGATTGAGGTAATGTTTCATGGAATTATTGTTACAGAACTCTAATTGGACTTAAGTAGAAGCTAATTGATTGATCAATTGATGAATTCAGTGTCGAATTGATAGGATTGGAACCGGGTCTGATCGCGGGTTAAACGACCCGTTTACCAGACAAACGGGTTGGGACGGTGACACTGTAGCAGGCGCGTGGATTTCACGCGCAGCCACTCACGGCGGCGCGTGGGGGCGCGTCCGGCCTAGTCTCAAGGTGAGGTCAACATGACTTTTGATCCTCTCAGTGTAACGAACATTTTGACGTTGATTTCGATGAAATCGGATATTGTTTCGTTAATGTTCCGCGTATCCGAAGTTTTGTATTACGTTAAAATACGTATTTAAATCCCGGAAAAATTGGGGAAAATTATATGTTGTATTTTGAGATGTTAGTAACCCTCTATAATGATTTTGGACAGGAGTTGTGATTTCCAGATTTTACGGAAAAACGTGCAGCTCGGAAACGGACCGTTTTGGACTGTGTGTGTGAGTGGACTTTGTTTTCTAACAGTGATGCATGCATATATGATTTAAATGCCTTATTATATGATTTTATATGCTTGGGCATGATTTGTGTTTCAATCCGGTAATTTCTCGGTTTTATGATTATTATATTATTATTTTGGGCGATTTTCGAGAAATTACGAAATTTGGTAAAAATAATGTTTGGACTTGGTTTATGAGTCCGGGATTGAAATTGATTGAAAATAATGTTTGGACTCGGATTATTGAGTCATGGATTGAAAGATGATGTGGTGACTCGGGAATGAGTCGAGGGTCAATTTTGTGGATTTGTGTGAAAATGGCAACGGAGGTTGCAACGCAAGGATTTGCGTGATAATGATATGTTGGGCATGATAACCCAAGTGAATAGTGATTTTGACTCGGTTTTGGAGTCACTTGTGAATTTGATGAAATTAATGATTTTTGTGATTTTATGATTATTTTAATCAGTCCTTTCGGGCACGTTTTACGAGGTACGTACAAATGATGTTTTGGGCTAGGCCCGGAGTCTAAATGATTTCTAAAATGATGTTTTGACTTGGTTGGTGAGTCAATGATGATTTCCGGATTGTTCTATTGATTTAAATGTGATTTTAACGGTTTATGTGTAAAAAGTATTTTGGGCTTGAGACCCAGTTGAGAATGACCTTGACTTGGTATGAAGTCAAGATTTGATTGAAATGTTTTGGGATGTAATTCCCGGGATGGTGTTCATTGTGATTGTGATATTCCCAGACGGTCGGTGCTTGGGGGGGGATTACCCAGACGACCGGAGCTTGAGGGATGTGATTGTAGGATCGGGAGTCGATCCTATGGTAGTCAGCTTCTCGGATGATACTGAGCCTGGATGTACCACTCGGAGGTGTCTGATCCTGGGGATGTGTTCGCCCAGAGGTGACTGAGCCCGAGGGGGTTGAGCCCAGAGGTGTTTATTCCCGAGAGAGTGACTGGATATTGGCCTACGCGTAGTGCAGCACTTGTGAGTAGTGCAGTTTGATTGATTGTGCACTTGTGAGTAGTGCAGTTTGATTGATTGTGCACTTGTGAGTAGTGCAGATGTGATTGGTGATATTTTATGCACTCGTGAGTAGTGCGGATTGATTGGATTGATATATTTATTGTGCACTGGTAAGTAATGCTGATTGGTATTGATTGTGATGATGTACTGGTATTGAGTACGGGTTTTTGGTCCTTGTGGCCAGGTGATTATGTTTTCACATGTTTTGGCCTGAGAGCCGGGATTTGATGTTTTATAACATGAACTGATTTGGTGAGCATGAGTTTTATGGACCATGGGAAAATATGTTTTGAATTTATCGGTCACTCATGTTTTACGATATGCATGCAAGATTTTGAAAACTGGAGGGTAAGATTGTATTTTGATAAATGTTTTTATCAAAGGTCATTTTTGTCCACTCACACCTTTTCTGTTTTATGACCCTCCAGGCCGTGGTACGACGTTCGGGACTGATCGTGAGGCAATGACAGCAGCAGAAATCCGCGCAAACATCCTTTGTCTGGCAAGCACTGAAGGGGAGTTTCAGACCTTTAGTTGACTTGTCAGACGGGAGCAGGACCGGGCACGGGTTTTGACGTCCAGTTGGGACGGGTCCTGTCAAACATCGTTTGAAAATATATTTCAAAAGGAATCATTTTTACCCTCCAGTTATAAAATATGCATGCATAGAGTAAAACACATAAACAACCGGCTCTCAAGCCAAATTACATGAAAATCATCAAACCAGTCACCATGGCCAACAACAACAGTACTCATCACCAATACTCAAATATCAAGCATAATAATCAAACAACACTACTCACAAGTGTATAGACACCAATCACAATAGCACAATATCAACACTACTCGCAAGTGCACAATCATCACATAAACACATGTCACACCAGCCCTACGCGTAGGCAACCAACAAGCCACATTCTCGGAATCAGAAACATCTAGGCTCAACCCTCGGGATCAGTCACATCTGGGTGGATACCTCATCCCAAGGATCAGACACATCCGAGTGGTACATCCAGGCTCAGTCGAATCCGAGAAGACATCACACCATGACAACTCCAGGATTAGACGCATCTGAGCAGTCCCCTTAGGCTCACTCGCATCCGGAGGGTACAAACAACTCACAAAGTCAACCACTAGGCTTTCATAAAATCCTTGGTTCAAAACCAAGTCAAACCATCTCAAACAGGGTCTCAAGCCCGAACTATGCTTTTCAATGGAGCCTTAGCCCAAAAAGCCATTTTCACGCATATCCTTAAAATCACATCCAAAAATCAGTAAGTAAATCCATATAATCATTTTTGACTCACAATCCAAATCAAAACATCATTTTCAAATTCGGGCCTAGCCCAAAACATCGTTTTCACCTTTCTTGTAAAACGTGCCCACCAAACAATAATGAAATCCATAAAATCACCAAATCATCATGCAATCATTGCAACTCAAATCATGCAATAAATCGTGGAAAAAATTTAACTATGCATGCATAACAGTTTATAAAATAAACGTCCACTCACACACCGTCCAAACTGCTCAATTCCGAGCTGCGCGCTTTTCCATAAATTTCAGAAATCACCAAAACTGTCAAAAACCACCACTAAGGGTCACTGACATTTCAATTAACCTCACAATACAATCCCCCAATTTTTTCGGGATTTAAATACATATTAAAAGCATAGCATAACACTTCGGACCCTCGAAACTATATCGAAACGGTGTTCGATCGACTCGAAATCTGCATCAAAATGTTCGTTACATTGATTAGATTAAAAGTCATGTTGACAATACCTCGAAAATATTGCCCACGCGCCTAGCACTATAGCATCGTCTTCCTCGCCCGTTTTCTGCAAAACGGGTCATTTGACCCAGTTCACAACCCGGTTGATGTATAGAAACAGTTATATGGTTTTAGAATATCAAAATCTCACCTCTAATTCATAACCCAACTCCAAGAATTTCAGCCAATATCCAGTCGTTCAATCCATGCTTTCCCGTATCTAGTTCTATACTTTCACATCTCCAATCAATTCGCCAGGGATTAGAGATCACAATTATAGCCTCAATTTCACTAGTAATCAGCCAAAGCTAAAATTCGAATTCAGGGGTTCCATGAAGGTTTTCGGATTTTACTCTGGGTTTTGGGGTCTGAGTTCCTCTCCATTTTTTTTCCTTCTTTTTCTTTTTCTTTCTCGTTGTTCTCTCTTAATTCCTCTCAAATTCCCCAGTTCTTTGGTCTCTCAATCAATAAGGCAATTTCATCCCTACCATAAAAGGTAAGTTTTGTTTTGGTTTATGAAGAACACGTTTCTAACACTTGAATTGAAGACACGTGTTGCCAGAAATCCATTTCTGAATGTGACACATGTCACAATCTTGCCAACACAATGACTCAGCAAACATCCATCCAACTTACCATTTTGCCCTTTCCTTACAAGATTACTAAAATACCCCTGGACTTCTCAGGCCCGTAACTATTCAATCCGAACTCCAATTTCGGCATGCCGCCTGCCCACGAACTCAGCGTCTCGAGATTTACGTAACGGTCTTCGTGGAAAGTGCAAATAGCATACCGGTCAAAAAGTCGACTTTTGACCCCATTAACCAAGGGTAAAATCGTCATTTCCATCTAAAATTTCCAAATATCCCTTTTTTGAATTTTCGAGTCGTCACAAGTAAAACTTGAGGGGTGGATGAACCGTGAGGGGTGATGGGGTACGAACCATCCTTACATGGGTCCTGAAACAGAATACATTTTGTGTTTAAATATTTAATGATAAAATAAGTAGGGAAGAACATACATTACCAGTGTAGTTAATGGGCAGAGTTACTCCATTGCCAACCATCACATTGTCAATGAAAGAGGGTGTGTTTTGCTAGGAAGGGGCATGATTCATGGTCATGTGATGCGTGACACCACTATCCGGGTACCAGTTAGGATTAGCAGCATCGGTTAAACAAAGTCCAACAAAGGCTTGACTGAGGTCATGGTCATCTGTCTGTTGGAGTTGGGGGCATTGGGCTGCAATGTGGCCATGGTGATTGCAAGACCAACAATGTGGCCAAAGGGTCGTGGATTAGGGTTGGGGAAGGATACAAGTATCCTTGCATAATAGTTATAGTTAGAACCCATGCAATAAGAAGGCCTTGAAGGTCTGTTATGTCGAGGATCACGCTGAAATTGTGGTCTCCCGTGAGCACTATAGTAGGCACTGGGAGTAGAAACTGTTGTAGGGCTTGAGTTGTGGCATAGAAAGTCGTGGGAGGAACAACCAGGGCAAGATTAGCATTGGAGGTTTGTTGGCATTCAAATGAGAGCAAACAGGCTCTTAGGTTAGAAAAGGGAGGGAGGGGAGTTTAACATTGCTGTGACAAGCATTATGTATTCTGGGCCAAGACCACGAAGAATTGTTGTGACTAGGTTATTTGAGGAGAATGTAACGACCCATCCTAAATTTAAAGGATTAATTAAAACTAATTATGGATTGGTGGGGCTAATAGGGAATTAACCAAGGATTATCGGACGTTCAGGGCGAAATTACGATTTTACCCTTGAACGAGGGCGAAGAGTTGACTTTTGACTAGGGAGGTCTGATGGCCGAGGGCCGAGAACCGTTACGTAGATCGGGTCGATACGAGTCTGCAGACATGCAGCACGTCAAATTCTGACGTTCAAAGGAGATGTTAAGGTTCACGGAAGTTTCGGGTCACTATTACACGTTTTATGAAATGGGGAGCTTTTGTACTCAAGTGGGCCCCATATATTTTCTCAAGCCCAATGGATGAGTGACAAGTGTCACTCATCCATTGCCCATTGAGATTGCGTTCATGCACTTCACCCATTTCCTTGTTCGTCCAAACCAAAGCCCGATCTCGCACAAACACCACCCCTTATCACCCCCTACCTTGATGACTGAGGGACAAAGACAGAGAGGGAGGTTGAGACTGAGACAATGAAGACGAAGATAGTGGCAGGTGGTGGCTGAGCCGTCGTGCACGGCTGAGAGAAGGTATGAATCGGTTTTGAGTTTTTGAATCCATTATTTCGATTAAGACATTATGGTTGATTTTGGGTGATTGAGAGACGTTTAGTAGGCTTGTAGGAAGATTAGGAGGGGCTTTGGACGGCAGAGGAAGGCTGAGACGCCTTGAGGGTAGCCGGGAAAAACAAGGAACATGAAGGGAGAAATTGAACGAGTGGTTTCAAAGGGTGTTTGATGGTTTTCTTCATACAATTAGGTTGCTAGGGTTGAGTTAAGAAAATTGGAATCAAAAGGGGAAGAAATGGACGAAAAATGAAGAGGGGATATCCCTAAACTGGTCACGCCGGTCCAGTTAGACTGGATGTATAGTGTTGAACCGGACCGACCGATTCGGACTGGTCTGGCCGAGGAAGAAGAAAACTGTTCACTAGCGCGTGGCTCCCACGCACAGCCCCTTTGGGCGCGTGAGCCACCTTTTGGGATGCTTCCAACACACGAAATCATCTATTTGATGTAACAAACATTTTGGGACTGGTTTCGTGTTGACCAGACATCGTTTCGATAGGTTTCGGGGTGTCCGAAGGTTTAGGATCGGGTTTTAAAATAGTTAAAATTCCAAAAAATTACGGAGCTTTAGTAAGGGGTTATTTAAGTAGTTAGTAACCCTATATTACGATTGGACAGGTTTGGAGGTCCTGGGGACAGTTTTTGCCCCGGTAAGGCTTTTTGGCACGCATATCGAGGCGGCAGCTCGGACGGTCTGTGAGTGAACTTTGTTTTTCTAAATTGATGCATGCATAACTGTTTTATATGCTTTTATGAATATGTTTTGTGATGCCATTAGTGCATTTGTGTGTGTTTACGTATTTGCACATATTTCGAGGTTTCAGCCTTATATGGTGCTTATACGGGTTTGTACTTCTACGATGGTTTAAATGAAATGGTTTTGGATTTAAAAAGGATAAACTCGGGCATGAGACCCATTTGGTTTTGTCTCGGGTATGTGGCCTTATTGATGACCTACGGGTCTAAGTCGTGGTACGGCGAGTGCTATGTGCACGACGATGGACGACACGACGCTCGCCTCTGGACTGGGATGTGTTCCTTCCGGAGAGGTCACGATGCACGAACCGTTGTCGAGCAACCACTGGAGGCTTGACTTTAGAGTGCTGACGGTTTAGGATATCGATCGGTGATGAATGCACCATGATCTAGTGGTGGTCCCGTCTGTTGATTTGTTCACGGCGACATATCGGGATTGAGGGCGGTCTTGGACGGATGGTTGCACGCATCACTATGATCGGAATCGTGACTGACCCTGAGATATCGAGTACGATGCCCATTTGAGTCATGAGTTCGGGTTTGAAGCCTAGTTGATTTACGGTTGTGATTTCGGGTTGGGGACCCTAAATGGATTTTCGGGTTCATGACGGTTTATGGGGAACGGGCATGAATCCTTTGAAAGGTTTTAAGATTTTTTTCGATATATATATATATATTCATATACCTTCCTTTATATGGATTGTCTCCTCCGGGAGGGTCATTGGCCTGGGTGGACCCTAGAGTAGTCACGGAGCACTAACTGAGTGGAGTCGCCCCCTTTGGGTACCTTACTCTCAGGAAGGCTTATGGATTGTAACCCCTAGGGATGGTCATTGATTTACGGACATTTACCTAGGTGGACCCTAGGGAGACTTGGGATTTGAGACCCTGGGTAGCACGCGTGTAGCTTTAGAAACCGTGACAGGATTGGTTATGTGATTTATATTACATGTTATATTATATGATCGGATTACTGGTTTTGGGCTGAGTCCCACATGGATTTGGGCAGTGGCCCATACGATTGGTTTCATTTATGATTTTGGGCCAAGGCCTTAATGGTTTGATAAATGGTTTTCGAATGCATGCATGCTTTTTAGTGAAGGGTACAAATGTCTTTTTGTGAAAATGTTTTTATAAACTCTTTGTTTTGTCCACTCACAGCTTTTAAATGTTTTGACTGCTCTTCAGGTTGATCGCGGATGCGGGC
Source organism: Prinsepia uniflora (assembly GCA_032719365.1). Lineage (NCBI taxonomy): Eukaryota > Viridiplantae > Streptophyta > Magnoliopsida > Rosales > Rosaceae > Prinsepia > Prinsepia uniflora. Next base: position 52,862,185 of record CM064872.1, on the reverse strand, counting down.
TGTAACAGAGACCGAGACATCACATACCTCCTCCAGATCCTGGCGTACTATGAAGCCCCGAGCGGGCTAAAGTCAGAATTTCCTTGTCTGACACTCCGTGTCAGACGGGATCAGGGTCGTTCTGCGTTAATCCCGGGGGGATTGGGACGGGCGCTGACAGAGAATGGTTGATTTATGGCAGCAAGGGAATCAACTAGTGTTTTTGGCATGGGTAAGGTATTCAGAAATGGATTTATGTCCCTTGGTGAGAGACATAAGTTGAAATCGAAGGTTTGTTGCATTGGCTAGGGACTGCTGGGAAAGGTTTTGAGAGGGACATTCCCATATGTCTCGAGAGGTGTTGAGTCCTACCACTTGGGATATAATGGATTCAGTGAGAGTGGCTCGTAGCATGCTAATCAAGGTTTGGTCAATTTGATACCACTGATTATAGGCAGGGTTTGGTAGAGGGACAATGGGAGAGGTGATAACAAACTCTGAAGTTTCATATCAAGGGGAAGAGACAGCAGGTCTTTGTGGTGGCAGTGTAGGTAGATGAGCAGGGTGCGTTCCATCTATGAAACGCCAGTAGTTATGGCCTATGAGGAAGGGTTTGATCTATGATTCCCAAAGGAGATAATTTTTCTCATTCAGTTTGGCAGGGACCAAGGTTGAAACATGATTAGGAGAGACTGAAGGGGAAGAGCGGGAATCGGTTGCCATAGTAGAAAGGAAGATTAGAGAGCAGCAACGAAGGATCGATTATGGTAGTTAGACTTAGAGATCTGATACCATGAAGATTTTGCTAGAATGTGTTGTTTTCATTCATAGCCAAAAGGTTGTATTTAAGGGAGAGATAACTGTGAATAGTTATATATCCTTATCTGTTTCTAGGACATAACTACCAAGAAACTGCCTACATAACTACCTTTGGGCAGTTGTTCATTGACTAATCTTATTTGTCCTAAACTGTTTACAAGTGTACAATTATAAGTATACTAATGAATCTGGCTAGGATGTACGACTAGGGTATTCTATCTAACAATCAATATAATTCAAAGTTCGCATCACATTTTCTCATTTAATACATAATATTAAATAAAAATAGGTGGGACTAATTAGTAAACTCTAGAGGAAAAGTTTTAGCCAAAAAAAAAATATATTCAACGTGATTGGATCTTCATAAATTGCACAATAAAGCAGCAATTAATCAACATCTACAATAAATCAAAGAAAACATTAGAATTCAACCTCAATTTTTTTTTTAAAAAAAAGAAACAAATATAAATGTGTTAAAAAGAAATCCATAAGAAAATTAAAAGGGGTCGTTTGATAATCATATCGTTTCTATTTCCAATTTCCCTTTTTGTGCATGGAACATGTAAAAAGTATTAGAGAGGTACAAAGACTAGAAACAGAATGGATACCAAAAGACCCCTATATAAACAACAAAAGCGAAAGAAGAAATGCAATTAGCTAGGATATCAATAAATTCATGTGACTAGTAGAGATCGAGAAAATATGCAGTGTGAGGATTTGATTTGTTTTGTCATTTTCTTTTTTTGATTCATCAAATTAACACAAGAAAACTAGAGTACCCTTGAGATGATGCTGATAAAGTCATTCACTAGTGGGGTAGAATTTCATGAATATGATTGATATCCATCACAGTAGGAAATGCTTCATATCCTTTAGACTCAAAATGCATTAGTTTCTTTGTAATGAATTTAACAACTGAAATTATAGAAATGAAGTGAAATTTATGAAATCAAAGAATAAGAGAAAAGAAATTTCGTACTAAGTTAAATAGAAGTATCCTTTCTTGGATCTTTTGCACCGTCGGCGATGGCGCGACAGATGGTGAAATGATTTGAACTCCTTTTAGTTTTCAAATGGATCATTGCTATCGCAGAAGATCTAGGTCACGAAATCCAAAACCAAGAAAGATTTAAGATAGTGATAAAGAAACAGTTGGCCTGTGAGTAAGCTGGGAGTGAGAAGTGGGAGTAGGAGAGAATAGAGTTGTGGTTGTCGTCGACATTGAAATTTCAGGAATCAAAGGTTTAAGAGTCTAGAGAAAGAGGAAGATGATGACGCCAATGTGTGTTTTGTTAATAATTGAGCTCAGGCATTTAAGAAGACGGAAGAACAACTGTAATGAGGAAGGTTTGAGAAGAAGTTTGTTTCAATAGCATAGGGAACAAAGTTGATTAAAGGTGGTTTTGGGTTGGGCTTTGGTAGATACCCACTAGATAGAGTTTCTGAGAAGTCCGAGATGTGGTGATGGATGCGTCTACCAGCGTCGACCGTCGCGATGGAGCTTCGATCGTTAGAGCTTGGAGGTGTTGGAGATGTTGAAGGGTGGGAGAGTGGACCATTGGAGGCTAGATGTGTTAGTGGGTGGAGAGTAGAGATGTTGAATGGTGGAGTGAGAATTGGCTATCAATTAGATTAAAATCTTTAAGCATGCTGGAAGTGTTGGAGGTTAGAGAGTAGAGATGTTGAAAGGTGGAGTGAGAAGTGGTTGTATTTTAGGTTAAACTCTTTAAGTATTTATATTAGGTCATTGTGAAACCCTAAAAGAATAAATACTTGTAAATGAGTTCGTGGGTTCATGGATTAGTAGGTTATGATCCAATAACCCTTTTAATAAATGGATTAATAGGTTACTAAATGGGTTCGTGGGTTGACCTGAAACTCACCTATTTAATAAAGGGGTTATAATGGATTGACCCAAGATTGACCAGAATTTTTATCGAGTTAGGTTAACACAAGTTAATTCCATGAGGGTTTCGAGTCAAGTATCAAGTCGTGTCAAAGTTTGTCACCGTTACCTAAACACAATTTTTTTTACAAGATACTATATGAAACACATTTTCCGTTTTCAAATGTCAGTTTTCCATCAAGTATAATGCGCAAAATTGTCATTTTGAACAAGTATTTGAGTTGGCTACTCAACATTTGAATTGGACCTCGTCTCCCTCAATACCTTGATTCTCAAACTCCTCAACCAGGAAAACATCGACATGGCAATCAACGTTGTTCAATTTCTTTAGAATTTGACCGTCGAGGATGTGTTAGATGAAAACTCAAGTCCATTATGGTTCTCGTTGATGTCTTAGTTGAGAACAACGTGCTCGAGTTTTTGGTTTAGAATTTGCATCAGTTGGAAGATTCAGAATTGGAAAAGAGTGTCGTCGTGTACACAACTCTCTCTGTAATGGCTCAGACTTTCAACAAGAGTAAAATTGGAAAAGTAAAAAAAAAGACCATTTTGCCTTTATAGGGTCAACAGTTGAATTTTTTACTAGGATAGTTTTTGGATATTCCGTAAGGGTCGTTGCGAAGGTCTCGGCGTCTTGAATACATCAATAGTCGGCATGCTAAAAATGGAGTTCAAACGGTTTTGTTTTGGGGTTAAATCAAGTAAGGGCATTTTAGTAATTTGTCAATAAGGGCAATTTGGTAATTTCTTTGGGAGATTTTCTATGGTTGATTTGAGATAATGAAAAGTGTCACTTATCTCATATGGGAGTGTTCAACCGACTTGGAATGGTTGGTATGGGTTTGTGATATTGTGTGTTGTTTGCCTGAGAGGGAAAGAAAGAAAGAAAACCTAAAGAGGGAGAAACATGAGAGAAGAGAAAGGAGAGAAAAACTAGAGAGAGAGGAAGAAAGGAAAAAAAGAAGGAAATGAGAGTGAGTTCAGACCCGAAAAACAGAGTGAGAACCCAAAAAAGAAAAAAAATTGGAGTTTGAGTTGCACGATCAAGTTTTGATTGGGAACCTTGGAAAGGAGTTCACTAACATCATATCTGAGTTTCTTTGACGTTAATAAGTTTGTTGGTTCGTGAGTTTGTACGTTGGGATATCCCAAACAACAAGAGTGTTAGACGGTTGAGAGGTTGGTGTACGATTTATGGGTAAGTTTCTTCAGTTTTGAATGTATGGATCCCTTCCTTACCTAATTCAGAGTAGATTGGACTAAAAAATAGTGAAAATGGTTGAGATTTGAGTGAACTAGGACCCAGACGGGTCGCCGGGTCCAGCGACCCGAAAACCAGGGAAACGAGCGAGGAAGATGATGAATAGTGTGGTGGTGCGGGGGCACCGCATGCAGCCACTTCTGGCAGTGCGTGGGGGCGTGTGCTAATGTATATCGGGATGCGGTCAACCTATTTTTCAATTCTTTCGATGTTACAGACATTTTGTCGCAGGTTTCAAGGAAATCATACACCGTCTCGGGGTAGTTTTGGGTGTCCAAAGTGAGTAGTTAATGTTAGAAAATTAATATTAAATTCCCAGGAGTTAGGGTTTCTACTAGCAGGTTACCTGAGGGTTCGCAGGACATTAATAACCTAGTATTATGATTTTGGACAAGAGACTTAACCCCCTGAGTCAGCGAGTAACGTTTGAAACATGGATAAATGGCGGAATTGAATTGTGAGTGGACATTTATTTTTATTATAATATTATGCATGCGTATTTATGTATTTTAATGGTTTTCCTATGTGTTTTTGGTGGTAATTGATTGATTGGGATTTTTATATGATTTTTGGCTGTTTTATGGAAATTACTTTATTGCATGTTTTACTTGATTCCCTTTGGATTATGTTCTCGGATTTGTCTTAGCTTATGGGTTTTGGTTACTGTTGAAGCGTTAAATGTTCCAACTGTCGATTACTCGTTGCCAATCACCAAATGACGCATGTCCCTCTTGTGACCTGTCAACTCAAGTGGATCGCGGGTTTCCGTTAGTACGGGCACCGGTGTGGTGCCAGCCTAAGGCTATCCGACGATCAAGTCAGTTACCTTGTTCGTAAGAGGAAATAGTAAATGGTAAATGGTAAGTTTGGTAGAGTAATAGTGAATAGTCAATCTTAGTTACCTTTATTGGGAAATGTGTACCCCTTATGTATGGGTAGGTGAGATGTTCAATTCCCAAAGTTCCGATGTGGGACAAAACGCTCCTCGATTTACGTGTTACGTAGATCGATGGTGGATACGCTTCCACGTGGCATCCCGCATTGGGCTCGGTGTTAGGGCTGTTGTAAGTATGGTAGTTTTGGGCCTTGAACGGAGTTTGGGTTTTAAGTATACGGCCCAGTGGGTCTGGTCAGATATGGTGTCAACAGTTACTAATACGCTAAAACTGAGCATTAAAGTAAACACAAAGTCACACTTAACACTTAATAAAAACATATGCAAATTAAAACCCTTTTTTGTAGATTGTAGCATTAATAAGTAGGGATCGTTTTTAACCGGGGATTGAGGGTACATAAGTATGATTATCGTTTGATTAATTAATAAGGGAGGTAGTTGATTGTTTCTATTATCCTACGTGATTAACTAACCTAATCTAATCTAATATAACCTAATTTATTATTTACATGGTCAGCTTATCTTTAACCTAACTCATTCATGATTGTATTAACTTCAACCTACGTAATCCTATAATCATAATCTTACGAGTTACTTGCATATTCTCTTAAGTACGTGCCTGGGCCTCCCGACGACACTTTCGACGACACTTTCATATAGCTAATATTCAAGCATAAGAAATAACTACAAGGTAAAGATGTCGTGTTACATTTTTTCTCTTTGAAGCTCCCTATGGATACGAAGTGAGTGGGCACTCTTTGGTGGGACAAGCGATGGCTCCTCAGCTTAGTCACGAATGAAGGTGTAGAAGGTGGAGTATGGTGTAATTATTCTTACACTTGAAATCTTGAATATAATGAAAGGGGAAAATTGGTTGAGTAGAGTTTTGGTACAAAGAATGAGCGACCCCTTACAAATAGCCTAAACCTCTTTATTTATAGGAGAAAATTAATCCACAAATAAATAGGAGTTTACAATTTAATTCTAAAAGGAAAAGGTTTCCTAAATATATAAGAAAACTAAATAAAAACATTTCCTACAAGTAAAATGGGTGAAAATAATAAAATAAAAGGATATAGTATTGAAATTCTAATACAAAATGGAGAATAGGTGTGAAAACAACTTGAATTAATCATAAAAATAACCTAAAAGTCGGAATTAAAGCCTCATGATCAAATTCGGTGGTCATCCATCGAAACAAGTGGTCAAATTTGGTAGGAAGCCTTCGGTCAACACCCAGTCAACTCGGTTCAACAGCGCTGAAGCAAGGACTGATGGTTCAATGGACGTTCCCCGAACAGAGCTTAAGAAATTCTGGGTCAACACCCAGTCAACGCGCAAACCTCTGGTGGCGTCATCTGTGAATGCATGTTGAAGTAAGTTGCAAAGGTTCAAGAAGTGCAAGCCGAAATGGAGTATCAGACTTCGGTAGGCGCTGGCTGAGTGAAATTTGAGCTGCCATTTAGGATTCGGTAGGCACCTACCGAATTCTGTTAAACTTTTTGGTGGCCTTATTTCATTCTATCATAACTTCTTTTATATAACTCCGATTGAGGTGATTCTTTCGCCTAAATTCTCGTATTTCCATGCTTTATCCAAATCTGCACAATTCTAAAAAAAATATATGTTATTTTCTCCTATTTTTTGGTATTTAAACATTAAAAGTTAAGCATAAAGAGTATAAAATGATGCTTAATTCAGGGCTTATCAAATACCCCCACACTTAGACTTTGCTAGTCCCTAGAAAATACCAAAACAAACTAAGGCTTTGAAACTCATTTTTCTTCATTTTTTTTTCTAAAAATAAAAAACTATAAGCTCTTAACCATTTGTCTCAAATTGTATCAACCTTAGTATAGCCTTAAAGATTTACACTAAGAAGCTATATAGCTATGGAATTCAAAGCTAATGCATCATAACAAAATGCCTTGACAAGTAAGACAATGAGTAAACTTGGTGAAATATATCTCAACATGAATAAAAAAAGTATGAATCAAATCACAAGATAAGCACTCATGATTTCCACTCAATATGTATAGGGTTTGTGTTTGCACTCAAGGTATTTGAGAAAGATGCTCACATAAAAGAAAGTAAGTTAATTCATAAAAAATTCATACATAAACCATAAGAAAGTAAACATACTTGCATAAATGAACCAAAACCATAAGCTTACTCAAGTGACATACTCAACTAATCAAAAGTTACACATCTCGAGGATCATAAGGTCTTAATTTAAGGTTGTAATGGGGTTAGGTGTAGAGGCAAAACTTTTTAGGATAGTGGTGTTAAATTTTGTTCCAAGACTCACCAAAGGCTCCATCACACAGGCATAAGTGTTTTCCATAGTTATAGGCCAAGTAGCAACTTGTTGGGGGTTAATCTTCGTTCTCAACATCTTTCAAACTTGTAATTAGGGCAAGGGGCCGATATTCTTCATTGTAGGCCTCCAATATTTATTGTTCCAAATCGCAAGTATAGGGGACTTTGCTCAAACTCAAAACTTAGCACCACATTGAACTTTTGTTCTTGATTGTATTTTTTTTTCATCATTTTTTCTTGTTCTTTTTTTTTCTTTTGAGTGGTAATGCAATGAATACAAACATAGTTTGAGAAAGTCATTCCCTACACTTACATATAAGTCTTCATTCATCAAATCACTTTCTTGTATCTCACACCATCTTTATGTTCTTCAACCAAGTCCAAAGAACAAGGGTAAAAGATGTCTTATACTAGGCTTATGCGAATAGATGTTTAGGGTGATGAAAGAAAGGCTTAATGTACGCTCAAAGTGATTAAACTAGGGGATCACACTTGTGTGATCAAGTAGGGCTTGAATATTTGGATAATTGGTATTGACCTTATTGCCTTAATCATGCCCAAAATCAGAGAGTTTATTGACTTAAAAGCTTTGAAAATCACAAAGAATAAGTTCTAGTACTCTAAAGTTCATTAAAAGCTATGACCAGTAGTTATGAGGCATATGTACTTCAATTTAAACAAAGAACTCCTATAAATCACTCAAAAAAGAAGTATATAAGGCTCTAAAACTCACATAGGGTTCATATTATTCATACAAATCTTAACATGCTTGTTCTGTACTAGTTTAACATGCATCATCTACTACAAGTCATAAACATTTAATCATAAACTATTAACAAATGAATTCAAGTTGTAGTGATGATCTTTTAACCATGTTATCTTCGTTTATCTGTCATTCTTATCATTTTCATGTTAAAAGGCATCCTAAAACTCATTAAAAACGCTAAGTTAACGAAAGACTTAAGACTAAAGACTAAAATGCACGAAAAGCTTTTTGGGTTTTTGTTGTTTTTCAAATTTTTTCTTTGATTTTTGAAATAAGATTTTTTTTTGTTTTGTTCAAAATAAGACTCGACAAAGTATGAAAATATGTATATATGTTCATTTATGTATATTTTCATATACAAGTATGAAAATATGTACACATATAATATTTACATTACGAACATATATACATAAACAAAATTATACAAGAGATGATTTCAATCCCCGACAACGGGGTCAAAAATTGATACGCTACAACTAAGCATTAAGGTAAACACAAAGCCACACTCACCACTTAATAAAAACATATGTAAATTAAAACCTTTATTTTTGTAGATTGTAGCATTGATAAGTAAGGATCATTCTTAACCGGGGATTGAGGGTACCTAAACATGATTATCATTTGATTAATTAATAAGGGAGGTAGTTGATTGTTTCTATTATTCTACGTGATTAACTAATCTAATCTAATCTAATCTAATCTAATATAACCTAATTTATTATTTACATGCTCAACTCATCTTTAACCTAACTCATTCATGATTGTATTAACTTCAACCTATGTAATCCTATAATCTTAATCTTACGAGTTACTTGCATATTCTCTTAAGTACGTGCCCGGGGCTCCTGACTACACTTTCAATGACCTAAACTCAGGGCTCCTTATATCTAGTCAAGCATTAAGAGCGAACACACAAACATAACAAAAACTAGAATCATAGAACACATAGAATGTTGAAACAATACAAATCATAAAGCCAAGAATATTGTTAGAAATCAATTCATATAGCCAATAATCAAGCATAAGAAATAACTACAAGGTAAAGATGTCGTGTTACACTTTTTCTCTTCGGGGCTCCCTATGGATACAAAGTGATGGACACTCTTTGGTGAGACAAGCGAGGGCTCCTCAACTTAGTCACAGATGAAGGTGTAGAAGGTGGAGTATGGTGTAATTATTTTTACACTTGAAATCTTGAATATAATGAAAGGGGAAAATTGGTTGAGCAGAGTTTTTGTAAAAAAAAATGAGTGACCCCTTACAAATAGCCTAAACCTCTCTATTTATAGGAGAAAATTAATCTCCAAATAAATAGGAGTTTACAATTTAATTCTAAAAGGAAACGGTTTCCTAAATATATAAGAAAACTAATTAAGTAAAAGGGGTGAGCAAAATAAAACAAAAGGAAATAGGATTGAAATCCTAATACAAAATTGAGAATAGGTGTGAAAACAACTTGAATTAATCCTAAAAATAACCTAAAAGTCGGAATTAAAGCCTCAAGATCAAATTCGGTGGTCAACCACTGAAACAAGTGGTCAAAGTTGGTAGGAAGCCTTCGGTCAACATCCAGTCAACTCGGTTCAACATCACTGGAGCAAGGACTGATGGTTCAGTGGACGTTCCTCGAATAGAGCTTAAGAAATTCAGGGTCAACACCCAATCAACGTGCAAACCTTTGGTGGCGTCATCGATGAACGCACGCCTAAGTAAGCTGTAAGGGTTCAGGAAACGCACACCGAAATGGAGTATCAGACTTCGGCAGGCGCTGGCCGAGTGAAATTTGAGCTGCCATTTAGGATTCCATAGGCACTTATCGAATTCTGTTGAACTTTTTTGTGGCCTTATTTCATTCGATCATAACTTCTTCAATATAACTCCGATTGAGGTGATTTTTTCCCCTAAATTTTCGTATTTCCATTCTCTATCCAATTCTGCACAATTCTCACAAAATAAGTTATTTTCTCCTATTATTTGGTATTTAAACATTAAAATTTAATCATAAAGGATATAAAATGACGCTTAATTCAATTCTTATCAGTTACGTATGGTTAAAGTGTGTTTGGCGATGTTTGTGATGGGGAATAATTATGATGTGGGGTTGTTATGATTATTTCTAAAATGTGGATTTGATTATGAAATTGATGTGTGATATAAATGTGTGATTCCTCGATATCCATGTATTGTGATATGAACGACGTATGTGTGAATAACCCTCCTCGGGATGCGTGTTGATTGGTTGAGTAGTCTCTGACGTCGAGCAGGGCACCAATTCCTGAGACTGGTATTATGATGACTCAGACGTCGAGTTGAGCTCTAGTTATTATGTCAGTTCTCACTTCGACGTCAAGCTGGGCTCTAGTTCCCTAGTGGATTGCCTACTGGTAGTGCCGATGATATGATGATGTGACTTATAGGCATTGAGGAGGGGGTTGGTTGTGTGTTTTTGATATGATTGTTTAGTATGATTGGTTATTGTGACTGTGATGTGTTGGTATGTCTTATATTAGCTAGTTTTACGAATAAATTTTGGATTTCTGTTATTGGTTTGTATTTTGAAGTTCATGATTCGTGTTTTGAGATTTAATAATTTTTCGTATGCATGCATAGTTTTACAAAACAAAGGGTTTGAATGTATCTGTTTCAAATAAGGTTTTTCAAAGGTTATTTTCGTCCACTCACATTTTTATGGACTTTACTTACCCTCCAGGGAGTGGCACGGCAACGAGGACCTGTCTAAGAGCGAAGACATAAGTAAACTTTTTGGTGTATCTATGAACCCTTAGGATAAAAGTCCTGTGTTTTGAGTCATATTATAAATGTATGCTTTGTATATAGCGACATGTATTAATGTATACTTATCCTTTGTCTGACAGTTAGATATTTTTGTGGTTATTATATAATTTTTTGAGAATATTCTTAATGTTTGAGTAGTGATTGTCAGACGGGAGCCGAAACCCTCATGTTTGTCTAGTTTTCTCGGAAGGGGTCCTGCTACTCGCGATGATCAATAATTTAATCAAGGTGAAGCTTGCATTTGCCAAATTCTTGATGATACTATTGTAGTGTAGCTTGGTGAATCAGAAGAAGTTAGGGCAGATGAAGTTGGCGATACTTTATATAAGTCTAAGGATCCCAAGACTTCTAATGAGAACAAGATGTTGGAGAATTTTTGTTTGTTGACTAGTAGGTCAGACCTGACAACTCCAGAGTCACTCGGGGGATGAGATAGCTCCTTGGTCATGTGAACGAGGTGGTCGGATTCCTCCCATGATGATGGAAGGTTTCTTCAAGTGTGAGTCCCGGAGTCCTTCCATGGGAGTGGGTTCTTCTTCACCTCATATTGAAAGTACCTAAGTGGAAATAAGATAAAGAGAAAGAAAAGAGAAAGGGATATCAAGTTTGGGATGCCGGTGTAGTTCTGACAACTGATCTTCGATGCCTAAATCAGCATGTGTTTAGAGAAAAGGCAGAAAATAGGTGTTTAGTGAGAGAAAATATTTTGGTATAATTTACTTTCCTACTTGAAGTTAGAAACATTGTGTGGAAGCGGGAGAGTATTTATAAGGAAAGAAAATGGAGTACTACCTCCTATGTTCGAGCAGTGGTATCAGTTGCAAGATAGTGGTATCAGTCACGGGGTAGAGTGGTACCAGTAGCGGGACAGTGATACCACATGTCTAGAAACTTATGCCACTAAGGAGGCCAACAGATGAGTGACACTTGGTCTTGGAAATTGGAGCCTCTCTACAACAAGTCTCCTATGATAGTGTGACATGAGCTTTTGAGGCAAGATCTTCTGCACTGTGGAAAATTTGAAAAATGCTCTTTACTTTACGGCTGGGGTGATACAGTACCAATAATTGGACACTACCTTGGTCGATGGTTGAGTACTACCTTGGTGGGTGTGGTACCGTTGGCTGAGTGCTACCTTGGAGGCATAGTACCTCTGGATGAGCGCTACTCTTGGTGTATGAGCGTTACCCTGCTAGGTGTCATACTACTATCTGAGTGCTACAATAGTAATCAGCACCTTTGGTCCTCTTGAGCTTGGGCCTGAAGTGGGCTTAATGACCTTGGGTTTGTGGTCGGTCTTCTTATTGGACTGTAGGGCTTATCTTTTAATGAGTCTTGACCATGTTATATCAGGTACTATCTATTAGATTCGGCTTAGCATATGTCGGCTATCAACAAGAGTCCCCCAATTCCCTAGTCGAGAGTCAAATCTCAAGTCAGAAGTTGATCTTCTGCCGCTTCTGAGCCAAATCTGGTACAACTCGGTACCAGTCAACACATAAGATCTTAGTACCACTTATTAGGTGCTACCAGAGGTGGTAAGTCCCCTAGTCTCTTCAACTCCCAAGCCGAGTTTGACTTGTGAATTTGGGCAGTTGTAGGGATACCGTTCACCATCGGCTATAGGTTGCAAACAAGTTTTCCAGTCCTCTCAATTGTGTACAGAGAAATAGAGAAGGTTGTAGAGGTAGAGTTCACCATCGATTGTATCTTGTAGAGATGTCCCCAGTCCTCTCAACTATGTACAGAGAAATAGAGAAAGTTGTGGAGGTGATGATGACTAGAGCGCATCATTGCTCGGAAAAGAGTGATAACATAGACTATACAGGGTGGATAGGACCCTAAGGAGGTATTGGACATTCCAATAGCATGGGTAAAGTGCAACACAAAGGAGACTGTGATAGTAGGGTGGAAGTGGTATTGACAGGACTCCTCCCTAAATAAAGGAAATCCTGATCCTATCTGACAGATAACCCAAATACTCAAAAAGGAACTCAGGGTAACCCATAAGGATAAAAGTTCATTGCTATCAGATAAGGGATATTTTACAAAACCATTTACATAGCAAAAGTACAAAGACAAATACAATGCAAAAGTCCATTCCTACCCTAGTATGTTGTAGAGCGCGCAAAAACTAGTCTATGCCTATGATCACCAAGTAAATCCTCATCGACATGTCACAGCCTGGAGGATAAACGACAAACCAAAACAAGTTGTGAGTGGACGAAAGAAATGTTTTAAAACAAGGTTAAAAGGAAGCCATTATACACTCTCCGCTTAAAAAATATGCATGCATATAGAAAGATTCCTTTAATTTGATAAAAAAAAAAGTAATATAAGATATCATAAAACAAGGAAATGATCAGTAATAGAAAACACCAATCACACACTGGGTCAACTCATCCTTGATATCTGTAACTATCATAGCACTAACCACCTATGGATAGAATATCTGGGTGTCAACCACATGACTCAACCACTCAGGGATACAACATCTAATGACCGTCTAGAGATATTGCATCTGGACATAAGACAGATTCGAGGAGGGTTGCTTGTCACATCATAGTCCACACATACATATAGATATATCCACATTCAGAAATTACCACATCAAGTAACCACATATGTAAGTCATATCAAAACGAAAATCCAAAACCATGTTCAAATTCGGGCCTAAGCCCAAAACACGAGACCAAAACCTTGTAAAACGTGTAATTCAGATAACCTGTAAATACACTCAAAAAAACATATATAAATCATGGCCAATCAAGCACCATCAAAATCACATATAAAACACATCAAAATTATCAAATATGCATGCACGTTATTTCAAAGAAAAAAAAATCCACTCATAGTGCGTGTTCGCTGATTATTCCCATTCCAGACGTTCCTCGTTGTCTCCGTGGGTTCTATCTCCTGTCCAAAAAAAATACAATTATAGGTTACAGAAGTCCCAAGAACTCTCAAGTAACCCCTAGTACAAAGCCTAACTCATGGGAATTTCATATAAATTTTTAAACATTAACTACGCACTTCAGACACCCAAAACTATCCCGAGACGGTGTCTGATTGACTCAAAACATGCACCAAAATATCTATAACACTAAAAAGAGTGAAAATTCATGTTGGGGTATCCCTAAATTTGTTGGAACATGCCCCCACACACTGCCAGAAGTGGCTGGGTGTGGTGCTGCCAGCTACAATGCCAACTACAATGTTGTCTTCCTCACCCGTTTTCTAGTTTTCGGGTCGCCCGACCCGGCGACTTGACCCGATCCTAACTTCTAGGTTTTTCATCCTTTTTCACTCGTTATTCGTCCCAAATACTATAAATCATACCAGGAAAGGATCTATAACTTGAAAATAAACAAAAAACTCACCTAAAACTATCACCTAACTCTTAATATTCAGCTAAACTCTTCTTTGGTTAAAGAAATAGTGGTTTATTAGGATTGTAGGAACTCCAAGAAGATGATAGCAACCTTGTTTCCAAGGTTCCCAATCGAGAACTGGGTTGAGCAACCCCAAACCTAAAACTTCGTTCTTGGGTTCACCCTCAATTTTCCCTCTCAGTCTGAGTTCCACACCTCCCTTCTTCTTCTTTTTTCTTTCATTCTCCCCTTACTCTTCTATCTTTTCATTTTTTTTCTCTCCTACCCTTCTCCTCTTCGGTTTTTTTTCTTTTTTCTTCTTTTCCTCTCTCGACCGAGCACCCATAAAACAAACAATAACACTTAGTACACACACACACACACACACACACACACACACACACACACACACACACACACACACACACACACACACACACACACACACACACACACACACACCTAATACCTAAAGCAAAGCACACATCCCTAAGTGATAAGGGTGTCACCTCCTTCAAAAACCCATAAGAAAAATCTCCCAATGGAAATTACTAAAATACCCCTACTAGCTAAATTACCAAAGTGCCCTTACTCAATTTAACCCCAAAACGAATTCGTCCGAACTCTGTTTTCAGCATGCTGCCTGTTGACGTACTCAGGAGGTCGAGACCTTACAACGACCTTCATGACATGTCCAAAAACTCTCTTGGTCAAAAATTCAACCATAAACCCTAAATGGGCAAAACAGTCAATAACCACAAAAAGTTACTATATTACAATATACCATGTTCCGAATAGTTACAATCTACCCCCATAAAAGAAAATTTTGTCCTCAAAATTTATAAAAATAAGTATGGATACTATGTTTGCATTAACGCTTTAGGTTCCCACGTAGCTTCTTCCACAGTACCTTCACCTGAGGGATAGTCTTATGACGAAGTACCTTCTCTTTTTGGTCCAAGATCTGTACAGGTTGTTCTTCAAAGCTCAAGTCTTCCTAAGTTCAATGGGCTGCTATCCCAAAACATGTGATGCATATGGCACATACTTCCTGAGCATGGAGACATGAAACACATCATGAACTTGGGAAAGTTCTAGGGTAACACCAAACGATATGCTACTGAACCTATTCCTTCTGTAATCACATATGACCGGATATAACAGGACTCAATTTCTCATGCCTGCCAAATCTTACAATTCCTTTCCAAGGAGATAACTTCAAGAAAACTTGAACTCCTACTGCAAATTCCAAGTACCGAGTTCGTCGATCAGCATAAATTTTTTGACGATCTTGCGCAGCTTTCAACTGTTCCTGAACAACCTTGACTTTTTCTTCTAGCTCATCTACAACCTTAGGAGTCAAAAATCTCCTTTCACCCACTTCCGTCCAACAGAAGGGTGTTCTACACAGGGCCATCTTAATGCTAGATTGATAACTGTTATTATAAGAAAACTCCATCAGTGTTAAATAAGTATCCCAATTACCCTGAAACTGTAGAACACACGCGCTCATTATATCCTCCAAAATCTGGATAGTTTGTTCAGACTGGCCATCTGTCTGAAGGTGGAAGGCGGTACAAAAATGCAGCTTTGTTCCAAACACTTCCTGCAAGCTCTTCCAAAACCGACATGTAAACCTCGAATCTCTATCCGACAATATCGATATTGGAGTTCCATGTAACCTTACAATCTCATCAACAAACAATCTGGCATACTGATTGATAGGTCATAATTTATGCATGTTTTATCTATGTTTTCATACCCTTTTACGTTTGTTTTGTTAATATTTCGTTCTATGAAATTGGAGAAAATAATATGTTTTGTGAGAAATGTGTAGATCAAATAGATCTTGGAATTATGAGAATTTTTGCGAAAGAATCACCTAAATCGGAGTTGAAACGAAGAAGTTATGAAGGAAAGAAGATTGCATAGGAAGGCTCTGCAACTTTAATTCCAGATTTTCCTCATTTTTAGGCTAATTTCAAGTTCCTTCCACATTTATTCTCCATATTGTATAGGGATTTTAGTCCTATTTCCTTTTGTATTCTTATTTTTAATTCCTTCACTTGTAGGAAAGGTTTTAATTAGATTTCTTAATTAATTAGGAAGCCTTTTTCTTATAGAATTTAATTAAAAACTCTTATTTTTTAAGAGGATTACTTATTCTCTTATAAATAGGGGCATTAGGGTTTATTGTAGGGGGCCGAATTTAACTTCCTAGGTCCCAAAAACTCTGTCAAAATTCATACTCAATTTATATACATAGTTAGCCACATTTTATAATTGTTTTTATGCTTTTGGATTCAAGCTTGTACTAAGGAAGACGTGAGGCTTGGGAGAAGAAGAGTGTTTGAGCCCCTTTTCCTACTGCTTGCTATTCTTTAGTATTTGTGTTTATTTATTCTTTTATCATTTTATGTTTCTTATGCATTTAATTATGTTATTTGTTTATTCAATAATGTTTGAGTAGTGTAATTAGGGCTAGGGTTACTTGAAGCCCTAGCCATGTTAGTTCGTGTTTGATTTCTGGCTCTTGATTATGATTGTTATGTATGCCTGGATTTGTTGGATTACTGCGCTTCATGAACTCAATTTATGCTTATAAGCTTAGCTACCTTATTTTTGTATAATTGTCGATATAATTGCTTGACGGATCACCTCGATGTTTGCGTTCACCCTGCAATTTATAGCATCACGTTTAAGAGGGGGAATCTTATTCGTAATCTAAACTCATGACTTCCTAGGTCTGCACATCACTTTTCTAGGGACAGTATAGTGTCATTAAATCTTCTTCATGTTTCATGCATTATCACGCACCATCGGTAATAGTTGTTTAAGGGCGGGCACATCACGCTTAAACATGCAATCTAAGAGAAGATAATATGTGTAGGGCGAACCTTAGCCGGATCCCTGCACGGGCACTTAATTCAGATACATGCATAGTAATCTAGTCAAGGAAATCTAACAGAACTATAATTAGTAAAGGTGGATAGAAACCCTAACTCGACTTAGTTAGTTAATTTTAGTTAATTTACTTACATTCATTCAACGTGACAACCCCCCATATTTGCATTTTAATTACTCCACTTAAGTCAATTGAGTTAAATAGAATTGGATATCATTGAGCAAGTTTTAGTGGGATCGAACTTTGCTTGCATCTATACTATCTATCTATACGTCTTGTGCGCTTGCAAAGTTTATTACACGTAGAGTTTTTTCCTAGTACATCTTTTGTACTTGGTAAAATTTCTATCACTGATCCATGTGAAAATTTTCCCGTACTAGAAGAAAATGAGCTGATTTAGTCAACCTATCCACAATCACCCAAACTCTATCAGACCCTTTCTGTGTTCGTGGAAGTTTACAAACAAAATCCATCGTTACATGGTCTCACTTCCACTTTGGAATCAACAATGACTGTAACGCTCCACATGACTTCTACCTCTCAGCCTTTACTTGCTGACAAATTAAACACCTACTCACATACCTTGCTATTTTACGCTTCATATCAGCCCACCAATAGTGTTTTCAGAGAGTACGATACATCTTGGTTCCACCAGGATGCATCACATAGGCTGAACTATGAGCCTCCTTTATAATCTTCTTCTTTAGTTCCTCATCTTCGGGTACACATAACTGGCCCTATTTCTGTAAAGCTCCATCATCAGTAAGTGTAAAGTCTTGCCTATCCCCTACTTTCACATCCATTCTGATAATGCACAAAGTAGGATCCAAGAACTGTACCTAAATGATCCGATCAATCAAAATCGGCCTCACATGGAAGCTGGCAAGAAGTATCCCATATTCACCAATTCCAAACTCAACTCCTATCTTCTTAAACTTCAACTGGAGTGGTGACAAGACCCGTCTCAATCCCCTTGGATTATCGTGGGATGTGCCTGCTCCCATCTAACACCGTGTGTCAGACCATGGATAAACGCGTCACCCACTCGGGGTCCATCAGAGTACACCAGGATCGGTGGTGGCATGTGATGTCTCGAGCTCTGCTACAGCCCGCATCCGCTATCAACCTGAAGGGTATTAAAACCATAAAAGCTGTGAGTGGACAAAACAAAAGTTTATCAAACTCATTTATATCGAAAATACATTTATACCCTTCACGTAAAAGCATGCATGCATCAGAAAACCGTTATTTCAAACACTTCCTTAGAAGCAATACGTATTACTTCCCAAATAAAAACACAGTGAAAAATGCTTCTCAACCGATGCCATCATCTTAGTAGGGTTTCATCCCAAAACTAGAAAACACACAAATAGAACCTCAGCCCAAATCATAGAACACGCGGGAACACATTCCATGGGAACTAATCCTAATATCAGTCACGATTCTCATCCTAGCACATGTGCATATAGCTCAGGATCGCTCACAATCTTAGCATGTCGCCATGAACACATCACTCGTGAACTCATCGTCGATCGATCTTAGAATATCTCATTAGCACTCTTAAGTCGAGCCTCCCTCAGTCATTGCTTCCCGCGGCTGCTCGACAGCAGGAAGTGCACCATGACCTCTTCGGAAGGAACACATCGCAGTCCGGAGGCGAGCGTCGTAACACCCGGGACGAATCCGAATGTTATTATCATACATACGACCTCAAACACAGAACATCACCAAAAAAGTCACAGCTCGAAAATCCAGTGTCCTACGACACTTCACATCCCAGGATTCCTCGAATCCTATCAAGTCCACAACTGGGTCTCATGCCCGAAATATCTTTCATAAAACTCATAACTGGGTCACTGCCCGACTTATCTCACGTTTGACTATACTCTAAGTCAAACCTCAAATCAATGGGGTCATACTCTCGAAAGATATTTCCAAGCACAAAAATCATTTCTCATTTCCAAAATATTTTCCAATTATCCTTGACTTCATGCTAAGTGGCCTTTCAAATGGGTCTCAAGCCCGAATCTCGATTTCATGCGTCCCCGTGAAATCCTCAGAAAACCGTAAATCAGTTCCTCAGTTTCACTCATCTCCGTGAAACCTTCGGAATCACACAAAACTCATGCACGTAGCATACTCGGTGGAATCTCAAACAACAGACAAAACAGAAATCTCGAACTACGTGCAATAACACATTTTCCTTCGAAAATGCCCAACAGATCATATTTAAATCATAGGCACTCATGGCATCTCAAAACATTTTCATAACACATATAAAGCATTTATGCATGCATCAAATTCATAAAATAAAGTGCACTCACAGACCGTCCAAGCGGCACCTCGATACGCGTGCCTTAAGCCTCTCCGGCTAAATCACCGTCACCGGGATTCCCAAACCTTCCAATTCACACCGGAAGGTCACTAACTACTTCAAATAGGCTAACAATGAATCCCGTAATTTTTTCTGGATTTTTAAACGTATTTAAAATAGACCCTAAACCTTCGGACACCTAAAATTGCCAGGTAACGGTGTATGATCGACTCGAAACTTATGCGAAAATGTTCGTTACATCGAAAGGACCAAATCACATGTTGACCATGACCCCCTAACTATGCCCCACGCCCCCCATGCATGGTCGCAAGCGACTGCCCGTGAAGCCTGCGCGCTAGGCTCAGGGTCATCTACAACCTTTGTCGAACCGGTCCAGACCCGGATCTCTTGTTTTTGGTTCGACCGGATCGGAAAACTGTCGAGACCAGTTCTCCCTCGAATCTCAACCATTTTCGACCCAGTTCATTCCTATAGGTTCGTCTAGCCCTACCCTATCGACCCACGGACTCAAAAACATGAAACAAGGCCAAGAATTTACCTTCCATGATTGATCTTCACGACCCAGTTTTCCGGTCGTCTATCTGGACTGCTCAGCCATCAACCTCCATCCAAAATCGTTTCTACACGTTCGTACAAAACAAAAAAACACCCCCAACCATCAGAAAACATCCTCGACATGCAAATCAGGAAATTCGAATTTCAAAATTAAAAGGTGGTTTCGGGTTACCTGTTTCCCGTGATCCCTCCGCCGTCCATGGCGGCTCAGCCACCTCTACACCGTCACAGTCTCACCCTTAGCCTCGTTCTCATTCTCACAGGGTTCCTCAAGTAGATGATGGGGGTGAGGATGGATTGAAAATGGGGAAGGGTCTCGGTTTGGATCGAATGAAATGGGAAGGTGCAGATGCATGTATGTGTGTTAGGTGAGCAATGGATGGGTGACACTTTTCACTTATCCATTGGGCCTGTTCCAAAATATATGGGCCCACTTAATGACAAATGGTACTCGTCTCGTAAAACGTGCAATAATACATCGGAACTTCCATGAACCGTAACTTTCCCCTCGAATGTTTGATTTCAACGTGCCACCTTTTTACGGACTCATATCT
Source organism: Prinsepia uniflora (assembly GCA_032719365.1). Taxonomy (NCBI): domain Eukaryota; kingdom Viridiplantae; phylum Streptophyta; class Magnoliopsida; order Rosales; family Rosaceae; genus Prinsepia; species Prinsepia uniflora. The sequence goes on along the minus strand of CM064872.1, from coordinate 52,841,724 downwards.
ACTTGATCTACGTAACAGTCCTCGATCCACGTGCATTAGACTTCTCGGGCTAAAAGTTAACTTTTTGCCCTCGTCTAGGGGTAAAATCGTAATTTCATTCTTAACGTCCGATAATCCTCGACTAATCCCCGATTAGCGTCTCTAATCCATAATTAATTCTTAATTAATCCCAAGAATTTGTGACAGGTCGTTACAAACTTCCTTCCTTAAAAAATTTCATCCTCGAAATTCAAACAGACCCAAATCCACAACTAAATCGTAGAAATCCAATCCTGCCTCCAACTCTGGCACTCTCGTGTAAATGTACACGTCCGACACAACCACCGTACACGTCGGTACCCACTGTCACCGGAGCTTTCAAAGATCCAACTCAACTCTCGAGAAGCCACATGTCGATTCGCAAGTCTCACTCGAGACACCAACACCTGTCACTCGCTCTGACAGGTCTGCTAACTAAGCTGACATCAAAGTCGGCTTTTCAGCCTGACGACTCTTCTCATCCAATAATCGAAGCTGACATCTTTCCCATCATCCGACCAGCCAAACATCTGCTAAATCCTTCCGTCACATTGGCACAAATCTTTCCTCGCTGGCCATACTCAAATATGTGGCATTTATTGGTCTCAGTACTCATATCAGTTAACTCCCTCGGTACGTGTCGAAACACATTCGACATCTCAATCATCTTAGGTGTATCTAGGCCCCATCGAATACTTGCCTCAGTAGAGGTAATCATACAAATAACAACACTAGGGTTCCTCTAGCCCATATGGCCCTGAGCTCTTGACTCATATAATCACTGAACCCCCTCAGTCCACTCTGCTTGAGCACACAGTATTCGACGTCCATTAAACATTTCAATACGTTGAAACACATCTGATCATAATCCTCGTCAAATTGTCCTCATCGGATCCAATACGATTACTATCTCATGTCCATATAGGCCTCGATCCATTAGAAAAAACCTTTATCCTCTCTGATTACTCTCAACTCGACATACCGATTGACCATGGTCAATCCCATCGTCCAATGTGCACTACATACTGGTGCACCCCTATCATATCAATCATCAAGGCCCTACTCAGCCTGCTCAAGAACTGCACTCTAGCAACGTCCAACCACGTACCAATCCTACATTCTGGCTAAAAGTCACTAGACTAAACGTCCTCTCGAAGTCATCGTGGTCACCTGACCAACTCTAGAGATAATCCAGCTAGTTCACTAACCAATCTCATTCCTTGGTTTGTTCCAAAGCTCACCCGACTCATGTCACTAAGACGCACCAACTTAAATCTGTCAGTAACCAACCACCGTCCAACAACACTCCATATAATCGCTCCATCTGGAGTGGTAACAAACCTGCCAACCTTCTACTTGAGGTATCGGCTATTCATCTCTTCCTGATCGATACCCACGTATTGTCCTCATCTCACACTTATTCACATATCCAGCATATACTCATCCACCTATCCAAGGCAGATCATACACACATCACCATATCTGAGATAGATCAATATGCTTTCACATATCCAAATCCAAGATAGAGCAATACTCTTTCACATATCCAACCTCTATCTTGACATCTCACCAAATATTCCAAAAGATTCTTCAACTGTTTTACAATATGATTCTCCTCTGCTCCTAGCTTAGCATAATCAGCAGTACGATTCTCCCCGATGACGGCCAGACCTCGGTTTACTCGACCCACGATCGCCACAATCATCTCAATCATCTCGATCATCTTGATCGTCACCACATGACTCTATCCACTCGATCCTAGGTGGATCTATACTAGCTCTCCCTCAGTTAATGCAACATGCCTCATAATACCAATATGGGTCCATTACCTCAAACACTCGCTCGTCACATCCGGTGACGCTAAATACCATCTGCTCTTCAAGTCATTTAAATTTGACTCACAACCTAGGTGTTCGGCTCTTACACCCTCTTTAAAACCTTCAACTGTTATCCTACTCCCTGTCATCCCACCTAGGGAAGAATCAAGGAGAATCCAAGATAATGACATCAAAGTTCATCCTATGTCATCCTCCGGCACCAAGTACTATCTGCTAAAGGGCAGAAAATGAGAAGTCTCCTTCATCGACTTTGGAATCAAGAGAAGGTGCAACCATGTTAGAAGCATACCTATCTTTTCCGACCAACAACAACTGTTGATAATTACTGTAGTGACCCATTATATTTCTCACGGTCAGATTTCTCCTCAAACATGCTTATGTGCAGCTCAGGAGGTATGGTCAACCTCAGTCAACCAAAACCAATTCGCCATGGACTCTCAAGTCCTTAACTCATCCGGACATCGTCCTACCACTGGACTTCCTGGACTACCTCACGTGGATGGATTTCCATAAAAAATCTAACCCGTACCAACTTGCCTATTCGTTTTATAACATTTATGTGGGTACATTCATTCCGATTGGAATTTACTCAACTCAAGGATAAACCTCGCTTGTCCCCCGTATACTATTTATGGATGTGCACAAACAAAATCCAACAAGTAATCATCCCTCACTACTCATTCTCTATTGGGATTCCTCCCAATCACCACTTATCCAGGTATACCCCATGTCTCGCACTGAGCCACTCAGGATCCTCTCCATCCCCCTTAGTGCCTACCGAACTCACATGTTTGCCACTCTAGGGCACGTCTACCATACATGTCACAAACCAAGCCCTCATTGGTATTACATCACCTAGACACACTCAGTGTCATTCGGAACTATCTGATCAATATTGGATTCCATTCAACTCATCTGCGTCATCTCTCGCTTATCTCTGTCACCTCCACTGAGGTAGCGTGGCACACTCACCAACACCCAAAGTCCAATATCCCATTCTGCGATCGTACTCAGTCGTAACCTAGTCGAATCCAAAAATCAGTGTTCGTACTGTGCGTCACTCAGACACCTCCGTATCCTCGCTACGACTGACAGATCTCGATCGTCTCAATCATCACGGTAACACGAGCCTGTCCACTCGATAAGACTCGACTACGTCCATCGATAGCAGCGTCTGCCACAACCCCGTGCAGACCAGTCCCAGAAATGCTTCGCTATCGAGACTCTGTACTCATGCGGTCAACTCACTGCCGGCGCCAACCGCTCAATACGTATTATCCACCGATCGGTCCATCTCAAGAACCAGTCCACAAGTACCATACTCCTGGTAACTTGTCCAATCAATCTCCAACTAGGGTTATCACAGACCCGGCTGCTCACTGTAGCACATCCATCCTGACCGATCCATCGCTCTCGACTCCAAAAATTCGACATACTCCGACACTGGTATACAACCAACCAGTAATCACGATCTAAGGACCTCGTCCACTCGTAACTCTATGGCCTCCCGCCGTTGAGCCCAAAAGAACTTGGCATTACCTAGTGCCCATCATTGCTCAACCATGACCTGCTACACACATGGCTTACCATGCTACACAACATCTAGACCGCGGCGTCCTCTGCTAGGCGACATCCCTCCGGGATCCGACACACTGCAATGTGGCAACACATGCCAAAATGGGTAAAACATTCTTATTCCCAAACAGTCTCAACTAGGATCGTCACGACCTCCACTAATGTCACTTGGACACAATCCTCCATCTGATATGACCTTACCGTTGAACGGTCACAACTCCGTAATATCGTCATATTGGGACATCCACATCGACTTGGTAGATGGAACCTACCCGTAAGACTACGACTTTATGCCGTTAGATTCACATACACGACGATCCTACTCGGGATCCAACCTCGCTAGAACACGACATCCTGCGCCAATCGAATCCTAAACCATCACACCTCGTGCCAAACATAATCTAACTAGGGTTCGATTCCACTGAATCCCCATACTTTCACCCTAACTATTAGGTTGATGACAGGCTATTACCACTGTACAGACATCACATCCAGCACCTACGCGTCATTCTAAGAGCAGCCTAGCTCTGATACTACTTTGACAGGACCCGTCCAAATCCCCCTGGATTATCGTGGGACGTGCCTGCTCCCGTCTGACACCATGTGTTAGACTAGGGATAAACTCGTCACTCGCTCGGGGTCCATCAGAGTACACCAGGATAAGTGGTGGCATGTGATGTCTCGATCTCTGCTACAGCCGCATCCGCTATCAACCTGAAGGGTATTAAAACTATAAAAGCTGTGAGTGGACAAAACAACAGTTTATAAAACTCATTTATATCGAAAATACATTTACACCCTTCATGTAAAAACATGCATGCATTAGAAAACCGTTATTTCAAATACTTTCTAGGAAAGAAGATGCATTGCTTCCCAAATCAAAACACAGTGAAAAATGCTTCTCAACCGAAGCCATCATCGTAGTAGGGTCTCAGCCCAAAACCAGAAAACACACAAATATAACCTCAGGCAAAATCAGTAACGATTCTCATCCTAGCATATGTGTATATAGCTCAGGACTGCTCACTATCCTAGCATGTCGCTGTGAACACATCACTTGCCGCGACTGTCTCTAGATCATCGCGAACTCATCACTGATCGATCTCAAAATATCTCATTACACTCCTAAGTCGAGCCTCCCTCGGTCATTGCCTCTCGCAGCTGCTCGAAAGTAGGCAGTGCATCGTGACCTGTCCGGAAGTAACACATCAAAGACCGGAGGCGAGCATCATAACACCTAGGACGAACCCGAATGTTATCATCATACATACGGCCTCAAATACAGAACATCACAAAATGGGTCACAACCCGAGAATCCAGTGTCCTATGACACTTCACATCCCAGGATTCCTCGAATCCTATCAAGTCCACAAATGGGTCTCATGCCCGAAATATCTTTCATAAAACTCATAACTAGGTCACTGCCCGACTTATCTCATGTTTGACTATACTCTAAGTCAAACATCAAATCAATGAGGTCATACGCCCGAAAGATATTTCCAATCATGAAAATCATTTCTCATTTCCAAAACATTTTCCAATTATCCTTGACTTCAAGCTAAGTCAGGGCCTTTCAAATTGGTCTCGTGCCCGAATCTCGATTTCACGCGTCCCCGTGAAGTCCTCAGAAAAATGTAAATCAGTTCCTCGATTTCACGTCTCTCCGTGAAACCTTTGGAATCACATATAACTCATGCACGTAGCAGACTAGACCGAAGCCCAAACAACAGACAAAACAAAAATCTTGAACTACGTGTAATAACGCATTTTCCTCCGAAAATGCCCAACATATCATATTTAAATCATATGCACTCATGGCATCTCAAACATGTTCATAGACACATATAAAGCATTTATGCATGCATCAAATTCATAAAACAAAGTCCACTCACAGAACATCCAAGCTGCACCTCAATACGCGTGCCATAAGCCTCTCCATCTAAATCACTGTCACCGGGATTCCCAAACCTGTCCAATTCACACCGGAAGGTCACTAACTACTTCAAATAGGCTAACAATGAATCTCCTAATTTGTTGAGATTTTTAAACGTATTTAAAATAGACCCTAAACCTTCGGACACCCAAAACTACCCCGAAACGGTGTCCCCCAACTCTGCCCTACGCGCCCCCATGCGCCGTCGTAAACGACTACGCGTGAAGCCCATGCGCCAAGTACAGGGTCATCTTCAACCTCTGTCGAACCGGTCCAGACCCGGTTCTCTTATTTTCGGGTCGACCAGACCAGTAAATTGTCGAGACCGGTTCTCCCTCGAATCTCAACCGTTTTCGACCCAGTTCATTCCTATAGGTTCGTCCAGTTCTACCCTATCGACCTACGGACTCAAAAATGTGAAATAAGGCTAAGAATTTACCTTCCATGATTGATCTTCACGGCCCAGTTTTCTAGTCGTCTGTCTGGGCTGCTCAGCCGTCAACCTCCATCCAAAATCGTCCCCACACATTTGTACAAACCCACTAAACACCCCCAACCATCAGAAAACATCATCAACGTCCAAATCAGGAAATTCAAATTTCAAAACTAAAAGGTATTTTTGGGTTACCTGTTTCGCGCGATCCCTCCGCCGTCCACGACGACTTGGCCACCTCTACACCGTCACAGTCTCACCCTCTACCTCACTCTCCGTCTCACAGGGTTCCTCAAGTAGATGATGGGGTGAGGATGGATTGAAAATGGGGAAGGGTCTCGGTTTGGATCGAATGAAATGGGAAGGTGCAGATGCATGTATGTATGTTAGGTGAGTAATGGATGGGTGACACTTGTCACTCATCCATTGGGCCTGTTCCAAAATACCTGGGCCCACTTAATGACAAAATGGTACTCGTCTCGTAAAACATGCAATAGTACCTCAGAATTTCCGTAAACCGTAACTTTCCCATCGAATGTCCGATTTCAACGTGCCGCTTGTCAACGGACTCATATCAACTCGATCTACGTAATGGTCCTCGATTCACGTGCACTAGACCTCCCGAGCCAAAAGTCAACTTTTTACTTTCGTCTAGGGGTAAAATCGTAATTTAGCCTTGAATGTCCGAAAATGCTCGACTAATCCCCAATTAGCCTTGCTAATCCATAATTAATTTTTAATTAATCCCAAGAATTTGGGACGGGTCCTTACAAGTGGTAAATACGCCGTCTGTATATGAGCAATACCTATAGATTTCCTACTCAAAGCATCCGCTACTATATTAGCCCTTCTAGGATGATAATCAACAATACAGTCATAATATTTGATTAACTCCAAGCATCTTCGTTGTCTCAAGTTTAGATCTTTTTGTGTGAAAAAGTATTTCAAGCTCTTGTGGTCTGTATAGATCCGACATCTCGCTCCATATAGATAATGCCTTCAGATATTTAATGTGTGTACTATATCTGCTAACTCCAAATCATACACTGGGTAGTTCAACTCATGAACTTTCAACTTTCGGGATGCATAGACAATATCTTTCCCATGCTGCATTAATACACACCTCAAGCCTTGTAATGAAGCATCAGTATAGACCTCAAACTCTTCACTATCGTCTGAGAGGGTCAATACCGGGGCAAAAGTAAAATGTCTCTTTAACTCCTGAAAACTCCGCTCACACTCATCATCCCAAACAAACCTTACTCCTTTCCAAGTCAACCGAATCAATAGGGCCACAATTGTAGAAAATATTTCTACGAATCTTCTGTAATAGCCAGCTAAGTCCAGAAAGCTTCTTATCTTTGACACTGTCTTGGGTTGTGCCCAATTAGCCATTGCATTCGTCTTCTGTGGGTACACACTAATTCCATTGGCATATATCACGTGGCCTAGAAAATTAACACTGGTTGACCAAACTGACACTTACTAAGCTTTACATATAACTGATTAAACTGATTATCTCTGAGCTTCCTCAATAGTATCCTCAGATGTTCTTCATGTTCCTATCTGCTCTTGGAATATACTAAAATATTATCGATGAACACAATCACAAACTGGTCTACGAATGGCCGAAACATCCTTTTCATCAAATCCATGAATGTTGCCGGGGTATTTGTTAACCCAAAAGGCATCACTAAAAACTCATAGTGACCCTTTTCATCATAATATCTTTTGTACAATTTGTTTACTGGATATTGTGTAGTAGGATCATATTGATGAATTGGACTTTAAACACATATAAGGATCATGTTGATAAATTCGACTTTTAATCCTAAGGACACACAATAGAAATATTGCATCCCTTGTAACTATAACTTGTTTGATAGAAAAAAAAATAGAAGGAAAGAAAATAATTAGAAGAGACAGAAGGAAGAAAGGCTGATTCATGCATGAATATTTTTTAAACAAACAAAAAGGCCAAAAACTAGAGGGCGTTTGTGGCACGCCGCCGGAGGGGGGGGGGGGGGGTGAACAGAGAGAGAAAGCAAATAATTTCTGAATTTTTTTCACTATGTCTGCAACTTGCAACGCATGCAAACACAGAAGAAAATTGAAATTAAGTCTGAGAATTCTATAACTTACAGGTATAAGCTTGTGAGGGATCTAAAGGCTATCACTGCTATGGAACCATAAATTACCGGAATTTTCTGGAGCTGCGACGTGACCAATAATTCCCATAATGCCAATTTTACCCTTGGTAAAATTAACATCGACATGTTACGATCTCCGCATTAATTCAATATATTTACCAGCTAAATATATTAATTAATCAGATCAATTCCGATAATAAATAATTTCCCATCGAATTATTTATTCATTAATAAATAAGTGATTACACTCGGTACAATCACTTATTTAATACTTTATCCTTCAACCAATCAGACGCTCCGGTGACCTTCAAGGCTTCACTATAAATAGAAGACCTCATCTCACTTCTAAAGGTAATCAAAAACTCCTGCAAACACTCTGTCGGTTTATTCTTTCAGAAAACTGACTTAACCATCGGAGCGTTTACGGTTGAACCACCCCCTCAGGATTCAACCTTAACCTCGTTTGATTTTCGTTTTTGTGTGTAGAGATCGAGAAGGAATTTTACGAGACCGGACGATTTCTGCATCAACAACTGGTGCTTTCATTGAGAGCCGATTTGAGAAATACTTAAAGCGTGCTCTTTAGTTTTTCCATGAAAAAACTCCATCATCACACTTTCGACACTTACCATTCTTCACATGGCCAGAACACGCAGATCCGTGCGAGCCTCGGAGGCTGCCACATCCGCCACTGCGATCGCTACCGTGAGCGAACCACTGCCTGAGATTCCGGAGGAACCATTTTCATGTCTCCTGCACGGCTCGCACCACGCATCAATTCACCTACCGTTCGGAATGCCAGATTGGACACCTACGTTCAGTTTTGGAACGTTCCCCATGGCTGCTGCTACTGTGAACCCCCACCTGCAACGGGGGCAGGCGCGACATTTTTTCAACAAACAAACGGGCTGCTGGCTGGAGAATCATCTCTAAGAGTCTCGAATCAGCTCCCTTCCGGCTGGGACCTAAGGAGGCACTTGGACGACTTGCGCAACTCGCAGGCCGACACCCAGGTACCAGGGAGACATGGTTCATCGCTTCTGTCTGAAGACGCGCGACGTGCGCCCCAATATGCTACTCATCATGAGCAAGCACCTAGGGGATCACCTCCGCGACTTGGACTGACACAACAGGTCGAGCAACAAAGCAATCAAGTTCGAGCCCAATCGAAGCTTTTGCAATAGCTGTTGGGGGACATCGGGACATCCAAAATTTCCGAAAGAGGCAATGAACCTCGCAAGACATCAAGGGACGTCCCGAAACACACCGACAAAGAGCTTGTCCACTGCTAGAAAATGTCCCGAGACACATCGCTGAACGACTCAGGGGAAGAAAGATGCATCCCCAGAGCAAAAAGACAAGATCAACCGAGGATATCGACCCGAGAACGACTCGGAGGACACCCCGAAGCACTTTCACGCATTGAGTACCCACGCGATAGCCGACATCATCAAGTAGTCTCCCGTGCGTCACGCACCCACTCGGATGATCACAGCGAGGAAGACGAGACTTACTCGCCAGCACGCTCGAGAGCCAAGCCCGCTGCAACTCGAGGGAGTCGATGCCATTTGACCCGGCGTGGGAACCTCCATCACGAAGGACCATTGCATGCTAAAGACGTTCGAAGAATACTAGATCGATGCCTCCAGGGTGTTCAACGCGACAGAGACTTGGAGGATGACCTTTGGCGCCAAATACAGACGTCATCATCTTCGCCGTTCATGATGGAAATTGAGGAGGAGCCATTCCCGCAGGGATTTTCAACACCAAACTTCAATCAGTACAAAGGATCCTCCGATCCTCTAAAACACATCAATTATTATCGGGGGGTCATGGTACCTCACAGGCACAACGACACACTCATGTGCAAAGTTTTCCAAGTCTCACTGCAAGGTCAAGCGACGACATGGTTCAACCATCTCCCCCAGAGATCAATCGCCTCCTTTGAAGAGTTGGCCCTGGCCTTCGTGAAAGAGTACTAGCAGCTTCGCACCGTCGAAGTAAAGGATGACTACCTCTTCACCATCCGAAGGAGGTCTAAGGAAACCTTGCAGAAATACATCCGGAGGTTTTACAAAGAGAAGTCCCGCATCGTTGGTTGCAGCGATCTCGTCGCAGCCATGACATTTAAGCAAGGCCTATCGCGGGAGAGCTAGCTCTACGGAGACATCGTCATGAGCAACACCTAAAGTCTCACCAAGATATTGTCCCTGGAGGAGCGACATGCATGCTGGGAGGACGAGAAAAACGCCACACATGCCGCCAACCATGTCGAGGAGGATGAACATTCCACAAAGGCGTTTGCGCAGCCAAAGGATGATGCCCACCACGGGAACTCAGTTGAGAAAGCCAACAAGTGCAAAAGGAACCCGTCATCCAACATGTTCGTGGGTGCGAAGCCAAACACACAGTTTTCTGTACCTTTCCTCCAAATATATAATCAGATAAAGGAAAAATCGTAGTTCGAAAGACCAGCTCCCTTCAAAGGCGACCAGGAGAGGGCCGACAAGACAAAATGGTGTGCTTATCACAATTGTTATGGGCACGACATAAGCTCTTGTAAGACTTTCGAAAGATACCTCCGGGATCTCTTGAAGGAAGGAAACTGCACCGAGTACGTCAGAAAAAAGGCAACGGATCTTTTCGGAAACAAGGATCCCCAGGAACCCGCACAAAAGATGATCCGCGTGGACATCATCATTGCCGAGTCCGAGTTATAGGGAACAACCAAAAAACTGAATCAGTGACCAAGTCATCATCAAAGGCACAAAGTTTGAGATTAAAATTCGGCTCAATGCCTACTTTACTCACATAGTGTTTTCCAATAAGATTCAAGATGTTTTGTTTCAACGTCTAATGAAATTGTCTTATCGCTTACACCTTTGTTTAGAAAGCATACCAAGCCTTTGCCACGAAAGCACCCGAGCCTTCATCACGAGAAGCGCTCTAAGCCTTTGCCACGCAAAGCACTCTAATCCTTCGTCACGCGAAGCACTCCAAGCCTTTGCCACGCAAAGTACCTGAGTCTTCGCCACGCGAAGCACTTTAAGCCTTTGCCACACAGAGCACCCGAGTCTTCGCCGCGCGAAGCAATCCAAGCCTTAGCCACGCGAAGAACTCCAAGCCTTCGTCACGCGAAGCACTCCAGACCATTGCCACACAAAGCACCCGATCCTTCGCCATGCGAACCACCCTAAGCCTTCACTATGCGAAGCATACTAAGCTTTTTCCATGCAAAGCACCCAAGTCTTCGCCACACAAAACACTCTAAGCCTTCGCCATGCGAAGCACTCAAAGCCTTTGCCTTGCGAAGCACTCAAAGCCTTTGCCTTGAGAAGCACTCAAAGAATTCGCCACGTGAAGCACTCTAAGGCTTCGCCTCGCGAAGCACTCTAAGTCTTCGCCATACGAAGCACTCCACACCATGCGAAGCACTCCAAGCCTTCACCATATGAAGCACTCTAAGCCTTTACCATGCAAAGAACTCAAAGTTTTTGCCATGCAAAGCACAACAAGTCTTCACCATGCGGACCACGCCACGACTTCGCCACGCGAGGCGCTCAAGGCTCGTCCTAGTGAGGCACATGAAACCATCCAAGAACTTTACTTGTTGGAGTCGTAAAGCTACTAAAAAAATGCTTCCAACCCCACCAAGAGGGGCAACCACCAGGCCATGACAAACAGCGGGCAAATGTTTTAACATGCGAAGTCCAATTTTGCATTTCATTGCACCAGATCGAGATTCATTCAATCATAGCTCGCTCAATTTTACTCACCCTGACATGAACTTTATGGCCCTAAAACGATATGGAAGTCAGCTTTCCAACGCTGTTGACCTCACTCAATTCTGAGTTGTGACGAGCTCCCAGCGAACGTTTTTGTACACGAAGGTCAACTGCACATACCAGCGCACGAGTACGAGATTCATTCAGTTATAGACCACTGAATTTTGATCCCCCTGATATGAGGATGACGGATTTAGAAATCTATGCAAGTCAACTTTCCAACGCCATTGATCTCACTCAATTCCAAGTTGTGATGAGTTCCCCGCAAACATTTTTACACGCAAAGGTCAACTGCATGAATCAGCGCACGAGCACAGGATTCGATCAATCCTACAAGGCACAATTCGGATCTTCTTGCAACAAGCTTTGTGGCATTAAAAAGGTATGGAACTCAGGTTTCCAACCCCACCAGTGGCACTCAATTCGGAGCTAAAACGAAGTTAGAAGACTAAATATACTACACAAAGGTCAAATCTTCTGAAAATCACAAAACACTCAAAAATAAAATAACAAAAGGCTTCTATTAATGAAAATTAAAGAAGTTGGCAATTCACAAGTTGAATGCTCAAACGTGTATTCAATACTAAGATCAAACTACAAGCCAAGAAGAATCATGAAGCTCATCATCAGGACCAGCATGACCTCAGAGTCTCTCCGTCAACCTATGAGCAAACCTCGGAGGCCTTCGATGACACGACCCATCCCAATCCCCCCGGGATTACCATGGAATGTGACGTGCTCCCGTCTGACAAGAGGCGTCAGACAAGGGATAACCGATTGCCATTGCCCAAACGGGCTCCCAGAGTGCGTAAGGATCGATGGAGGAGGTGTGCGATGCTCAAGTCTCTGTTGCAGTCATATCCGGAATCAACCTGAAGGGCATTAAAAACAAAAGCTGTGAGTGGACGAAAATAAACAAGTCTGTTAAAAACATTTATAAGACATTTATGCCCCTCAGTAAAATCATATGCATGCACCAAAAACCAATAATCCCATATTTATTTAGAAATAACCATTAGGGCCTTAGCCCGGAAACCAAAGCATAGTTTCAAATTCCAAAAGTCAATCCAAGAGTTATTTCATAAATCCAGTAATATGAACCATAAGGCATATAATATAAACCATAACCATAATTTTAGCCACTGCACTATACACTCCAATCCGACATCCCTGATGTCTGACGTCCCTGACGTCAATAAGGTCACAATCACAAGGCTACGAGTGCCACTCGGGTCTCAATTTCCGAGTTCAATCCCCGAACCCCGTTCGGGTACAGCATCCCCGATGCTTAGCGTCATAGACGCTGGACGTACTAGACGTCCGTGACCTCTCCGGGGTACCTCATCAGGAGGAGACAATATAATATGGAAGGATTTATACAGTGCAGTACTAAATACATTTTATTGATATCCACATGCAAAACATATATGTATACATAGGTAAAATCCGAACCGATCGTTACGTTTCATCAAACGGGTCTCATGCCCAAATACCGTGAAACGTGCCATAACCGAAATATCATCAAAACCATTTATTGATTCCAGCATGTGAACATATATAAAATGTAAACCAGAAAACATTTATTCAATTCCATTTTAGGGTCCCTGACCCGCAATCGTATGTAGAAATCAACTGGGCCCCTGGCCCAATTTCACAAGTTAACTGGGCCCCTGGCCCGATCCACATGTTAACTGGGCCCCTGGCCCGATTTCATAATTCAATTGGGCCCCTGGCCCGATTAACAAATTAACTGGGCCCCTGGCCCGATTTTACTTTATAAAATCCTTAACCGTTTCATGAAATCATATCCATCCATATTTATGGAAATCAGTGCAAATCCAGAAAATCTCGATTCACGTGCAAACACGTAAATCGCCTCGAAATGCGTGAAAACATATAAATTCACTGATATCCAAAATAAATCATATAATCCCGATTATAACAATCATGAAACAGTTATGCATGCATCGAATTTATAAAACCAATATCCACTCACAGACCGTTTAACTGAGCGCCTCGATACGCGTGCCATAGGCTTTCCCGGGCCACACCACTATCACCGGGACTCCCAATCCTGTCCAAATCACATTAGAGGATTACTAACCTCATCATTAATATCTTATTCAAGTCCCGTAATTTTCCCGAATTTTTAAGTATTTTTAAACTGGATTTAAAACCTTCGGCCATCCCGAACAATATCGAAACGGGATCCGATCGACACGAAACGAACGCCAAAATCTTCGTTACATTGTATAGGATAAAAGTCATGTTGACCTCACCTCGAGATTCGTGCCCACGCGCCGTCACGCGCTGCCGTGAGTGGCTGCGCGTGAAAGCCACGCGCCTGCTACAGTGACTGCTACAGTGTTCCTTCTTCACCCGAATGACTGGTAAACGGGTCTGATTACCCGCGATAGGATCCGGTTCAATCACACCCAATTTGACATCAATTCAATCCGTTCTTGATCCTACAACAATCATTAACCAATAAATTTCAGGTCTGTGACATCGATCAACATCAACCATTCCTTAATCAAGCCATCAACCCGTGATCACCCAAAACGGGTCAATCACCAAAACTCCTCCAATCCTCAACCATTGTCAAATTAACTTCGCAGGAAGCTTAAAAGGATTAATACGAACCAATTCACATGATTAATTGAACACAACGTTACCTCAATCACCACAACTCAAGCTTGAGTTTTCTGGCCGTCCACCTCGTCCGTTCACGGCCCTAGGAGCCCCAAAGCTTGCCCCATTTAATCTGGTTCGACTCGTTGAAGTTCCAGGAAGCTCAATCCATCATCAATTAGGCTTGGGCTGGCCTAAAACTGGAAGTTCGAATTTGAATTTCCCAGAACCCAGTTTCGGGTTTTCAGAGAAATCCGACACCCAATTCACTCAATCCTTCCATTATCAATCACAGAGGAACCCACACGACTTACACACCATTCCTTTAATCCAATTCAGCCGTTAAGGCATCCAAAAGTGTCCAAAATCCACTGTGTAAAGTTCCCTTGCACTGACCCGAAAACAATAGAAAACTCAGTGCCCATGTCGTGCAATCGATGCCAACTCAACCCCATGTGCAATTCCACCTCAAACTGGCCCAAATCAATCATTAAATTGATAAACAACCATGGGATCGATCGCACAAACCTCCCACCTTCACGGCTGTTCAATGAAACAGTGCCCCCCGTGTGAAATTACAATTCTGCCCTTGTGCAGAAAATTACCAAAATGCCCCTCACGCATCCTGACCCGTAACTCGGTCATACGGACTCCGATTGATACGTGCCGCCTGTCTACGAACTCAGGGCATCGAGACCTTCCTAACGGTCCTCGGTCCTCGGCCATCGGACTCCCGATCAAAAAGTCAACATTCCCCCTTCTTTCGTCCAAATTACGAAAATGCCCTTACACTTCCGTACATCATAACTTTCACCACGAACGTCGGAATCGAACGTGCCACCTGTCTATGAACTCGTGACGTCCCGAACTACGTCACGGTTATCGGTCAAAGTCCATTTGACTATCCGAAATAAAAGTCAACGTTTTGCCCACGCCCAGGGGCAAAACGATCATTTTGCACAATTCGTCCGAAATCGTCCAACTAATCCCAGATTAGTAAATCACAATTAAATATTATTAAATCCCAATATTCGGGACGGGTCGTTACAACCTTCCCTCCTTAAAGAATTTCGTCCTCGAAATTACCAATCTCCTTATTCCACAACCACCTCGTGGAAAACAATTCGATCACACATCTGTGTACACTTGTACACCCACATACTAGGACCACACCAGCCTCGTCTGTACCCAGACATCCCATCATAGTCATACGTCATAATCAACAACACTCGACCACTTCGAGTGGAAATGATCACCTAATCCGCGTATAAATCGCCTAACCATTAAGCTGACTCCTTCAGCTAGACGATTCCCTTCCATTACCAATAAATCCTTACCTTTGCTCCCATTGGGAGTCACCAAATCTCATTTGTCAGTCCATGCTGACACCAACAGTCAAACTGTCACCACTAAGCTTTACCACCCTGATAAAGCCCCAACCATCAGCCAGTCAGTGACACACCACGCACTACATCACTCTCGATGTAGCGTAAGATCAACCACATGATCTCAATTCGCAGGGCAAGCCCATTCCTGCGACATAACTAAATCTCAATGTCCATATCCGACGACTCCCTCAGCGAACCAAGACGCTGGGAAATCACGGTGTGATCAAGTCACACAAGGCTACTCGTGGTTACTCAGACCACCAATTCACTCATCCTGAGTGTACGTATACCGTCAACTTACTCCATCAAGTGGTGTAACTGGAACACATTGAATACCAGCCCAGCAGTGAGTCACACATCTCAATACTAGGGTTCCACATGCCAACCATGGCTAAGAGCACCTGCTCATAAAATCATTGAACCCGACAAGATCAACCTGCGCAGCGCACAGTATCCAATGTCCAGTCCACAACACAGCCAAACAAATGATATCGGAACCAAGCCGATTACCAACACATTTAGTTACACACCACTGGTACATCCCATGTACCGCCATTAGGCACCACTCAGCCTAACCAGTATCAATCCTCGTACAACGTACCCTGTACGTACATCAATCCATCAATCCGCCTACAACCACCTAGGTCGTAGCCAAACACGTTCCAATAATGGAGTACATTTGCCCAAACCATCATGAGACAAAACGAACTCCACCCATCATCTAGTTCCAATTCCGAATCCGAATCCGCAATTTCGTAAGAAATCCCGAATCCGAACCCAAACATCATATTTTCAATCCATGTCCAAATCCGAATCCGAAATCATTATTCCGTAAGCTAGCATTGGAATAATCATTCCGCACCCAAATCCAGTAATCCATTTTCGAGCTTCGCAATCGAATCCTGGATCGTCACCCAGAAATTCAATTCCAAAACCCAAAATCTCGTTTACGTCCACCAAGACGTAACAAAACCGATCCAATCGGTTACCCGTCCAAAACACTCGATTGACTTCATAGGGAAGCCAATCCCACTATTCACACGTCAAAGGTTGACAAAATCCGACCACTTCGGAAACCTACTCAACCGAGTAACAAACCATATGGACTCACTCCGAAAAGTAGTTCCGTCCCGTCATTTACGACTCACATATCAAGGTATGAGTGATAACTCACACCCAATCTGGATCATCACGATCACGACCCAGATCCATCGCTACGTCATCCGACAAGTAACATCACGATCCTAGATCGTCACCATGCCCAAAGTCGACAACATCACCAATCAGATCCGCCTAGGATCCACATATGCTCGCATAGCTAACAATCCATCTGAAAGCTGATCGTAGGGTCTTACACCCTCAATGAATCATTCGCCAAATTTCCCTTGGTGGAAAGATGACCTCGAATTTCACCACCAAATCCAAAATCATACACAACTTCTTGTGTCCAATGACTCCAAGCCAAACATGGGTCCACCAACCAATACACGCTCAACGTACTGGTAGCAACAATCATCATCTGCCACGGCAGGAAATAAGAAGTCAGCCCCAATGACTTCGGAATACCAATCACCGATGCGGAAACGAGCACTCCTCTCGTATCCCAATCACAACTCTCCCCGAATCGGGAGTTCCAACCATGTTGGAAACAGACATGCTCCCAATCAGATGTCAAGTCCAACCACTGGACTGCCCACGTCCATACCTCACTTGGACCACCACGTGTCCAAAATCAATCCGTTACTCGGACCTCACGTCCGTCAATAATCATGTACGCACACACCCTGATTCCGAACGGAATATCCACAACTTTGCCTGGATGTGCATACCGTACTGCCTTTGTCTTACATCTCAACCTTTACAGGTTCAATCCTCAGGTTCCAAGTGATTCACAATCACAAAATCACACCTCAATAACACGAATGGTTTCCCCGACTTTTCCAATTTCAATAATTTCCTTGTACTCTCTGGGGATATAAGAAGTATACCAACATACCAATCTCGGAGTTGACAACAACTCCCCAAATCCACCAATTCTTATGACATAGGGAACATCATCCCAAGATTCCTCAAGTTTCAATCATACCTTAATATCCATTCATCACTTGTCATCATAAATCGGTTGGGACTTATCCCAACACGACACAACCTCCACTGGATCCCATCCAGTCCATGACTCAACCACCACTGAGTCGCAGATACCAATCATATGTCCATCAGGACAGAGTCACACCCCAACTGGTGGCTCATCGTCATCACAATCACCGACACCGGTACCAGCACCAGTGCTAGTACCAGCACCATGCACTATCATCAACACTAGTATCAGCACACAGGCATCCATACTAGTATTGGCATAAAAGTACCAACATACCAACATAGCACACGAACATCCACACGAACATCCATGCTAGCACACTGCGTGCAAAGTTGTTACCCTGGATCTTCGTTCATTTCGAACGACGACCCCGTAACACCACTCGTACCTCACGACTATGGGTACCTCCAATTTTTGCCATCAGCATATCAGGACAATGGACGTTCCCTGAACATCCCCAAGGGTCACAACCACACTAAATATCCTCGATAGCCAGTTATCTCGACACAACTGCCGACCAACAGTCATCGTTGTCAAGATCCGTATCCACACATCACACTACTATTCGATCCAACACGGAATTCCATATTTTATCTCATAACCGCATCCGTGGATCGAATCCCATAATCCAGACTAGACTCACTAGAGTCATCCACATGGTCATCCATGACCTCAGCCGCACGTCGCAGCACAAATCCTTAATTAAAGTTCACTTTTCCTGCCCATCAATTATAAATTAGGGTTCCAAAATCACACCCTAGGGTTCCACCGAACCCAACTGCCTTTTGCAGTAAAATCCACAACCTGACCGACCCCGCGGTCCTAACATCGCATAGACGTCAAATCCAATCCAATCGTCAATTCAACGTGGGTTCCATCGTGGGTTCCACCACGAAGGTCATCGGCTAACTCCGATGCACCAACACCCCGAACATTAGCCAACACTACCAGGTCCAAAACATAGACCAATACTCAACTGAGTTTCGTTTTTCCAAAAAATTATTCAAATGGGGTTCCCTGAACCCAGCTGTGCCCAGTGGCACAACAATTCATAATCACATGACCGAACCGACGGTCCCACATTACCAGTTAATCGTATACAACCCCACTTGGGTTGAATCGCATCAAGGCACGGCGTATCGGGCCAAACACACCCAACCCACCATACAAACTCAAAACTATCTATCAGGTTGACAACGGAACAGCAGCCCAAAGAGACATCACACCGTCGACCTTCGCGCACAAAAGAGCAAAACCTGCTCTGATACCACTTGACACGACCCATCCCAATCCCCCCGGGATTACCATGGAATGTGATGTGCTCCCGTCTGACAAGAGGCGTCAGACAAGGGATAACCGATTGCCATTGCCCAAACGGGCTCCTAGAGTGCGTAAGGATCGATGGAGGAGGTGTGCGATGCTCAAGTCTCTACTGCAGTCGTATCCGAAATCAACCTGAAGGGCATTAAAAACAAAAGCTGTGAGTGGACGAAAATAAACAAGTCTGTTAAAAACATTTATAAGACATTTATGCCCCTCAGTAAAATCATATGCATGCACCAAAAACCAATAATCCCATATTTATTTAGAAATAACCATTAGGACCTTAGCCCGAAAACCAAAGCATAGTTTCAAATTCCAAAAGTCAATCCAAGAGTTATTTCATAAATCCAGTAATATGAACCATAAGGCATATAATATAAACCATAACCATAATTTTAGCCACTGCACTATACACTCCAATCCGACATCCCTGATGTCTGACGTCCCTGACGTCAATAAGGTCACAATCACAAGGCTACGCGTGCCACTCGGGTCTCAATTTCCGAGTTCAATCCCCGAACCCCGTTCAGGTACAGCATCCCCGATGCTTAGCGTCATAGACGCTGGACGTACTAGACGTTTGTGACCTCTCCGGGGTACCTCATCCGGAGGAGACAATATAATATGGAAGGATTTATACAGTGCAGTACTAAATACATTTTATTGATATCCACATGCAAAACATATAGGTATACATAGGTAAAATCCGAACCGATCGTTATGTTTCATCAAATGGGTCTCATGCCCAAATACCGGGAAACGTGCCATAACCGAAATATCATCAAAACCATTTATTGATTCCAGCATGTGAACATATATAAAATGTAAACCAGAAAACATTTATTCAATTCCATTTTAGGGTCCCTGACCCGCAATCGTATGTAGAAATCAACTGGGCCTTTGGCCCAATTTCACAAGTTAACTGGGCCCCTAACCCGATCCACATGTTAACTGGGCCCCTGGCCCGATTTCATAATTCAATTGGGCCCTTGGCCCGATTAACAAATTAACTGGGCCCCTGGCCCAATTTTACTTTATCAAATCCGTAACCGTTTCATGAAATCATATCCATCCATATTTATGGAAATCAGTGCAAATCCAGAAAACCTCGATTCACGTGCAAACACGTAAATCGCCTCGAAATGCATGAAAACATATAAATTCACTGATATCCAAAATAAATCATATAATCCCGATTATAACAATCATGAAACAGTTATGCATGCATCGAATTTATAAAACCAATGTCCACTCACAGACCGTTTAACCGAGCACCTCGATACGCGTGCCATAGGCCTTCCCGGGCCACACCACTATCACCGGGACTCCCAATCCTGTCCAAATCACATTAGAGGATTACTAACCTCATCATTAACATCCTATTCAAGTCCCGTAATTTTCCCGAATTTTTAAGTATTTTTAAACTGGATTTAAAACCTTCGGACATCCCGAACAATATCGAAACGGGATCCGATCGACACGAAACCAACGCCAAAATGTTCGTTACATTGTATAGGATAAAAGTCATGTTGACCTCACCTCGAGATTCATGCCCACGCGCCGTCACGCGCCGCCGTGAGTGGCTGCGTGTGAAAGCCACGCGCCTGCTACAGTGACTGCTACAGTGTTCCTTCTTCACCCGAATGACTGGTAAACGGGTCTGATTACCCGCGATAAGATCCGGTTCAATCACACCCAATTCGACATCAATTCAATCCGTTCTTGATCCTACAACAATCATTAACCAATGAATTTCAGGTCTGTGACATCGATCAACATCAACCATTCCTTAATCAAGCCATCAACCCGTGATCACCCAAAACGGGTCAATCACCAAAACTCCTCCAATCCTCAACCATTGTCAAATTAACTTCGTAGGAAGCTTAAAAGGATTAATACGAACCAATTCACATGATTAATTGAACACAACGTTGCCTCAATCACCACAACTCAAGCTTGAGTTTTCCGGCCGTCCACCTCGTCCGTTCACGGCCCTAGGAGCCCCAAAGCTTGCCCCATTTGATCTGGTTCGACTCGTTGAAGTTCCAGGAAGCTCAATCCATCATCAATTAGGCTTGGGCTGGCCTAAAACTGGAAGTTCGAATTTGAATTTCCCAGAACCCAGTTTCGGGTTTTCAGAGAAATTCGACACCCAATTCACTCAATCCTTCCATTCTCAATCACAGAGGAACCCACACGACTTACACACCATTCCTTTAATCCAATTCAGCCGTTAAAGGCATCCAAAAGTGTCCAAAATCCACTGTGTAAAGTTCCCCTGCACTAACCCGAAAACAATAGAAAACTCAGTGCCCATGTCGTGCAATTGATGCCAACTCAACCCCATGTGCAATTCCACCTCAAACTGGCCCAAATCAATCATTAAATTGATAAACAACCATGGGATCGATCGCACAAACCTCCCACCTTCACGGCTGTTCAATGAAACAGTGCCCCCCGTGTGAAATTACAATTCTGCCCTTGTGCAGAAAATTACCAAAATGCCCCTCACGCATCCTGACCCGTAACTCGGTCATACGGACTCCGATTGATGCGTGCCGCCTGTCTACGAACTCAGGACATCGAGACCTTCCTAACGGTCCTCGGTCCTCGGCCATCGGACCTCCCGATCAAAAAGTCAACATTCCCCCTTCTTTCGTCCAAATTACGAAAATGCCCTTACACTTCCGTACATCATAACTTTCACCACGAACGTCGGAATCGAACGTTCCACCTGTCTATGAACTCGTGACGTCCCGAACTACGTCACGGTTATCGGTCAAAGTCCATTTGACCATCCGAAATAAAAGTCAACGTTTTGCCCACGCCCAGGGGCAAAACGGTCATTTTGCACAATTCGTCCGAAATCGTCCAACTAATCCCAGATTAGTAAATCACAATTAAATATTATTAAATCCCAATATTCGGGACGGGTCGTTACATTCGATCACCCCATCGTGGACTTCCAATGACACATCGTCCATGACCTTCTTCAAGTAATGAGGGGTAACCTCCTCAACTTACTTGGCATAGTTGGCTTCACAAAAGAAACTTCACCACCGCTTGACTCTGCGACAGCTAAAAAGCAGCTTGTCTTTCAACTCCAAGACGAAACGAGGGTTTGGTGCTATGTGTCTTCACGCCACTTGGCTTCAGTGTCTGGAAGATGGCATCTTCAAGCTCTATTCCTTCAATTAGGTGATGATGTGCAACGTCTCGAGCTTTGCAGGGGGCATGATCAATCCTCCATGCTCCACCTTGTTACCACTCCATTCTGAGCTCAACAAGGTCTTGAAGATCAAGTCTCTGGAAGGTCATCCGTCATCCAAAGCAACTACTTGGAAAGCTTCAGTTACTTCATAGCACCACATGCACTTCGCCTCGCGTCATGGGAAGCTTTGCTTTGAAGATCAAGCACATCTTGCCTTGTAGTTGCAACACACATTGCCTTGCATTTGGAACAAGCCTCATGCTGGGTTGTGACACGTCGCACTTCAAGTGATGGGACTCCTCGCCTCGCACTTGCACATCTCGCCTTGTAGTTACACCATGCATCGCCGCGCACTTTCAGCATCCTCACCTCACACTTACAGCATGCCTCGCCTTGTAGTTACACAGTGCCACACCTTGC
Source organism: Prinsepia uniflora (assembly GCA_032719365.1). NCBI lineage: Eukaryota > Viridiplantae > Streptophyta > Magnoliopsida > Rosales > Rosaceae > Prinsepia > Prinsepia uniflora. The sequence goes on along the minus strand of CM064872.1, from coordinate 52,818,921 downwards.
ACTTTACTGTACCTCGCCTTGCACCATAGCATGACCTTCACTGCAGTGTAGCGCACGTCGTCTTGTGACTCGTCACACTTCAAGTCATGGAACTTCGCACCTCACCCGTTGAAGGTCTTGATACTGACTCCATCAGCACTTGAAGATGACAAGTCCACCAATGTGTCAAACTATTCAATCCACAAAGCACCACATACATGTCAACTGGATGGGCATCTTGATGTCAATCTCGTCATCTCTTGAAGTTGGCAACTCCAGAAAAATTTGGGACACGCCGCCAGATGACCTTACGACTGCTACCCCACAAAATTGAGCTCTTCGAGATCCTACTGGAAGCATCCCTCCATGCATCTTGAAATAATCGTCTCGGAGAAAATAGCGCACCACCGCTTGACTCGTTGCAATCGGACACCCACAACTCCTGAAATCCTCAAAAGAGCGAAAATAATAAAAGAATATATATATATATATATATATATTAATTTATAAATTTTATAACATATAATAAATATATGATATATATTTTATTATATGTAACTTTGAATGTACTTGATGGGAAGCGGTAGAGAAGAAAAATGACAGGAACTGCTAAAAAAAAAATAACAGCAGTAAAGGCCTTCCGCATAGGACCCATGCATCCCATCTCTGCACAAACTCAACAGATAGCAGTGGAGCCCGTCTGTCCCATCGGTGCAGCAAACCCATCAGCCCGCAACAACCATTGTCGCAACAACCGCGCCAGCCCACGAGTGTCATGCACGCGCGGAAGCCTGCACGCCGCATCCTCTGACGCCAATCACCACTGCCAGCCAACACCTGCGCAGGGGTCCACTTGTCGGACGACTGTTGTTGCCTTCCCTCTCTGCCAGCTGACATCTGCAAACAGGTGGGGCCTCTTGATTTTCCCAGCCACAAGACTCCCTTAAATCAAATAAAAGCAGCCCAGACTCAATTTCTCTACTTGCACCTTTCCTCCCTCGGCGAACGTGACTCCCCAAATTAACAATGACTCACATGGCGCCATTGAATCTGTGAAAATTAAGGAATGACAAAGATAAAAAAAAGAAAAAATAAATAAATGAGGGCTCAACCTTGACGGATGGCGCAGAAATTTCTTCGTCACAGCAATTAATGACTTCACCTAGCCTCCTTCAACAATAAAGCAGTATTAGGGTTTGTTTTTTCTTTGTAAAAATAAGTCACATACTTTCATTTAAATAAAGAAAATTTAACAAACCCAAGTGGTTGATTGGGCTCACAAAGTCAACTCAAAGGAGGATTACAAACCCAAAGAATTCCTTTTGTGACAAGTTCGAGGTCAATGTCTAGCTACATCTGGGAAAGAGGAGTCATGCTCCCACATAAAAATATTAAGGCGTAGTTTATCGCGACCACAAGGAAATTACATCTTTTAGGATTCCTCGAATTCCTAGGTGATGTGGGGGCATTTGTGGAACCATAAATTGCCGGAATATTCTGGAGCTGCTACGTGACCAAAAATTCCCATAATGCCAATATTACCCTTGGTAAAATTAACATCGACATGTTACGATCTCCGCATTAATTCAATATATTTTCCAGCTAAATATATTAATTAATCAGATCAATGCCGATAATAAATAATTTCCCAGCGAATTATTTATTCATTAATAAATAAGTGATTACACTCGGTACAATCACTTATTTAATACTTTCTCCTTCAACCAATCAGATGCTCCGGTGACCTTCAAGGCTTCACTATAAATAGAAGACCTTATCTCACTTCTAAAGGTAATCAAAAACTTCTGCAAACACTCTGTCGGTTTATTCTCTCAGAAAACTGACTTAAGCATCGGAGCGTTTATGGTTGAACCACCCCACCCACCCCCAGGATTCAACTTTAACCCCGTTTGATTTTTCATTTTTGTGTGTAGGGATTGAGAAGGAATTTTACGAGACCGGACGATTTCTGCATCAACAACTGCTAACAAATGCCCCTCCATTACCCCTTTCATCTTGTAAAGTTCACCTAGAAATTAAAAGATATATTAATTATACTAAAAATGACAAGGGTCCAACAACACAATATGAAACATTGGACAATCTTAGAGGAAGAAGTGGTGTTACTATTAGAAAGATTTTAAACCATATGAAATAGCTTTTGATAACCGATAAGAAGCATTAATTAAGTAGATTTACCAAATTTATCCGGAGATGCAACAACAGTTCCTTTTAGTAGCAATGATAACTGGGGAACAAAGCAAACTTTTTGTCAGTAAAAAAAACCACATAAAACAGAAACAATTATTTCTAACTCATTAAATTACCAATGTAAAACATAGGGACAAACAAATTAGTAATATGGAAAAGAAAAAAAAAGACTAATAAAATTATGAGACTTCCACCACAAGCATACAGAAAAAAAAAAGTAGAAGCAAGGATAACATATCTACCCTGACAAGTGTTTTAAATCCCTAATTATGTCAAATTTAAACTGTACTATCTTCCTTGGAGTATAGATTTTATCTGTATCTCTGGTGTTTTCATCCTTAGCCAGGACTCAAGTACTAAGATAACATATACTTCCATGAAAAAGTGAACGCCTCAACTAAAGAAACCTTTGTCAAGGACAGATCATAAAATATTCTTCCTTTCTCCTTTAGATTAAGTTCATCCAAACTGCATGAGCAAAAGAATACAATATAATCAAAAAAATATAAATTAAAGAAACGGATGAGAGAGACTTCTTCAATTAACCTCATGTTCTCAGCTTCAATGTAAGCCTGAATTATTGGAGATCGGGATTTCGGCCATTATATAGACTCGGGAGTTTGGCCCTAAAACCAGTTGGTAATAGGGGGAGTTGCCTAAGGCTATATAAGGCACACATTCTATTTTCTCTTTTCTAATGTGGGACTCTTATCCTCACATCCCAACACGCCCCCTCACGTGTGGCGGCTCTTGTAGCCAACACGTGATGATGTGAGCCCATTGTCCCATATCCTCTCTCAACTCAACTCTACTTTTTTTTTTCTTTTTTTTTCTTTCGTCATCACTACGCCCTCCATCCGTGTGGCGGCGAGTGAATGGGCAAAGTGTGGCACGTGTGGCGGTTAAACCATCCACGCGGGTTAACCCGCTCTGATACCATATTAGAGATCAGGATTCTGGCCATTATATAGACTCGGGAGTTCGGCTCTAAAACCAATTGGTGATAGGGGAGTTGCCCAAGGCTATATAAGGCACACATTCTATTTTCTCTTTTCCAATGTGGGACTCTTATCCTCACATCCCAACTTGGTTTTAGGTCCGAACTCCCGAGTCTATATAATGGCCGGAATCCCTATCTCTAACATGGTATTAGATTGGGTTAAACCAAGTGGATGGTTTAACCGCCACACGTGCCACACGTCACCCATTCACTCGCCGCCACACGGATAGGGGGCGTAGTGATGACAAAAGAAAAAAAAATGAGAAAAAGAAAAGAGTTGAGTTGAGAGAGGATGTGGGACAATGGGCTCACATCATCACGCGTTGGCTACAAGAGTCCCCACACGTGAGGGGGCGTGTTGGGATGTGAGGATAAGAGTCCCACATCGGAAAAGAGGAAATAGAATGTGTGCCTTATATAGCCTTGGGCAACTCCCCCTATCACCAATTGGTTTTAGGGCCGAACTCCCGAGTCTATATAATGGCCGGAATCCCGATCTCTAACATGATACCATATTGGATCTCAGAAAAGCAGAGGAGTCGATCAAGTTCATCGGATGCACTGTTCCATTGTTTTCCAGGTAAGCTTCTCAACTCACACTCTAGCTGAAATGAACAAGAGATTAGCTCGTATGGATTTAGGATAGATCACTCTCTCTCTTCATCTCAATTCTGGTTCTAATCAATCAAGCAATTCTGTAGAGATTCACAGAATTGCAGAATGCACTCTATGTATTCGATAAAATGCAGGATGAATGTGAATGAAATGTTCTTGGTATCACAGTGATCGGAATCTCTCTCATTCTCACTGTACCACTTTTCTATTCTCATTAATTCAATCAAGGACGATTACAATGCATATATTCACTCACTCACCCATTCACTCACTCTCACACACACACTGCATGACAGTTAAATGTGATAGTGACACTTCCTTAGCTTAAGCATCACACCAACACGTCACTCATTCTCTAACAGAATCCACCTCACTCATTTGCTGATTTGTACTCTTTCTCTTGTTTTGAACTCTTTTCTCTGGTTTTGACACCTGTCTTCTCGAGTTGGCAATAGGAAAACTGCCAAGTCATATCAGTGCACACCTTACACTCCAACATGAATCTCGTGGGGCGAGAGAGACTTCTCGGTAGGAACATCGGAATTGGAATCAGAGTCGAGGAGGTGGCAGAAAGGGGAGTGGGCGTCGGGGTTGTACTTCATGTGGAGGGTGATGGGACGGCGGGTATTGGTGCCATCGCCGACATGGTTGAACTGGAAGCCCATGAGTGCTTCTACCAAAGCGCTCTTGCCATCAGTCTGATGACCCACCACAAACACCGCTGGCACACCCAACCTTATCACAACTTTATTCACAAGTGAATTTCATGTTGGCATATCATGCACTTTATCTCTTTTGTTAGATATGAGGAAAGATTCAATAACAGTCATATTCGTTATCGTATTCTTCCTCCATATCTTGCTGGGATGAAGCATCTTCAGACTTCACGTCTACATCATCGTCGAGGACCAATTTTTTTTAAAACTTTATCTTTTAGATCTTGCATGGAACTGAATGGAATGACCTCAAAAAGAGACTTAAGCTTTTCTGATTGAGAAGAGGAAGAGCATGTAGGGGATGAACTGGGAGGTTCAATGGCCTTTGGCTACCTATCAGGTAGTAAATATGACAATTTCTTTGCCTGTAACATTGATGGTTTAAGATGGTTAGTTTGGAACTTATCTCACCAGTGACTAAAAATCTTTCTTCTAAATGAGGAACAAAATACGAAAGCTCATCTGCATCATCAGCAAAACTATAGTCCCATTTCAGGATCCAAGGTAATTCATAAATCATGATGAACCATAAGAACAATTTCCTTATTTCAGGATAATCAGAATTTTCTCTTTTAAAATTTTCAAAGAATGTAATGAAAATGTCATGGGGCATAAATTCAGCATTGGGGCCCCAGACTAGGAACCATGTTCGAAACCAGTTTGGGACATCTTCCAGGGGTCTAATTTTGAACTGAATAAATGAGGTATGGGAGTATGTATCATTTTGAAAACAAAGGATTTGATCCCATGCCTTTGCGTAATCCCAGAAGTTATATCAACTAGGGCTCATTTCAGAGCTATTGAAGTATGTAATCGATAAGGGTTTTCTCCCCATTCTTCCATAGAGATTACTTTCAGAATCGTCATTTTTGAGAAGGAAATCATGTTATTTGTTTTTCTTCTGTAGCGATGAACAATATCAACTGAACCGGTTTCTATTAGAAGCTCATTGTACCAATATATTGGTTTGAGGCAAGGACGAATATAGTCATGCAAGTATTTTTCCCCTACTTCACGAGGAGACCTTTGCAAATCATAATCCTCTCGGGTCATCAGAGGAATTACCAATGTTTATCGAAAAGGGTTATTGGCCATAGCCTTTTCTCTTCCTTTGTTGGAGGGTAAGGCAGAGGCTAGAGAATTTGGATTTTGGGAGTCAGAATGTGAACTTCGCTGAATAGAAAAGCCTCTCCTAGCAAGAGTTAGATGCTTGTCCTTCCTTTGATCCCTGCAAAAATTCATGAGTTAAGAAGTCAGGCCAAGAATTATTTTCTCCTTTAACATGTTCAATATCAAAATCGAAAACAGATAAAATTTCTTGTCATATGGAAAAAATCTATTTTGATGCTAAATTCTTAACATCTTTCAACAGAATATCTTTAGCTACTTTGCAGTCTACCTATATGAGGAACCGCTTATTAAGAAGATCACTATAAAATTTAGTAACAACATGAACTATGGACAACAGTTCCTTCTTGACTATCGAATAGTTCTTCTGGGCTAGTTTGGCTGGTTTCTAGAATTCAGAGGTGAAGAAGACTAAGACTTCATGACCATCACTATTTTCTGTTTAAGAATTCCTCCATAGCCTTCATCCGAAGCATCATTTTCCAATACTTTGAAGTCTTCACGATTTGCCAAGGCTAATCATGGAAGTTCCTTGACTTTCTGTCTTAGCAGCCTGACTGCTGAAGTTTTTTCTTCAGTCCAAGGGACCGGATTTTTCTGCAGCCAATCATAAAGTGGCTTGTTGTCCATTAGCAAGTCCTTATAGAAATCGCCTATGTAATTCAAGCTTCCTAAAAATCTATACAATTGCTTTTTATCAAGAGTTTTGTCGGGAAATTTATTAGCAAATGCAATTGCTCGATCAATGGGCAGGATGATTCCTTTGTGAATGTTGTGCCCCAACAATATTACCTTATTTTGGAAGAGTTTCATCTTCTTAACTAAAACAACCAATCCTGCATTTTTTTCCCACTTTTAAGAAAATATTAAAATGTTTAAAATGTTTTTCTAGAGAACTAGAATAAACTAAAACATCATCAATGTAAACGATGGTAAAGGTGGAGTAAGAATCAAATATATCATTCGTAAAATTTTGAAATTCAGAAAGTGCATTCTTCAGGCCAAAAGGCATAATATTCCATTTGTAGTGCTCGAATGATACATTAAATGTCGTTTTCACCTATCCTTCTCAGCTATCTGGATCTGTCAATATCCTAATTTCATATCAAAATTTGAAACGATTATTGCAAATCTCCATCAGTCTGCCATTCATATGAATAGGTCGAGACTTGGTAGGAATTTTCTTCTCATCAAAATTAGGCTCATATAGAAGGCCGGTAATATGCTTCTTGCGGTCCTAAGAGCCACTTGGAACTTCAGCACAAACCTACAACTCAAAATCCTTTTGAATAGAATCAATCTTTTCCTTGATTATATTCATGGTTAATTGTACTTCTGTTCGTCTAAAGTGTATCTCTTCTTTTAGAGAGCAAAGAAATTTTTCTTTTATCTATAATTTTCTTTTGAATGGTATTGACATACTGCATTTGTGGTTCACAGGAAAAAGTGAACATTACCTTGATCCCTTTGACTTCAGTTTCTATACCCTTGTCTATAACTTTGAATGGGTATAGCATACTCAAGAAATAAGTGTTTAAGATTACAACATGACTTAATCCTTTCACCATAACAAAAGAAGTTGGTAACACATACCTCGTTCTATGTGATTGCTGTATCTGAAACCTTATCTTGAATCTTCATAGGTTGATCAGTAGCGCTACGCAAACCTTGAGAGGTTTTGGAGAAAGATTTTACTGGCATTACTCCTTCATTGATGCAATTTAGGTCTGCCTTGGAATCTATTAATGTTTCGACTGGAAACCTGAAAGTTTTGTTAATAACATAGGTAATTATAGACTACCATTTTTGAGAAATTACCTTGCCGATGCTATTAACAAACTGTAAGGCTGAGATACTTCCTTCGGGGTTGCCTTCAGGATTGACCTGCTCTAACTCCTGTTCGGGTTTCAGTGTCTTTACTTTTGAAAAATCTTTCAGAAGACGCTGAAATTCCTTTTCGGTTCCTTTTTAATTTTAATTTTGCTATTATTTTTTTAATTGCATTTATTTAAATATATATCTATATTAATATTAATTGTATATAATTATTCAAATATTAAAAAAATTAAAAAAATATTTTAAACTTTGCCCAGCAAAGATCCGTCGAACAAAGATAGGTTAGCCCGACGAAATTCATCGAGAAAAGCCTTTATATCAAACTTTGCTCGATGGACTTCCACCAAGCAAGAGTTTGAAAGGCTGCTGTTCTCGTATTTTTTTGATGGCTTTGCTCGACGAACATGTCCGCCGGGCAAAAATTCGTTGACTTTGGGCTGGCTTGGCGGACCTTCTACGTCGTCAAGCAGACGACCCTTGTGTGACGCAGGTTACCCGATGGAGTTTCACCGGCTAAATAGCTTGCCCCGTGGATACTTGGTCTTAGTGAACAGAGCGTCTTCATCTGGTTACCCTATTTCCTTGTAGTGTATCGTCTTAGGAACCACCGAAGGTTGCCAACTTGGGTCGTCACCACCGGCCACCACCATAGGTCACCAGCCTTTGATGATCACTGCAACTAGCCACTGCTTGCTATTAGCGGCCCGTTATTATAGAAAGGGAATGGTGTATTTTCATTTGGGCCAATTTTGTAATAGTTAAAAATGATTGGAATAAGTTTCGAGAGGCCTAGACCATCCCATTAGACTCTTTAAATATAGTTTTTGATAAGTATAACCTAAAATTTGTTCAAAATCATTGAAATAGTCGTGAAGCAGACTTTGCACATTTCACTTCAACTTCAAATTTGTCCAAATATAGCTAGCAGTGTTAATTACGTTACATTTAACATTAATACTACAGAGATGTTTCGATGTTTTTGAAATCAAATATACAGAGTCCACCGCCGTCCGCAGATGCTTTGTGAGTTTTTAGACAAATTTTAACTTTTTTTTTTGAGATATTAGAAAGCATTGATTTTAGTAATATTTAAAATTGACTAACTATTATTAATTTTTAGCTAATTTCAAGTTAAATATGACAAAAAATTTAGAGTCCGATGGAAATGCTCTAAAGGAGCTGAAAAGAGAATATCAACCAATTTCCCTTAAATTTTTCTCCTCAATCAGGAGGAGTAGCAACTCGCGAAAAATTGGAGGAATAAAATTAATTTTTTGAAACTGTATACTCACCAAACGTAGCTTTTGATGACATTTAACAAATATTAAAGCTAACAGCAAAACTAATCATGCCTATCTCAGAAACTATGTATACAGTTTCAGAATTCAGATTACATCCAAATGTGATTCTTTCCCGTTTAACCATACAACCACACACAATTCATAATACAAACACGCAAGCCTACACAGGCAATAGTAACTAAGAGATTATTCATGTCCATATTATACCTAATCCAATGCACACAGAAAGTGAGAAACATTAGGAGCCAAAAGAACCGATGGTATGTACCCGAAACAAAAAGGACGAATGTACACTACACCTTTGTCCTGAAGTGGAGGGATTCTCGACAGGAATCAGATATCAACTGCTACTCCGGGCAAATTTCAGTAAACACATGTAGCCTCCTTCTTGTAGTGGGACCGTAAAGAACATTGGTGATGTAGGTATCGATATTATCCCTTGAAGGAGGTGTTCCAGTGGAAAAATAGGGCTTGATGGTAGTAGTGGGTGTTTTTATGGTGCCTTTGTGGCCAATCAACGAAGCTTCTTGTTTTGTGGCTACTGTTGCTTCTGTGACTGAAGATTCCATGACCTGAGGGGCAAAGCGGGACATTGGGCTGGGCGTGCATGGTGCTGTGCCAGTGTATAATTTGCACATATGTGCCTGGACAAGCCAAAAGAGATGAAGACATGGAAATATCTCAGTAGGCTGGCTGTGCCGATGGGTTAAACAACTAAAAACATTGTGTAACTGCTCACCTCCGATTTATTCTTCACAGGGAAACGGTTTGGCTGCCGATTTTCTTTTCCAGCAAACTGAAGAAACGTGGAAATTTGTTAAGACAAAACTGCAGTAAAATATATTTTGGTTAAGTACTGGCCACCGTATCAAGGAACAATTTTCTTTCAACGAATAAAATATAAATGAATTTCAACCAATGCTACTGCACAACTCATCTAAAATACCAATGAAACATGACAAATGATACAGGCACAAGACCCAATATCTTAAAAAACACACAGAAATGCACAAACCAGCAAATGGACAGCATACTAACTCAAGGTACAAAAACTCGAGCTTCTGAGTTTCAGCAGCAGGCAATAAGTTTTCTAGTCAAACGGAGGTCAAGTTTCATCTGTTCTGCAAGAGATGCAACCTTCTTTTCACTGTCAACTAGCCCATTCCATTAATCCCAATCATAAAAGGCAGTAAACCATTTTCGAAAGGAACCAGCATAACTTTACATAGTTATAGTTTATTGCAATATTAATACAAGCCCAAGGCCAATTGAACAATAGAAAAGGCTATGACCAAGTTGATGACACGATAGAAACAAGAAGGAAAAATTTGTATTACTGTCTCATTTAGATTTTAAATTCAACTCCAAATAACATAGGTGAAATAAGAAAAAAACTAAGCCTGACTAATATAGGCATCCTACTTGAAGCTTTATCTTTATTCAAACCAATCTCAATCGTTAACCATCCACTTTGGAACTGTTTGCTTTAAAATATGAATGAATGATCAAAACAAAGTTTTAGACAAAAAGAGAAAGGTAAAAATATAAGTTCTTTCTCATACATTCCGTTTGATGTTTAATGACCCTAAACAAGCTCTAAATGGGCGGACAATCATTTTGAGTTTTTACCTAATCACCAAAAGTACCTGAAATTTCAAGGGATCATAACTGTTGCAATTATTGTGTGCCTGTATGCCTATACTCTTTGGAGGCAGCGAGTACCAATACTTCTTTTTTACGACTATAATCAAGCATAATATCCAGTTCTATAAGAACTTAGAGTTTTGTTTATGAGTACAAGCATAAAAGCAGAGGAAAAAGTTTGAGAACACTAGTGAAATCAATACCACGAAAACAAAGAAGGGCGGCATAGATAACACTGATGAGAGAACTTTTGAATTTTAGACTCAACTTCAAGTGCAAAAAGAGTAAACAAAGTATACCTGTTTGCAGATCAGACACACTCAATCACACCAAGTATACCTGATCCTTTGGATTCCAAAAACAGTATTCTTTTCTCCAACATAATACTCTTCATTAAAACATTGAAAAGAACAAAGTAGAGTAGCAATGCCAGAATAATATTTTAAGGATACAATGAAACTGACAATGATTATAAGTGTTAAACAATACTTCATTTACTAATATACTAGCAGATAATACCAAGAAAAATGAAAAGAACACACAGAAAAAGACAGAGATCTTAAAGCAGTACTTCTAGCTAACAATAATTTGTGCAAGAATACATTACTTGAACATTCGTCTTTATTAGAACATTTTTCTTTATTCAAATCAATTTCACGTTCCATCCAATTTCTAACTATCCATTTCTTCAAACTTTCGCCCATGATTGATAAAAACTAAGTTCTTTCCCATGCATCACTGCAAAGTAAAAACAAGCTCTTATCTGTAATCTCAAGGATCTTTTAATGTTGCAAATGAATTTACTTGTATGGTCTGCTCATCCTGCCTTGTATGGACAAACAACCAGTTTTAAAAATGTTAACGTTTTATGGAAGTTTGTAAGGTTGACATAAAAGCAAACTAAACAAACAGTTCAAGAACGACAGCAAAATCAGTATACAAAAATAAAAGGTGCAATAGAAACACTGTTGATTATTGGCTCAGCAGAAGTTCAATCGCATGCGTAGTAAATTGAGGGACAAGTTTGAATCTTACAGATCAGACTTCAAACTAATTATGGCTCCAAGTACTCAATCAATCATAATAAAGCACAAAACTATTAAGAAAGAGCAAATCATTGAAGAACAGAGACAGACCTGGCAATTGCAGCTTCCAAAATCCTCCCTGGACCTGCAAATATCGGTCTTGTGCAGAGCCTTCCCCGAAGAATCAGAAGATGAAGAAGACGAAATATCAGAAGGGGACCTTGAACTCCTCCCTCCTCCGGTGACTAAAATACCGTCCATCACAAGAACCTCCTCCCTCTGCACAGCTGTTATAGGCGTTCTGTAAACTTTTGAAGGCGACGGCTTATCCCTCATATTCTCCAGAGGCGAGAGCGGAGGAAGCGGGGAGTGGTAGTGGCGGCGCGGCTTCAAGGCGTCAGTCGGAGACGGAGTCTGTGACTGAGCGCACAAGTACCTAAACAATGGCGAGTTAATGTCCACATTTTCCAAGTTTCCTTTGAACATTTTCATCATTTTCGAGTTGCTATGAAAGCGTTCCATCACGTTTCTCTGCTCTGCGCACAAACAATCACACATTGATCGATTAGATCAATATTATAGGAATTTTTGACGCGCATTCTCCAAATCTTCGATTATCCGAAAAAAATGATTAATTCCGAGGAAATAGGACGACGTAGATCGTTAATCGTTTATGATTCGTACCGAATGCAATCACAGAATTAGGTTCCGAACAAAAATGGTGGAGAACGAAGCGTCATTCTGAGGAGCGAGATGAATAATGGCAATTGCGAAGAAGAGGCTTAAGCTAGTGCTTCGATTGTAGGGTTTGCGCTGGAAACGCAACCCCGCTTTATCAATCGCTTCTCTTCTTGGTGCAAAAGAAAGGGTCTCGTGCCAAGCAAGCAAATATAGGAGGGAAGTTAGTGAAAGGAAAAAGATTTGGTTTTTTATTGCCCTTGGAATAAGAGTATGCAAATGCGAATAGGCATTTTGTGTTTCAAGTTTTTTTTTTTTTTTTTTAATTGGCATTACAAGAGGTGCCCCACACATCGACGTGCCCCACACATCGATGTGAAATTCTCCTCGACCCATGAATCTCTTATGTTCATATAATCATATGAAAGGACCCCGTTAAGCTCTTCGATTGTCACAGGCGATCATAAATGGAATTCAAATCCTAGAATTGAAAGCAAGCTAAAATATTTTGCTTTAGAATAAACACCATTAGACACATAAGATTGGTTTACGATATTGATTTACGAATTATCTTACATGCCAAGTGATGAAGGAGAATTTTTTTTTTAAAGGGTTAGATGGAAGGGAGGCTACCTCATTCCACGGCCAGAGCATACTAAGATCTCATTGATGACTTATAGAGAGGGAAATTATTCGATGCATCCAAGGTGCCATTGCTGAATCCCTTGCCCATAAGAAAAAGCAAACCCTCCCTATACCCCAAACTCGATCACCCACTCCTGTTCGATAGAAAGATAGCTAGAGATCTTCTTTCTACTTTGATTCATTTTTTTGATTGTCCTTCTTGGAGTATAACTCCAGATCCCACCTGGGTCATTTCATTGACCGTTCAGTTTTCCTTCTGATAGTTGGAGTAATGAACTTTTATGTCAATGACGTGGCTGCAGTGTAATAACTAGCCAAGCAAAGATTTCTACAGGTGTATGTTCCTATAATTTGGTTGACCACTAGTTCTGAGTCTCCGTAGATTTCTACCTGTTGTGTTCCTATCTTGATCAAGATCTCCATCCCGATTATTAAACCTACATATTTACTTGATTGTTTATTATGTTTTCCCAATCTATTTTGAATGAAAATTGACGGTAGACTTCTTCGGGGTCAATTAGGATATTCCAGCTCTTGTCGACTCCTCACTCCTAGGTCCATCAAAATACAGATTCCACAGTAGGCTAGACAACATGTTGATTCGAGGAATCACATGTTCATCAACATCAAGGCCCGGGTAATCTGTTTGAAAATCAGTGATAGCTTGGCTTTTTACTAGTTTCTAAGGTATATATTGGAAGTCGAACTCAGGTAGTTCTAGAGTCCATTTTCTTATCCGACCTCTTAGATTAGGTCATGACAGGATGTATTTTTAATAGATATGTTTGAGCAATAATCCAACAGTGAAAAGTAACATATAATGCCTTGGTTTGATGGCAATGCATAATTTATATGCCACATTGTACCTTTCTTCGACTTCTATCATTTTCTTATTCACGCAGTAGATCGCTTGCTCTTTTCCTTCCTCATTGTCGTGGGCTAGAAGCTTCCATATATGGTGTTGGGGGATCCCGATATATACAGCTTCAAGGACCTACCACTCTTGGGTGGCATCAGGAATGCTGTTTAGACAACTAGTTCATGAGCTCTTCAAAAGCTGTTTGATGCTTTTTGTCTCATTTGAATCCTTATGTGTCCTTGATTTTGACTAATAAGAAGAAAGGTTGGATTTTTCCCGATAGATTGGCTATGCATCTTATGAGAAAATTGACTTTTCCGAGTAAACTCTGAAACTGTTTTTTGTTCCTAGGCCAAGGTGAATCCATGATTGCTCTGGCTTTGTTCTTGTCTACCTCTATACCTCTTTGGTGAACCAAAAAACCCAGAAAAATTTCTATGAAGACCCCGAACACACTCCTTATGGTTCATTTTCAGCTGGTGTTGCCCCATTTTCAAAAAAGTTCGCCGAAGATCTTCTATGTGCTTATCCTTATCTTGAGATTTCAACACAACATCTCCAGATTCTTACCTACCATCTCATGTAATATAACATTCATTTCCCGCTGATACATGTCTATGGTATTCTTTAATTTGAATGGCATGAAGACGTATTCAAATGCCCTCAACTATCTAGGGCACCTGAATTCAGTTTTATGGATATCTTATTCTGCTAGGAGGAGTTGATTGTACCCTGCATTGCCAACCATAAAGGATATAAGTGTATTTTTCCAAGCTTATTTTGCCAAGCTTCATCAATCAACATATGTGCCATTGACATTTGATATTCATCTTTTCGGGTAGCCTTGTTTAGGTTGTAGTAATCCACACATACATGACTTGCTTGGTTTTAACTTTGATCATAAGGACTATATTGGATACCCATTCTACAGATTTAGTTGTTCTCATGAACCCAGCTTTGAGAGGTTTGTCAATCTCTTCTTTGACCTTGAGATCAATTTCTACAGACGTTCTCTTTTTTTACTGAAAAACGGGCTTGTATCCTTCATTGATGGGCAACTTATGCTCAACTAATTACTTGTCCAACTCTGGAATTTCTGTATATTTCCATCCAAAGCAATCTTTAAACTCTTCGAAAAGCATTACCATTTTTTCTTTCATTGTTTCTTCCAATATCTTGCTAATGTAAATTGGTCATGGATATTTCTTGGTTTCCAAGTTAACTTAATCTAAGGAATCTTAAGTTTCTGGAGGAGGTTTATCCATTTTTGATGACCAAAACTTTATGATTTCTAGTGGGATGTCACCTTCTTCATCTCCTTCCCCGATATTCTGAATGAATTGTGCCATGTCGATGGTGGAGTCTTTCAGACTTCGCTCCTTTGTTTTTCTGAACTGATTTTCTCCTTAATCAGGGAAGATAGCATGTATATTTTTTTTATTATGTTCAGTATTCTACCAACCACTTCTTTATAGATCGGATTTCTTCTACATGTTCTATTTCTTTGGTGGGTGTCCTACTCATTTTGGAATTCCCATCTCAAGAAGGACATATCCCACTCTCCTTGAGTTATAAGCCCTTATCCCAAAAGCTTGCGGGTCGTCACCTCATTAGGGCAGTCGTTCTTATCTCTCCCATCCAACTTGATTCTTCCCACTTGGAGGTCAAAGAAGTTGGCTTCACCAACTATGGGTTAGCTACAAAAGGTCTCGAATTTACCTGAATGATTTCCTAAAAGCCTCTTCCAAAGGCAGCCTCATCGGATTTCCAAATAATGATATGTTGGTGTAGCATGGATGGAATACACATGCTTTTGTGGATCCAATCCCTCCCTAGTAAGTCGTTGTAGCTAGCAATGTTGTTTACCAAAAAGAAAGCTAATATCAATTTCTTGGACCTTACCGTAATCTCTAAGGATAAGACCCGTGAGTTATGGTGATGGATCCATTGAAATGAGACATTATATCGGTAGTCGGCAAGAAATCTTGTAGAGTTTTATTCAACTTTTTTAATTTTTTTTATGGTAGAACATTGATGGAGGCTCCTCTATTGATCTTCAATTTGTTAATCCAGATCCCTTCTAGATGGGTCGTGATGATGGTAAGTCATAGGTGATCCATCATTTCTATAGTCGAGTTAGAGAACATCGACTTTCCTTGTAGAGAGGAGATTCTGATATGACCTCCTGACCCTCCTTACCATCAATTAGTATTTCAATCATTACTCATGAGGGTTGATAGGTAATGACAATGCCTATCATCTGGTTAACTTGGTGTTAAATTACTGCTAGATGTTTTGGTAGTTCTACCACCGTGTCTATTTCAACTCAAGCCTTCTCTTGTTTCTTGTCAAACAAGTAATCCATTTACATGACTTCAATAATTCTGTCTCAAACTCCTGTACATGTAACTTTTTCTCAGTTATACACGACCTTCTATTATTGAGGTTTATGAGTTATGGCACAGAAGGTTTGGACACCTCAATTATACTAGTGTGA
The DNA here is from genome assembly GCA_032719365.1 of Prinsepia uniflora. Classification (NCBI taxonomy): domain Eukaryota; kingdom Viridiplantae; phylum Streptophyta; class Magnoliopsida; order Rosales; family Rosaceae; genus Prinsepia; species Prinsepia uniflora. The sequence goes on along the minus strand of CM064872.1, from coordinate 52,802,787 downwards.
AGGTCTTACAGCAGAATGACATGGTTGTTGGTTTGCCTAAGCTCACATATCAGAAAAATGGTGTTTGCGAAGCCTGTGTGACAGGAAAACAACATGTTGAGCCCTATGACAGAGAAAAGGCTTAGAGGGCAACCACACTTCTAGAACTTGTTCATTCAGATGTATGTGGACCTATGCAGGAAACAACAGCAGGAGGGAATCGATATTTCCTCACTTTCATGGATGACTTTACTAGAATGTGCTGGATCTATTTCCTATCTAGTAAGGCAGGAGTACTCAATGTGTTTCGAAACTTCAAAACCATGGTAGAATTACATAGTGGTTACAAGATCAAGCAGCGGAGGAGTGATAGAAGTGGAGAGTACCTGTCAAATGAGTTTGAGAGGTTCTGTGAAGAGAAATGCATTATGAGACAACTGGCTATTTCCTATTCTCCCCAGTAGAATGGGATTGCTGAGAGGAAAAATAGAACAATTGTAGAGATGGCAAAGGCAATGATGCATGATAAGGGCGTGCCCTATAAGTAATGGGGAGAGGCAGTGTATCTACTGAACAGATGCCCTACCCATGCTATAAGAGGTAAGACACCATTTGAATAATTTACTAGAAAGTGACCTGGAGTTAACCACTTAAGAGTGTTTGGTTCAATTTGCTATTACCATATTTCTAATAAACTAAGGCAAAAACTTGATGAGAAAAGCACTGGTGTGTGTTTATGGGATATGGTGGATGTGAGAAGGGATGCAGGTTACTTAATCTGCAAACAGAAAAGATTGTGGTTTCCAGGAATGTGATTTTTGATGAGAATGCTCAGTGGAATTGGCAGAAGAACAAGGAGTATGAAGGAGGTTCAATCTCCCTGGGATATGGAGTTGAGTATAGAGACATGAATACTGGACCTCAGAATGAAAATGTTGCTTCTACATCCTGTCCTGAACAGGAATCTCCTAGAACACAAACTTCTGAGTCTGAATCACCTAGCAACACTCTAGTGAGATACATGAGTATAAGTGATGTCTATGCACGATGTCATATGTGTATGGTAGAACCTGAAAACTACAATGAGGCTGCTAAGGATCACCTGTGGAGATCAGCTATGGAGGCTGAGCTTGAGATTGATTCATAAAAATGAGATATGGGACTTGGTGGATAGACCTGAGGGAAAACCAGTCATTGGAGTGAAGTGGATTTTCAAGAAAAAGTTGAACCTTGATGGCTCAATGCAGAAGCACAAGGCAAGGCTGGTGGCAAAAAGCTATGCACAGAAGCCTAGAGTTGACTGCAATGAAACATTTGCCCCAGTTACCCGATTAGACATTATCAGAACTCTCATTGCCCTTGCAGCTCAGAAAAGATGGAAGTTGTATCAACTGGATGTAAAGTCAGCATTCCTAAATGGGACACTAGAGGAGGAAGTCTACATAGAACAACCAGAAGGGTGCCATTGAAGCTACTCTATATGTGAAGACAGCAGAGAATGAAGATATTCTAATTGTCTCACTATATGTAGATGACATTATCTACACTAGATCAAGTGAGGAACTCATGAGGAAGTTCAAGACTGAGATGATGAATAAGTATGAGATGTCACATGTTGGCCTACTCATCAATTTTCTGGGAATTGGGGTAATTAAAACAGAAAAGCACGTCTTTACTCATCAAAGAAGGTATGATACTATTTTTCTTGATAAATTTGGCTTAAGGAACTGCAAATCAGTCAGTATACCTCTGGTTCCTGGTGACAAGCTAAGGAGAGTAGATGGAAGTGAGCAGCAAATGAATCTTTTTACAGGAAAATTGTGGGGAGTTTTCTATACCTAACAACAACTAGACCTGACATAATGTTTGCTGCTATTTTACTATCCCGATTCATGCATGGTCATACAACTAAGCACCTAGGGACAGCGGGTCCTGAGATACATTCAGGGGACCACTATTCTATGGTATTGAGTATGAGAAAGGGAAGTGTTCAAATCTGATAGGGTTTCGTGACAGTGATTGGGGTGGTTCAGAGGATGATATGAGGAGTACATCATGCTATGCATTCTCCTTGGGAAGTGGAGTGTTTTTTTGGGCCTCTGTGAAACAAAGCAGTGTTGTTTTGTCCACTGCAGAAGATGAGTATGTTAGTGCAGTTGGTGCTACAACTCAAGAAATTTGGTTAAGGTCTGTCCTCAAAGATTTTGGGGAAGAACAGTGTCATGCTACTACCTTATTCTGTGACAATATGTCAGCTATTGTTATAGCTAGGAACTTTGTGTTTCACTAGAAAACCAAGCATATCAATAGGAAGTATCATTTCATTCGAGAAGCTTTGTAGGAAGATAAAATCTCACTCTTGTACTGCAGAACTGAAGTTCAGCTTGCAGATATTTTCACCAAGGCTATATCTAAGGACACCCTAGGAAGACTAAGGGCATTACTTGGAATTAAGCTAGCTTCCAGCTTAGGAGGAGTTGTTGAAGTTTAAGCTGACAGCTGGCAACAATTCAAAGGCATCAATCAACTGTGTGATTGCTGAGTGGGATAACATAATGAAAATGACATTGGAAGTGTGTGCAACGGTTTCGTGTGCCTCAAAAAGATTCTATGAATCTAGTATGTGAGGTGACTTCTTGTAATTGGTTGTGTGTAAGTCATGAGAAGTGTGTGTGTGAGTTGTAACCGTGAGAGAGAGTGAGAGTGTGCAATTGTAATTTCTCAATTTATAAGTTACAAAGAATCAATATATGAACTATGATGAAGTTTACGAATGAGAAAGAGGATGAAATCTCATATTGTAGGTGAGATCGTGTAAGATTACTCACAAGGCATTTCATCAAACAGCTGGTGTGCATCAACCAAGCTGAGTGAATTTTCTCCATTCAATCATCATCGATTTCTAGTTTTCATCATTACAATTAAAACAGAAACTATCCTAAAACACAAATAGTCACAGGCTAGTCTCGATTCACATCGATTTCAACTAGGAGGATCAAGTTGAGGTATCTACTTGGTCATGAAGCAATTCACTGCGTGTTGAGTGATGAACTTCAACTAGGGAAGGGAAAAGAAGGCATAAACTGTGCATATGGAATGTTCTCTTGCCCGATCATTGATAATGAGAGGTGAAATCAAATCTGATTACGTGGCTCACATGCAATAATTTGGCAAGCGGGAATTACGTAAAGATAACATGCGAAGATTGTTAGATTGGGAATTACAAACCACGCATACATTCAAAACATAGTTCAGCCTCATCACCTGTCTTTATTGATTATTTAACATGTTTGAGATTGCTTAATTTTGGATACCAGAATGTACTCACAAAAATTTAATTTGGCAAACTCCTTTCTCCAATTTGCTTTTGATGCCCATTGCCCTAAGTCACGTCATTGCATCTTCTGTAATTATGTATGTATATATATATATATATATATATTTCTATACTTCTATCTTACTAACAACTTTGTTCTTAGGGACTGTTCAAAATTTTATCATCCAAGATGTGTGGGAAAAAAAAATCCTTCCTTAAGAGTGGAAAGTGTTGGGTTTGTTGTACGAAACTTCACTTTATCTGTGATTTTTTCGTTAGTGAATCTTTGAAATCATTACACATGGAGTATTACACAAACAACATTTTCTATGTACGAAGGCGGATCGTTTGTTTCATGTTAAAACATGAACTTATTATATAAATCATATCCCTTTGTTAAGTTTCTTTTGTGAATAATAACACTCTTTCTTTCATGGTTGATTAGATTTAGGTTTCATCCTCAAATTTTCAGTTTATTGGAGAATTTATGTGTAGTGTGGAACCCAAAATCATCCAAAAATTGTGGAGCTGCCACGTGGCCCATAATTCCAAAAATTACCAAATTGCCCCTAGCAATAAACGCTGATCATTTGAAAACACCCACACATTAAATAATCTATTTACCAGCTAAATACGTTATTTAATCGGGTTAAAATCTCCGTAATATTAATATTCTCCCCGAGAGTTAATTGTCATTATTCTTAATAACGGACAATTAGTATTAATATTAAAATACAATAATTGACATTATTATCATGATGAACCATTATTATAATTATTAAATAATATATTTTAATATATTATTTATTAATTACAAATTCCACCGACCAATCAGAACGCTCCGAAACTTCCAAGATTTTCCTATAAATAGCGAAGCACATTTCATTTTCAAGGTACGTCGATTCTTCGCTTCGAAGTATATCCTTTTCCTCTCTCAAAGCTAACTTAGGCATTAGAGTGTTCTTGATCGAACAAACCCCCAGGTAAATCGATCGAGGCAACGATAGCTAATTGTTTGCTGTTTGCAGGAATTGTGAGGACTTTTCGCGGCGGGTACGATTTTTGATTCAACAATTGGTGCTTTCATTGAGAGCAATTGAGGAATACTCAGAAAAAGCTCTCCGTGTTGTTCATCGTTCATCTTTCTTCGTTCATCGTTCATCAACATTGTTCGAAGATTTTGAACGTTGTTCAAATCATCCATCAACAGCTTTCCAGCTCAAGATTCTTTGATTCGACATGGCTAGGGTTCGTCGATCCGTTCGCTCAGCTGGAGAAGGTGTTTCTACCTCAACTGCTCAGACGAGGAATGAGGCTCGCATAGAGACTCTGGAGGAGCGGCCAATTCGACCCAGGCGAGTGTCCATAGAAGCGCCCATAGAGACGCTCAGAGGGAGGCCAACCTTTAGCTTTGGATCATTCCCCTCTCCAGCTAACCAAGTCCCCGAGTTAGGGGAAGGAACTTCAGCTTTGCAACAAGCAGGCAGGCGGTTGATGGGAAGTGCATCACGGCATGAACAGCCCACATCAAACATGGATCTAAGGGACTTTCTGGATGGGCGTCACGACGTCTCAAGGAGAAGTCACCACCAACCTCCCCAGGACAACTTGGCGCAGCAAGTTGAAAGGTTGAGCAGCCAAGTTCAACTCCAGTCAGAGCTCTTGCAGCGACTCCTGGCAGAAAGACCAGTCCAAGAGCCAGACAGACATTCCACATCACGTGGAAGACAAGAGAATGCTCCAAGGCGTCCTGGGAAAGAACCGGTCCGCTGCCGAACAATGTCACGAGACACTTCACTGAGCGACTCCGGTGAAGAAAGTCACGATCGCCCAGTAAAGAGCCCACAACGCCTAAGGCCATCAGTACATGAACGGCTAGAAAATAGGATTAAGGCAACTTCACGGGTGGAGCGCTCACAACGCTCGCATGGGAGTAGGGGGCAACCTCAGGCTTTACACAAAGACCCAAGACGATCTGCCCATGGCAGTGAGAGGGAAGATGAAGCCTACTCCCTTGCACGATCCCAGAGATCAAGGGGAGAAGCTCAAGGAGGTTCTCGGCGATTAGCACGAAATGACTCACCACCTCAGCAAGGTGCGTTACGGGCTAATGATGTTCAAAGAATGCTGGGCAGGCACCTTCGTGCTCAATGAGATGGCGATTTAGAGGATGATCTACATCGCCAGATACAGCTCTTTACGCCTTTTGTAAGGGGTATTGAGGAGGAGCCATTCCCCCAAAGGTTTGCAACGCCAAACTTCACTCCATTCAAAGGAGCCTCCGACCTGATAAAACACATAGATTATTACCGGGGAGTCATGGTCTCGAACAGGCATAACGATGCGCTCATGTGCAAAGTTTTTTAAGCTTATCTTCAAGGCCAAGCCATGACTTGGTTCAATCATCTCCTCCGGAGGTCGATTGCATCCTTTGAAGAGTTGGCTCTGGCATTTGTGAAGGAGTACGCACAACTTCGAACAATGGAGGTGAAGGATGACCATCTATTCTCTGTTTGAAAGAGAGCAAAAGAAACTCTGTGACAATACATACGAAGATTTTGCGAAGAGAAGCCTCGGATTGTGGGCTGTAGCGACCTTGTTGCAACAATGGCATTTAAACAAAGACTCCCTCGGGACAGCCAGCTTTACGGGGACATCGTCATGAGCAATGCGCGTAGTCTCACCAAAATGCTTTCGCTAGCAGAGCGACATGCAAGCTGGGAGGACGAGAAGAACGCCACTCGTACTCAGGACCATGCTAGCGCTAGTGAAATGGCCTCCAATAAAGATGAATTCCATGGAAAGTTTACGACTGGAAAGTCCAACAAGCGCAAGGCGGGACAACCCCCCCAAACACCAGCTATGGGGAAGCCTAACTTGCAATTGTCTTTGCCAGTCCATCAGATCCACAATGAAATTAAAGACAAACCATGGTTCAAGAAGACGGAGCCAGTCAAAGGTGATCAAGAAAAGGCTGATAAAACGAAGTGGTGTGCCTTTCACGAGTGCTATGGGAATAACATCGGGAAATACATATCGTTCAAGAGATATCTCCGGAATCTCATCAAAGAAAGGCATTGCACTGAGTACGTCAAAGGGAAGGTTGTGGATCATCCCGCTAACAAAGGATCAAAGGAACCTGCAGCAAAGATGATACGCATCAACACCATCATAGCAGAATCGGAGTTGTTAAGAACCACCTCCAAGCAGAAGAAGAGAAGGATCAGAGATGCACTGGCCATCTCTCAGGTCTCCCATGTTTCTACCCTCGGGGTGGCCAGCGACCTTGTCGTTGGTTTCTCTTTGAAGGACAAGGTAGGACTTGATTGGCCGCATGACGATGCTTTAGTCATGTCAATCCTGATCGTTCATACTCAAGTTGATCGAATTCACGTTGATGAAGGGAGTGCAGCAAATATCCTCAGCCTGAATGCAGTGCGCAAGATGGGGTTAGAAAGCCTCACAACAAAAAAGGTTGTCCCGCTCCGAGGTTTCAATGGGTCGACCAGCATGACCGTAGGTACTCTCCAGCTGGATGTACATTCTGATCCCGTAGTCACATCCCAGACTTTCTACATCATGGACGAGTACTCTCCATACAATGGAATTTTGGGAAGACCATGGCTTCACAAAATCCTAGCAAACACGTCAAGCCTTTACCAGAAGATTCGATTCCCTATCCCCGGAGGTGGAATCGGGGAGATCAAAGGTGATCAGGCGATGGCTCGGTGATGCCTTATAGAAGGGCTGAAGGAGGTCAAGGAGGCAGAGTTTGTTCCCTAGGCCGGATCATCCACTGAGGGCAAGCTTTCTTCTTCGTCTCCCAAATAGTAACTAATCACGGGTCAAGATCCTGACATTCATGAGGAACCACCAACTCCAGAAGTATGGCAGCCGGAGGATGATGTCACCCTGATTTAACTTGACCCTCAATATCCTGAGCGAGAAGCCCGCATTGGTGCTCGGTTGAGTGACACGGAAAAAGAAGAACTCATAGATTTCTTGCGCGAGGAGAAAGAAGTTTTTGCTTGGTCTCCGTCTGACATACTGGGTATTGATCCTACCATCGCTTGCCACAAGCTGCACGTCAATCCCAACCATAAGCTGGTCAAGTAGAAAAGACACAATTTTTCCCCCGAGAAAATTGCTATCATCCAAGAGGAGATTGACAAGTTACTCGTTGATGGATCCATTGAAGAAGTTCCGCACTCTGAATGGCTAGCAAACGTCATGCTTGTCAAGAAAAAGGAAGCTGAACAGTGGAGAGTTTGTATTGATTACACCGATCTCAATCTTGCGTGCCCAAAGGATAACTATCCTCTGCCCAGAATCGATCTCTTAGTGGACTCAACCGCAGGAAATGAGCTCCTAAGCTTCCTGGATGCATACTCGGGCTATAATCAGATTTTCATGTATGAAAAAGACAAGGAAAAAACTGCTTTCGTCTTCGACCGAGGTGTGTACTGATACAAGGTCATGCCGATTGGCCTCAAGAATGCCAGTGCAACGTACCAGAGACTCGTCAATCGGATGTTCAAAGATCTCATCGGAAAAACCATGGAGGTCTATGTGGATGATATCATGGTCAAAGGAGAAAAACGAGGGGATCATATTACCAACTTGCGAGAGACCTTCAACTTGCTGAAGAAGTACAAAATGAAGCTCAACCCTCTGAAGTGTACTTTCGGGGTATCAGCAGGGAAGTTCTTGGGATACCTTGTGACTCAGCGTGGGATCGAAGAAAATCCAAAGAAAATCAAGGCAATTCTCGAGATGAAGTCCCCATCAAGTCTGAAGGAGATTCAAAGTCTCACTAGATGAGCAGCAGCATTGAACAGGTTCCTGTCCAAGTCAACTAAACGGTGCTGACCTTTCTTCCAAGCGGTAAAGAAGGCATCTAGGGATAAGTGGGATGAAGCTTGTGAGAAAGCGTTTCAAGATCTCAAGGCCTACTTGACGTCTCCACCGCTACTATCAAAACCCAAAGATAATGAGGACATGTTTCTATATCTGGGGGTCTTTGATGTTGCTGTAAGCTATGCACTTATCAGGGAAGAGAATGGGATTCAATTGCCTGTGTTCTACACATCCAAAGGCCTTCTTGATGCAGAGACACGATATCCGAAATTCAAAAAGTTGATTCTGGCATTACTGGTTACCACAAAGAAATTGAGGCCTTACTTTCAAGCTCATCGGGTAATCGTCATGACAGAATATCCGCTCTGTTGTTTACTTTATGCACCTGATGCATCGACACGGGTAATGAAATGGGCCATAGATTTGAGTCAGCATGATTTGCTCTATTATCCACGAACAGCTGTCAAAGGCCGCAGATTTTGTTGTGGAGTTCACACCAGTGTCATTGGAAGGAAACAATAAGCTTGGCAATGCCCCCAGGGCCACCGACACTTCCTTGTCACAAGATCATGGTGACAGTTCCTCTTCTCTACAACCCTCAACTTCCAATCATCTATGGAAGCTCTTTGTTGATGGTTCTTCGAACCAGAAGGGGGCAGGAGCGGGGATTGTCCTTATCACTCCTGATGGCTCAATAATGGAGCAGGCAGTACCGTTTGGATTCAAAGCCTCTAACAATGAAGCGGAGTATGAAGCTTTGATTTGTGGGCTCACACTTTCCAAGGAGTTGGGAGTCAAAAAACTTGATATTCATTCGGATTCGCAGCTGATCACTAACCAATCGATCGGTGAATATGCTGCGCGTGATGCAAGGATGCTCAGATATAACAATAAGGTCCAGGAAATGCTTGCTTTTTTCTCGGTTTTCACTTTTGATCAACTTCCACGAGCCGAAAGTACACAAGCAGATGTGTTGGCCAATCTAGCGTCATCACTTGACTTTCGTTTCAAGCGTTCAATCACGATTGAGTATCTCGAGCAGCGAAGCATTGATGTGAAGGAGATTGAAGTAAGACAAATTGATTCATCTCTAAGTTGGCAAGATCCTTTTATCAACTACCTAGAGCACGGTATATTGCCTGATGAACGGTTAGAAGCCCGCAAAGTCTAGATGAAAGCTGCGCGGTACTATGTTGAGAAAGGTCAACTTTTTCGTAAGAGCTTCACGGGACCAAACTTGTTATGCTTGAAGCATCTTGAAACATTGAAAGTCTTGGTTGAGATTCATGAAGGACATTGTGGAAGTCATTCCGGTGGAAGATCGCTTGCTCAAAAGACGCTTAGTGCAGGATTTTACTGGTCTACTCTACGCCAAGAAGCTCTGCAGTATGCCTAGAAATGCGACAAATGTCAAAGATTCAAGCCCAACCAATTGGCGCCACCGGAAGAGCTACATGCGCAGACGAGCCCTTGGCCATTCATGCAATGGGGAATTGACATCATTGGACCACTCCCAAGCACTCCAGCTCCAAGTAAGAAGTGTTTGATTGTTGCCACTGACTACTTCACCAAATGGGTGGAGGCAAAGGCCTTGGCCACCATAACTCAAGCTGACGTTCAAAAATTCATCTAGAGCCAGATCATTTACCGATTTAGACTTCCCTTGGTCATTCTAGCAGACAATGGAACTCAGTTCACTAGCACCATAATTAACGAGTTCTTTGAGTCTTGGAAGATCAAGCATTTCACTTCAACTGCATATTACCCCCAGGGTAATGGCCAGGCAGAAGCTTCAAACAAGACGATCCTCGACTGTATCAAGAAGCGACTCGATGATAAAAAAGGCTTATGGTAGGAGGAGTTGGATGGCACGCTCTGGGCTTACCACACCACTCCGCGTCGTGCAACAGGAGAGTCTCCATTCACCCTTGCATAGGGCACTGACGCAGTCATTCCTCCACATGTTGTTGTTCCAGCGCCCTTTACCGAGCTCGATGATCTAGCAGTTAACTCCATCGCTCTAAGAACTTCACTTGATCTCAGCGAGGAATTAAGAGAACAAGTGGTGAAGCGCATCTCCAGCTACCAGCAGCAAGTGAGAAGTTCCTACAACAAGAAGGCTCGACTCCGGCACTTTCTCCCAGGTGACCTTGTTCTCAAGAAAAAGTTTGCGACACCCAATCGTCTAGGGTCTCAAAAACTAAAGTCCCCGTGGGAAGGACCCTACCGAGTCTATCAAGTAGGCGGAAAGGGAAGCTACACCTTAGAGACAATGGACGGAAAGTTAGTGAGTGGTTCCATGAACGCTCATCACCTCCGAAAATATTATGTATAATGCAAACTAGAGCTCAAAACTAAGCTAGTCTTTGTTTTGTGCCAAATATAGACTTTATTTGCAAGAATGATGTATTTAGACTTATCAATAAAGCTATCAAGTTATTCCTAGTTCACATATGTGTTATTGTACTTTCGGCAAGGTTCTCAAAGCCTTCCTTCGGGAAGCATCCAAAGCCTTCTTCCGAGAAGCACTCAAACCTTCCTCCGGGAAGCATCCAAAACCTTCTTCTGAGAAGTACTCAAGCCTTCCTCCAAGAAGCATCCAAAGCCTTCTTCCGAGAAGCACTAAAGCCTTCCTCTTGGAAGCACACAAAGCCTTCCTCCTTCCTCTCGGAAGCACTCGAAGCCTTCTTCTCAGAAGCACATAAAGCCTTCCACTCGGAAGTGCTTAAAGGCTTCCTCCGGGAAGCACCCAACGACTTCCTTCAGGAAGAGCTCATAGCTTTCCTCCGGGAGGCAAGCAGAGCTTTATAAAGGAAACGCTTAAAGCCGTCCACCGGGAAGCACACAAGGTCTTCCTCTGGGAAGCATATCCCAAAACCTCCTAAATTTGAAGCGCTCGAGCTTTCCAGTAAGCATTTCAAGCCTTCAGTTAGAAAGAGCAAAAACCCTTCCCTGAAGGTAACATACCAAAAACTTAATCATCTAGCGCCACAAGTTATTTAGAACTCGCCGTTGCACACCCATAGTTGCTTTGGGGGCATATGAGTGAGCTCATTCCGACATATTGACAAGCATTTGAAAGTGTTCGCTTCAACACATTAAAAAGTGGATAAAAGAAAGTTAACGCTTTCTTTCCAAAAATTGTTCCAACAATTCAGCATAAATGATTTTCTTATTTATTCATTTGGAGGATGTTTGGCAAATCACATGTCGATTGCTCACACCGGCTATTCATTATTGGAATGAAAATTACAAACGAACGGGAAATGACATTAAGAAGTTACGGATGCAAGTCTTCAAAACCCATTGTTTTTCTAAACTCTTCCCACTCCTCTGCTGAAAGTAGGGAAGTGTCATTAAACAATGATTTAGCAGTCTCAGGGGCAGCTTCCTTTCTGGTCTTGGTCTCAGGCTCTGGGTTAGGTTCCAGAGCAGGCTCATACTCTTTCTCCAGCTCTGGTTCCCGCTCTTTGGGGGTGATCCCATTGCAGCTCGCCATGTCCAACTTTTGTGCCACATTTTCTTTTTGGCACAAAGTTGTAGGGGCATGTGGTGACAGTAAATGGTCGAGTCTCGAAAGCCTTCCAGTCTTTAGATTCTGGATTTCGACCTCCAAAAGTTTGATTCTCTCATATGAGTCTTGCAAATTTCTACATAGCAAAGTGACCTCGTCTCGGGCAACATCTCGCTCATTCTCTATCAGCAGCTTCTCTGCACGGCTTGTCTCCAGCTCGCCCACTTTGCCTTCCAATGTATGGATTCTTCCGACCAAGGCTTTGTTGTTCCAACTAGAGTGATCTTGGGTTTCTCGAAGGCGTTTGCACTCGCTCTTCATTCGCTTGTTTTCATCTTCCAGACTGGCATTTCCACGAAACATGTCAACCAACTTGTGGGCCCCAGCTTTCGCAATCCTAAGGTCTCGGACTACCTTGTCGTAAGTTCCTTGTGGCACATTTTTTGGGGTTTCTTCTGCTATGATGGGGGCAGCTATCACATCAGGAGTCTTGGATGATGATTGTGTCTCCTCCGCTAATCAGTCTGGACCTTCATCCCTCAACGCTTCAATTACTTCAGGGGAAGTGGGAATCGCCTTCAACTTTTTAGGTTGTTTGGTTGCATCCTCACAGGGCTCATCTGAGGTTTTGCGCTTGCTAGATGACTCTGCAGGACTAGAACAGTCGGGCTTGGAAGGAACCTCATGTTCGTGCTTTCTCTCCAAAGAGCCAATGGGTCCTTGCTTGTTGTTCTTCTTCTGGGCAACAGGTTTTTTCAAGCGTAGTGGAGCGCTTAGCCATTCCTTGAATAGGCTGTCTGAAGGCCTTCCACCATTCATGTCTCTGAATAGAGAGAGTAGCCAGCTCATGTCTCGAAACTCTGGAGGAATTTTCAAGGCCATGTCAATCTTTTTGAGATCAGGATGACCTTCAAACCCGCTATACAGCTCATCGAACATGCAAAAGTACGAGGCAATCCTCAGGTCCGGGGAGGCATGTTTGTCCTATGCACCTCCAATTTCAATGCATTTGAATCTGTACGTGTTGTCATCAAACTCCGTCCTAAAAAATAGCTCCACCTTGGGTACGACACGAGAAAGCCGACCGTCGGTAATTCCGTTGTGCGACACGGAATAGCAATGCCAGAATTCATCTTCAGTGAGTCCCAGGCCAAAGAATTTGTTTAGCTTCTCGAAGCACATGATGTGTCGATAGGCATCGACGTCCAGTTGAGCAGGGCTGCATCCCATCCGGCCAATAATCTTAGAGAAGAACTTCGAGAACGGGAACTAAAAACCCCACCCAATGATCAAAGGGTGGAATTTAGTCCATCGACCGCCGACATGGGTTTTTCCTCTTCCATGCTTAAGAGCCTTCATGGAAGAACATCTCTCGCCAAGCTCCACGAAGACGTCGTCCGGAAAGGCAATCTGATTGCGAGCATTCCACTCCATGAAGTCTTCAGGCTTCTCAAACTCCATATCTTTCCCTCGGAATGAACTTTGGCTACGAGAACCGCCACGCTCCCATAATGCGAGCCTGCTAGGTCTCTCGAGAAGTGCACCTTGACGTATCTTGAAATGACTGCCTCAAACAAATAAAGTGGGTGCCATTTGAATCGAACCCAACGGACGTCCTGAACTCCCGGAATGAGCAAAAAACATTCACCTAGAAGAAAGGAACAAATTCATTAGTTTCCGGAAATAAATATATACCACGTATATACATACTTGAATATATATGCATATGATTATTCAAAATACGTATGCTATTATCAAACACTTTAATAATATTAATATATTAAATACATATATTACGTATGCTATATAAACAACAATTATTTATATACTAAATACACATTTTAAATATATAAATATATTTATATTAAATACGCGTATAAGGTACCTGCAAAAAAACATCTAAATAATTAAACGTATTTAAGACGTTTAAATAGCAATTCAATATATATGAGAATATATATAAAACAAAACAGTCAAATATATAAAAAAACATGCATGATCCGCTCAATAGCTGCAGCAAAAATAAATAAAATCAAAAAATCAAAACAAGGCTAGGTGGCGGTGTGCGGTTGGACAGCAGAGAACCACAATGGAGCCCTCATTGCATCACCCAGCGGTCACAGTGGAGCAAATAACGGGCAAGTTGGAGCACGACACGTGGAGCTTAAATTTGGCACTAACAGGAGCCGCATGAGATTGCGGGACCCTCCTGCCAGCTCACATCAGACGACCAAGACATGCGCCCACACTTCGAATTGATTTCTCCCTTTCAATCTGTCAGGTCCATCAAATCCACATGACAGGGGATCACAAATCCGGACACACGGCAAGCCACTTTGGGACACTAGCAGGGCCACTTGCATGCGGACCCGTTTGCCAGTTGGCTAGCCTAGCACTTTCCAATCCCTCTCTTTCCGCCAAAATCTTCTAGAGCAGCAGTCATGTGAGGCACCTTCACCCTCCAGCGGACATGCAGCAGAAGATGGGATCCATTTTTGCAATTGAAGGTTGTGCATGGCGCAGAAGCGCCAAATTCTTCCGCAAGTTCAACCCAACCGAACCCACAACGACACCGTCACTACAATTGTCACGACCCGACCCATCTAACACAATATTGTCCGCTTTGGGCCCAGCCCTCACGGTTTTGTTTTCGGGAGCTCACGTGCAACTTCCCAGTAGGTCACCCATCATGGGATTGCACCAGCCTCAACTAGCTTAACTTTGGGTTCCAATCCCCCCCAAAGCCACTGAGCTCCGAAAAGGCCTTGTGTTAGATAGATACGTGCCCACACATATAAGGTACTTCATCTTTCCCTCCCCGAGCGATGTGGGATCGTTCACCGATCTTAGCTTTCCAAGCTCACGGGTCTTGCTCACCGTTCTTGCTTCTCAAGCTCACGGGTCTTGCTCACCGTTCTTGCTTCCAAGACCGGGTCTTATAATCCACCCCCTTGGGGCCCAGCGTCCTCGCTGGCACACTTCCGGTCAGGGTTCGGCTCTGATGCCATTCTGTGATGACCCGGCCCATCTAACACAATATTGTCCGCTTTGGGCCCAGCCCTCACGGTTTTGTTTTCGGGAGCTCATGGTGCAACTTCCCAGGGGGTCACCCATCATGGGATTGCACCAGCCTCAACTCGCTTAACTTTGGGGTTCCAATCCCCCCCAAATCCACTGAGCTCCCAAAAGGCCTTGTGTTAGATAGATACGTACCCACACATATAAGGTACTTCACCTTTCCCTCCCCGAGCGATGTGGGACCGTTCACCGATCTTACCTTTCCAAGCTCACGGGTCTTGCTCACCGTTCTTGCTTCTCAAGCTCACGGGTCTTGCTCACCGTTCTTGCTTCCAAGACCGGGTCTTACAACAATTACTTCCCAACATGCCACCCGAAATAAGTACAAAATAAATAATGAAGAAATCCAAACCATACCTGGACAAACAACCCCTTTTTCTCCAAGCAACTTTTCCTTTGTTTTTTAATCATATAAAGCAAACACAAATGGGTTATTCCTCTCTTTCAGCTATATAAACAAAGAGGGAGTTGTGAACGTATAGGATTTCATTTAATCATTACTTAAATAAAATTTTAATTTGTTTAATTGAAATAAATTTCATTAAGGCTGAAATTTTTAATTTCAATTAATTACTCATAACTAAAATTTATTCTGTTAATTAAAGTAAATTTCATTTAATCAAACTTAATTGAAATTTATCTTGGTTTCCTAAAATAAATTTCAATTAGCTAAAGTTGACTGATTTATTTTTTCCATAAAAATTTAGTTCAAAATAGAAATGACAACATTTCTCACTCCAACACAAATATATATATATATATATATATGAATATATGTATATGTATGAATATATGTATACGTATATGACTAATGTGAGTATTCCTTATTAATTCATTTACAAGCTCAACGTTTTTTCACAACACGAAGAGAGGGTAAAAACAAAAGAATTCCAAGAATGTACATCCCTTCGAATTCCCTGAATTCCGAAGCGATGTAGGGGCATTTGTGGAACCCAAAATCATTCAAAAATTGTGGAGCTGCCACATGGCCCATAATTCCAAAAATGACCAAATTGCCCCTTGCAATAAACGCTGATCATTTGAAAACACCCACACATTAAATAATCTATTTACCAGCTAAATACGTTATTTAATCGGGTTAAAATCTCCGTAATATTAATATTCTCCCCAAGAGTTAATTGTCATTATTCTTAGTAACAGACAATTAGTATTAATATTAAAATACAATAATTGCCATTATTATCATGATGAGCCATTATTATAATTATTAAATAATATATTTTAATA
Source organism: Prinsepia uniflora (assembly GCA_032719365.1). Lineage (NCBI taxonomy): Eukaryota > Viridiplantae > Streptophyta > Magnoliopsida > Rosales > Rosaceae > Prinsepia > Prinsepia uniflora. Next base: position 52,786,795 of record CM064872.1, on the reverse strand, counting down.
TATTATTTATTAATTACAAATTCCACCGACCAATCAGAACGCTCCGAAGCTTCCAAGATTTTTCTATAAATAGCGAAGCACATTTCATTTCCAAGGTACGTCGATTCTTCACTTCGAAGTATATCCTTTTCCTCTCTCAAAGCTAACTTAGGCATCAGAGTGTTCTTGATCGAACAACCCTCGGGTAAATCGATCGAGGCAACGATAGCTAATTGTTGCTGTTTGCAGGAATTGTGAGGACTTTTCGCGGCGGGTTCTATTTTTGATTCAACATGTAGCAGTTTAAACAATGACGCAATTTTATGTTTCAGGGAAGCATCATTGGACGTACATTGTGCTTAGGTACCTGTAGGGGAAAATTTTGTTCCGTAACATAATCTCACCACCACTGCGTAAACAATAATGGTTTTTATTATATTTAAGGTACGACCCACCCAAAGCATAATTGCCTCTTAATTATACTTCCTTGTTGTCGGAAGAAACCCTTTGATTCTAACTTCAAAAGAAATAACAAAATGGTGTCCTATTAAATTTTGCAGCTGCACCTAAGTCAAACCTTAGGCTGCCTACGTATCCGTCACCGGAATCAAGCCACTCGTAGCTCCAGGATTCTTAATGAGTGAATGACCCATTAAAAAAAATGTGTTTGGCTATTTAAAAAAATAGAATTAACTTCAAAGAAGTATGAATTTATTTAGAGGGGGTGGTTGCATCTAGAATAATCTAGATTGCCTACGTACCCTTAGAGGGATCAAACCGGCGTAGTTCTGGAATTTTTAATGAGAGAATTTGACCCATTAAAATATGAAAAGATGTATTTGATTTAGTGTATGACTGTTTGGATGAATTTGGTTAGAGAAACCAGGGATTCGATTTGGAAAATACGGTTGCATCTAAAATTTTAGATTGCCTACGTATCCCTTTGCGGGAATCAAACCGGCGTAGTTCTGGAATTTTTAATGAGAGAATTTGACCCATTAAAATATGAAAAGATGTATTTGACTTAGTGTATGACTGTTTGGATGAATTTGGTTAGAGAAACCAGGGATTCGATTTGAAAAATACGGTTGCATCTAAAATTTTAGATTGCCTACGTATCCCTTTGCGGGAATCAAACCGGCGTAGTTCACTGATTTTTGTTTAGAGAATTTGATACAAGTCTTCATTTGTTTTCTTCTCACAAGCACCAGAGAAATGAAATCTTGTATCCCCCACTGTTGGAGCTTGAGTTCCTTTTGCTCGTTGAAGTGGAACACATAGTGAGCAAAAGTCACATTTTTAATGTTGTTGATAGATAAACATATTCTCCATCCTTCTTTTTGTAGGTGGCGTGGAAGATACATGCACTTCCCTTGTTTTCTAGCAAAATAAAAGGTGAGCTTCATAATTTATTCATTTTTTTCCAAGGCCATCTGGCTTGGACTCTTTTGTACCATCAGAAAAGATGAAGTTGACTTTGGAAACTTTCCAATAACTTCCTACCATCTTCATCAAATATCCCTTCCACCTTTTGCTAAACACTTTTCTTCTCATGCTTGCAGGTGACGTCAAACTCAATTAAAACCTCTTGTCTCTTTTCCACAATTGCAAACCTCTTGCTATCTCTTGGTTTTGAATTGCTGACAAGTCGAGAGCCATTGTCTGATCATTTATTCATTTGATCCCTCCAAAATTAATTCGCATGGACGAACTAATTGTTGATATGAAGTGATATGCGCGATTCTTTTAATATCCTTATTCCAAATGACTAACTTGCTCCCCGCAAATCCTGTTTAAAGGGGGAGTCGATCTCCTCATGGAATTCAAAGTTGTTGAGCTTTTAATTCTAATTTGAATACATATCTTATAATAATTAGATCATATCAAATAAGGATTTGTGATGGCCGAATCTTATAAAAAGATCGAACCTCAATGCCCATTAGATATCTGCGGAAATTCGAGGCATCCTCCATTGAACAAAATCTGGCATCCTGCTTCTTTATTGTCGTGAACCTCTTTCTCTGTCCATTATAATTTTATCCCAGAATTTTCCCATTCTTGGACGTGCGACAAGATCAAGGGTTGAAGACTGAAACTCCTCCCTTTTTTTCATCGAGTTCGATAAAGAAAGGTTAGTCAAGAGTTCCCTTTTTTCACTGCCCATTACGGCTCAAGATTTTCCCTGCATGTGCGAAAGAGACCATAGGCTAAAAAAACAGTGCTTCCCCTTTTCCCTCGTTGGATTTGAACCCAAAGCAGGTCTGCAATTGAGTTTGAATGATGTTGACTCATGTATGATTTCCCTATAGGTAGCGTGTGGGATCTTGAAAAAATATAAAAACTATCTTCGTACACCCCTGCTGCAAACGTAGGGTGCACAACCCTATTTTGTGTTCATACATATGTACATACCTGCACATATATATATATATTATTCAAATACCACCTGAAATTTGGAGAGAAAATTGACTTAATGCCGCATGCTTCTTTTCTCCTTTCTTTAACGCTCTTTGTACTTTACAGGTGACAAGGAGTCCAATTGGTCTTACTCTCACCCTTACCCCTACTTTGCGGATAACAGAGGTAAATGCCTCTCATCTTCTTGCTTTCCTTCTTCAATCAAAATTCATTAATTGAACTTGCAAGCAGTTTTTTTTGACTTGGTGCATGAAGATAACTCCACATAAGCCCTCTAGCACGTTTCCTCACCTTTCTTTATCAACCAAGGGCCATTCAATTTGACCTGCTGTTTTTTTTTGACTTGTTGCATGATAATAACTCCATGTAGTCCTTCATTACATGTTCTCATTTTCTCTTTGTCAATATTTTCTTTTGACTTGATAAAAAGACAAATGGAAATTACTCCATGTGAACACAAAAACATGAATTGAACTTTGATATTGATGCATGAAGATAATTCCATGCAACACTTCATCACGTTCTCTCATTTTCTCTTTGTCAACATGCCACTTTTTTGACTTGTAAAAAAAAAAAAAATACAAGATGGAGATTACTCCATGTGAACACAAGAGAATTGAAATGCCGAGCTTCGTTGTTTAATTGCTTGCTTGCAGTTTTTTTTTCTTGCACAATAGAAGATAAATTGAACTACACCCAAGGTCAAGTCCTATTGTATTCATGTTTTAACCCTGCTTTGAAATTTGAAGAAAGTGCAGACTTCCCCTTTAGATAGAACCAAAGCCTCCCCCATGTGATGACTTTGACAACACCACAGCAAGAACCTTATAGCCGTGAGGCTTGCATAATTTTTTTACAGTAGCAAGAAATACAAAGGAGACACAGAGGATCAAAGTTTACCTTTTCCTTCAAAACTTCGACTGTTTTCTTCAACAAAAGAGCCTAGGCTCGTTTCTTCCTCTATGTGCCTCACTTGCCTTTTTTCTTTCCTGCGTAACTGCTGCCCCCTTCCTTTTTTTTTTCTGAATTGTCATGCCCTTTATATAGGCTAACTCATGTGTTGGAGATATAGATGGCTAGCTACACATCCTTATCAACCTAGTGTTTATTTTTTGTCAAACACTAGTCATAGCCTAAATTCTAGGTCTACTTGAAGGAGTGGACTTCAATGAGGACTCCAACTTGATCCAAATAAAGGCTCCATTCCAACCTTGCCGTGAGGCATTTGATGGATAGATCCATCACTTGATGTTATCTCCTACTAATTAGGGATTTTGATTTTGTTTAATCCCTTTTATTTTATATATTTCTATTTATCCTTATTAAATTTTGAAACCCCTTTTATATTTATCTTTGGTGAATTTTTTCCTTCAACAGATGCCCCCTCGATCATTGTGCGTAGGATAAGCCCTACGTGCAAGGATTGATGACTTCACTTGGATCCCTTATAACATGTCTTCATTTTCTTTTCAGGAGATGGATTCGCGAGGCTTTCTCGGAACTGAACGGATCTTTTATGGACAAGGGAAAGAGATTTCCTATGGCCCGAGGTACAAAAGATCAATGGCCTTGAGCGCCCTCAAACTTGTTGTACCCCCTGAAAGTCGACCCACATGGTACATTACCGAATCTGTGAACGCTGGATACCTTGAATTCCAACCTCACGCTGAAGACAAGGTGATTTCGGTGTGTCAATCCTATAAAGCCATTTTCACTGCTCATTGTTTGATGAAAGTAAACAATGAAATTGATGGAGACAAGAAATTCCAAGTGCGAGAAGAATTTTTTCCTGCCTTGTACAAAATGATCAAGCACAAGATCGAATGGGGCTCAAACTTTAGGTTTTTTGGTCGGGCCACATTTGAAATTGGTGCGAGGGAATGGACTGAGAATATTATGAGCGAATTTGGCGATATCCTACGTAAAAGCAACATTTTCGGGGCTGTAGCAGTCTCCTGTTATCCGTACGAATGCTTGCCAAACGTTTGGAGGGCTTTTTGCGAGCTATGGGGCCCTTTATCTAACACTTTTCACCATGGGAATGGAGAAATGAGCATCACGCTTTACGATCTTAAGGTTATTGGGGGGCTTCCCATTTTAGGGGATATTCATTATGAGGAATTCACTCCTGCGAATGAGGATTTACAGCGAGGCCACAAGTATCCTTCGACTATCACTGAACTCTTAAGGACCAACTCTGAGTTATGTGTTTATCATAGCCAGCCCGAAATTTATTGGAGTCAATGGCTTGAGTATTTTTACCATGCGGAGATTAGGTATGAAGCCTATGCCTCCAATGGGAGGCCGGCCTGTCCTAGACCCAACACCCCAGCAATTGATCTTCATATCTCTGATGAGGGACGTCTAGCTGCTTTCCTAGCTTACTGGCTAAGCCGATTTGTTTTGCCCTCAAAGAATTCCAGGATTAGACCTGAAACGTTTTTTATGGCATGCATGATGGCACGAGGAGTCAAGGTTTCTCTTGCGCCAACTGTTTTGGGGTATATTTATCATGGTCTTGGAGAGGCCGCCACATATCCCAAAGGTCCCGGTTTATCAGGTGCCTGTCTCCCAATCCATTACTTTCTGGGCTGGCTTGCTGAACATATTCCTGGCTTGTATGAGACTCGCAATGATATCAGTCCTGCAGACGGTCTCCCTTATTTGGCAAAATATGGCGGTGTAGCACCCATTTCGATGGGAATTAATCATGCCAGGGCTATTTTCAGAAGTGATAAACAGGTCAACTATCGCCCAAACCCATTTATTGAAGTTAGTGGACGCCCATTTGGTGACCTGAAGAATTTATCAGATCAGAAATTTGAATTTTTGGTTTGTACCCGTTCTGCCCTTTTGCCCGTTCGAGTGGGTGGCCATCTTTGGTTAGAACCATATTACCCAAATAGGTTTGCTCGCCAGTTTGGCTTTGATCAAGGCGTTCCGGCAAACAAACTTTCTTTTAGCGTCTCTAGAAGACAACAATGTAATGTTGAAGATTTAGCGAGGGCCCAGCTAACTCTGCTTCAGCGAGATACAACTGCACGTTTCTATATCCCTCGCACTACCCGTTCCGGGCAAAACACCTGGTGGTATTGTAGGTGGTGGATGAGTGCTTCTGGACCATTTATGGGATTATCGGTGTCTAGACTTTATAACTCCCTGAGTAAGCAACGTGGTCGCTCGGATCGTATCTTTGTCATAAATGATAAAGGCAAGGTCCCACATCACCCGACACAGGAATCATCTCCCCCCCTGAAGGAGAAAAGGAGAGAACGCGTCTACAACTCCCAAAGCTCAAATGCTAACCCCAAGCGGTCCCGTCATGAGAAGCCTCTCAACCTTCCTGTTGTTGAAGATGAGAATTCTGCGCCGTCAGATGCTAATAAACGAACAGACTATGGTTCCAGCGGTAGCTCAAACCATCAAGAGAATGCAGTTCATGAATGTGATTTGGAAATCCGTAGTGGGAATGACAATATGATGTCCAACCCGCCGGATCCTGAAACTCCTATTTCAAAGGAAATATGCCTCATGTCATTTGTGAATTGCATACCTTCTCTTCCTTCGGTGCAAAATTTTATTCACCGGCTACTTGGTGGGGAAATGGAAGCATACCGGAGAGATTATATTAGCAGGGAGGTGCAGAGTATTTTTGACAAATTTTCTTCCTTTAAAACACCGAGAGATTTACTTGCCAGTTATGAGAGCATTGGCCTTTCATTAAAGCTTCTCTATCCCATGATTGATGCTCTTGGTATTGGGAAGGCAGAATTTCAGGGGTTCACAACTATCATAGATCTCATATTTAAAATGTCAGCACAATATGCTAGAAACCTCGAGTTTCTGGAAGCGAATGCTGACATAGATGTTGATCTTATTGATAACTTGGTATATAAGCATGCTGAATGTCTCACTGTCATGGAGAACTTGGGCTTGCAGCTAACTGATTCTACCAAAAATCTTGAAGTATGGAAAGCTGCAGAAGTTGAACTTAAGGAAGAGGAGGAGCGGATTCGTCAAAAGCGCGAGGATTTTGAAGTAAAAAAGAACCTTCTTGAGGAGCAACTAAAAGATGTGGAAACATCCTTGGAAGAGCAACGTGAGTTGGAGCAGAAGCTTCGCCAGTCGAGAGTCGATGCTAGGGAAGAGCGCGCCTCTGAATTTAAAGAAGCTCAAATCTCAAGCCAGATTCAAGAGAAGCGAATCCGCAAACTAGTTGACTCTCTTATTTCTTTTTGTAGTTGAAGAGAGTAGATGTTTCGGCCTTAGATTAGCCCTTTTTTTTGTGCTTTTCTTTTCTCCTCATTTATTTTCTTGGAAGAACTGCCTTTGTATTTTTTTTACTAAGACGGAATAAGATTAATCTTTTTTCAAGAATTTCACTGTGCCTTTGCTTTCTGCAATCTACTTCTTGAAATATTAATGAGCTGTTCTTATTCTTCCATTTCTTTTTTTTTTTCTCGCTGAACGACTGTAACAGAAAAGTAGAGTGACATGTCCCTATTTCTTTGAAACCTACTTGGAAATGCCGCGAATTTACTAGCTTTACGTCGACATCCCCCTCGCATCAAACGCCTCTTCTCTTACATATGTATTCTTTCCTCCTCAGCTTGAAATTTGAAGAGGTGTCTGCCAACCCTTTTTCTTTACGACTTTGAATTTTTCCCTTTGAAAATATTTATGGCTGCACCTAGCTTTTGGGCTGGATTGCCTACGTACCCGGTGAAGGGATCAAGCCAAACGTAGTTCATCCCTTATTTTTTTAGGGGAATTAAAATTTTATGGCTGTATCTAATTTTGGGTTAGACTGCCTACGTACCCTGTGAAGGGATCAAGCCAAACGTAGTTCACCCCTTTCGATTTATGGTGCTTAAAAGGGGATGGGGATTTGACAGCTGCATCTAGTTTGAGGCTAGATTACCTACGTACCCCTTTTGAGGGATCAAGCCATCCGTAGTTCAGTGGAAGTGTTGTGCTTTTTTTTTCAATGCTCTAACTTTTGTTTGGACCGCCCTTTGCGGGTTTTCATTCCAACGAGCAGTTTATTACTTCAGCCTTGACTTTTGCTCGAATTGTCCTTTCAGGTTTTCAATTTGCTAGGCTCTTTTTCCGCCTTGATTTTTGACTTGCAACGTTCCTTCAATTCACACGGGTTGTTTTCTCATATAAGTGCCGCCTTAGACGTAGAATTTCTTGATGAATTTTCCATTTACGCATTGATAAATACATTCTCCTTCTGAGTTGGACAATTCATAGGCTCCTTTAGCAAAAACCTTAGTAACGACATAGGGTCCTTCCCATTTTGGCTCAAATTTACCTTGCATTTTTCTAGTGACGACTACGGGCCTTCGAACAGTTAAGACCAAATCACCCACTGAGAATGCTCTAAGCTTGACTTTTTTGTTGAAAGCTCCAGCAACCTGCGCTTGATAAATTTCGAGCTTCTGTTGGACTTCAAGTCTTTTCTCATCAAGAGCCTCGAGCTCTGCCAGTCGAACCCTCGTGTTCTCATCTGCATCTGTAAATTGTACGGCTACCCTTAACGAAGGCAATTGAATCTCAAGTGGCAATACCGCTTCTGAGCCATAAACCAAATTGTATGGTGTACATCCGGTAGCATTGCGAACGGTTGTTCGATAGGCCCATAATGCCTCGGGGAGGCGTTCATGCCAGTCTCTTTTGTTCCATGCCACCACTTTCTTTAGAATGTTACACAATACTTTGTTGAAAGCTTCTGCTTGTCCATTTGATGAAGGATTGTAGCTTGCAGAAAAAGAGTGTTGAAATTTGTATTTTTCACATAGTTTAACCATGGCTCTACATCTGAAGTACGTGGCATTGTCGGATATGATTTTTGCTGGCACCCCATATCGATGAATGATGTGGTCCTTTATGAACTTCGTGACATCCTCAGCTTTCACTTGTTTAAGCGGAATTGCTTCAGCCCACTTGGAAAAATAGTCCATTGCTGCTAAGATATATTGATGCAGACGTGAGGACTTTGGCCTGATCATGCCTACGACGTCCAATCCCCATGTTTGAAATGGCCAAGATATAATTGATGGATGTAGCATTTGTGGAGGTTGATGCTTGAAGTCTCCATGTAACTGACAATCCTTGCAAGTGGTTGCAAATCTTATTGAATCTTGGACCATTGTCGGCCAATAGTATCCGAGTCTCCTAATTTGAGTAGCTAATTTTGGGCCAGCTTGATGAGCTCCGCATGTCCCAGCATGAGTGTCATATAAGGCTTGTGATGCTTCATGGGTTGAGAGACATCTTAAGAGCACTCCGTCAAAGGACCGTCTATATAGAGTGTGGTTTAAGTACACGAAGCGAGTTGCTCGTCTTCTAATTTCAACTCTTTTCTTTGGGTCTGAAGGTAACCTCCTTAGCTGAAGATACTCAACAATTGGTTGGCGCCAATCATGCTCTTCGATTTCATAAGAGGTGGCAACGTTGGATTCATCGTGCTCATCTATTCTATCCGGAGCTGGTGGTAGTAGATATCGTTCCCCAATGGTGATTTGTATTTCTCTTTCATCTGGTAGTGTTAGAGATGCAGCTAGGCTAGCTAGTGCGTCAGCCTTATCATTGTCCAACCTCGGGATATGGCTTATTTCAATATCTTCGAACTGTGATGTCAAATGCTTGGCCCTTTCATGATATCGCACTAAATTGGTATTTTTCACTTCATATTCCCCGCTCAGTTGTTTGATAACCAATTGGGAGTCACCGAATACTCGTAGATGATCCAGGTGCATTTCAAGTGCAATTTCAAGACCAATAATTAATGCCTCGTATTCCGCCACATTGTTTGAGCATAGGGCCATAAGTGTGAAAGAGTAAGGGACCAAGCCTCCTGAGGGTGTGACGAACACAATGCCTGCTCCTGCCCCTTTCTTCCGAGCTGCTCCATCAAAGTATAAATGCCATGATGAAGGTTCGGTTAAGAACACACTTTCGTCAGGTAGATCTTCCGAGAGCTCTATGTCTGCTGGCACGGGATGTGCAGCCAAGAAGTCGGCTAATGCTTGTCCCTTTATTGCCTTTTGAGGCACATATTTTATCTCAAATTCGGACAGAATTAGGGACCACTTGGCTAAACGCCCCGACGGTACTGGTTTTGACATCAAATATTTAAGAGGATCGGCTCTTGAGATTAGGATGATATTATGCGCCAGGAGGTAATGACGAAGCTTCTGTACAGCGAAGACTAGACATAAGCAGATTTTTTCGATGGAGGAGTAGTTTTCTTCCGCCCCCACCAATGTCCTGCTTAGATAGTAGAGCGCATTCTCTTTCTTATCATCGTTGTTTTGTGCAAGCAATGCCCCCAACGAGCGCTCAAGTGCTGCAATATAGAGAACCAACGACCTCCCCTTGATTGGCGCCATCAATACTGGTGGCTTTGACAGGTATTGCTTAATGTTGTCGAAAGCGTTTTGGCATGCCTTGTCCCATATGAATGGCGTGTCCTTTTTCGTAAGCTTTGAGAAGGGCTGACATCTTCCAGAAAGATTTGAGATGAACCTGCGGATGTAGGCTAATCTCCCCTGCAGCCCCCGTAGCTCACGCAAGTTTCGGGGAGGAGGCATTTCCTGAATTGCTTTTATTTTAGCAGGGTCAATTTCGATTCCCCGGTATCTGACAACAAAACCCAGGAACTTTCCTGAAACTACGCCAAAAGCACACTTTAGAGGGTTCATTCTAAGTTGATGCTCGCGGAGTCTTTCAAAGACTCTTCTCAGATCACCGAGATGATGACATCTTTCCTTTGTTTTGACCACCAAATCATCCACATAGCACTCGATGGTGTTGTGTAGCATGTCGCTAAAGATCACCGTCATGGCCCTTTGATATGTTGCTCCTGCATTTTTTAAACCAAAAGGCATGACAGTGTAGCAATATATTCCGATTGGCGTACAGAATGCAGTGAGCTCTTCGTCCTCTAATGCCATTTTTATTTGATTGTAGCCCGAGAATCCATGGATGAAGGATAATGCTGCGAAACCAGTTGTGGCGTCTACCAATAATTCTGTATTCGGAAGCGGAAATTCATCTTTAGGGCATGCTTCGTTGAGATCTCTGTAATCCACACAGACTCGAATTTGTCCTGTAGTTTTTTTCTTCACAGGAACAATGCTTGAGAGCCAGGTCGGGTACTTTACTTCTCGAATGAAACCTGCAGCCTTTAATTTCTTAATCTCTGCTTCAATTTGAACTGATAGCTCAGGTCGAAAACGGCGTGGAGCTTGCTTTACCCATCGAATTTTTTCTGACACGCCTAATCTATGAACTGCGACTTTTGGATCCAACCCCGGCATGTCTTGATATCCCCATGCAAATACATCTTGGTATTCTTGCAAGATTTGGGTATAGTTTTCCAGCTCTTGTTGGGTCAACAATGCACTGACAAATATCGGCTTTGGATTGTCAATCGTTCCGAGGTTAATTTCCTGAAGGTCATCCACTGTGGCTTGTCCTCCATCCTCGATTTGTGATGGTGCGGGCATGGCAGTATCTACGAACTCTTCCTCGATTTTTTCGTTACGCTCGACTTCTGAGTCTGGGTTTTCTGATGTACCAGCTGTGCTTGACGAGGTGCAGTTTACCTGAGCGTGAGTAGCGACACCCTTTTTTCCTTTAAAGGTCACATTTATCCGTTTCTTAGCCCCCCAACTTTTACTTGCTGGCCCATTTTTAAATTGGAAAGTAGAAATACTCCCGAGTCGCTGGAAGACTGAGGTGCGTGGTGACCTTGTGTTCCCAAGCCGCTGAAATACTGATATGCGGGGCTTTTGCTCCTCTGTCATCTCTTCTCTGAACATTCCTTTCTCCCGATTGGTGAGGATTTCTGGCTCAAGTGTCTTCAGTCTGGGCGTTTCCTCCTTGTTTGGGATAACCACCTTGAGGGTACCATTTTCTTGACAAACTTTGATGTTGGTATCGTCCCTCTTGGCTTTTCGTCTTTTGACTTTTATTCTCAGAGGTTTGGATGATTCCAGTGATGTGTTTGACTTTTTATGAAGAACAACTCGCTTACCTTTGTTGTTTCCTTCAGTAAAGTGAGTCGAGATAGTCAAATCATTCTTTGGGATGGACTGATCAATTTTTCGAAGAGGCCGAGTATAACTTGTCATCAGGGATTCCATGGTATCTTTGATGGAAGTTGGCTCATTCTTAGCTTTTGTGGGGCACTTCACAACGATTTTGAGTTTCGAATTTTTTGAGCTCGGCTCCTCCTCCTTTTTTGGGCCTTTCACCCTGACACGAACTACTTTGGGGAGAACATGCACCTTTTCTTCTTCCTTTGGTTGTGTGTCTCCCCTCCTCGCAGATTGCACCATCGTACTACCTGATGATTGATAATACTTGGCATCCGAGTAATTCACCTCTTCCCCACAGAAGGGATCAGTGTCTGCAGAAACCTTTTTAGCCTTTCCATCTGCGAAATACTTGAAACACTGATGTAAGGTAGAGGGGACGATGCCATTACTGTGGAGCCATGGTCTTCCTAATAACACTTTGTAGGATGTATCTGCATCAATTACATGAAACAATGCCTCCGTGTAGAGTTCTCCTACCATCAATGGTATGGTTATCGATCCTAAAGCCTTTTGCCCCAGTTGGTTGAACCCCTGAATGGTTAGCATTGATGGGGATAATTGGCGTATATTCATCCCAATGGAGCGTAATGTCTTCAACGGTATGAGGTTAACGGCAGAACCACAATCAAGTAAAATTCGGTTGATCATTGTACCCCCGAGTTCACCAGTGACGTAGAGAGGTCGATTGTGTGTTTTGGGCCCCAGCAAGAGATCGCTGTCATTGAATGTCACCGTGGCTAGACATTGTGCACACACTTTCACCGATATTTTTGGCTCTCCTGTCGGTTTGGAATATAACTTAGACTGCTTAGGGCTCATTTTAAGACTGGATGTTTGAGCTTCTATTTCTTCATTGACTTCGTCAGACCATTTATACCCAAAGCTCCGTTTGGATTTCTGAGTAGTTTGCACGTCTGGCGAGCTTACTTTATCTATCTCTGAGTCGCACTCGCGATCCTTTGTAGAGACCATGTGACAGGAGTGTGCATTCCTCTCAACTCCTGTGTTGAAGAATTTGATAGGTAAGAACTCAGTGAGAGTAACCGGTACCCTAGAAGGTTGTTCATACTTTTCTTCCTGTAGTACACGGGCCTTTCTTGATGACCTTCTCCTCTTATTCTTATCTTTCCGAGTTGGTGCTCCTCGAGTTCTGATGACAGGGTGAGTCAAGGAGTCATGCTTAGTAGTATGCCTAGTCGCCGTTTTACTACTCTTACCGATGGTTTCCCAATCTTCTGCAGATCCTTCAGATGATGAATCCTCCCAAACCTCAAATGTCGGAGCAGTCATTAACTCATAAAAGGATGGGATTTGAGGATTTCCCGGTCGTGGCATGTCTGGGGATACTTTGACAATTGTAACCTCATCGTCTACCTGAAAAGCTACCGAGATTGCAGCCTCTGGTGGTGACTCAGTTGGTATGGCTTCTTCCCCTATCATATTTGCTGACGCTGCTCCTTGGGAGTATGAATCCAACTCCAACTCGCCCTTGTTGATCATCCCTTGAATTTTATCCTTCACCACATAGCAATCCTTCAGTGTATGTCCGAGGATTCGGTGATATCGACAATATTTGGGGTCTTTCGTCTTATTAACCTCAGCTGGACGTTTGGGATCAGGAAGGGTGATGTCCTGGACATTGAGGAGCTCGTCAAATATTACCTCGACGTCATCATCATCAAAAGAATACTTGACTGCTTTCCGTTCCTGAAGAGTTGGCCGTTTGGACTGCTCTTTGTCATTGACCATGTCATTTTTCTTTTCTGTTTTGACAAATGTCGCCATTGACTCTCCCTTCTTTTGTGTCGCTTTCTTATTGTCATTTGACTTGTCTCCAACTTGGACTTTTTGTGTGGTCATCCTTTTTCGAGCGATCTGTCTTTCAACATTGCTTGCTTTAGATACTAGCTCGTCAAAGGATTGGGGTTCTGCAGTGGCTACAAAGGTTGCAATATCCGGTATGAGATTATTATAGCACATTTGTACTGCTGATTGCTCAGTAATCTTTTCTGGACACTGCAGGTTGAGGCTCCTCCATCTCATAATGAAGTCGTTTGCACTTTCACCCGCCATTTGCATCGTTTGTGCGAGCTCACTTATCGAAACCTTCTTCTTTGAACTCACGAATTGTGCGAGGAATGCTTTTTGCATATCATCCCATGTTAAGATGGATTCTGGTGGTAGCTGGGTGTACCAAGTGAATGCAGCCCCCTTCAGCGATTGGACAAATTGTCGAACCAGTAGAGCATCTAATTGCGACGTCTCGCCACAAGCTGAATAAAAGTGAGCTAGATGTTCATGGGGAGATCCATGGATCCCATCATACTTGTCGAATGTGGGTCGTTGGTAACCTTTGGGGAAAGCCACAGCATCATATCTGGGAGGATATGGCTTCCGGTACCCAAGGACAGGAGTAGCCATGGACATTTGGAATTCTCGGATTCCTTCAGCAATGAGTGTCTTTATGTCCACTGGAGTCATTGACTTTGAAGATTCCCCAATTTCTTCTTTCCTCTCCTCGGATTCCTGTATCTTTCCCTTCTTGCGCTCATTCAGGTTTAATTGAATGGCAAGTTGAGAAGCTAGTGATGCTATCTCAACATCTTTCTCTGCTAGCTTTCTGTCATTCTCTGCTAGTCTTTGCTCCATCTCTCTTCTCATCGATAAGAGCATTTCTTCAACATTTTTAGGATGTTGGTCTTCTGGATTCTCCTCACCTGTCACCAATACCTGTGTGGTTTCAGCTGCTTCGCCTATATTCCCCCCCTCTGATTCGAGGATTCTCTCCTCCAAATTGTATGCCTCCATCGGTGGGGATTGAGGTTGATCATAAAGAGGATTCCAAGATAGGGTAGCAGGACGTAAGGCTGTTAGTTCAGCAATGGTGAGGCTAAGCATATCTCGAGACTTGGCACGAGTTAACGGACCTTCATAACTAGCTTGAGACTTCTTCGTCCTCTTTGCAGGTACAACCATTCTTGTTTTATAAATGTTGGTAGGTTCTACTCCTTTCTTCGGGAGAGATATGTCGACATGTTTATGAAGGCGAAAACCCTTGCTCCCGCTCATTGTTGTTCGCGGAGATCCAAGTGTATCTCTTCCTTTTCTGTCAGTGCTCTCACGTATTCTGGTTGTATGAACAACTAGATTTTCTTGGACCTCTGAGGCTTCAGTGCCCTCCTTCTCGGCCTGTTGGGGGTAAGCCCCCTGAGCTCCCTCATCAGTAGAAGTCACCAGTACCGATTCTCCTACGTATTGGAGGACAGGAATAGTACCGATCACGACGGTACTTGACGGACCACTGGTAGGGATGACTTGAGGTTTGATTGGCTGACTTTTTGGTTTGATAGCTTCTATTGTAGTGACTTCTTCCAAGATGGATCTAATCGTATCCACCCTCGCCTTCTCCCTCCTCAGACGGCGTACAACCCTTTTCCTCGCATTGCGAAGGGCACACTTTGATGGAGTCTGCTTTGGTTGGAGTTTGCTAGCCTTCACAACAGTTTTTGGAGTGACTTTTGCTTCATATGGATTGAGTGCAGTCTCGGGAACTGTGAAGGCTATCGGAGTTCGCTCCAAATGGAATGAAACACGATAACCAACTTTTCCAGTACGTCCGATCTGAGTTGTAGGGATGCTACGGAAGAAGACGGTGACTTGTGGTGCCATTTGGATACCTGAGATATGAAGACAATATAGAAAAGGAGTTATTTCCGTTGTAATTAGAGATGAAAAGGAAGATGGATCCCACCGGGCGTGCCAAAAACTATGTAGGGGAAAATTTTGTTCCGTAACATAATCTCACCACCACTGCGTAAACAATAATGGTTTTTATTATATTTAAGGTACGACCCACCCAAAGCATAATTGCCTCTTAATTATACTTCCTTGTTGTCGGAAGAAACCCTTTGATTCTAACTTCAAAAGAAATAACAAAATGGTGTCCTATTAAATTTTGCAGCTGCACCTAAGTCAAACCTTAGGCTGCCTACGTATCCGTCACCGGAATCAAGCCACTCGTAGCTCCAGGATTCTTAATGAGTGAATGACCCATTAAAAAAAAAATGTGTTTGGCTATTTAAAAAAATAGAATTAACTTCAAAGAAGTATGAATTTATTTAGAGGGGGTGGTTGCATCTAGAATAATCTAGATTGCCTACGTACCCTTAGAGGGATCAAACCGGCGTAGTTCTGGAATTTTTAATGAGAGAATTTGACCCATTAAAATATGAAAAGATGTATTTGATTTAGTGTATGACTGTTTGGATGAATTTGGTTAGAGAAACCAGGGATTCGATTTGGAAAATACGGTTGCATCTAAAATTTTAGATTGCCTACGTATCCCTTTGCGGGAATCAAACCGGCGTAGTTCTGGAATTTTTAATGAGAGAATTTGACCCATTAAAATATGAAAAGATGTATTTGACTTAGTGTATGACTGTTTGGATGAATTTGGTTAGAGAAACCAGGGATTCGATTTGGAAAATACGGTTGCATCTAAAATTTTAGATTGCCTACGTATCCCTTTGCGGGAATCAAACCGGCGTAGTTCACTGATTTTTGTTTAGAGAATTTGATACAAGTCTTCATTTGTTTTCTTCTCACAAGCACCAGAGAAATGAAATCTTGTATCCCCCACTGTTGGAGCTTGAGTTCCTTTTGCTCGTTGAAGTGGAACACATAGTGAGCAAAAGTCACATTTTTAATGTTGTTGATAGATAAACATATTCTCCATCCTTCTTTTTGTAGGTGGCGTGGAAGATACATGCACTTCCCTTGTTTTCTAGCAAAATAAAAGGTGAGCTTCATAATTTATTCATTTTTTTCCAAGGCCATCTGGCTTGGACTCTTTTGTACCATCAGAAAAGATGAAGTTGACTTTGGAAACTTTCCAATAACTTCCTACCATCTTCATCAAATATCCCTTCCACCTTTTGCTAAACACTTTTCTTCTCATGCTTGCAGGTGACGTCAAACTCAATTAAAACCTCTTGTCTCTTTTCCACAATTGCAAACATCTTGCTATCTCTTGGTTTTGAATTGCTGACAAGTCGAGAGCCATTGTCTGATCATTTATTCATTTGATCCCTCCAAAATTAATTCGCATGGACGAACTAATTGTTGATATGAAGTGATATGCGCGATTCTTTTAATATCCTTATTCCAAATGACTAACTTGCTCCCCGCAAATCCTGTTTAAAGGGGGAGTCGATCTCCTCATGGAATTCAAAGTTGTTGAGCTTTTAATTCTAATTTGAATACATATCTTATAATAATTAGATCATATCAAATAAGGATTTGTGATGGCCGAATCTTATAAAAAGATCGAACCTCAATGCCCATTAGATATCTGCGGAAATTCGAGGCATCCTCCATTGAACAAAATCTGGCATCCTGCTTCTTTATTGTCGTGAACCTCTTTCTCTGTCCATTATAATTTTATCCCAGAATTTTCCCATTCTTGGACGTGCGACAAGATCAAGGGTTGAAGACTGAAACTCCTCCCTTTTTTTCATCGAGTTCGATAAAGAAAGGTTAGTCAAGAGTTCCCTTTTTTCACTGCCCATTACGGCTCAAGATTTTCCCTGCATGTGCGAAAGAGACCATAGGCTAAAAAAACAGTGCTTCCCCTTTTCCCTCGTTGGATTTGAACCCAAAGCAGGTCTGCAATTGAGTTTGAATGATGTTGACTCATGTATGATTTCCCTATAGGTAGCGTGTGGGATCTTGAAAAAATATAAAAACTATCTTCGTACACCCCTGCTGCAAACGTAGGGTGCACAACCCTATTTTGTGTTCATACATATGTACATACCTGCACATATATATATATATATATTGTTCAAATACCACCTGAAATTTGGAGAGAAAATTGACTTAATGCCGCATGCTTCTTTTCTCCGTTCTTTAACGCTCTTTGTACTTTACAGGTGACAAGGAGTCCAATTGGTCTTACTCTCACCCCTACCCCTACTTTGCGGATAACAGAGGTAAATGCCTCTCATCTTCTTGCTTTCCTTCTTCAATCAAAATTCATTAATTGAACTTGCAAGCAGTTTTTTTTGACTTGGTGCATGAAGATAACTCCACATAAGCCCTCTAGCACGTTTCCTCAGCTTTCTTTATCAACCAAGGGCCATTCAATTTGACCTGCTGTTTTTTTTTGACTTGTTGCATGATAATAACTCCATGTAGTCCTTCATTACATGTTCTCATTTTCTCTTTGTCAATATTTTCTTTTGACTTGATAAAAAGACAAATGGAAATTACTCCATGTGAACACAAAAACATGAATTGAACTTTGATCTTGATGCATGAAGATAATTCCATGCAACACTTCATCACGTTCTCTCATTTTCTCTTTGTCAACATGCCACTTTTTTGACTTGTAAAAAAAAAAAAAATACAAGATGGAGATTACTCCATGTGAACACAAGAGAATTGAAATGCCGAGCTTCGTTGTTTAATTGCTTGCTTGCAGTTTTTTTTTCTTGCACAATAGAAGATAAATTGAACTACACCCAAGGTCAAGTCCTATTGTATTCATGTTTTAACCCTGCTTTGAAATTTGAAGAAAGTGCAGACTTCCCCTTTAGATAGAACCAAAGCCTCCCCCATGTGATGACTTTGACAACACCACAGCAAGAACCTTATAGCCGTGAGGCTTGCATAATTTTTTTACAGTAGCAAGAAATACAAAGGAGACACAGAGGATCAAAGTTTACCTTTTCCTTCAAAACTTCGACTGTTTTCTTCAACAAAAGAGCCTAGGCTCGTTTCTTCCTCTATGTGCCTCACTTGCCTTTTTTCTTTCCTGCGTAACTGCTGCCCCCTTCCTTTTTTTTTTCTGAATTGTCATGCCCTTTATATAGGCTAACTCATGTGTTGGAGATATAGATGGCTAGCTACACATCCTTATCAACCTAGTGTTTATTTTTTGTCAAACACTAGTCATAGCCTAAATTCTAGGTCTACTTGAAGGAGTGGACTTCAATGAGGACTCCAACTTGATCCAAATAAAGGCTCCATTCCAACCTTGCCGTGAGGCATTTGATGGATAGATCCATCACTTGATGTTATCTCCTACTAATTAGGGATTTTGATTTTGTTTAATCCCTTTTATTTTATATATTTCTATTTATCCTTATTAAATTTTGAAACCCCTTTTATATTTATCTTTGGTGAATTTTTTCCTTCAACAGTACCCCAAAGTTTTGCTGTTATTGTTGTCCAAATGCCTTCTGTCAAAGTTGCATGTGTGTTTCTGATTTTACACCAGTTAGATCGAGGGAAGAAAGGCTTTTGCAACAAGTGTTTGAAGCTGGTTCTACTTGCTGAAGGAAACTCAGAATATGGTTTAGATGGAGT
This sequence comes from Prinsepia uniflora, assembly GCA_032719365.1. Lineage (NCBI taxonomy): Eukaryota > Viridiplantae > Streptophyta > Magnoliopsida > Rosales > Rosaceae > Prinsepia > Prinsepia uniflora. The sequence goes on along the minus strand of CM064872.1, from coordinate 52,767,920 downwards.
CTGCTGTGTAAACGAACTTTACTTTGGATTTGCAATTCTAGTTTGAAAATCTCTTTAATTGGTTTTATTACAATGTAATACCAAGATGGTGCACCGATCATTTTCTGTTTTTAATTATCTTGTTTTTATGAATTTCTAGTGTGTGCATATAAGTTATATATATATTTCGTCGTTTGGGGGTTGTTTCAAGACTTAGGTGGAAGGTTATTATATATATTGTTATCATTTACCACCAAGAGAGATGCTTTCTTAAGTAAAGTAATTTGATAATATTTCTATGTTCAATTGGTTTGCTTCTAGGAATTTACGACATGTCCTGGATGATACAGCTTGGTTTAGGTTACACTAGGGCAGAAAATGTATATGCTTTTTGTTAACTGATTAATCACAAATAAAAAGGCGAATAAATTTATTAAATTACTATCTGAAGCTCTTAAGTTACAGAATTTATCAATGGTAAGTAATAAAGAAGAAAAATGGGAATGGGGAACAAACCAATCCAAAATCAATCTCCTTTCTAGTGTGTATGTTACCAATTACCCACTTATGCCTTTCAGAAAATAATGATGCTTTCCCTGATCAGAAAGACAGTAATCCGGCATGTGGTACAAATGGAATGAAGTCAGATGATCATAAATGTGATTACATGCCTTGAAATGATACACATAAATAAGCACAGGACACCGAGAACCTCTACCAATTTCTTGTACAATTTGAAAGGAGGGTTATATATTTTTCTCTCGTCGGAAGTTTTAGGGAGCAAGAGAGTGAGAGGGGGTATTGGTATGTATGCAGTCCATATAGTTAGTTCTTACATCTTATAAATCAAGGTATAATTTTTTTCACCTGAAATTTTGTTTTACATCTTTAGAAATTTCATATGATATTAAAATCTATGGCTGTTCTGTGAATGTAAATAGGAGTCCTTTTATGGTTTGTTGTACTTGACATGTGCCGTGAGTAACAAAAAGCATGAAATTTGCCTCTCTTGTATCAGATGATCCCGTCTCTCTGTTGTACTTGTTCATCATGGTTGAGGTAGCATTTGGTTAATTATTTATGTTGATGTCATTGGTTGTATGGTTGTTGATTTGAGGGAAAGATAGACTTTGAGGATCGAGATTCATTTGAATGCCTGTTCAAAGAATATTGGGAAATCATAAAGGAAAATGAAGGTTTGAGTTCAAAAGATGTCTATTCTGCAGATGTACAGATAAAAGAGGGAGAAAATCGCAAATGCAGGTTTGATTCAGTAAACATTGGTGAGAGTAAAGAAGGCGTGAACCGGACAAGATCCAAGAGTGACACTGATGATACAAAATTTCAGACAAGGATGGGAAAAAGGAAGGCACCAAGGGCACAAGAACATGTCGCATGGGGATCCAAAGCTCTCATTGAGTTCCTCAAATCCATTGGTAAAGATACAACTAAACCGTTATCATAGGATGATGTGGAATCTATCGTCCATGATTACATCAGAGAAATAAACCTTTTTCACCCACAGAAGAAGAGAAAGGTTGTATGTGATGATAAGCTGTATTCTCTATTCAGAAAGAAGTCACTAAATAGCGTGAGAATTTATGGCCTTTTGGGGACACATATTACCGAGAACTTAGTAATGTCGGATGATGATACAAGTGAGGATGAAGATGGAATGAAATTGGAAGATAAGAAGAAGGATACAATGATAAAGAGCAAGAAGAGAACAATGTGCTCAAATATGCCATCTATTGAAAAGGAAGCGAGTCCTAGCGTCCAACAAAGTCATTTTGCATCTATAATTGTCTGTAATATTAAGCTTGTCTACTTAAGGAGGACCTTAGTAGAGAGGTTACTGAAGCAGCCTGAAAATTCTGAAAGCAAGGTACTCGGGAGTTTTGTGAGAGTTGAAAAATAGGAACTATCTTGAGAAAAATTCTAACCGAATTTTACAAGTTGAAGGTAATCTGTTGTATGTAGTCAATAACTCAATACTATGTGATACAATGGTGTTCATATTGCTAGGTTTGAACCGTTAGCATTCAAGTTGGATTTGTTTTGAATTTTGTGGAACTCAAAATCACCCGAAAATTTTCGAACTGCCACGTGGCCTATAATTCCTGAAATGACCAAATTGCCCCTGACAATAATACAAATGACTTGTAGACACCCACATATTAAATAATCTATTTACCAGCTAAATACGTTATTTAATAGGGTTATTAAAAGTCTCTGTAATATTAATATTCTCTCTGAGAGTTAATTTTCATTATTCTTAATAACGGACAATTAAATATTGATATTAAATCACAATAATTATCATTATTATCATAATTATTAAATTATATATTTAATTAATAATATATTATTTATTAATTACAAATTCAACCGACCAATCAGAACGCTCCAAGGCTCCCAAGATTTTCCTATAAATAGCGGAGCGCATTTCATTTCCAAAGTACGTCGATTCTTCGCTTCGAAGTATATATTTTTCCTCTCTCAAAGCTGACTTAGGCATCAGAGTGTTCTTGGTCGAACAACCTCCCGGGTAATCGATCGAGGCAACAACAGATTGTTTGTTGTTTGCAGGAATTGTGAGGACTTTTCGCGGCAGGTTCAATTTTTGATTCACAATTGGTGCTTTCATTGAGAGCAATTGAGGAATACTCAGAAGAAGCTCTCTCGGTTGTTCATCGTTCTTCAACGGTGTTCATCGTTCTTCAGGAAGTTGTTCATCGTTCATCTTTCTTCGTTCGTCGTTCATCGACATTGTTGGAAGATTTTGAACATCTATCAATAACTTTCCCATTCAAGATTCTTTGATTTGGCATGGCTAGGGTTCGTCAATCCGTTCGATAAGCTGGAGAAGACGTTTCTGCCTCAACTGCTCAGACGAGGAATGAGACTCGCATAGAGACTCCGGAGAAGCGGCCAACTCGACCCAGGCGTGTGTCCATAGAAGTGCCCATGGAGACGCACAGAGGGGGGCCAACTTTCAGCTTCGGAGCATTCCCTCTCCAGCTAACTAAGTGCCCATGCTAGGCGAAGGAACTTCGGCTTTGCAACAAACAGGCGGGCGGTTGATGGTAGATGCATCACGGCAAGATCAGCCCACAACAAACATGGATCTAAAGGATTTTCTGGATGGGCGTCACGACATCTCAGGCAGAAGTCACCACCAACCTCCTCAGGACAACTTGGCGCAACAAGTTGAAAGGTTGAGCAGCCAAGTTCAACTTCAGACAGAACTCTTGCAGTGACTCTTGACAGAAAGAACAGTCCAAAAGCCAGACAGACGTTCCACGTCGCGTGGAAGACAAGTGAATGCTCCAAGGCGACCTGGGAAAGAAACGGTCCGTTGCCGAACAATGTCACGGGATACCTCTCTAAGCGACTATGGTGAGGAAAGTCACCCCCGCAAGGAAAAGAGCCCTCAACTCCCAAGGCCATCGGTACACGAGAGGCTTGGAAGTAGCATCGGGGCAACTTCACGGGTAGAGCGTTCACACAGAAGTAGTGGGCAACAGACTACACATAAAGCCCCAAGATGATCTGCCCAAGGTCGTGAGAGGGAGGATAAAGCCTACTCCACTGCGCGATCCAAGAGATCAAGGGGAGAGGCTCAAGGAGGTTCTCGGCGATTAGCACTAAATGACTCTCCGCCTCAGCAAGGTGCTCTGCGGGAAAATGATGTTCAAAGGATGTTGGATAGGCACCTTCGTGTTCAACGAGATGGCGATCTAGAGGACAATCTACATCGCCAAATACAACTATCCATTCCTTTTGTAAGGGATATTGAGGAGGAGCCATTCCCTCAAAGGTTCACAACACCAAATTTCACTCCATTCAAAGGAGCTTCCGACCTAGTAAAACACATCAATTACTATCGTGGAGTCATGGTCCCCCACAGACATAATGATGCACTCATGTGCATAGTTTTTCATGCTTCTCTTCAAGGCCAAGCCATGACTTGGTTCAATCATCTTCCCCGGAGGTCGATTGCGTCTTTTGAAGAGTTGGCTCTGGCATTTGTGAAGGAGTACGCACAACTTCGAACAATTGAGGTGAAGGATGACCATCTTTTCTCTATTCGAAAAAGAGCAAAAGAGACTCTGCGACAATACATACGGAGATTTTGAGAAGAGAAGTCTCGAATTGATGGTTGTAGCGACCTTGTTGCGGCAATGGCGTTTAAACAAGGGCTTCCCCGGGATAGCCAGCTCTACGGAGATGTTATCATTGTCAGGACTCGACCCTCCTCGGTCAGGACCCGACTCATCTAGCACGATATTGTCCGCTTTGGGTCTCCTTGCCCTTGCCCTTGCACTCACAGTTTTGTTTTCGGGAGCTCACGATGTAACTTCTCAAGGGGTCACCCATCATGGAATTGCACCAGCCTCAACTCGCTTAACTTTGGAGTTCCAACTGAACCCAAAGCGACTGAGCTCCCAAAAGGCCTCATGCTAGATAGGTGTGTGCCTACACCTTTAAGGCACACCACCATTCCCCCTCGCAAGAATGTGGGATTGTTCACCATTTGCTCCAAGACACAGGTCTTACAATCCACCCCCCTTAGGGCCCAGCGTCCTCGCTGGCACACTTCCCGGTTGGGGTCTGGCTCTGATACCATTCTGTCAGGACCCGACCCTCTTTAGTCAGGACCCGACTCATCTAGCACAATATTGTCCGCTTTGGGCCTCCTTACCTTTGCCTTCACGAGTTTGTTTTCGGGAGCTCACAGTGCAACTTCCCAGGGGGTCACCCATCATAGAATTGCACCAGCCTTAACTCGCTTAACTTTGGAGTTTTAACTGAACTCAAAGCCACTGAGCTCCCAAAAGGCCTCGTGCTAGATAGGTGTGTGTCTACACCTTTAAGGCACACCACTATTCCTCTCCCAGAACATTCCCTCTAGTAGGAATGTGGGATTGTTCACCGTTCTCTCCGGGACACGGGTCTTACAATATGTTGTTATAATGACCCGTCCTGAATTCCGGGATTAGATTAGTGACTAATGAAGGATTAGTGAGATTAATCGGTGATTAGTTGAGCGAAATCGGACGGACGGTGCAAAATGACCGTTTTACCCTAGTCGTGGGTAAAATGTTGACTTTTGACTCCGGGAGTCAAACGTACGAGGGCCAATGGCCATGACGAAGATCGGGACGTCACGAGTCCGTAGACAGGTGGCACGTCAAAATCGGACGTCGGACGAAAAAGTTATGGTCACGGGATCGAAATTGGGAATTTACCTCTCGGGATTTGAAATATATATTATTTTAATCAATTGGCAGATATTTATGTGGGCCCTTGGATAAGTGACAAGTGTCACTCATCCATTGGTAAATTTTACCATCAAAGGGGATCTTGGATTTGATTGGTCATTAGGTTAGTTAATTAATTAGTTAAAAAAAATTCTCATATCTCTCAATTCTCTCTCTCTTCCCGCGGGTCATCTTCTTCATTTCCCTCTAACAAACACACATACCCAACCCCACAAACAACCCATAATCTTGCCCTTTGATGTTGGACCATGAACGAAGATGAGATAGGGGACTGAGAGGAGTCGAATGATGGCAACGACGCTGGACGCCGTGGACGATGGCCGGAGAACTGAAATGGTACGTTTAGATTCAAATTTTGGGTTTTTGGATTTTGATGGTGTCGATCGTTTCTAAGCTTAGGATGATGTTCCTTGATCTCTCACGAGCTTGTAGGTGCATTTTGGGACGGATTTGGACGTTGGAGGTGGCCGAAATGATGACCGAAATTCTAGCCGAACCTTTGAAAGGCCATAACTTTCCGACTAGATACTTTCTGAAATTTCTGGGTTGATATTTGGAATCCTTGGCTCGAGTAGATAGATTTACATTGGTAGAATGTCGAATTTGGTTGAGAAACGAGTGAGATATCGAAGTTTGAAGTTTGGGGCATCAATGGAGTTTTCTGGCGAGAAATTCCGGCAAGTCCCCGCCGAGTTAACTCGGTTGCCGCCGAGTTGACTCGTTGACTTTGAACCGTTGAATTTTGACCGTTGAATTACTATTCATGATGACGTCAGCGTTGACTTTTTGGTCAACGTTTAACCAGAACTTTGACTCGCGAGTTGGGATGCGTGAGGGCTATTTTTAGGTGGGACTAAGACCATTTTAAAGGTTTCGACGATCTGGATCCAATGACGGTGGTTTCAAGTCGATCAGAGATCGTTATGTTTGTGAAATCGAGGTTTTTCACCTTGGTAAACGTGCACAGGACAAGTTGACTTTTTCGAGAAACTTTAGGGTTCTTAATATGGACTTGCATAGGTTAGTAGTAACCTTTGGGTATGATTTGGATAGGTCAGGATGACTCGGAAAGGTCGGATTAGCCCGGGAAGCTTATGACACGCATATCGTGGATGCAGTTAGGACGGTCTGTGAGTGGACCTTGATTTCTAAACTGTGATGCATGCATAAATGTTTTATATGGTTTATAGATGTGATTCTATGATGATGTTTTGGATGTTAGTGATTTATATGGTTTCACGCATTTCGAGGCGATTTACTTGTTTACACCTAATGACAGGACCCACCCCCGTTATCGCCTCGATAACCAAGAAGAATCCTGCTCCCGTCTGACAATTGAACACAAACAACCAAAATAACCACACAATAGTACATTACACGTACTGTCAGACCAGGGAGAAAGTAAGATACAACCAACGGTACAACCAGTCAACAGTATCACAAAGCATGGTTACAAAATAAGATAAGGATAAAACCCTATTCTGTAAACTAACTACACCGCAACGGGAAAACTTTATGCCTCTGCCTCTGCCTCTGCCTCTACCTCGGCGTTAGCCCCCAAAACTTATGCCACGACCTAGAGGGTATTAAAACAGAAAGGTGTGAGTGGACTAAAACAAATGGTTCTGGAAAACAGTTTTAATGAAATCGTGGTTCACCCTCCAGTTTCAAAACACGCTTAAATAACTAAGTATCCGAAAAACACTTATACGAACCGCAAGGAAACCGTTACAGTAGATAACTATAAAACCATGTAAAACCGAATGTAACATCAACGAATCAAATCTGCTGGATCCATCCAAGTCATTAAACTCATATATCAGGCCTTCCCGGGATATCAACGAGTCTTTAAACTCAAAACACAATCAATAGGCTTCGGGGGACATCACAGTAACCGAGTCTTTAAACTCAACATGTCTCAATCAAGGGCCCTCCACCGTCATCAATTAACCGGATCTTTAAACCCAAAACCAGATCCAGCAATCGTACCGGGTCTTTAAATCCAAAATCATGTGTAAATCATAACAAAATCCAGGATCCATCGTGATCCAAATTCCAAAACCAATTCGAAATCACATTATATCAAAATAGGACTTATGTCTGAATTTCACGTTCAAGTCCCGAATCTTACTCACAAATCATAATCAAATCGTCATTAAAACGTAATACGCACAAATCATATAAAATCACTCATCAAACCATCATCAAAACACAGGAGAAACCAAAGTCTCGAAATACGTAAAATGCGATAAATCACATCGAGAAACGTGCAATCACGTAAAGCAGGAATGTAATAATTATAAACATAAACTCATATATAGAAACATAAAACATGTGAGTAAAACAAGTTATGCATGCTCGGTTGGAAATCAAAAGTCCACTCACGAAGTTCGAACGCGTCAATCGCGTCCCGTATGCTCTTCGGCTGCCTCAGGAATGTTCTGACTTGTCAAAGATCACAATTTGGGTCACAAACACTTTCACTAAGCTTACAATAATTTCCCTAATTTTTTCGGGATTTTTCAACGTAAATAAATTAAAATCATAAACCTTCGAACTCTATAAACTATCTCGTACGACGTCTGATCGACACGAAACTTATCTCAAAATGCTCGTTACATTGAAAGGATCAAATCACAAGTTGACCGTGACCAGAGATATTGCGTCACGCACCCTCACGCACCTCCCAAAGTGGCTGCGCGTGAAAGCCACGCGCCCTGCACAGTAACGCTACAGTGTCGTCGTCCTTACCCGTTTTCCTGCTAAACGGGTCACGAACCCGCGACACGACCCGGTTCAAACTCCTTCAATTTCAACTTAATTCTTTCAATTCTTCCACCAAAATCCTTCCATTCTATCCTAATTTATGTTCTCCATTACTAATTACACACATCAAGCTTTTAATCCATCATTTCTCTCATGATCAAACAAACGGTTTTAACTTTCGAATCTCACTCAAATCGACTTAGTTTCCTAATTAATTGATACAGAAGCATATTAAGACTTAAATGAACGTTCTACAATAACCAACTGCACAAATCCTTACCTGTAGGTAGTCGTACTCAAACTCGAATTTTTCCAGAATCTTGGACTTCTGTTCTTGGCCAAACCACGCTCAACTTCCTTCGATTTTTGTGGGATTGAAGTCAAAATGAGTCCAGAAGGCTGTTTTTAATCTCTGTTTAGCTCCTCTCCGCTCACAAATCAAACTCGAATTTTCCCTCCATTTTCCCAATTTTTCACGATTTTGGTTTTCTCTCTGGTTTCTTGGTTTTTTTTCCTCTCAAATTTGATCTCTCAACTGACTTCTAACTTCTTTGTTTTCAATCCGTCCTTCACAACAATCTAAGGGAATCTCTCAGTCCCTCTGTGTCTCTGTTTCCCACAAAGGACCCAAAACAATTACAAAATGCACTTGTGCTCTCTTCTTCCACAACACACACATCACACTCACTTAGTTTAAGTTTCCCACTGCATACGCACTTTCTTTTGTGCCACTAATCCATCATTTCTTAGTGAAAATTGTCACTTATTTAGTTAAACAATTCACTTAACAATCCACCACGGCTGTTTTCAAATTGTACCATCTAAATTACCATTTTACTCTTCCTTCACATAATTACCAAAATGCCCTTCCTCGTTCTAGAATCATAACTTATTCGTCCGAGGTCCGTTTTCAGCGTGCCGCCTATCTACGGACTCCGAGCATCGAGACCTACATAATGGTCCTCGAAGTTCGTGAAAAACACGTATCACGTAAAAAGTCAACTTTGACCTCACTATTTACAAGGGTAAAAACATCATTTCATTTATCATTTTACAAATTTACGTCCTTTGAGTTTCCAGGGTGTTACAACCTCCCCTCTTAAGAAATTTCGTCTCGAGATTTTAATGAAACAAGTATGGATACTGCTCTCGCATCTGTGTCTCGGGTTCCCATGTGGCTTCCTCCACATTCTGATTTCTCTAGAGAACCTTTACTAGGGGAATGGTCTTCCGACGAAACACCTTATCTTTTCGATCCAAAATCTGTACGGGCTATTCTTCAAAGCTTAAGTCTTCTTTGAATTCAATGGGTTGTTCTCCTAGTATATGAGATGCATCATACACGTACTTCCGTAGCATCGACACGTGGAATACATCGTGGACCTTTGAAAGTTCCGGAGGTATTGCTAATCTGTATGCAACCTGGCCAATCCTCTCAACAATCTCGTATGACCCGATGAAACGGGGGCCCAATTTCCCTCGCCTGCCAAACCGCACTATACCTTTCTAAGGAGATAGCTTCAGAAATACCTAATCTCCGACGCAAACTCAAGATCTCTAATCTGACGGTCCACATAGCTCTTTTGTCTATCAAGGGCTGCCTTGAGTCTATCTCTGATGAGTTTTGACAAGACCCAAACTACGCATTAAATTAAACACATAATGTGAGTGTTATGCAATTTAAACCCTTTTTGTGTAAATGTAGTATTGGTAAATAGGGATCGTTCTTAACCGGGGAAATTAGGAAACATTAATAATATGTTAGTGAGAAGAATAATGAATAAAAGAATAATGAATAAATTAATGAATTAAAGAATAACATAATCAAAGAATTAAATAATCAAAGAATTATTTAATTAAAGAATAAAGGGATAAAAGAATAAAGAATAAAGAATAAAGAATAAAGAATTAAAGAATAAAGAATAAAGAATAAAATAAAAGTATAAAAGAATAAAAGAATAAAGTATAAAAGAATAAAAGAATAAAGAATTAAAAGAATAAAAGAATAGAAGAATAAAGAATTAAAAGGGGGGGTTTTGAAAATATTTGTAATCTAAACTAAAGAAAACACTAACTAAGAATTAAAATACAAATGCTCATGCTAATTAGAACTTACAAACCATAGAGTAGTTTCATAGACAAAACCAACACTTTTACGTAAGTAATTTCGAATTAACAATCACATTAATTAAACTACTCCTAAAAATAGACTTCCTTCAAGTACAAATTTTGCCAACACTCCAACATTTTGCTCATAATAAACCAATCACGAAATCCTACCTTCATCATCTCAAATACTTATATATATCTTTCAATATTATAAATGCATCAACCATTAATGTGCGTCAAACATCAATATGCTTCAAACATTTACAACATGATTCACCTTAAGTTTATAATTAAATACGCCGACAACGATCAACATTTAATCTCTTCAATTCTACTCTAAGTGCACCAACAACAGATAAAACACTTAACATCGAATTGAAGTTTAAGAACTAAAACATATGAAGTAAAAGAAATTCAAAAAGTAAAACACATGGAGATTGCATTCTTACTTACAAATGTTGGAAAGAAAATACCAACATATATATTGAATTATATGTAAAACCAAAACAATAGTAAGAATTTAAGTAAAGGGAATGAAGTTACACTTTCGGAACCCAAGAACAGCTTGTGATTCCGAAAGTGGATGGAAACAATGGAATGTTATTCATAAGGAACACCGACAGCGGCTAGAACCTTATGAAGATGGAGGATAAAATATAAGAATGCAGACATAAATTCTAGAATTATTTCGGAAATACTTGGCCTAGGTATTTCTTAAGGAAAACATAAAAATGTGTTTAAGGGATCTCAAAGAAAAATCATAAGAACAAAGTAAAGAAGAAATGAAAATAACATAAAAATAACATAAAAAATAACATAAATTAAGAATAAGAATTAAAAGGAAACTAATTAATAAGAAAATCTACAAGAAGTTAAAATGGTCCCCAAAAATAAAGAATAAAACAAAGAAGATGAACTAAAAGAAGAGAAGAACTAGAGAGAAATTATAAGAACCTAAACTAAAAGGAGAAACAAAATGGGAAAAATGGGGACTAAGAGAGACTAATGGGGACTAATGGGAACACACCAAATACATGAAATGACCTCCCTATTTATAGAGGGAGTGCCACAAATGTTTAAATAAAAGTACAAAATTAAAATATAAAAATAACAATAAAATAATACATGAAGAAGTGAAGGAAATGATGAGATTGGGTGGATTTTGGGGAAAAGATGCTGATTTTGGGTAAAATGCTGATTTTTGGCTTGCGCTTCTAGATTTCAGCAGCTTCCCACCGAAATTCCAAGCAAACTTCGGTGGCCTCCCTTCTTTTAGTCATATATTTTTCGTTAAAACTCCGATTGGGATGATTCTTTCGCCGAAATGCTCTGAATTTCATGCTTTATTTATTTCTGCAAAAATCCCACAAAATATATTATTTTCTCCAATTGTTTATTAATTTAATAATAAAAGTCAAGTATAAAGGGTATAAAATAATATAAAATAATGTTTAATTGAAGACCTATCAAGTTTGACCTTCTCTGTTGTCAATTCCACCAATTCGGATCTAGTCAATTTCCTTTCGCCCACGTCAGTCCAACACAAAGGGGTTCTGCACTGCCGTCCATACAAGGCTTCGTAAGGCGCCATCCCAATACTCGCATGGTAACTATTTTTATAAGCAAATTCCATCAAAGGTAAGTGTGACTCCCATTACCTTGGAATTGCAAAACACAGGCTCTCATCATATCTTCCAAGGTTTGGATGGTCCGCTCCGACTGTCCGTCCGTCTGAGGGTGGAACGTTGTACTAAAATGTAATCTTGTCCCAAAAGCTTCTTGTAAACTCTGCCAAAATCTGGATGTAAATCGCGGATCTCGATCTGATACGATAGAGGCAGGAGTGCCATGTAATCGTATAATCTCATTAATAAACAATCTGGCATACTGTGTCATCTAGAAGTTTTCCCTTACAGGTAAGAAATGCGCTGATTTGGTGAGTCTGTCCACCACCACCCAAAATCCATCGTGGCCCTGGGTGTCCTAGGAAGTCCAAACACAAAATCCATTGTTATATGATCCCATTTCCATTCTGGGATAGGAAGTGGTTGTAATGCTCCATAGGGTCTTTGCCTCTCAGCCTTTACCTGCTGACAAATCAAACACTTACTGACATACTCAGCGATTACTCGTTTCATACCTGGCCAACAATAATGTTCTCGAAGCGTACGACATATTTTAGTTCCACCTGGATGCATAGCGTACGCCGAACTATGTGCTTCGTCCAAAATCTCTTTCTTTAATGTGACGTCTCCAGGCACATACAACTATCCTTCCTTTAGTGAGGCTTCATCATCTCTGACTGTATAATCTTGTCGTTCTCCTGCTTCCACTTCAATCCGAATAATACACGAGACATGATCTTGAAATTGAGCATCAATGATCTGGTCAATTAGGATTGGCCGCACCTGGAAAATAGTTAGCAAGACACCTTGGTTATCAAGTCCCAAATTAACGCTAGTTTTACGGGGTTCAACCAATAGGGGCAAATGGGTCATACGTAGGTGTGCCACAGAATGTGTTGATTTCCGACTCAAAGCATCAGTTACCACATTAGCTTTTCCAGGATGGTACTCAATCGTGCAATCATAATCCTTAATCAGCTCCAACCATCGTCTTTGCCTCACATTTAATTCCTTATGTGTGAACAAGTACTTCAGACTCTTATGATCAGTAAACAGTCTACAGGTCGCACCATATAAGTGATGTCTCCAAATCTTTAGAGTATGTACCACTGTAGATAGTTCTAAATCATGGGCAGGATAGTTGCGTTCATGAGACTTCAACTGGCGGGAGGCATAGGCAATCATTTTCCCATGTTGTATTAACACGCATCCCAATCCTTGTAAGGATGCATCGCTGTACACTTCAAATTCCCCACTATCATCCGGAAGGCTCAAAACAGGAGCGGATGTCAACCTTTTCTTCAACTCCTGAAAAATTTGTTCGCAATCCTCATCCCAAACAAATCTAACTCCCTTCCTCGTCAGCCTTGTCAATAGGGTAGCCATGGTAGAAAATCCTTCTACAAACTGCCTGTAATAACCAACTAACCCTAAGAAACTTCTGACCTCAGTGACTGTGTTTGGTTGTTCCCACTTTGCTTCTGCTTCAATCTTTTAAGGATCTACACTGATTCCTTCAGCCAAAATCACATGTCCTAAGAAACTCACGCTGGTCATCCAAAATTGACACTTACTAAGCTTTGCATACAACTGGTTCTTCCTTAGGGTACCAAGCACCATCCTTAAGTGCTCTTCGTGCTCCTTCGTACTCTTTGAGTAGACTAAAATGACATCAATGAATACAATAACAAAGTGATCTAAGTATGGATGCAACACTCGGTTCATCAAATCCATAAATGCCGCTGGTGATTTAGTTAAGCCGAACGGCATCATTAGGAACTCATAACGACCATATCGGGTTCTAAAGGCTGTTTTGGGTACATCCTCTTCTTTAACCCGCAATTGATGATACCCAGAACGAAGATCGATCTTGGAGAAGTGTTGAGCTCCTCTCAGCTGATCAAACAGGTCATCGATTCGAGGCAGGGGGTATTTATTTCTGATTGTTACCCTGTTCAGTTGCCTATAATCGATGCAGAGCCTCAAGCTTCCATCCTTTTTCCGAACAAACAAAACTGGAGCTCCCCAAGGAGATACACTCGGTCGAATAAACCCCATATCGACCAACTCTTGCAACTGCGCCTTCAACTCCTTCTACTCAGCTGGCGCCAAACGGTACGGAGTCTGAGAAATAGGTTGCGTACCTGGAATAAGATCAATGGTGAACTCAATGTCTAGTGGGGTGGAAATCCCGGAAATTCTTCTGGAAAGACGTTTGGGAACTCCCGCACTATCGGTATATCCTCCACCTTCAATGGTGCTGCACGTGTGTCCACCACGTGGGCCAAGTATCCCTGGCACCCTTTCTTCAACAACTTACTTGCTTTCAGAGCTGAAATCACCCCGACAGGAATTGCTCACTGTATTCCTTGAAAGGTAGTTTCAGGTAACCCTGGACTCCGAAAAGTTACCTTCTTATCGATACACTCGATAGAATCATGATGTAATGTCAACCAATCCATCGCCAGAATAACATCAAAATCATGCAAGTCTAGGAGTATCAAGTCAGCTACCAACCCAACGTCACCTACCAACACGGGACACTCTCTCAACGCCTGATTTACCACAAACACCTCCCCTGTAGGCGTACTCACACCAATATCGCAACCCAGTGCGGACACCTCTCTATCTGCTAACAAACCACAACTCCGTGGTATAAAAGAATGAGTAGCTCCGGGATCTATCAAAGCACATACATCATGACCAAGGATTGTAAGTGTACATGTCACAACACCAGGTGCTGCCCGAGCCTCCTGCTATGTAACCGCAAAAACTCGGGCCTGTGGTCCTGATGCTCGCCCACGACCCCTCTATTCATTGGTAGCTCCAGCACCTCCTCTAGTACTCGCTGTCCCAGAAACTGACGTTGTACTCCGCCCCTGCTCCACTGCACCTCGACCTGCGCCACCACCCTGTAACAAAGATGGACACTCTCTCCGGTAGTGGCCCCGCTCTCCATAAAAGAAACAGATAACACTAGGAACATCTAGAGTAAATCCGCCACTCTGTCTTCATGTGGAAGCAACTGAGGTCGCACTCGCCTGTGGAGCCGGCTGTGCTCTGGGTCCTCGGAATCCGGAACTCTGAAAACTCCCAGACCTACCAAATCGGTCACTGCCCGCGGACGAAGCTCCACTGTAATTGCCTCTTTTCGAAGCTCTCTGACTCGACAATCCAGGAAATGAACGCTCTCGACGTTGTCCATCACCTGAGAACTGTGGACGTGTTGCTAAACTAGCCTTCACCGGTAATGCAGCATCAGATAACTCTCTGAGGGTAGTAAAAGCTCCAGCTGTCACAATGGCACATATTTCACCTCGCAGGCCAAGCTCAAACCTACGGCATTTCTCAGCTTCAGTAGACACAAAGTTAGGAGCAAAACAGGATATCATCTGAAACTTCTTCTTGTACTCTGTTACAGACATGCTCCCCTGTCTAAGCTGCAGAAATTCTGTCTCCTTAGCATCATGGAATGAACGGGGATAGTATTGATCTATTAACCACTCACGAAATGTCTCCCAAGTCACTCCGTGAGCATCCCAACTTGATAACTCCAGAGTATACCACCACTTATAAGCGGCCCCATCTAGCAAAAAGGTAGCCAACACCACTCGCTCCTCAGGAGGACATCGCATTACAGCAAAAATCCACTCAAAACGAGTAATCCATCAGTGGGCTTCCTCATGATCTGCCCCACCGCTAAATATCGTAGCCCCAAGGCGCTGGGCTTGCTCGATCGTGGCACTCTGGGCATCACTGACGCCTTTTGCAGGTCGTGGAGAGGTTCACGTCGCGGAGGCATGGTCGGTCGTTCTCTGAATGAGGCATAAGTTAGTACAACAACCTAGGCACATCCAAGTGCCAGACATAAACCGTAAACCTATGCAGTGATACCAATTCAAAGGACCCACCCCGGTTATCGCCTCGATAACCGGGAAGAGGCCTGCTCTCGTCTGATAATTGAACATAAAAAACCAAAATAACCACACAATAATACATTACACGTACTGTCAGACCAGGGAGAAAGTACAATACAACCAACGGTACAACCAGTCAACAATATCACAGAGCATGGTTACAAAACAAGATAAGGATAAAACCCTACTCTGTAAACTAACTACACCGCAACGGGAAAACTTATGCCTCTGCCTCTGTCTCAACGTTAGCCCCCAAAACTTGTACCACGACCTGAAGGGTATTAAAACAGAAAGGTGTGAGTGGACAAAAACAAATGGTTCTGGAAAACCGTTTTAATGAAATCGGGGTTCACCTTCCAGTTTCAAAACACACATGCATAACTAAGTATCCGAAAAACACTTAAATGAACTGTAAGGAAACCGTTACAATAGATAACTATAAAACCATGTAAAATCGAACGTAACATCAACGAATCAAATCTGCTGGATCCATCCGAGTCTTTAAACTCATATATCAGGCCTT
Organism: Prinsepia uniflora; assembly: GCA_032719365.1. Lineage (NCBI taxonomy): Eukaryota > Viridiplantae > Streptophyta > Magnoliopsida > Rosales > Rosaceae > Prinsepia > Prinsepia uniflora. The sequence goes on along the minus strand of CM064872.1, from coordinate 52,751,716 downwards.
CCCGGGATATCAACGAGTCTTTAAACTCAAAACACAATCAATAGGCCACGGGGGACATCATAGTAACCGAGTCTTTAAACTCAACATGTCTCAATCAAGGGCCCTCCCCTGTCATCAATTAACCGGGTCTTTAAACCCAAAACAAGATCCAGCAATCGTACCGGATCTTTAAACCCAAAATCATGTGTAAATCATAACAAAATCCAGGATCCATCGTGATCCAAATTCCAAAACCAATTCGAAATCACATTTTATCAAAATAGGACTTATGTCCGAATTTCACGTTCAAGTCCTGAATCTTACTCACAAATCATAATCAAATCATCATTAAAATGTAATACGCACAAATCATATAAAATCACTCATCAAACCATCATCAAAACACAGGAGAACCCATAGTCTCGAAATACGTAAAATGCAATAAATCACATCGAGAAACGTGCAATCACGTAAAGTAGGAATGTCATAATTATAAACATAAATTCATCTATAGAAATATAAAACAAGTGAGTAAAAATAGTTATGCATGCTCGGTTGGAAATCAAAAGTCCACTCACGAAATTCGAAAGCGTCAATCGCGTCCCGTACGCTCCTCGGCTGCCTCAGGAATGTTCTGGCTTGTCAAAGATCACAATTTGGGTCACAAACACTTTCACTAAGCTTACAATAATTTTCCTAATTTTTTCGGGATTTTTCAACGTAAATAAATTAAAATCATAAACCTTCGAACTTTATAAACTATCTCGTACGACGTCTGATCGACACGAAACTTATCTCAAAATGCTCGTTACATTGAAAGGATCAAATCACTAGTTGACCGTGACCAGAGATATTGCATCACGCACCCTCACGCGCCGCCCAAAGTGGCTGCGCGTGAAAGCCACGCGCCCTGCACAGTAACGCTACAGTGTCGTCGTCCTTACCCGTTTTCCTGCTAAACGGGTCACAAACCCGCGACACGACCCGGTTCAAACTCCTTCAATTTCAACTTAATTCTTTCAAATCTTCCACCGAAATCCTTCCATTCTATCCTAATTTATGTTCTCCATTACTAATTACACACATCAAGCTTTTAATCCATCATTTCTCTCATGATCAAACAAACGGTTTTAACTTTCGAATCTCACTCAAATCGACTTAGTTTCCTAATTAATTGATACAGAATCATATTAAGACTTAAATGAACGTTCTACAATAACCAACTGGACAAATCCTTACCTGTAGGTAGTCGTACTCAAACTCGAATTTTTCCAGAATCTTGGACTTCTGTTCTTGGCCAAACCACGCTCAACTTCCTTCGATTTTTGTGGGGTTGAAGTCAAAATGAGTCCAGAAGGCTGTTTTTAATCTCCGTTTAGCTCCTCTCCGCTCACAATTCAAACTCGAATTTTCCTTCCATTTTCCCAATTTTTCCCGATTTTGGTTTTCTCTCTGGTTTCTTGGTTTTTTTTCCTCTCAAATTCGATCTCTCAACTGACTTCTAACTTCTCTGTTTTCAATTCGTCCTTCACAGCAATCTAAGGGAATCTTTCAGTTTCTCTGTCTCTGTTTCCCGCAAAGGACCCAAAACAAGTACAAAATTCACCCGTGCTCTGTTCTTCCACAGCACACTCACTTAGTTTAAGTTTCCCACTGCATACACACTTTCGTTTGTGCCACTAATCCATCCTTTCTTAGTGACAATTGTCACTTATTTAGTTAAACAATTCATTTAACAATACACCACGGCTTTTTTCAAATTGTACCATCTAAATTACCATTTTACCCTTCCTTCACATAATTACCAAAATGCCCTTCCTCGTTCAAGAATCATAACTTATTCGTCCGAGGTCCTTTTTCAGCATGCCGCCTGTCTACGGACTCCGGGCATCGAGACCTACCTTATGGTCCTCGAAGTTCGTGAAAAACACGTATCACGTAAAAAGTCAACTTTGACCTCACTATTTACAAGGGTAAAAATGTCATTTCATTTATCATTTTACAAATTACATCCTTTGAGTTTCCGGGGCGTTACACCTAAATTGAGATTTATGGTTTTGCACTGATTATACGTGCTTATGGTTTTGGAAATGGTTTAATGAAATGGTTTTGGATTTGAAAAGGTAAACTCGGGTTCGAGACCCATTTTTTATGGGAACCCTCGGTTAGTGAATCCATTTCGGATTTGAAAATATGGAATCGGGCACGAGAACCATTTGATTTACGAACTCTCGGACCTGAAATTCATTTGATTTAATAAGGCATCGGGCTGGAGGCCCAGTTGATTTACGTATCGGGCTTGAGGCCCAGTTGATTTACGTATCGGGCTCGAGGCCTTATTGATTTACGAATCTGGCTCGGAGCTCAGTTGGGTTACAAAATTGGGCACGAGGCCCATTTGGTTTACGAAATTGGGCACGAGGCACATTTGGTTTACGAATCGGGCCGGAGGCCCAGTTTGTTTACGAATTAGGGCTTATGGCCCAGTTATGGTTTACGAAATGTGATTTTGGGTCGTGGACTCATAAATGGATTTATGGTTCATGACGGTTTATGGGGACCGGGCATGAACCTTTGAAAGGTTTTGAGAATGATTTCAAATGGTTTTTCATATACCATCCTTTATTTTATGGGTTTTAATTTTCCCTTGTCTGACACTCCATGTTAGACGGGATTATGAGCGTCCCTCGTTAATCCCGGGGGGATTGGGACGGGCCCTTACAAGTGGTATCAAAGTAGGTTTGCTCTTGTGATGCGCGCAAGTCGAGGATGTGATGTCTCTATGGGCTGCAGTTCGTTATCAACTTGATAGTTAGGAGACCGGTATGATAGTTAGTAGGAACGTATCGTGGATCATTTTGGTTCGGCATTCGATGCTGGGGTTGCCATAATTCTGTTATGGTTGGCAGTGTGGGATCCTACTGAAGGGTGAACGTAATGGTACTTTAGAGTTTTGACCGTGGGACGGTTAAGTTGGGACCGTTGATTACAATACTGTAGGATCAGTTTGACAATAGTTAGGAGTTGTGACCATTAGATGGTCAGATCTTGTTGAGTTAGATAGATATACTACTGGGAGCAACCGGGTTTCCCCTAAACCCAATTGAGTGATGGAACCGTGCACAGGAGGAACAGGGGACGGCGGAGAAGGAACCGTGCACAGGAGCAACCGGGTTGTGACCATTAGATGGTCAGAGCCGCCATGGATGGCGGGAAGGAACCGTGCACAGGTAATCGGTTTTAACCAATTTTAATCTATTTTCAATTTCAATTATTATGGACTGTTAATGATTTTTTTGGAGTTAAATGGGTTAGTAGGAGTTTGTTAGAATGATTTTGAGGATGATTGGAGGTTGAGAAACCCATGGGGAAATTTTAGAAAATTGGACCATGGAGGAGGATTTGAACCGGTCGGGTTTTGGACGTTTTAGAAGTTTTAATTCATAGTTTCCAATTTCTAGGATCAAAACAAGAAGATTAGGATTGATAAGGAAGGAAATCAGACCAAAATGAGAAGGGAAAACAATTGGCCCGGTCACGCCGGTACAGTTGCAGAGGGTGCACCGAACCGGCCGGTCTGAACCAGCTAGAGGTTGATGGCGATAAACTGCAGCCTGACGCGTGAGGCCCACGCGCAGGCCACTCCCAGGGCACGTGGCAGGGAATCTGGGGAAGTTTCCAACATATCAAATCATATATTCGATGTAACGAACATTTTGGGACTGGTTTCGAGTCAATCGGATAACATCTCGATATAGTTTGGGTTGTCTACAGGTTTCACTGCACATTTAAAAATAGTTAAAAATCCCGGAAAATTAAGGGGCTTTAGTGAGGGGTTAATTAAGTAGTTAATAACCCTCTAAAGTGATTTGGACAAGTTTGGGAATCCCGAAGACGACGGTTGACCCGGAAAGGCATATTGCACCCGTATCGAGGCGGCAGCACGGATGGTCTGTGAGTAGACTTTTTTTCTGAAATCGATTCATGCATAAATGTTTTATATATGTTTTAATATGTGTTTTGGGATGCCTTGAGTGCATTTTGGTGTGTGTTTAGTTATGGGCACGTACTTCGAGGTTTTCTGGTTTTATACTTGCTTATACGCGCCTATGCTTTCGGTTTTCATGAAATGATTTTGAAAAGGTAAAACCGGGCATGAGACCCATTTGGATTTGGTTTTGACTCGGGCATGAGACCCTATTGATGACCCGTACGTCTGAGTCGTGGTCGCGATGGGTGATGTGTGCACGACGACGGACGACGTGACGCTCGCCTCTGGATTGGGATACGTTCCTTCCGGAGAGGTCACGATGCACGTCCCGTTGTCGAGCAGCCAATGGATGTCAGGACCCGTCCCAAATATCACCTCGATACCTGGGACAAACCCTGCTCCCGTCTGACAATCACACATAAAGTACTAGAATACCCCCAACACTACTATAAGCATAATTATCAGACGAAGGAGTAAAATATAATACAACTGTAAGTCAGAGCATAGTTCTACAAAATGGGCACAAAATCCTACTATGCTAGTCTCGCAACGGAAGAACGTCGTAAGCTCTATGCCTCGATTCCTGCCTCAACGTTCACCCCAGCGCTATCACCACGACCTGGAGGGAAAATTTAAAACCAAAAGATGTGAGTGGACTAAAATAAATAAAAGTTTCAAAAACAGTTATCATTAAATCATAGTTAAGGAAAAATAATAATATTTGTTCCCTCCGTTTTGAAAACATGCATGCCCAAATACGTATCAGAAAAACCACAACATAAAACCTCATAAGAAACAGAAACACTATAAAACGGGTATAGAAATCATATCATAAGCATCATAAATCATGAATATCAAATCATCATTTTCCGATCAAACCTGCTGGATCTATCCGAGTCTTTAAACTCAATCAGGCCTCAAATGTAATCCGAGTCTTTAAACTCCTGACTCTTTAAACTCAATAGGCCTATGGGGGTAATATCATAAATGTCCGAGTCTTTAAACTCCCGAGTCTTTAAACTCAATCCGGGCCCGTCCCCCGTCAATCAGAACATCCGGGTCTTTAAACCCAATAATCAGATCCAGCAAATCCAATCCAAAACCATTTGAAAATCATTTCCAAATTCACATCCAAACCCGAATCCGAAATCACCGGTCTGATGCCCTTCCAGCATCCCGTACCGTCATTCCGAACCCAAACCCGGAATCCACTTTTCAACCTTAAAACCAAATTCCGCTTTACGAAATCCGATTCTAAAACCAAAAACCTTGATCATCGAAATCATGCTCCAAAATCCATTTACAATCATTGAAAATCATTAAACGTTTGAAATCACAAAACCATAGCTTCATATTCAGAAATCAAGCCTTTCTCGTAAAACGTGTCAAATGCGTTATTTCTCAAAAACCGTGCAATTATGTAAAACCAACATCATAAATCCAACATTCATGTAATTACATATATAAAACAATTTAGAAAAGAAGTTATGCATGTTCGAGTTTAAGGAAAGGGGTCCACTCACTAATCTGAACGAGTCAATCGCGCTCCGTTCGCTCCTCGACCGTCTCAGTCGTCTCTCGTCCTGTCAATATGCACCAAATAGGGTCACAAATACATCAAGGATACTAACCCTAATTTCCCTAATTTTTCGGGAATTTATTCATATTTTAATCTTAAACCCTAAACCGTCCGGATTCCTGAACTATCTCACCACATCGTCCGATTAACCCGAAAATCATACCGATGGATTCCTTAGGACATTTTGAACCAAAACCATGTTGGAAGGTTGGCCGGTATCCTCCCCACGCGCCTCCATGCACCGCCCAAAGTGGCTGCGCGTGGGCCTCACGCGCCTGCTACAGTGTTCTTCTTCCTCGAGTCACCCGGTTCAACACAGTTGAACCGGCGTGACCTGTTCTCTGTGATTCCTCCACCATTTCAGTCCAATCCAATCCCAGAAGCTTCGTCCAATCCCTAGCAAACTAACCCCGTCCTAACAATTGAAAATCACAGCCTAACACTTCACGATTTCTCCCTCGAAAAACATAGCCCGTGGCCCCTATTTTGTCCGCCGGCCACCCAGGTCCTCCCCCATCACGGCGACCATCCTAGACGACTCCTAGGACCTTCCTGAACCTCACCCTAACCTCCAAATCCCTCGACTCTAACCCTAGAGCCACGAATTTTGAAAACAAGAAAAACGGGAAAACATGGGATTCGAGTCTCACCTGCGATTCTGCCTCCGCCAGCTGCACCGCCGCGTGCCACGGTGCTCGTTGGGTTCCCTGCAGTCACCTGAGCCTCCTATTGTCTTGGTTTGAACCTCCACACGGCACAACCACCGTCACCGTGCCACCGCCTCTCTGTTTTCCCAAAACTTCCAGCCGTCCACCGTCGTGCCTCCGTGCACGGTTGCAACTCCAAAACACGTTCAATAGCTCAGCCTTGTCTCTCTGTCACTCTCACAATCCACAATCCACTCACTCTTGCACTGAATCGATCACAACCTCTCCCTTTCTTCCTCTCTGCTTTCTGGTTCTCACAGCCCAAATACACGGTTTTGAACGTGTACAATGTGTGGCCGTGCACACTTAGACTCTCCCAGAAGCCTCTAGCTTCCCCCCCACGTGTCCACCTCTCCATGGTCTCAGCACAAAATATCCCAGCCCACTAATGCCACTTGTCCTGATCTGATTGGGCTGAGGAGAAAAAGACTTAAATGCCCCTAGTTATAAAAATTACCTTTTTGCCCTCACACTTTCCAGACCCGTAACTATTCCATCCGACGTCCGATGGCAACGTGCCGCCTGTCGTTGTACTCAGGACGTCGAGACCTATCTAATGGTCCTCGGTCTACGCGAAAATGACAAGTCCACTAAAAAGTCAACATTTTCCTCGGTTAATCAAAATTACGGTAACGCCCTCAATCTTCCGAACGTCATAACTTTTTCTCCGATGGTCCGAATTGAACCTGCCACCTGTCTACGGACTCGTGACGTCCTAAACTACGTCACGGTCAAGGGTCATCACTCATCCAACCTGTAAATCAAAAAGTCAACTTTTGACGCACTATTCACAGGGGCAAAATCGTCCTTTCATACAAAACTTTACAAAAATTACATTTATACCCTTCTCGAAGGTACGGATTGTTACAATGGAGGCTCGACTTCGGAGTGCTGAAGGTTTAGAGGATTGACCGGCGACGTGTGCACCATGGTCTCGAGATGGTCGCGGTAGTGATGTGGTTACGGCGACATACCAGGATTCAGAACGGTTCTGGATTGATGGTTGCATGCATCGCTATGATCGGAATCGTGACTGACCCTGAGATATCGAGCTCGATGCCCCATTGATTTACGAGTTCAGGCTCGATGCCCAGTTATTACGAAATCAGGCTAGAGGCCTTATTGAGTTTTATGTTCTGGCGGAAGGCCTAGTTGAATTGTGTTTCAGGGATGAGTCCCATTTTTATGGTTTTGTATACTGGTATGTATATACCCTCCTTACGAGATTATTGATTGGTCTCCTCCAGTCATCGACCTGGAGAGTCACGATCCACAGACCAGGGTGGGTATCCCCATAGGGATCCCGTTCCAGGAGTGGGCGTTATGATGTGGTCCCGGACTAGATTCCGTAGAGATGATCGGACTAGGTTCGAAGATGAGCCTCCCAGATGGAGAATTCCTGGGAAAAGATTCGGAGTGAGACCCCGAGTAGTATGCATACTTATATATATAGAGACATCGTGACTATATCGGGGATGTGTTCCATAGGGGCTGTGTGCCTCGAGTTGGCATCTTCTCCGGAAGTGCCTAGGATGGGTTATATATATATATATATATATGTATATGTGGATGATTTTTCACTAAGATGGCGTTGGGCTGAGACCCTCGCAAATTGGTTTTGGGCTGAGACCCATATAAGATGGTTTTGGGATGAGTTCCCACGTGTTTTGGTTTGGGCGGAGGTCCCATGTGTTGTTTGACTGATTTCGGGCTAAGGCCCAAATGGTTTGATGGTTCATGATGGTTTATGGGAACCAGACATGAACCCTAGAAATGGTTTTTGAATGCATGCATATGTTTTTAATGAAGGGCATAAAGGTCTTTTATGAAAAAGTTTTTATAAAATACTTGTTTTGTCCACTCACAGCTTTTGTATTTTGAATGCCCTTCAGGTTGATCGCGGATGCGGTTGTAGCAGAGACGAGACATCGCATTCCTCCTTCGGATCCAGGCATACTCTGATAGCCCGGTTGGGCAAAGGACGGAAATATCCCTAGTTTGACACTTCGTGTCAGACGGGAGCAGGCACGTCCCACGCTAATACCGAGGGATTTGGGATGGGTCCTGTCACGATGTAAACCGATAGGCGAACTTGGTAGTGAGTTAGATTGGTTACAGACACGTGATCGATGTCCGAGTGTGTTGGTTCCGACATGGTTGGAACTTTGGAATCGAGAGAGCTTGTGGCAACGGGGGGAGTGCTTTATTCCACTTTGGTAATGAGTATTCCGAGTAATTTAGGGTGACTTCTCAGGTTCTGCCATGGTGGATAAAGTCTGTTGTCACCAGTGTGTTGATCGTACATTGGTTGGTGGACCCGCGTTTGTTTGGGTCATCAGAAGGAGTTGAGTATTTTCGAAGTTAATGAATGAGATTTCTCATTTTCTGCTTGGTGGCAAACGATGTTGGGTTACATGGCATGGTGAGTGCAGCAAATTTTGTTTACATTCACGTAGGATGACTATTGATGTCATCGTCTTGGATCATCCTTGATTTTCCTAGGTGGAATGACAAAGATCGATATGAGGTAATTGGAGAGAACCCATAGTCTCGACGTGTCTCGTCGTTGATTGATTGGTTTAGATGTGGGAAATTATTAAGGAGTGATGTGACTGACAAAGGATTCAGGAGGGTGTAAGACCCTATGACCTGAAATCTGGTGGTTAGCCGAGGGAGAACTTGTGTGGATCCTAGGTGGATCAGGATAGTGATGTTGTGGACTTGGACATTGTGATGGATTTGGATCATGATCTTGATGATCAGGTTAAGTAAAGAGTTTATTGCTGTGTCTTGGATACTTGAGTATGGGGATGTTGGGACAAACTTCCTTTCGAAGCAAATCCCGTATGGTGTACTAATCGATTGAGAAGGTAACCGATAGGTTCAGAGTTAATGCGTCTCAGCAGACGTGGGTAAGATTGGATGCCAGTTGGCATGAATGGGTACGCCTTGGTAGGCGTGAGTCAAATTGGTACGTGTGGGATTACGTGATTGGAAGTAGACGTTGTGATACTGGTCGATTGACCGTGGGACTTGAAATGAATGATGGGTTGGAGTTTTGATCTGTCTGGTACTGGATTGGATAGATGGACTCCAGAATTGAAACGTGTTTGACTACGACCTAGGTTGTAGGCTAGTTGATAGATGGATGTACGTAACCTGTACGTTGTTCGAGGAACGATACGGGATAGTCTTGTAACGACCCGTCCCGAATTCCGGGATTAGATTAGTGACTAATGAAGGATTAGTGAGGTTAATTGGTGATTAGTTGACCGAAATCGGATGGACAGTGTAAAATGACCTTTTTGCCCCTAGTCGTTGGTAAAATGTTGAATTTTGACTCAGGAAGTCAAACGTACGAGGGCCAATGACCGTGACGTAGATCAGGACGTCACGAGTCCGTAGACAGGCGGTACGTCGAAATCGGACGTCGGACGGAAAAGTTAAGGTCACGGGATCTAAATTGGGAATTTACGTCTCTGGATTTGAAATATATATTATTTTAATCAATTGGAAGATATTTATGTGGGACCCTTGGATGAGTGACAAGTGTCGCTCACCCATTGGTGACTTTAACCGTAAAAAGGGGAACTTGGATTTGATTGGTCATTAGGTTAATTAATTAATTAGTTAAAAAAAAATCTCACATCTCTCAATTCTCTCTCTTCCCGCTGGTCATCTTCTTCATTTCCCTCTAACAAACACACATACCCAACCCCACAAACAACCCTTAATCTAGCCCTTTGATGTTGGACCATGAACGAAGATGGGAGAGGGGACTAAGAGGAGTCAAATGATGGCAACGGTGCAGGATGCCGTGGACGGTGGCCAGAGAACCGAAACGGTACGTTTAGATTCAAATGTTGGGTTTTTGGATTTTGATGGTGTTGATCGTTTCTAAGCTTAGGATGATATTTCTTGACCTCTCACGAGCTTTTAGGTGCATTTTGGGACGGATTTTGACGTTGGAGGTGGCCAGAATGATGACCGGAATTCTGGTCAAACATTTGAATGGCCATAACTTTCAGACAAGGTACTTTTTGAAATTTCGGGGTTGATATTTGGAATCCTTGGCTCGAGTAAATGGATTTACATAGGTAGAACGTCTAATTTAGTTGAGAAACGAGTGAGATATCAAAGTTTGAAGTTTGGGGCATCAATGGAGTTTTCCGGGGCGAGTCACCGCCGAGTTGACTCGGTCACCAGCGAGTTGACTCGTTGACTTTTGACTGTTAACTTATTGTTCATGATGACGTCAGTGTTGACTTTTTGGTCAACGTTTGATTAGAACTTTGACTCGCGCGTGGGGGCACGTGAGGGCGTATTTTTAGGGTGGACCAAAACTATTTTAAAGTTTTCGACGATCCTGATCCAATGGAGGTGGTGTCGGGTTGATCGGAGATCGTTAAATTGGTCAAATTGAGGTTTTTCACCTCGGGAAACGTGTACGGGACACGTTGACATTTCCAGGAAAGGTTAGGGTTCTTAATATGGACTTGTATAGGTTAGTAGTAACCTTTGGGTATGATTTGGATAGGTCAGGATGACCCAGAGTGGTCGGATTAGCCCGGGGAGGCTTATAGCACGCATATCGAGGCGGCAGCTAGGACGGACTGCGAATGGATCTTGATTTCTAAATTGTGATGCATGTATAAATATTTTATATGGTTTATAGATGTGATTCTATGATGATGTTTTGGATGTTAGTGATTTATATGGTTTCACGCATTTCGAGGCGATTTATGTGTTTTCACCTAAATCGAGGTTTACGGTTTTGCACTTATTATACGTGCTTATGATTTTGGAAATGGTTTAATGAAGTGGTTTTGTATTTGAAAAGGTAAACTCGGGTTCAAGACCCATTTGTTTTTGAAATCTTCGGACTCGAAGTCTATTTAGTTACGTTTTTGAGCCAGATGCCCAATTGGTTCGTGAATCTATTTCGGATTTGAAATTGGAATCGCGCATGAGTCCCATTTGATTTACGAACTCTCGGACTTGAAGTTCATTTGATTTAACAAGGCATCGGGCTGGAGACCCAGTTGATTTACGTATCGGGCTCGAGGCCCAGTTGATTTACGTATCGGGCTCGAGGCCCAGTTGATTTACGAATCGGGCTCGGAGCCCAGTTGGGTTACGAAATCGGGCACGAGGCCCATTTGGTTTACGAATCGGGCTGGAGGCCCAGTTTGTTTACGAATTCAGACTTAGGGCCCAGTTATGGTTTACAAATTGTGATTTTGGGTCGGGGATCCATAAATAGATTCCTGGTTCATGGCGGTTTACGGGGACCGGGCATGAACCTTTGAAAGGTTTTGAGAATGGTTTCAAATGGTTTTTCATATACCATCCTTTATTTTATGGATTTTCTCCTCCGGGGAGGGTCGTTAGCTTGGGTGGACTCCGGAGTAGTCACAGAGCACTGACTAAGTGGAGTCGCCTCCGTTGGGTACCTTACTCTCAGGAAGGCTATGAATTATAACCCCCAGGGAGGGTCATTGATCTACGGACATTGACCTGGGTGGACCCTGGGGAGGCTTTGGATTTAAGCCCCTGGGTAGCACGCACGTAGCTCTAGATACTGTGACAGGATTGGTTATATGATATTGATAAACATGATTTCTTGGATTAGCGAAATTGTGTTTTATGAATGATAAATGGATGTGGGCTGAGATCCCACATATGTTTACTATGTTATGGATTTCTGTAAATGGATTTGAGCAGGGGCCCGTATGATTTGAATTTACGGAATTTGGGGCTGAGACCCTATAAATGGTTGTTTAAACATATGTGATTTGATAAATGGTTTTCCTATGCATGCATGCTTTTTAGTGAAGGGCATAAAGGTCTTTTATGAAATGTGTTTTACTAAACTTATTGCTTTTCGTCCACTCACAGTCTTTTCTGTTTTTCAATGCCCTTCAGGTTGATTACGGATGAGCACTGCAGTAGATACCAAGACACCACACTCTTCTACCGGATCCTGGCGTACTTTGGAAGCCGATCGGGCTAACGATTTTAATTTTTCCATGTCTGACACTCCATGTCAGATAGGATCAGGAGCATCCCTCGTTAATCCCGGGGGGATTCGGAAGGGCCTTGACAGTCATGGGCAATGCACGAAGTCTCACCAAGATGCTCTCTCTAGCAAACCGTCATACATGCTGGGAGATGAAAGGAGTACTGCATATGCGCCAGATCATGCCGAGACGAGCGAGAAAGACTCCAATCCGTCATCACCGGGCAAAGGGGATGTTAGTGGCAAACTTTCCAGTTGGGGTGGGGGGGGGGGGGTTCAACAAACGCAAGGCAAACCAAACTCCCCACGACTTAACCATCGGAATGCCTAATCTGCAGTTCTCAATGCAGTGCACCAGATTCATAATAAATCAAGGAAAACCCATGGTTCAAAAAGCAAGAGCTGGTCGAAGGCGATCAAGAGAAGGCCGATAAGACAAAGTGGTGTGCCTACCATGAGTGCTATGGGCATAACATCGGGAAATACATATCCTTCGAGATATATCTCCGGAATTTTGTCAAGGAAGGACGTTGCACCGAATACGTCAAAGGGAAGGCCACAGATCCACACGCTGACAAAAGACCAAAGGAACCTGCAGCAAAGGTGATCAGCATAAACTAGTTGTATGTCAAAATTAGAGAGACGTAGAAGTATATAAGGCTTCAAGTTTTCCTTTCAAGTTGTCATCTAAATTCAAGTACCATGCATTCGAATTATCAATAAGATTGAAAAATTGTTCTGAATTTATACAAACCAATTTGTTCATCATATACAATTTTCAAAGCTTATACCCTCTAGCGCCAAAATCCTTCATCATCGAAGCAACCAAACCTTCGCCCTACGAAGCATCTAAGCATTCGCCCTGCGAAACATCCAAGTCTTCGCCTTGCGAAGCACCTAAGCCTTCGCCTTTCTAAGCATCCAAGCCTTCGCCTTGTGAGGCACCTAAGCCTTCGCCTTGCGAAGCACCTAAGCATTCGCCTTGCGGGGCATTCAAGCCTTTGCCTTGTGAAGCATCTAACCCTTCGCCATGCGAAGCAACCAAGACTTCACCATGTGAAGCGACCAAGACTTTGCCCTGCAAGGGACCCATGATTTTACCATGCAATGCATCTCAACCTACGCATTCAAAGCCTTCCACATGGAAGCGCTCAAAGCCTTCCACCAGGAAGCACTCAAAACCTTCCACCATGAAGCACTCAAAGTCTTCCTCTTTGAAGCACTCAAAGTCTTCCTCTTGGGTGCACTTCAAGCCTTCTAATAAGAAGTAAAAGCCCTTCCTTGAAGGCAACACCAAAACGAATGCCAAGTTAGCTAAAACCCAAAGTTGGACGCTCATGGCTACAATGGGAGCATCTAATGCATGTGTTAGATTGGACTCAATCAAAGCGCATAGCAGAATTTTGCAAAGAGAATAGACGATGAGATCTCAAAATTCTTCATAAGTACTATTTTCATTTATTTGAAGGATGTTTGGCTAATCACATATCGATTGCTCAAACTAATTATTAACTACAAGAAATGCAAATACAAGCATTGGCATAACAAAGAAAAACAACTAAGGATGCACATCTTCACAACCCATCGTTTTTTGAAACTCTACACACTCTTCTACTGAAGGTATGGGAACTTCGTCAAATAGAGATTCGTCAGACTCAGCCTCTATCTCTAGTACAAGCTCCAACTCTTTGGTGGCGATCCCGCTCCGGCTCTCTGTGCCCAAACTTTTGCACTTCGTTTTCCTTAAACCACAAAGTTGTGGGGGCATGTGGTGGTAGCGAGCAGTAAGCTTTCAACTTCAACTTCAGTCTTCAATGTCGGATTAGGCTTCTGGAACGTCGTTTTGAGTTTGTTGGAACTTCAGCCTTTAACGAGCAATCAGCTTTCTTAGCCTTCCCATCAGGCTCAAGTTCAGGCTCAAGCTCCATGTCAAGTTCAAGCTTCAGCTCTTTGGTGGTAATCCCTTTCCGACTCTCCGTATCCAACTTTTGCACTTCATCTTCCTTAAAGCACAAAGTTGTGGGGGCATTTGACGACAGCAAGCAGCCAACTCTCAAATTTTGGGATTCAACATTCAACCGTTTGACTTTCTCTTCGGAATCATGCAAGCGTTCGCGCAGATGGAACATGTCTCTTGTTGGTTTGTGACACGCCTCCCGTGAAGTGATGAGACTCCTCACCTCCCTTGCTAAAAGCTTCTATGTTGGCACCACGTGCATTTGAAGACGGTAAGTCCGTAAATGCACCAAGCTTCGATGTTGTGCCTTGGTCCTCGTGTGTCAGGCCTTCTATCTTCCAAGCACCACATGCATGATCATTGGGAGCCCTTCTATCTTTTAAGCGCCAGATGCATTGTCCATCTCCAAGCTTTCTTCCTTCAATTATACAATGGCGTACACCATCTGGAGCTTCGCAGGGGGCATGATCAGTCCTCCGTCTTTATGCTCCACCTTGAAGTCACCCTATTTTGAGCTCAACAGGGCTTGGAATGTCAAGTCTCTAAAAGGTCCTCCGCTGGCCAAAACAACTCCTCGAGAAGCTTTATCCACTCCATGGAACCATATGCACTTCGTCTCGCGTCAAGGGATACCTTGCCTCGCCTTGCACCTTAGCACGTATCCCTTTGCATTCCGGCATGCCTAACTTCAAGTAATGGAGTGCCTCGCCTCTTGTGGATAAAAGCCTAGGCAGGTCATAATGCACCTTGCTCCTCATGCGTCGAGCTCTTCTATCCACCATGCACTAAGTGAATGGTCGCTGGGAAGAACACCTCATGTCATTCGGCGCATCACCTCCTGCTCCTCCCTTGCCTTGCCTTGCATTGTGGCACAACAAGCCTTGGATGTAGAGTTCCTTGCATCGCACTTGCAACATGCCTTGTCTTGTAGTTGAACCATGCCTCGCTTTGCAGTTGTAAGGCACCCCGCCTTGGGTTGTGACACGCCTCACTTCAAATGATGGAACTCTTCACCTCTCCATGTTGAAAGCCTTGATGCAACATGGCATATCGCTCTCCAAGAGCCGAGCCCTTCAATCAGAAAAATGTCATGAGCGTGTCAATTGGATAAGCATCTTGATGTCAACTCCACCTTCTATAGAAGTCGGAAGCTCCCACAAAATAAATTCTTCAAGACTTTACTGGAAATATGTTTTCATGCATCTTGAAATGACCATCTCTGAAAATGGAGTGCATTGCCACTTGAATCATCGCAATCGGGCTCCTGTAGCTCTTGGAATCCTAAAAAAAGTGAAATTACAGAAATAAAGCTTTTTTGAATTAGTTTATGAAAATATATAATACTACTATTGACAGGACCCGTCCCAACTGGACTTTGATAACTGTGCCCGGTCCTGCTCCCGTCTGACAAGTCAACTGAAGTCCCGAAACTACCTCTCAGCACCTGCCAGACAAGGGATAACCGCACTGATTTCCGCTCATGCCTCTGCCTCTCGATTAGCCCCGAACGTCGTGCCACGGCCTGGAGGGTCATCAAAAACATAAAAGGTGTGAGTGGACAAAAATAATAGCCTTTGAAAATACATTTCAAATAGACCATTTTCCCTCCAGTTTATCAAACCATGCATGCATAAGGTAAAACATATGAATAACAATCACCGGCTTTCCAGCCAAATCACATGAAAAGTATAAAATCCTGGCTCTCAAGCCAAACACATGAAAACACTAACCTGGCCACAAAGACCAAAACCTGTACTCAATACCAGTACGCAAAGAATGACCAAAACCCGTACTCAATACCAGTAAGCAATCATAATCAACATCAAACAGCACTACTCACAAGTGTACAATCAATCAATCAATCAATCACATCCGTACTACGCGTAGGCCAACCATCTAGCCACATTCTCGGGATCAGACACATCTGGGCTCAACCTTCGGGATCATTCACATCTGGGCGAACATATCCCCAGGCTTAGACACATCCGAGTGGTACATCCAGGCTCAGTCGCATCCTAGAAGCTGGCTTACCGTAAAAACAACTCACAAAGCCAATCAATAGGCTTTCACAAAGTTCTTGACTCAAAATCCAAGTCAAACCATTTATCCAATTAGGACTCAAGCCCAAAATGTCATTTATACGTAAATCCGTAAAATCTCATTTGAAAACATTAAAATAATCCAAAAATCATCCTTGACTCACCAACTAAGTCAAAACATCCTTTTTAAAACCTTTTTGACTCCGGGCCTAGCCCAAAATATCATTTGCGCATTCCTCGTAAAATGTGCCCGAAAGACCGATTAAAATAATCATTAAATCACAAATAATCATGCCAAATCACCATGACATCATTGCAATTAAAATCATGCAATCAATCATGTAAAACATTTAACTATGCACGCATAACAGTTTATAAAACAAACGTCCACTCACACACCGTCCATATCGCTCGCTTTCCGAGCTGCACGCTTTTCCGTAATTTTCGACACTTTCCAGGAATCCCAAGTCCTGCCCAAAATCATCATTAAGGGTCACTAATGACTCAATGAATATCATATTAATTTCCCATATTTTTTTGGGAATTAATTACGAATTAAAAACGTAACATAAACCTTCGGACCCTCAAAATAATATCGAAACGGTGTCCGATCAACTCGAAACCAACGTCAAAATGTTCGTTACATTGCATAGAATAAAAGTCGGGTTGACCTCACCTTAGGAATTGCGCCCACGCGCCCTCACGCGCAGCCGTGAGTGGCTGCGCGTGAAGCCCACGCGCCAGCTACGGTAACTGCCACAGTTACCATCCTCACCCGTTTAACTGATAAACGGATCCTGCACCCCGCAAAGCAACCCGATTCAATCCTGCCAGCTAAAGTAACTGCCACAGCTACAGTAACTGCCACAGTTACCATCCTCACTCAAGTACAAGGCCCCGTGGAGCTTCTAGTGAAGAAATCGGCAACAGGAAACTCCTCACATAATCAGCAACCATCTTCACTAAGAAAAAAAAGAGAAAAATATTTTCTTCCCACAGCAGCAAGCAATAAAGAAAAGGCGAAGGAGAAAATCTAATCTTCCTCATCACAAACCTCTTCTCTTGACTCTCCAATGAACTTTCATCCTGGAAGATAGGAGATTGGCTACCGATGCCCTTTTAAATAATTTAAAAAAAAAAACAGGCAAACAGTAGGAAATGAAGAAGGGATATATATAGAGACTTCAATGCAGAACGTGAAGGTTACAATTGTCTGACTTAAATAAAAAAAGTAAACGGTAGGAAACGGAAGAAGTTAGGAGGTAAAGAGACTTCAATGGCAGGAAAAAGTTCTACATACCAGTTGCATCGCCACCTCGCAACAACAGCTCTGGCTCACCAACATGTATTTTTTTTCTTTTTGCCAACAACAATGGGCCACAACTCAGGCCCAACCTATGAAGCTAAGCTAAGCCCAATGCTTATTTGCATCAAATTGGAGCCACATCCTAACCCAATAGAATTCGAATATCGACACAAGAATAACACAAGAAAAAATGGAGTCTTACTCCAAAAATGATTATCTAGACTACCAAAAATCTACTTCCCTTAGGATTTCATGAATTCCTAAGCGATGTTGGGGCATTTGTGGAACCCAAAATCACCCGAAAATTGTGGAACTGCCACGTGGCCCATAATTTCTGAAATGACCAAATTGCCCCTAGTAATAATACAAATGACTTGTAGACACTCACACATTAAATAATCTATTTACCAGCTAAAAATGTTATTTAATCGGGTTAAAAGTCTCTGTAATATTAATATTCTCCCCGAGAGTTAATTGTCATTATTCTTAATAACGAACAATCAAATATTGATATTAAATCACAATAATTATCATTATTATCATAATGGGCCATTATTATAATTATTAAATAATATATTATTTATTAATTACAAATTCAACTGACCAATCAGAATGCTCCGAGGCTCCAAAGATTTTCCTATAAATAGCGGAGCACATTTCATTTCCAAGGTACGTTGATTATTCGCTTCGAAGTATATCTTTTTCCTCTCTCAAAGCTGGCTTAGGCATCAGAGTGTTCTTGGTTGAACAACCCCCCGGGTAATCGATCGAGGCAACGATAGCTAATTGTTTGCTGTTTGCAGGAATTGTGAGGACTTTTCGCGGCGGGTTCGATTTTTGATTCAACAAATTTGTATTCTAATAACTTTGCAGGCATAAAGAAGATATCAAAAATTCATCAAATGGATGCTGAAATTCTCCTGAAAGTTTCCACATTACGGAAGATATTCCTATTTCTATGCTATCAGATGCTGAGTTCACTGAGGTAATTAACACACCTCTTTATCTTACAATTATTCAGTTTTACAAATTTATGAGGTGGAGCCAATATTCTATAAGATCCTTGTGAATTTTAAAGCTGACATTATGAATCTAATATGCACAATTTGTTGATTATTAAGCTTCCAACTGGTATATTAAGCTGGTAGTATGTGTAGCAATCAAGGAGTGTGTGAGTGAAAGCTGAGGTGGATAACATATTCATCTCCTCAGCATGTGCTTAGTTGTGTAAGCCGCAAGAAATTTCAACTAGAGTCTAGGAATGACAGGGGTCTTAATGTGAGTGGTAAGAGAGGTGTCATGCTTAGTGTGTGTAATTGAATTCGAGTGAGTGTGGGTTGTAATATACACTGCTGAATTCATTATAGAAAATATAGTGAATGCAATCAAGAACAAAGTGTAGTCTCTCAGAGCATGAATGAGATCCATTGAGTGAAATTTTGTGCTAAGCATTTTCACAAATAGATAGTGTGCATTGCATAGTACACTAATCATCATTCATAGTTCATCATCGATTCACTATCCAAACATAGTAATACAACCAATTCATCAATCTAAACTAGTCACGGGCTACTCCCAATTCATCTAATTCAGCTAGTGTGTGCGTTCTGAGTTGAAGGAAGAGTCATACCTGTTGACGATTGAAGGCCAATATGGTATCAGAGCGGTGAGATTGTCGTGGACACTAGGACGTTTCTGTGAGGAAAACAATGTATGGCTGGAGGAGAGCCGCAAGCTCCGATTTTCGATGGCTGACCCTATGAGTTCTAGAGCGTCAAGATGAAGACGATCCTTCGAGCTCATGATCTATAGGAGTATGTAGATGTTGGCTTGAGTGAAGAAAGAGATGAAGTATGAGAGGTTGTGAATCAGCCAATGCGGGTTGATTATATCAGGGATGGCAAGGCCCTGGGTTTGATTCAAATGTCAATAGTAGACACGATCTTCTCTAAGATCAGGAATGAAAAATATGCTAAGGATGCCTAGGATGTGTTAAGACGTGAGTACAGAGGAGATTTGAAGGTAAGGGATGTTAAGCTCAGTCCTTTAGACGAAATTTTCAATACACAAGGATGAAAGGAGATGAATCCTTAAGTACCTGTCTAGACTCTTTGACATTGTAAATGAAATGAAAACCTATGGTGAGAGCATTACTGAAAGAAGGCTAGCACTGAAGATCTTAATCAGTTTGACCAAAACCTATGATTCGATTGTGTCAATCATTGAAGAAACCAGGGACCTGGATGCTATCATTGTAGAGGTTTTTGTTGCCTCAATAAGAGCCTATGGTCAGAGGCTGGAGAGACATTCAGATGTAGATGAGAAATCTTTTGCAAGCTTGACAGTGAATAAAAAACAGGGTAGTGCCAGACATGGTGGATCACAGGGTACAACTCAACTGTTTTCCAAAGGAAACATGAATTGAAACTAGAAATCCGATTCATGCAAATCTAACTACCATCACGATTCAAATTCCACAAAAGGAGAAAGGACTGGCAGAAGGATGTTCTGCAAACCATGTGATAGATATCACTATGGTGAGTACTGGCACAAAGACAAGGCAATGCCTAAAGTGAAATGCTATAACTATCAACGTTTTGGGCACTTGTCAAGAGAATACCCTGAACCAAACAAAGCAGGAAACCTGCCACCGTGAATCTAGCAAAGAAAGTGACAGAGACCACAAAAACCCTATTATATGCTTGTAATACAGCATCTCTGAAGGAGGATGATCAAGTGTGGTTTGTGGATAGTGCTTGCAGTAACCATATGACAGCACAGGAATCAATGCTGAAAGACATTGACAGAGATATAACAGTGTAGGTGAAGATGGGAAATGGTGAGTTTGTAAAGGCTGCAGGAAAAGGGACACTAGTCATATAGACTAAGCAAGGTGAAAGGAAAATTAGAGATGTCATGTTGCTACCAGGCCTAGACGAAAACTTGCTTAGTTTGGGACAGATGTTAGAACATGGCTATTACCTAATTTTTGGTATGGAACACTGGACATATTTGGGATAATGAGATGAAGGATATGGCGACTAGAGTGCCTATGACAAAGAATCGATGCTTTCCACTTACTTTGGAAAGTTTCAATCCTATAGCAATGAAGACTGTTACCCTGGAAGATGCAAAGCTATGGCACAAACGATATAGATATCTAAACTATGCAAGCTTAAAGACATTGTAGAAGAAGAGCTTGGTTGTAGGTTTACCTAGACTTACAACTTAAGGGATTGTAGTATGTGATGGTTGTGTGACTGGTAAGCACCAAGTGGAGATGTTTGACAAAGAGAAAGCATGCAGGGCCACTACTCCTTTAGAACTTATTCATACAGACATTTGTGGGCCAATGCAAAAGAAGACTGCAGGTGGAAACAGGTATTTCCTGACTTTCATTTATGATTACACAAGAATGTGTTGGGTTTACTTCCTTCTAAACAAGTCAAGGGCATTATACGTTTTTAAGAAGTTTAAAGCTATGGTAGAGTTGCATAGTGGATATAAGATAAAGTAAATAAGAAGTGATATGGAAGGTGAGTATCTCTCAAAAGAGTTTGAAGAGTTCTGTGACTCTACTGGCATTAAGAGAAAATTGACAGTGGCATATTCCCCTCAGCAGAATGGAGTGGCTGAAAGAAAGAACATGACCATTGTTGAAATGGCCAGGACTATGATGCATGCTAAAGGAATTCCTTATAAGTTCTAGGGAGAAGTTGTTTATATAGCTGTGTACTTGAAGAATCGATGTCCTACTAAGGTTGTTGCTGAGAAGACACCATTTGAAAAGTTCTGTGGAAGGAGAACAGGAGTGAAACATGTAAGGGTGTTTGGTGCCATATGTTATGTGCACGTTCTTAGTTAGCTTAGATAGAAGCTAGATGAGAAGAGTACAAAATGTGTGTTGATGAGGTATGGTAGCTGTGAGAAGGGCTACAGACTATACAATCTGCAAACTGAAAATATGGTGATATCTAGGAGTGTTATATTTGATGAGAGTGCACAGTGGGATTGGAGTGAAGCAAAGAATAACACTACAAGGTCAAATCCTATGAGTAATGGTGTAGGTTATAGTCTAGAATACAGTGGTTGTAACGACCCGTCTCGGAAATCGGGATTAGATTAGTGGTTAATGACGAATTAGTAAAGTTAATCAGTAATGAGTTGGACGAATTCAGACGGACAGTGCAAAATGACTATTTTGCCCCTAGAATGGGCAAAAATGTTGACTTTTAGTTTGGGCGATCAAATGGACTTTGACTGATGACCGTGACGTAGTTCGGGACGTCACGAGTTCATAGACAGGTGACACGTCCGATTCCGACATACGAGGGAAAAGTTATGACGTTCAGAAGTTTGAGGATACTTTGGTAATTTGGTTAAAAAGGGACAATTTGTTGACTTTTCATACGACATGGACTTTTCACGAAGTTTGAGGATCGTTAGGTAGGTCTCAATCCCCTGAGTACAACGACAGGCGGCACGCAGTCATCGGATGTCGGACGATTGATTTATGATTCTAAATGTGTGAGGGGTAAAATAGTAATTTGAATGGTAAGGGCAAAATGGTCTTTTACGGTTATTGGAATGTGTGATTAAGTAGATGATGCCATTTTTCCCTACAGTACTTGATATTTTCACCAGATGTTGGGAGATGTGGACACCTGGCTGGGTTCTTGTTGGTTCCAGCCATTTCTCATACCTTTGATCGATTAAACTACTTCTCATACTTTTAATAGCTTAGAAATAGAGACAAAGATAGAGCAATCGTGTGTGTGTGTGTGTGTTGTGCCTATGTCCAGTTTGTGCTTGTGCAGTGATCAAGCTTGTGTTGGGTGTCTGTGATTGAGTGGAAACCTGAGTGAAGTGTGTGAGAGAAGTGAGAGGAACAGAGAAAAATAGAAACAGGGTATTGGGTAACCCGAGAGGAACCTACCTCTCTAACTTCTTCCTTCCTCATCCATTCCTTGTGGTTAAAGAATGACATGTGGAGAGAGTGTTGTGAGGATGATGATGGTACCCACGGCCGTGCAAGATGGTGCTCGTGGCGGTAGGAAAAGGTAAGAAACCGTGAACCGTCCTGTTTGATTGTAAAAATGGACAAGCTTGAATTAAGGATTGTTGATTGATTCTCTTGGTTGGATTATGTTTTGAAGGAGGTAAGGAACTCAGAGGATTGAATTTTGAGGGCTGAGATGACCTGTGGTGGCCGGAGTTTCGAAAAACTAGAGGAGGCGGTGTGCAGGTTTGATGATCGAGTTGAAAGGTAACTTACGAATCCAAATTTTGTGCTTTGGTCACTTAGAGTCATAGAAAAGGGCTAGACGAACCTGTAAAAGGAAAAAGGAACAAAAATGTAAAAAAATTGGACGAAGTAGGGAGGTAAACCGTAACCTCCGATTCGGTTGAACCGGGCCGGTTCAAACCGGTCTGAACCGGGTCTGTCTCAAGGTAGGAGACGATGAACAGTAGGCGCGTGGCTCCCACGCGTAGCCCCTTTGGGCGGCTCATGAGGGCGCGTGGGGCCCCTTTTGGGGAAGGTTCCAACACGACTTTTAAAGTATTCGATGTAACGAATATTTTGGCGCTGGTCTCGAGTCGATCGGACATCGTCTAGATATGTTTCGGGCTGTCCGAAGGTTTTAGGACACGGTTAAAAATAGTTAAAAATTCGGGAAAATTATGGGGACTTAGTAGAAGCTTAATGAAGTAGTTAGTAACTTTTTTATGGGATTTGGATAGGTACGGGAAAGACGGTGATAGTGGATTAGCTGGAAAAGTGTTATTGCGCGCGTATCGAGGCGGCGCCGCTAATGGTCTGTGAGTGGACTTTGCTTTTAAACTTATGATGCATGCATGTTTTATATGTTTTCTATACATGATTTCCATATTTGTGAATTGATATTGATGATTTATGATTTTGCACGGATTTCGAGATAAGTACGTATTTGCACGTTTTACGAGTTTTTGATTTCTCTTGTGATTTGATCCGGGTGATGAATTGATTTTGGGATTTGAGATATGATTTGATTTCAATGATTTATAGTGGATTTTGGAAAAGTGATTTCGGGCTTGGAGCCTTGTTCATGTCATTTCGGAAATGATGTTTCAGATTTGCTTTTGAAACTTGGAAAGGAAATTCTGAATTTGGGTTCGGGATGATGGTTCCGGATGCCGGCTTACGGAATCATTGTTGCGAATTCGGATATGGATTTTCTATGGTTTTCACTTGATTGAAAATGGTTTTGGATTTAAAGACCCGGAAAAATAAAAATAAAATCGCTGGATATGGTTTTGAATTTAAAGACTCGGTTGATTGACAGGGGAGGGCCCTGGATTGATGTCTTTTGAGTTTAAAGACTCGGTGTATGTTTTGAGTTTAAAGACTCGGTTATGATATCCCCCGAGTCCTGTTGATTGTGTTTTGAGTTTAAAGACTCGTTGATATCCCGGGAAGGCCTGATTATGTGCATGGTTTTGAGTTTAAAGTCTCGAGCGCACTTAAGATCCAGCAACTCGTATGATTGATGTTTTTCACTGGTTTTCCGATGTTTTGGGCAATGGCCCGGATGAATTGGATTTGATGAGTTTTGGGGCTGAGTTCCCGTACTTTGAGATTGATTTGTGATTTTGGGCTGAGGCCCTGGATTTGAATTGCGGATTTGAGGAAAGAAATGATTCTGGTTTTCATTGATGGTTTTGGATATGAAATGGTTTCATAACATGGATTTTATATGCATGCATTGGTTTTGAAATGGAGGGTATAAAAGTACTTTTCTATAAACTGTTTTCTGAGTGTACTATTTATTTTTGTCCACTCACAGTCTTTTTATGTTTATGATACCCTCCAGGTTGTCGTAGTGCGGCTGTTGGTCGAGAGAGACGGAGACATCATACACGTAATCCACAGTAGAGTCTGCACTCTCTGGAAAGTCCGGACGAGTTTGACCAGTTCATTCGGGAATCCCTTGTCTGGCTTACGTGTTACATGGAGGTTGGACGTTGGTTTAGCCTTAGTGTCATGCTTAATTTAGAAGGGAGCATGACTTAGCCCTTAATCTCGGGGGATTGAGGGTGGGTCGTGTCAGTGGTTCTGTATCTGTACCTCAAAAAGAGGGCTCAACAGTTGTTGTACAAGAGAACCAGGTACAGGCAGAAGAAACTCAAATAGAGCCTCAGTCTCTAAGTCTTACTCCAGTGAAGTATATCAGTATTTTTTACATCTATGCTCGATGTCATATGAGCTTCATAGAACCAGAAACCTATGAGGAAGCTGCTAAAGATCAGGTGTGGAAATCAGCTATGGAAGCTGAACTAATGATGATCAACAAGAATGGGACATGGGACCTAGCTGACAGACCTATGAACAAACCCAATATTGGAGTGAAATGGGTGTATAAAACCAAGTTGAACTTGGATGGGTCAGTTCAAAAGCACAAAGCAAGGTTGCTGCAAAAGAATATGCACAGAAGCCTGGAATTGACTTCAATGGGACCTTTGCTCCAGTAGCAAGGTTGGACATTATAAGAACACCCATTGCACTTGCAGCACAAAAGAGTTGGAAGTTGTACCAACTAGATGTGAAGTCTGCATTTCTAAATGGAAACCTAGAGGAGGAGGTTTACATAGAACAACTTGAAGGTTATGCAGTTCAAGATGAAGAAGGGAAGGTGTATAGACTCAAGAAGGTATTGTATGGATTGAAACAGGCCCCTAGGGCTTGGTATGGTGAGATGGATTCTTTTTTATCTCAGTGTGGTTATATCAAGAGTTATAGTGAGGCGATTCTATATGTGAAAAAAAACAAGTGATCAAGGAATTCTCATTGTTTCAATCTATGTAGATGATATTGTCTACAAAGGCTCTAGTGTGCCTTTAATGCAAGAGTTCAAAGCTGAAATGATGGGGAAGTATGAAATGACTGACTTGGGGTTGTTGCATCATTTTCTGGGAATGGGAGTGATTCAGAC
The DNA here is from genome assembly GCA_032719365.1 of Prinsepia uniflora. Lineage (NCBI taxonomy): Eukaryota > Viridiplantae > Streptophyta > Magnoliopsida > Rosales > Rosaceae > Prinsepia > Prinsepia uniflora. The sequence continues at coordinate 52,726,169 of CM064872.1, read as the reverse complement.
AGACATAAGTATCTTTATACATCAAAGAAAGTATGCTTCCACTCTACTTGTGAGGTTTGGACTCAAAGAGTGTAAACCAGTGAGTACACCACTGGTTCCAAGAGACAAATTGAGGAAAGATGATGGGAGTGATCCTGCTGATGAACAACTCTACAGAAAACTAGTAGGGAGTTTGTTGTACCTAACAACAACCAGACTAGATATCATGTATGCAAATAGTCTGCTATCAAGATATATGCATGGTCCAACAGGTAGGCAACTTGGAACAGCAAAGAGGGTTCTAAGGTATGTTCAAGGAACACTTTCCTATGGAATAGAGTATGTCAAGGGCAAAACCTCCACTCTGATTGGGTTATGTGATAGTGATTGGGGGGGGATCTGAAGATGACTCAAGGAGTACTTCAGGATATGCCTTTACCATGGGAAGATGACTCAAGGAGTGCTTCAGGATATGCCTTTACCATGGGAAGTGGGGTGTTTTCTTGGGCATCAGTGAAGCAAAGCAGTGTTGCTTTGTTCACAGCAGAGGCAGAGTACATTAGTGCAGAAGAAGCTACAACACAAGCAATCTAGCTTAGGTTTGTTATGAAGGATTTTGGAGAAGAGCAAGGGGAGCCTATAACCTTACTATGTGACAATATGTCAGCCATTGCAATTGTAAAGAATCTAGTGTTTCATGAGAAGACAAAACACATTACTAGGAGATATCATTCCATAAGGGAAGCTTTGCAGGAGAACAAGATTACTCTACTATGTTACAGAACTGAAGATCAGCTGGCTGATAACTTCATAAAGTCCCTTCCTAAAGAGAGATTTGGGAAACTAAGACTATTGCTAGGAGTTAAACCAGCTTCCAGCTTAGAGAGGAGTGTTGATGATTAAGCTTCCAGCTGGTATATTAAGCTAGTAGTACGTGTAGCAATCAAGGAGTGTGTGAGTAAAAGCTGAGGTGGATAACAGATTCATCACCTTAGCATGTGCTTAGTTGTGTTAGTCGCAAGAAATGTCAACTAGAGTCTAGGAATGACAAGTGTCTTAATGTTAGTGGTAAGAGAAGTTTCATGCTTAGTGTGTGTAACTGAATTCGAGTGAGTGTGGGTTGTAATATACGCTGCTGAATTCATTACAGAAAATATAGTGAATGCAATCAAGAACAAAAGTGTAGTCTCTCAGAGCATGAATGAAATCCATTGAGTGAAATTCTGTGCTAAGCATTTTCACAAACAGATAGTGTGCATTGCGTAGTATACTAATCATCATTCATAGTTCATCATCAATTCACTATCCAAACAAAGTAATACAACCAATTCATCAATCTAAACTAGTCACGGGCTACTCCCGATTCATCCAATTCAGTTAGTGTGTGCATATAGAGTTGAAGGAAGAATCACACTTGCTGACGATTAAAGGCTAATACAATTTTCGTAAAAGTGGAGATCGCCCGACTCATATGAGCTGACTTGACACTCTTCCATGTTTTGAGTGGGTGGTGTGTGACATGGATTCAAAGAACAACATTGATGTGACAGGAACTGTCCCTGAAGGACATAGATAACCGTGCCCAGTCTTGCTCTCGTCTGACAAGTCAATTGAAATTCGGAAATTACCCTCAGCATTTGTCAAACAGGGGATAACCGCACCTATGCCCACTCATGCCTCCACCTCCCGATCAGCCTCGATCATCGCGCCACGACCTGGAGGGTTAATAAAAACATAAAAGGTGTGAGTGGACAAAACAAAGTTTTAGAAACACATTTATCAAAATACATTCTTACCCTCCAGTTTCACAAACATGCATGCATATCATAAAACATGAGTAATAGCGTGAAATCAATCAAGTATGAATAGTGGACCGATAAAATCAAAACTTGTTTTCCCATGGTCCATAAAACTCATGTTCATCAAATCAGTTCATGATATAAAGTATCTGGACACAAAGATCAATAAATCATAAATACCACCAATCCTCAATATCCAAGTAACCCGTCATGATATCAATGCAACGCGTGCAAACTCGGGTGTCTCATGTTCGAGTACCTCCCCAGGATCTACGACGTCTGGGGTGATATCATCTCTAAGATCTACGACGTCTGGAGGATATCATCATAATCTCACACTCCTGAGATTGAGCCTCCCTCGGAGCTACTCATCTCCAAGCAGTGGATCGTGACTACTCCAGGATCTACGATGTCTGGAGGAGACTATCAAATCACAGAGGATGGTATATGTGGAACACTCACCAAATCCAGTAATCTCATTTTAAAACTATTCATGTCTCAAATCAAGTCAAAAACATTTCAACAGGGCCTCTGCCCGAAACATAGCTTTCACAAAGCAAGTTCCACAAATCCCTCATAAAATAGTGTCCAGAATTCACTTTATAAATCAAAATCATCAATTTAATCATATTCACATGTGACTCCAAATCCGAGTCAAAATCACTATTCAATTCGGTCTCAAGCCCAAAATATCATTTTCACCCAATTCCGTGCAATCGCAACCTCAGTTGTCATTTTCACATAAATCCATAAAATATATCCCAAAAGAATTACAAATCCATCAAATCATTTCCTGACTCATAATCCGAGCCAAAACCAATCTCAAATCCCGGGCCTTCGCCCAAAACAGCGATTTCACAGTTTTCTCGAAAATCATGCCCAAAATAATATAATAATCCAGAAGATCGATAAATCATCATATTGACATATTAATAATGCCAAAGCATTTCAAATCATATCATAAAGAATTTAAAACATATATGCATGCATTCTGGGTAGAAAACAAAAGTCCACTCATACAACGTCCATATCGCTTGCTTTCAGAGTTGCAAGTTCTTCCGTAAATTCCAGAAGTCACCATTCCTGTCCAAAATCATTATCGAGGGTTACTAACATCTCAATATACCTCATATAATTTTCCCCAATTTTTTCGGGATTTAAATACGTATTTTAAACGTATATTAAAACTTCGGATACACAGAACACTATCGAAACGATATCCGATTTCCTCGAAACTAGTGCCAAAATGTTCGTTACATAAAATGAGACAAAAGTCATATTAACCTCACCTCGGGATTCGAGTCCATGCGTCCTCACGCGCTGTGCACAATAACGATTACTGTTCACCTTCTTCACCCGTTTCCTCTATCAAACGGGTCTGCAACCCGCGTATGAACCCGACTCAATCCTGTCAATTACCAGTCGATTTCTTTAATTAATTCAGCTATTAGTATCGTTTTAACTTGAATTAGAGATCTGTAATGTCAATTATATCAATACTTACCTCAATCTATTCGATTCAAAAATGAATACTCGAAGGCTACCTTGCACTGTTCATTCTGCGAACTTCATCAATTCCAATTGAATTCTTGAAATTGATTCACTCAGAAGCTTCGTAGGATCCTTATAAACATACTTCCAAGCTCAATTTCAACGTCCAACTCCTCTAATTACACGACCCAATCTTTGAATTTTCCAATTCTTACCATGTTTGTTCTCAATCAAAATGACGTCCTTTTCTTTCATTTTTGATTGGGTTCGACTCGAAATGATCTCAAGAAGATGAATTCAAGGTTAATTGAATCAAAGGGGGTCCAAATGGAGAAGCCCGAATTCGAAATTTAATGAAGGTTTGATTTTCGGGTTCCATGGTTTTCTGGTTTCCTTTCACGGTTTTCCTCCCCATTTCTTCTTCGAATTTCTCTGTTCTCATTCCCTTGATTCCATCTGGTTTCGTTTAATTGTCACCTGAGATCAAGCATGGCCTTTGCTCATACTCTGTTTTTTCCCCAAAACACACACATACACGGCTTGAAATTTTAAAAGTCTACACCGCCCAAGTACATATTCGAATTAATCCTCATCAGCTAATTGCCACTAATCCACAATTTTCCAGTGACAGATGTCACTCAAGGGCAGATGTTACTCACCCAATTAGCTGAGTAATCCATCACTGCGCAAATTTACCATTTTACCCTTCTTTTGCAAAATTACCAAATTCCCCTTCACTTTCTCAGGCCCGTAACTTTTACATCCGAACTCCGATTGACGCATGCCTCCTGTCTACGGATTCAGCGTCTAGAGACCTATCCAACGGTCCCTTCATAAAGTCCAAAAAGTGTTCCGATCAAAAATTCAACTTTTGGCCCTTCTAACTAGGGGTAAAATCGTCATTTCCTTCAAATTTTCCTTTTCGAATTTTCGGGTCGTTACAACCTACCCCCCCTTAAGGAATTTCGTCCTCGAAATTCCAATCAGTAGATACCATGCTAGTTCTCCCGAGGAATATATATATGTTAACCAGAAACATAATCAACCGCATATCCTTCTAGTTCAACTGGATATAAAGCATAATCAAACTTATAGAAACCTGACAAATCAGTCCTCATCCTTAGGTCAATATCGGGACAATTACTCCATAAACCCCTGCCCCACTGGCAGTCATATCCAAGCCCACTCGGAATATGGACCCAAGCTCAACGTCCGAGTATACACAATCTAGGCCTCACAAGTACCAGTATCGTCATCCCAATCACATGTTATCCACTTATGACATGGTACAATGGCTTAAATCACCATGCATATGCCACCCGTCCACCAGGCCAATAACCTCGTACGGTCTAATACATCGGGAACTCATTCCCCTCATTAAGTCAATCAAACATGTCAATTCTCGACCGGCTATCTTATTAGCCTCCCCGTGAATGATATCTGACTTGACAATGCAATCTTAATCTCAATGTATCCTGACCATCGACTCATCATACATTAAGCCTTTCTGTTTATTAATCACTATCAATCCTGATGGGCGATACAGTACTCGTACATTCCTTCCCAGAGGTATGACCTCTGTATACTCAACCCATGGATCACTATGGTCGATCCCAAATCATGCAAGAAAAGTAAAACTCCTGAGGGTTCAGCTAGCATCGGCAATCCCAGCCCCATGCTACCGAAGCACACCTCACCAAATCCAAAATCTCATAGTGATATATCACTATGCACATAGAAAGGGTCACATTGAACATAAGTCACTGTTTCTCCACTTGTAATCATTCTATTTCAGGTTTAATTTCCAATAACTCTGACCTCCTTTCGGGTCAATCACCATACTGGCAAAACATTGTAGAAAACCCCTCTACAATCCTCGGTGGTCTCCATCAAATCTCAAAACAACTCATGTTCCCCGTGACAATCTTTAATTATTTTCCATTGACCAATACATCTGTTGTAATACCCCGGAAATTCGAGGATTTCCATATTGTAATTTAATGTGTGATTTGACGATTTTACCCCTGTGAATGGTATGGTCAAATTGTTGACTTTTTGATTGATGAACTAAATGAACTTTGACCTATGACCGTGACGTAGTTCGGGACGTCACGAGTTCATAGACAGGTGGCACGTCCAATTCGGACGATCAGGGTAAAAGTTATGACTATCGGAAGTTCAGGGGCATTACCGTAATTTGGACTCTCGGGGGAAAATGTTGACTTTTCTTTGGACAACTAATTTTCTGTTGACTCAAGGACCGTTGGGTAGGCCTCGACGTCCTGAGTCCGTAGGCAGGCGGCACGCCGAAATCGGACTTCGTACGAGGAAGTTATGGTCAGAAACGTGAATTCGGGAAGTTCGTGTCTCGGTTTTCGTGTCAAATATTAAATTCAGGAAATCTGATTGGAGGACACCTGGTGAGTGACAAGTGTCACTCACCCATTGGCTAGATTGGATCAGATCCACTATTGGATTAATAAACATTTGAATCAGCTTTAAATTTCAGCCTTTGGATTGAAAACCCCAGATCTGATCTCAGCCCTTGATCTCATTTTGAGATTCAATCTGGGCCGTTCAATTCTGTGAGCAGCTTTCCCTCCATTTCTATATAATTCCCACCCGAACCCACACACACTGCCCATTTCATCCATCACACCCGCACTACTCCCTGTCCCTGCGTCTGTGTGTTGCTGGACTCACGGGGAAGGACGGAGGCACGGCGGTGGACGGCGGCAGACGGCGGCAAGGTGAGCTGTTTTTCAAAACCCGAAACCGTTTTAAAAACTCAGAATTTGGAAGCTTGTTTCCAGCATGTGTTGTCGAGTTCTAGTGTCCCTAATCGACTCTCTGGATTAGTAGGAAACTTTGGGACGTGTTTGTGTGACCGGAGGTGACCTGAACGGAGTTTGAACGGCGACGGGAACCGGCTCTGTTCTTCGAGGTAGGCCTTCGAACCTGTCTGTGTTTGTCAATTTTGATTAGCTAGAACCCTTTCTGGGATTAAGACGAGTAGTTAGGAACAAACCTGAACGAAAATGATTGAGAAATGGTGAAATGGTGACCGGGTCTTGATCGCGGGTCTGATCGACCCGAGTTGCAGAAATACGGGTCAACCCGTCTGAGGACAGAGGTGATGATGTGGCACCCTGTCAGCCTGTCAGATGACGTGGACCAACCGTGAGCCGACACGTGTCACATGTCAGTGCACAGTCAGCACTGACATGTCAGTGACGTGGCCCAATCAGAGACTGCCACGTGTCACTGACATGTCAGTGACGTGGACCAGTGCCGTGCTGACACGTGGCACATGTCAGATCTGACACGTGGCCTAACAGATCTGTGTGGTGGACCAATCAGATGTTGACACGTGGCACCTGTCAGAGTCTGACATGTCAGACCTGACAGCTGTCAGATGACGTCAGCAGTGACGTCAGCGATGACGTCAGCAGGAACTGTTCCTGCGTTGACCGCCGCGTTGACCTGCGCGTGGGGGCGCGTGTGAACAGTGTTTCTGGTAGGACCACCACCATTCTTTAGGTTTCGACGATCCGGATCCAATGGCGGTGGTTTCGGGTCGATCGGAGATCTTTAAGTTGGTCAAAATAAGGTTTATTGCCTTGGAAAGCGCGTTCGGGCGGCTTTCCCGGGTTGGTTTCGACCTAGGCTTTCATGGTTGAATATTGGGGGTTTAATTTGACCTTTACGAATACTTGGACTTGACAGGGATTGTACATTTGTACCAGGACGAGGGTATACGTTCCGTTTCTAGCAGGATTGTACAGTGAGTGGGCCATTTTCTTAAACCCTTGTGTGCATAAATGTTTTCTGGTTTTATTATACTTATTCACATGCTAAAACAATGATGGTTTTGATGATATGGAAAATATGGTTATGGCACGTTTCACGGTATTTGGGCTTGAGACCCGTCCGATGAAACTGAATGATTGGTTCGGATTCTATCTATGTATATATATGTTTGCATGTGGATATCAATAAAATGTATTTGTTACTGCACTGTATAGATCCTTCCATATTATATTGTCTCCTCCGGATGAGGTACCCCGGAGAGGTCACGGACGTCTAGAACGTCCAGCGTCTATGACGCTAAGCATCGGGGATGCTGTACCCGAACGGGGTTCGGGGAAAGAACTCGGAAATTGAGACTCGAGTGGCACGCGTAGCCTTGTGATTGTGACCTTATTGGACGTCAGGGACGTCAGACATCAGGGATGTCGGGTTTGGAGTGTATAGTGCAGCAACTAAAATTATACTTATGGTTATATTATATGCCTTATGGTTCATATTATATGGTTTATGATTTTGAATTATGATGCACGCATGTTTGGAAAACGGAGGGGTAAATTATATGTTTTACTTATCAAACGATTTCATAAACTTGAGTTTCGGTCCACTCACCCTTAATGTTTTGATAACCCCTCCAGGTCGGGAAACTGAGGTAGAGGAGGAACCAGAGGCTGAGGCATAGATCTACTTCTGCGTACCTGAACCCCTGCTGGGCGGTGTACCCGCAGGTTTACTTTAGAGTCGTGCTCGCAATTTGTAATTTTGAACTATATCCCTTGTCTGACATTCGTTTAATTCGGATTTGATGTATGACTTTAATTTGGTTATTTATGCTTTCAAATGTTTGGAGGTTAAAATTGGTATGAATTATTGGGTGTCAGACGGGAGCAGGGCACGTCCCCTTGTGGTCCCTGTGGGATCGGGGCGGGTCCTGTCATCTGTTCTCTCGGGATTCACACTAATCCCGACCGTTCTTAGTATATGTTCAACAAACCTACTCTAGTCGACCAGACCTAACACTTATCCAATCATATATTTTTCTTTCTGAGGGCATTCAATACATTTGTCCAGCATATCACACGCCCATCTATACATGTGAGTAAATCAACCAATCTTCAATCATGGTACCATACACCAACCACATGTGGTCAGAATACCTGTCTCATCAACTCACAAATATAACTGGTTCATTTGCCCATCTAAAGGCATCACCATTGACTAACCATAGCCACATCAAATCTGGACATCATATTTTTCTCTTTTATTCATGACTATTAGTCATCATCCTGTTGGTCTCTTTCAATAGGCTCAATAACTACAACCTTCTAACAGAATCACAAATCATTAGTTCGTGATACGGGATACATCTCCCATATCGTTACCTTAGAAAGTTGTCCATAATCAACATATAAGCTCAAACCATCATCCCTTTTTTCACTCCCCGCATAAGGAATACTGGGTTCCCCATGGCAACACTGAGCTGAATGAACCAGTATCTATCAAGTCTTGTCCTTGCACCTTCATTTCTTGTGACTCCATAGGTGCCACATACCAAGGTGTCTGAGAAACAACTCGTATTCTTGTCATGATCTCCATCATAAACTCAATCTCTCATCCTGGCAAAATCTCAGGAAACATATTGAAAAATCAGTACATCTTCAGCCATCACTAGGTATCTCATACACTAATCACATATGACACACATCTGGCCAGTGAACTTTGATTTACCTCATACCAATAATCCATTGATCGTGAGGTTCAATATCATTCTCGAGGGTAACATCCTAGAGTCTCCCTGTCACATCACCACGGATAATCCTAGAGTCCACATATCAGTCTCTAATCGAAATACTCGATAGAGGTATCCTGAGTCATCAATCAATCCATCCCAAGGATTACATCCAAATCATCCAAGTCCAGGAAAACCCCCAAGTAAACCACTAGGCGAATAACACCTATCATCCTGGGTAGCCTCACATCAATAGGTCTACCCCCCTTAGGTCTCACCAATTTCACCATATAAGAGCCACGCTTCTTCTAATCGGTCTCTGAACGCACCATCTTTGAGGTTGAACTCTTCTAGTGGAGTCCTCAAGAAGAGCCGCGTTTTCGCTCATAGCAAGAGCCACACCCGAGACATTGATTTCAGCGATCCTGACTGGAAATCCAAGTTCCAGAGGGATTTTGAGAAGCGCTTCAACATCCCTCACATCACTGACGTCTTCCCTAACGTTGTTCCTATTTCTTCCACCTTCTGCCTCAAAATGAGGACTTCGGTAATTAAAGACTTTGTAGCTGACTACCCATCAGACGAAGAGTGGCACGGTTACATTAATAACAATGACCGCGTGCTCCTTAATACTATATACTACTCGTCTCATACATCTGCTGGTGCTGAATGCATTGACCCTAATTGTACTTGGGTGGAGCAATGGGTTCATCGTGCTGGGCCCCGAGAAAAATATATTTTAAGCTAGAAGAAGAGAAAGCAGCAATTGTAACGTGTGGAGGGCTCTGCCCTGGTCTTAATGACGTCATCAGACAGATTTTCATTACACTTGAAATATATGGTGTAAAACATATTGTAGGGATTCCTTATGGCTGCCGTGGATTCTCTGACAAAGAATTAACTGAAATGCCCCTATCAAGGAAAGTGGTTCAAAATGTTCATCTTTCTAGCGGAAGTTTGTTAGGAGTTTCCCGTGGGAGTCCCAGCGTTAGTGACATGGTGGACAATTTAGAGGAAAGGGGAATAAATATGCTATTTGTTTTGGGTGGAAATGGCACACATGCTGGAGCTAATGCAATACATAATGAGTGCCTTAAAAGACGATTAAGAGTGGCTATAGTTGGTGTGCCAAAAAAAACCATAGACTATGATATTTTGCTATTGGATAAGACGTTTGGTTTTGATACGGCTGTTGAAGAAGCCCAGCGGGCTATAAATTCAGCTTATATTGAGGCACATAGTGCTTACCATGGCATTGGCATTGTGAAATTGATGGATCGTGGCAGCGGATTCATATCAATGCATGCATACCTTGCCAGTGGACAAATTGACTTATGTTTGATACCTGAGGTACCTTTTCAAATACATGGTCCTCATGGTATCCTGCACCATCTGAAGTACCTAATTAAAACAAAGGGATCAGCTATTGTCTGTGTTGCGGAGGGAGCAGGGCAGAATTTACTACAGAAAATCAATGCTACTGATGCATCTGGAAATATTGTATTTGGGGATATTGGCGTACATATTCAGCAAGAGAGGAATCGGAACTAGCCGGTGGGGAGTCACCGAATCCTGATCGAAGCAAGAAGGAAACAGAGGCCGTATGACCTGCAACTTCTTCGGTGGATCATGATCGAAATCAGGTACATGATGAATGTGATGATATGAACAATAAGGTGATTAATATGATGCATACTGCTGATATATGATTTGCGATGACATGATGATATACATGATAATGGTATATATAATGTTGTATGATCATGATAAGATGCTATGATATACATGATGATCTAATGGTGGCATGGATATGATACATGATTCCTGTGGTAATGTGATAAATGGCATGATAATGTTATATATATAATTACATATATGGTGATGCTAATGATGTGAATAACATAATATGTTATTATAGCCTAATAAGAATGCTATGAAATGGCATGTTGATGTATGATGATGAATGTATGGTGTTGTGATGTATAATGATACATACATGATGACCTTATGATGATGCTATGTTGTTATGCATGCGTATGGTAAATACATGATGCCATGACATGATGATTTATATAATATATGATGCATGATGATGTACTGTGATGGATAATGACATGTGAATACTATGATGATGATGATGTGAATAATATGATGATGATAAGCTATGATGATAATGGATAATGTATTGGGCAATTGATTATTGTGGTAATGGGGATAATAGAAGAACGGTTTACCCATTATAGGGATAATTTCTTGCCTAAAGCAAGACATGAATGATCCATCATCCATTCTAAGGGTTTCAAATCTACCTGTGAATATAATTCAAAAAATGTGATTTTTTTCGCTCAAATCTGATTTAATTCAATTCAAACACTTATTTTCATGCATATGACCCATTGAATCAAATCTATAAATATGTATGTTTTGTGGGGACGTTTATTGTCTGGCTGGCAATGTTATACACCGAGAGATATGACCAAAGAACGTTGTAGAATGGTACTGAATTACCATCAATAAATTTGGTTTTTTTTATTCTCCAAGTTCCAGAAGAACTTTGTCAAGATTTACGGATATTCAAGCCAACGGTTATCACATTGAAACCACTAATGACAAGAAAATGGAATACCTTTGCAAAACCTCCAATTAGTATGACCAGAAGCATACACTGGAGAAACTAGCCAGAAGCTAGCCAAATGTTAGCCAGAAGCTAACCAGTACAAGCAATTGCTCATTATGACATGACCGGTTGGGACACCCGGGTCAGGGTAATGATGCGCCATATCCTCAATAAATTGCACGGGTATCCTCTTACTTGTAGACACCTCTATGTTTAATGAAACATTATGCCAAGTTTGCTAGTTAGCAGAAACCGAATATTAGACAATTATATGCAAAGATGAGTTAAAACTCCACCATTTTCTTGTACATAATACAAGGGAAATTTTGTGGAATTTCCAACCACCATGCAAACCATTTTAAAAAAATTCATGGTTCAGGTTGAGATACCGACAAAGTGGTCACATGCTACACTTTTTTCCACACGCATACTGCGTTTGCTAAACTCTTAGCCCAAATCATTACATTGAGGGCCACACCACCCGAATTCTCTTATATAGTCTGTAAGACTCGATAATACCGGAGAGTTTACATCGACATAATTTGATGACTATTGCATGCCCCTTGGGATTGCTGATGAACATTTGGTTCCCCATGTTCACACCCATAATGGTCTCGTAGAAACACTAATTCACCTTGGTAATGAGTAACCATGCTTCTAGTTTTTTTTCTGGGGCAATGCAATTTTGCATGCAGTAATATTGGTCCGGTTGAGGTCAACGCCACCCAACGATGCTATGTGTTACAGCTGGTGACTAGATACGAACCAGCTCCTTCGTACTTACGCATTTATGGTGTGCAGTTACGTGCCAATTGTGCTGCCACAACGTACACATATGGGACCTTAACAAAGGAGGGGCATACATGTCAGTTATGAATCCCTCTCCATTATACGCTATTTAGAGCCCTTAACAGGTGATCTCATTCCCGCAATATTACGGATAGTCATTTTTATTGAGACAATCTTCCCATCGTTAGGGGTACATAAAAACGTCAAACGTTCCCGAAGAATGACATGTATTGACGTGGAACACCGCCACTATGTCTCATCTTGATCCCCAAATGCACAAAGTAAGAATAAAGTGCGGAGAATTCTAGATTTACAGAGTGTAGCTAATAATATGTCAGACGCTTACTCTAATCTAGCTAAAGTGATGAGATCACATATACATACTGCAAACTTGCCTGCAAGGATAGACGTCCCAATAGGACGCGTCGTCCCAGACAGACGAGGTACGACCATGGCGACTAACTAGTCATATGTCCCTGCCCAGAAGCGAGGTATACTAATAGGTTCAAAGGATTCTCATCCCTCGGAAGAGGATAAATTTGGCACAATCGAATCCCTTCTAAATATCAACTGATCCATCTCATGAGATAATTCCGAATTATGGGTCTGTGATGGCGTTGGGGGACACTCCAACGTTAGAACCCACTCCGAGAATAAAGAGATCTCGGTAGATCATGCATATTTATGTGAGATAAGGAATCAGAATGATATTATCATCGATGATTTATATGTATTCGTGGTAGCTACCAAAATAATAACTAGAAATGAAATCGAACCTTACTCCGTTAATGAATGAATGCCAATGTAGAGAAGACTGGCCAAAAATGGAAAGAACCAATTCAGGTCGAATTAGATTCCTTGAAAAAAAGGAAGGTATTTGGACATGTAGTTCCTATACCTCCCTATATTAAACCTGCAGGATTTAAATGGGTAGTCACAAGGAAGCTTAATGAGAAAAATGAGATTGTGAGATGTACAACTCATTTAGAGGCGCACAATTTTCTCAACGCCCTGAGATTGATTATAAGGAGATGTATTCTTTAGTAATGAACGTGATAACGTTCCACTACTTTATCAGTTTAGTAGTTTACGAAAAAAAAATAAATATACAGCTTATAGACGTGGTTACTGCTTATCTCTATGGGGATACAAATGAAGAGATACATTTGAAAGTTCCTGAAGAACTCACAATATCTGATGCAAATAGTTTCATACCACGGAACATGCTCTCTACTCCTTTGAGGCGTCCACTTTACGAATTGAGATAATCCGAACGGATATGGTATAACCGTTTAAGTGAGTATTTGATCAGAATGGGATAACAAAGAATACCCATGCGTGTTTATTAAGAAAACAAGTTTCAGGTTTGTTATTGCTTGGTATTCCAAAAGAAACCAAAAAAACTATTAAGCACCTGAAGTTAGATTTTGAAATGAAGGATCTTAAGAGAACGAAGTTCTGTCTCGACTTGAAGCTCGAGTACTGTGCATATGAGGTTTTAGTCTATTGATTAAATCACATCTAGAAGATGTTGATATTAGACCCATAAGATTTTGAAATGCTTTAATGAGGATAAAATCAAAACATTCAAGCACGCCTATGATCATCCGTAGTCTAAATCCTATAAAGGACTCGTTTCGTCTGGCAGATGATAATGAAGAGATAGTAAGACCAGAAGTTTCATATCTAAGTGCAATAAGCGCATTATGGTACTTGATTCAAATCACTAGACTAGACAATTCATCCGTTGTGAGCTTGTTAGCTACATTTAGCTTTGCGCCAACACGCCTCCACTAGAATGACATAAAAGACACTTTCCAATACCTTAATGGTATGTGAGATATGGTCTTATACTGTCCCTATGCATCGAGGAATGAATAAACCTGCTTGGTCCTCGGAATGATACATTGCCTTATTGGGTATACTGATGTAGGCTAACTATCAGACCCACCTAAGGTATGTTCTCAAACTGGTTATGTTTTTACTATTGGGAACACAGCAATATCTTGAAGGTCTAAGAAACAGATCCTTATTGCTGCATCTTAGAATGATGCGAAGATTCTAACTCTTCACGAAGCAGCTCATGAATGTATATGGCTAAGAGCCATTATGGGGTATATTTGAAGCACTTGTGGACTATATTCCACCAATAATGAACATAAGATTATCTGCTAAGATAATGTTATCTACTAAGATAATGTTATCTCCATCCAGCAGATGAGAACCAGTTTCATTATAATAGACAACAAGTCATCACTCAATGCAACATCTCAGAAGCATGTTCATGGTATTGACTTGTGTAGATTGAGATATCTACCAAGTTCATAATTCTCAGGGGGCGTTGATATCAGGGGGAGTATATCGAAGCATACCAAGTATCCAGAAGTATACTGAGTATCCCGAAACATACCAAGTATCCAGAAGTATACTGAGTATCTCGAAGCATATTCACATGATCATTGTGTACTCTTTTGTTCTACGACCAGGATTATTTTGTCCCATTGATTTTTGTTACCTGGCTAGGTTTTAACGAGGCACACATTTTGTTATAGTTACCCCATTAATAATGCATCTTGAAGATGCCATGATTTGACTCATATGCATTTGCTCATCTTTTCCCTTCGACCACAAGTTTTTCTCACTGAGTTTACCGGGCAAGGTTTTGGTGTAGCAACCTTAATGCATACTATCTCAAAGACAGATTATCTACCCATGTTCCAGAAGATACGACTTCAACTACTTATGGAGATCCCGATGTAATCACAATCAATGTGCGTTGCACTCTTTTTCCGTCAACCAGAATTATTTTTGCCTCACAGGGTTTTTGTTAATTGGAAAAGTTTTAACGAGGCAGCATATAAGCACGTAGTGGAGCAGCACTATTACATGAAATATCCAAGGGAGTGTTGTAAATGTATTAAAGTGTATGGCTATTTATGTAATATTGTGAAGGGTAGTTTAGTCATTTGTAAATGGGGTAGATAGGTAATCTTTGTGCTTTGTACTAAACATTAATCCTACCTCTATATAAGTGGGTTTAACTGAATGAAATGTGAGAAACAATTTGATCATGTTAACAACAGACGGTATCTCTATCACAAGTGGACCATACTTGTATTGGTGAGCCCTACCTATATTGGAGACGTGGTCGTATTATGCTGTCGTATAATGTGATTTTCCTAACATTATCCTTTGACCAGCTCAGAAATTCTGAATATTTCATACTGCTATTACCAAATTATCTTGAACTATAAAATATGATGTACAATTCTGACATTAGCAAGCTACTAATATCTTGTGCAAATATGCAGATTGGTTTGTTGCTTTGCTAATGAGAATTTAGATTAATAAATTTAAGTTTTACTCTTCTGTGCTACTTGCAGGAAGAATGTGACGAATTTTGACAAAATATGAAAAATGGATTGATAAGGAAACCTAGAGCAGTAAGTTCCCTTCGTTAGGGATTGTATTTGATAGAAATTTCTTTGTTAGTAATATTAATAGAGAATATTATTTTTCTTTCTTTCTAATTTGTGTTTTAATTCTTGTTTTCCTGGTTTCGTGGCAACTCTTATAACTCAAGTCGCAATGAGTTATATAAATCTCTTTGTAAATTGTATTTTAGTTTTCAACCATAACCAAAATGTAATGTTTGATATATAGGTTGAGCTTGAACAAAAGGCAAGGACTTTGCATGAGCATATAACTAAGCATGTAGGTATTTCTAATTTAAGTTTGGTCTTCAGTTTTCTAATCATTATTGCATCTTACTTGCTGAAATATTGTCGTCAGTGGATTGAGAGTGAGCTGGTGAGATTACAGAATTGCATTGATATGGCGAATATGAAAAGATTGAGAAGAGAATATCCTTCCATACTATCTACGCAACGAACTCCTTTTAGTAGTAAAATTTACTTAACGGTGTGCTTTAATCTTAGTTTATTTTAAAATACTAGAAAACTACATTGGGAAGGAAAGCCATTCAGCTAGACGAAAGTCCTATCATAGGCCTGAGTTTCAGGGTTCCAACTTTGAACTCCTTTGAACTCCACGACCATATTCCCCTCAGGAAATTTTTTGCAAGGTTGAAATCAAGTCTTACTATTTTTGAATTGTGCCAACAATATTTGAGGGGAACATGGTTGTGAGAAGTGAGCATGAGCACGAGGGCAGCGCACATCACAATGAACAATAGTGGGCCTTAACCTGGTTTCTTTTGGACGTTATGGGAATATTTGGACCAGAGAGAGCTGCTAAAGCAACCAGGTGTACAGGAACTATTGAAGGAAGGAACGAATCAGTTCCTGATTTATTAGATCATATCTTATGTATTTATAGTATAAATCGATTAGTTTGATTGCTTGTGAAAAACTTCCTAGACTAGACGCTCCAGTGATGTATATAGTCATGTTATCCGGTGTATACAATCAACATATACAATTAGAGAATTTCAACTTTCTCAAGATGGTATCAGAGCACCTACCTTGGTGCCTCTGCAGATTCTAGCTTTCGCATCCCACAATTACTATTATCTTCATTGTTCTTTTCCCTTAACCACCACCATCACTTTCTGTCGCTAATCTCTGAAAACACATCATCACCATGTCGGCCTTATCAAACAACAAAGATGAACCCAAGAAAGCCATATTTCATACCTATATAAAGGAATCCTCTAAAGCGGTCAAAGACCCATACGCCCTTCACAACTTCGACAATCCAGGAATGATCCTGGTGTCAAAACCTCTCGAAGGCGATAACTACGACACATGGAGCCGAGCCATGCGCATTAGCTTGAGTGCTAAGAATAAAATTGGGTTCATCAATGGCTCAATCACACCACCCGACAAAGACGATGTCCAATTCTCTTCTTGGCAGCGCTGCAATGATATGGTATTATCTTGGATTCTCAATTCCATTGATCCTGAAATTGCAAGTAGTGTCATATATGCTGATACCGCCGCAGCCGTTTGGAAAGATCTATGTGAGCATTTCTCACAAGGAAACAACTCGTGAATCTATCAAATTAAACGTGACATTGTCGAACAACGACAAGGGCAGCAGTCCATCTCTGTTTATTACACAAAATTGAAAAGTTTGTGGGATGAACTTGCATCCTACAATGAACCAATTACTTGTCTCTGCGGGGGATTAGAGAAGGTCCGAATCCGGGATAAGAAAGAGCGAGTCATGGAGTTCCTGTTGGTGTTGAAGCTGCACAGCAGATTTCAAGAATTAGATCCTACGACTAGTTTTTCAAATTCCTATGACTAGCTAGTGTGTGCAAGTGAGTGTAAGTGTGTGTGAAGTTGTAAGCGTGACTTATGATCAGCTGTAAAGGTGATAACAGAATAGAGGAAGGGTGTGTGAGTGTGTGTGAGTTACTTAACTCACAAGAAAATTCTCTAACTGTTTTTTACATGTGGCAACTAGGGATTGACTAAAGTTTGTCAAGCCTGCCCGTATGTGCTAAGTGTGAGTGAGGGTATATTGCTGTACACACTCCCAAAAATCAATTAATGAAAAACAGAGAAAAGAAATCCAGAGAAAAGTTTCTGGATTTCAAAGGAAAATAGTGAAGGGATTTACACAAACACCTGGTGTGCACAAATCAATGTTCTATTGATTTTGATCAAAGTGATCATAAATCTCTATCCATTTTTCTCTCTGTGTGTGTTCAAGAGTAAGCAAGAAAAGCAAGTAATCATGGGCTAACCCCGATTCACAAACAGCAGCAGCTAGGACGTTAAGGAAAAGTGAACTTACCTGCTGTAAGCAGCTGCAAGCAATCAAGCACGATCCATCTACTGAGCCAATTTCAATATGGTATCAGAGCAGGCTTAGATCTGCATCTGGGATGTGAGCTGTGAAAGAAAGCAAGTGAAGTAAGTTCTCAAAAGAAAGGAAGACTGAAATGGCTGAAACACACAATGGAGGAGGAGAATTAAGAACTCCTATCTTCACAGGATCAAATTATGATGCCTGAAGCATTAAGATGAAAACTGTGCTCAAAGGTTATGATCTATGGAAGTATATAGAAGAAGGAATTCTAGGTGTTGTGACAATTGGAGAAGGAGAAGAAGGTCCTGCACGTCCACTAAATCGGGTAGTTGTTGTGAGAGATGCTAAAACACTCAGCATGCTACAAAATGCAGTTGCAGAAGACATATTTCCAAGGATTCAGAATGAAGAGACTGCTCAGGCAGCTTGGAATGTGTTGCAACAAGAGTATAGAGGTGATGCAAAGGTAAGATCTATAAAACTTCAGTCCCTAAGATGTGATTTTGAGTATGCAAGGATGAGGGATGATGAAAACCTATTTGTTATATGTCAAGACTGTATGGGATTTTTAATCCGATGAGAACTTATGGTGAAAACATATCTGAGAAGAGATTAGCACAGAAAATCTTAATAAGTTTGACAAAGCCTTATGATCCTATTGTGTCCATTATAGAAGAAACCAGGGATTTGGACACAATCAATGTAGAGAGTGTCATAGCTTCCATTAGAGCCTTTGATCAAAGAATTGAGATGCACAGTGAAGGAAATGTAGACAAAGCATTTGCTAGCTGGTCTATAAATCCTAAGTCACAACAGGGAGGTTCACATGAGAAGTTCAAGAAGAACTTTATGGGTAGGGGCTGGAACCAGAAGTCTAACACAGGTGAGAGAACAGGACATCACCAGCATTCTGAGAAAACAGAAAACTCAATACCTAAGTGCAAAAACTGTGGCAGGAATCACTCAGGGGCATGTTGGTCAAGACTAAACCTAAGTGATACAATTGCAACAAACTTGGGCATGTTGCCAAGGATTGCATGAGTGCCAAGTCAGTGAACATGGAAAAAGAAGTAATTGAAGCTCCTACACCTGGTAATCTGTTCTATGCATGTAATTCAGCTTCAGTGAAGGCTGAAAATGTTTGGTATGTTAACAATGCATATAGCAATCACATGACTGCTCAAGAATCCTTGTTAATTGAGGTTGACAGAGGCATCAAGGGCAAAGTTAAAATGGGAAATGGAGAGCTGGTGCAGGCAGTGGGAAAGGGAACACTGGTGATTCAGACCAAGTAAGGAGAAAGACACATAAAAGATGTTATGTTTCTACTAGGTTTGAAGGAAAATCTGCTTAGTGTTGGGCAGATGATTGAACATGGATATTTTCTTGTGTTTGGAGATCAGTATGTGGATATATTTGAAGATAAGGAGCTGGTTCACAAGGTAGCTAAGATTCCTATGACCAGAAACAGGTGCTTCCCAATGACTTTTGATTGTGTAAAACCAGTAGCCAGGAGAGCAATAATTTCAGAAGATTCTGAACTTTGGCCTAGAAGATATGGTCATCTAAACTACACAAGTCTCAAGAAGCTACACAGAAGGATATGGTGATTGGGATGCCTAAGCTACAAGATGGGAATCATGTATGTGCAAGCTGTGTTGTAGGAAAACAGCATGTGGAACAGTTTGATTCAGAACCTGCACTAAGGGCAACTCAACCTTTAGAACTCATCCACTCTGATGTATGTGGTCCTATGCAAGTTGAGACTATTGTAGGTAAAAAGTATTTTCTGACTTTCATTGATGATTATACAAGAATGTGTTGGTTGTATTTCTTATCACATAAGTCAAGGGTCCTTAATGTTTTCAAGAAGTTTAAAGCTATGGTAGAATTACAAAGTGGTTTCAAGATCAAGAGGCTTAGAAGTGACAGGGGTGGAGAATATCTCTCAAAAGAATTTGAGAGTTTCTGTGAAGAAACTGGGATTGTGAGGTAACTAACTGCTACTTATTCACCTCAGCAAAATGGGGTTGCTGAAAGGAAAAACATGACTGTGGTGGAAATGGCAAGGGCAATGATGTGTGCAAAAAATGTCCCTCACAGGTTCTGGGGAGAAGCAGTAAGCACGTGTGTTTATCTACTAAACAGAAGTCCTACCAGATCACTAAATGGGAAAACCCCATTTCAGCAGTTTAATGGGAGGAGGCCAGGAGTGAAGCATTTCAGAATTTTTGGTTCCATTTACTATTCTCACATTGATGATCAACTAAGACAGAAACTAGATGAGAAAAGTGTGAAATGCATTTTCATGGGATATGGAAGTTGTGAAAAAAGATATAGACTATTTAACGTACAAACCAACAAGATTGTGGTTGCTAGAAATGTAATCTTTGATGAAGAGAGTGTCTATGATTGGAATATTTCCAAGACTGATGGTGGAAAGTTTCTCACTTTTAGCAGTGGTTCTGATGAGGCTCAGGAACCAGGTGAAGGCTTAGTACAGTGTTCACAAGAACCTGTGAATCACACTGAGTCTGAAGAAGAAAACCAGAATGAGGGAGAAGAAGAAGATTCTTCCACTAGCACTCCTGTGAATCTCAGAAGTCTACAGGACATATATGCAAGGTGTCACATGTGCATTGTTGAACCTGAACCTTATGAAGAAGCAGCAAAAGATCTAGCATGGAAGAAGGCTATGGAGGCTGAGATTGATATGATTCAGAAGAATGGGACCTGGTGCTTGGTGGATAGACCAATGGACAAACCTGTCATTGGTGTTAAATGGATCTACAAGACTAAGCTAAAACTGGATGGTTCTATTGAAAAGCACAAGGCAAGATTGGTAGCAAAGGGTTATACACAGAAACCTGGGGTGGATTTCAATGAAACCTTTGCACCAGTTGCAAGGTTGGACACAATCAGATCCCTAATTGCTCTTGCTATGCAAAAGAGCTGGAAACTCTGTCAATTGGATGTTAAATCTGCATTCTTGAATGGAGTATTGGAGGAAGAAGTTTACATTGATCAACCTGAGGGGTTTGAAGTTCAAATTGACAAGGGAAGGTCTACAAGTTAAAGAAAGCACTATATGGATTTAAGCAAGCTCCTAGAGCACGGTATGGTGAGATTGACTCATATTTCCTAAGTTGTGATTTCAAAAAAGCACAAGTGAAGCCACTTTATACATCAAGTTTGCTAAGGATTGAAGGGTACTAATTATCTCAATCTATGTGGATGATATAATCTACACTGGAAGCTCACATGAGCTAATTCAAGAGTTGAAAAATGAGATGATGAACAAGTATGAAATGACTGGTTTGGGGCTATTGCATCATTTCCTAGGCATGGGGGTGATTCAGACTGAAAGCAGCATATTCATCCATCAAAGGAAGTATGCTGGTACACTCCTAGAGAAGTTTGGGCTCAGAGATTGTAAACCAGTGAGTACCCCATTGGTACCAACATAAAAGCTAAGAAAGGAATATGGGAGTGAAGCTGCAGATGAGCACTTATACAGGAAAATAGTGGGTAGTCTTCTCTACTTGACTGCCACTAGGCCTGACATTATGTATGTTGCAAGTCTGCTTTCCATATTCATGCATGGACCTACACACAAACATCTAGGAATTGCTAAGAGAGTGTTGATGTATATTCAAGGAACCTTATCTTATGGGATTGAGTATGAGAAGGGAAAAGCATTTACACTAATTGGTTTTTGTGATAGTGACCGGGGTGGGTCTGAGGATGATATGAAGAGTACCTCAGACTATGCATTCAATCTAGGCAGTGGAGTGTTGCTTTGTCCACTGCAGAAGCTGAGTATGTGAGTGCTGCAGAAGCAACTTCACAAGCTATTTGGCTACGTTTTGTGCTTAAAGACTTTGGAGAGGAACAAGGAGAACCAACTCCATTGTTTTGTGATAACATGTGTGCCATAGCAATGGCCAAGAACCCAGTTTTCCATCAGAAAACCAGGCACATCAACAGGAAGTTCCATTTCATCCGTGATGCTTTGTAGGATAAGAATATCAGTTTGATCTTCAGCAAATCAGAAGACCAACTTGCTGATATCTTCACCAAAGCACTACCAAGGGAAAGACTAAGCTACCTAAGAGAGTTGCTGGGAGTTAAACCTATTACTAGCTTAAGATGGAGTGTTGGTGTTTAAGCTGCACAGCAGATTTCAAGAATTAGATCCTACAGCTAGTTTTTCAAATTCCTACGGCTAGCTAGTGTGTGCAAGTGAGTGTAAGTGTGTGTGAAGTTGTAAGTGTGACTTATGATGAGCTGTAAAGGTGATAACAG
Source organism: Prinsepia uniflora (assembly GCA_032719365.1). Taxonomy (NCBI): domain Eukaryota; kingdom Viridiplantae; phylum Streptophyta; class Magnoliopsida; order Rosales; family Rosaceae; genus Prinsepia; species Prinsepia uniflora. Next base: position 52,703,875 of record CM064872.1, on the reverse strand, counting down.
AATAGAGGAAGGGTGTGTGAGTATGTGTGAGTTACTTAACTCACAAGAAAATTCTCTAACTGTTTTTGACATGTGGCAGCTAGGGATTGACTAAATTTTGTCAAGCCTGCCCGTGTGTGCTAAGTGTGAGTGAGGGTATATTGTTGTACACACCCCCACAAATCAGTTAATGAAAAACAGAGAGAAGAAATCCAGAGAAAGGTTTCTGGATTTCTAAGGAAAATAGTGAAGGCATTTACACAAACACCTGGTGTGCACAAGTCACTGTTCTATTGATTTTGATCAAAGTGATCCTAAATCTTTATCCATTTTCTCTCTCTGTGTGTGTGTTCAAGAGTAAGAAAGAAATGTGTAATCACGGGCTAACCCCGATTCACAAACAGCAGTAGCTAGAAGGTTACGGAAAAGTGATCTTACCTGCTGCAAGCAGCTGCAAGAAATCAAGCACGATCCATCTACTGAGCCAATTTCAATAGTTCCTCATGGGTCTCAACGACAACTATACGACTATTCGAGGCCAAATTCTACTGATGCAGCCCCTTCCCTACACTCGTAGGATATATTCTCTTGTGCTCCAACAAGAGAAGCAGGTAGAAGTGGCACTCCATAGAGATAGCGTGCAACATCATGCTATGGTTGCAAGCAATAAAACCCATGGCGCCCCTGCTCCTGCCAGCGGCGTAATCCAAGCTCAGAAAAGGCAGAACAATTTGCATTGCTCACACTGTGATTAGGATTATCATTCATTCGATAAATGCTACTACTTACGTGGCTTTCCTCCTGGTCACAAGCTTCATGGGAAGAACATGAAGCCTCCCAATCAGCGTTGTTCTCATGCCAATCAAGTGAAGAGCACTCCAGAAGCACCCAAGGCAGCCAACGCTAGTCCTAAACCCAACGATGGGCCTCGTCTAACAAATGAAGAATATGCCCAATTGATGGCCATGCTCAAGAAGTATAATGACGGTAATCGATTTTCAAACACCACAAGTATCATCCTACCAAAACCATGCCTTCCTACCAATAAGTCAGACTCCCAATTGTGTTGGATTATTGATAGTGGTGCCACAGATTATATCACTGCATCCAAATTGTTTCATGAAAAACCATTATCTCATGCTAATGTCATTCATTTACCTAATGGTGGTCAAGTTCATATTGATTCAATCAGATCCTTACAAGTCACACCAAATATTTTGTTGGATGGAGTTCTCAAAGTGCCAAATTTTCGAGTCAACTTATTATCAGTTAGTAAATTGACACAGGATTTACAATGCATAGTAATATTTTATGCTGAATTTTTTGTTGTACAGGACGCTGCTACGAAGAAGACGATTGGCTTGGGTAAGCAACATGATGGACTATACTACCTAGCCCAAGAACAAAATCTCATCCTAGCACATCAGATCAGCATACACTCTCACCTTTGGCATCGACGACTTGGTTATCTCTCTTCTGGACCTCTCCACACTCTCACCAAATAGATTCCCATCATCTTTTTCGAGTCAGCAGCTGATTGTGAAATCTGCCCCTTGGCCAAACAAACTCGTTTACGATTTCCTTCTAGTTCAATTTCATCTCATGCACCTTTTGATTTAATACATTGTGACATTTGGGGACCCCATCGAGTTAATTCCCATCCGGGGGTTCGATATTTCTTAACAATTGTTGATGATTTCAGTCGATACACTTGGATACATCTTATTCGTTTTAAATCTGACACACAATCACTCATTCGTTCTTTTATTTCATGGGTCAATACCCAATTTAATTGTCAGGTTAAAATGTTACGAGCTCACAATGGTGGGGAATTTCTATCTCTGTGTCCATTCTTGGACAACAAAGGTATTGTTTTCCATCATTCTTGCCCTTCAACGCCTCAATAAAATGGGGTTGTTGAGCGTAAACATCAACATCTCTTAAATGTGGGGCGAGCTCTTCGCTTCCAAGCTCATTTACCTTTACATTTTTGGGGTGAAAGTGTGCAAACAGCTTGCTATTTAATAAATCGGCTCCCTACACCCCTTCTCTCTTACCAATCACCATACGCCCTTCTTCATCACACTACACACAGATATTCGCATCTTCGTATTTTCGGTTGTCTCTGCTATGTTGCCAATCTATTATCAATTCACAAGTTTGATCAACGGACCCGTCGATGCATTTTCGTTGGTTACCCTTTGGGCCAAAAAGGGTACCGCGTGTATGACCTTGCCACGCATAAATTCTTTTCCTCACGAGATGTTGTTTTTCATGAGAACAACTTCCCCTTTAGTATCTATCCTCCTGAACATGACCCAGATCAAGTTGTCCTCCCGTTGGCCCAATCCACTGAGCCCATTCTTGCTGATCCAAGCCTAGACCCTGCCTTATCCCTTTCTGTGATACCATCCCCCACAGAATCCTCCCCTGTACCACTCGCAGTCCCTCTTGCCCCTTTACCCAGCCCTAATTCGAGCCTCCCACTCGTGCAGCCCATTGCCGCACTCGAATTACCACTCACCAGTAAGCCTCCCTCCGCTTCTCCCACTCCTCTTACCACCCATGTTCCCCCCAACGCCCTTCCTCACCAATTGCGCAGCTCTAGTCGCCATACTCAGCCCAGGGTCAAACTTAGGGACTTCCACACCTCCTACCCAGTTATCCGTGTCCTTGGGCATCCATCGTCTTCCTCCGGCACGCGTCATTCATTATCAAGGTACCTTTCTTATGCCTACCTTTCTACCTCTTATCGTTCCTTTATTTGCAATATTACTCTACTTGTCGAGCCTGTGACTTTTGAACAAGCTGATAATGATCCAAGATGGCGTGAAGCCATGGCCCATGAACTTGCTACCCTTGAACAACAAAACACATGGTCTGTTACCTCTCTTCCCCCTGTGCACTGTCCCATTAGCTGCAAGTAGGTCTATAAGATCAAGTACAACTCTGATGGCACCGTGGAACGATATAAGGCCCGTTTAGTGGCCAAGGGCTTCACCCAACGTGATGGAATTGATTATAAGGAGACTTTTGCTCCTGTTGCGAAGTTAACCACTATCCGCTGCCTTCTTGTTGTGGCAGCTGTTCTAATTGGTCCATTCATCAAATGGATGTCCGAAAATGCCTTCCTTCATGGAGACATGACTGAAGAGGTTTACATGCACCTTCTGCCTGGTTTTCGTCGTCAGGGGGAGCCCAACATGGTGTGCCGACTCAATAAATCCCTTTATGGGCTTAAATAGGCTTCTAGGAGTTGGTTTCATACATTCTCTACATCTCTTCAAAAAGGAGGTTTTGGACAATCCAAGGCTGATTATTCCTTGTTCACAAAGGTGTCCGGAAATTCTTTTACTGTTGTACTAATCTATGTTGATGATATGCTCATAACAGGGAACGATGAGGACGCCATTTTAGACCTAAAGAGGTTTCTTGGCACAAAATTTAAGATCAAAGACCTTGGCCACTTGAAATACTTCCTTGGCCTAGAAGTGGCTCGGTCTACTAGTGGCATCTCAATTTCCCAAAGAAAATACACACTTGACATATTAGATGAAGCGGGCTTACTTGGAGCAAAACCAACACCGACACCGATGGTGGAGAATGTCAAGCTCTCACCCATGGGAAGGAGAATTATTGAAGAAAGTCTCGCTCTACAGACGCCTAGTTGGTAAGCTCATTTACCTTACCATTACTAGACCAGAGATTACATATTCAGTTCATGTCCTAAGTCAGTTCATGAAAGAACCCCGCAAGCCACATCTGGATGCAGTATATCATCTCCTGCATTACTTGAAGGGTGCACTTGGACAAGGGTTACAATTTCCCTCCAAAGCCAATTTATCTATAACAGCCTTCTGTGATGCAGATTGGGCACGGTGTTCCTCCACAAGACGATCTGTGACCGGTTATTGTGTTTTTCTGGGAGGTGCTTTAATCACATGGAAAACCAAGAAGCAAAGCACTGTGTCAAGATCATTAGGAGAGTCCGAATATCAAGCCATGGCCTCTGTGACTTGTGAATTAATTTGGCTTCGATACTTGCTACATGTTTTACAAGTTGAACATCCACAACCTGCAAAGCTCTATTGTGATAGTAAGGATGCACTTCACATTGCAGCAAACCCCGTGTACCATGAACGAACCAAGCATATAGAAATTGATTGTCATGTCATTCGAGAAAGGATTCAATCAGGACCCACTGTCACTGCTCACACACCTTCAACATGTCAGCTTGCTGATATATTTACCAAACCTCTTGGGGAACCGCAATTTCATTCCTTACTGAACAAGTTCGGCATTCTAGATATCCATGCTCCCACTTGAGGGGGAGTATTGAAGGAAGGAACGAATTGGTTTCTGATTTATTGGATCATATCTGATGTATTTATAGTATAGATCGATTAGTTTGATTCCTTGTGAAAAACTTCCTAGACTAGATGCTCCAGTCATGTATATAGTCATGTAATCCGGTGTATACAATCAACATATACAATTACAGAATTTCAACTTTCTCAAGAGGAACAACTGTTGAAGGAGGTGTCAAAGGTGAGTCCTGAGATGTTAGTGGATGAATCTGAATCTGTAGACTCCCTTAGATGTGATACTCGATCTGCTGACGAGACTCGGCGCAGTGGTTGAAAATGGACGCATTAGATGTCGGTGTGTGGGTGCTTTTCTAATTGCTATAAGCTAGACTTTGTAGCAATATTTATAGGCTTCTTGATATGTTGTTTGTGTTGCTTATCGTAAAACGAAATGAACCGTGTGTTGTGATTTGTTGTTGACTTGGAAGGTTTGATGGATTCTTTATTATCTTATTGTCTTATTCGTCTTTTCGTGTGTCTTATGCAAATGGTTGTGGGTTCTTTTTTATTTTGTGTGAATTGAGTTGAGGAGGATATCTTTCATAACTTTGCGTCTTATGCAAATGGTTGTGGGTTCTTTTTTATTTTTAAAACCCTTGGAGAAAAGAGACAGTATGGGCCATTTGATGTTCAATTCGTTTCTTCTTTTCAGTTTTCAGTTTTCACTTTTTGTGCATGAGGCATAGAGAAAGATAGAAATAATGAGAAAAGGGATGGTTAGAGATTGTCCAACGGCCACTTAAATTTCCGGCGGGAATGTACTCGGTCTACTTCAAATAACAAAAGGCACTCAAAAACAAGAAAAGCCTAGGCATGTTTCTCACTTTTTTTATGTAATACGGTTCCTTTCTATGCCAGCTTGGGATAAAGAAAGAAAAACTTGAGTTTAAACCTGCAGATACATGTAGGACATGACAGAAAAATTATGAGCATCAAATAGTTGCTGCTTGTAAATTTTCATAATACATATCATATTTTTCTGAAATTCTACAGCACGATGCTTGACTAAGTGCGGCGTGCCTTTGGACCATTGAATCTAAGGGTTCAACATCCAACGGTTGTAATTAATTAACAATACAAAAGTTTGTAAAAAATGAGAAACAAATGTAAAACCAATAGAGAAGATGTTCCCGGTTAAAGGTCCATCATCCTCTCCTCTCCACTACTCTCTCGATTCATCCATCATCCATCATCCTCAAGAAATACATAGACTCCAAATTCCACCATCATCTAGTTTATGCTTTTTACAACAATTTCAGCAAATTGAAAATTAAATTGAAATACTATTATTACAATGAAAAAAATAGAAAATGAAGGGAGTGGAGGTGGCAAGGCCTGGGTCGTGGATGGTGATGGTGGCTCTACTTTGGTTCCTTCTCGACCGTCTTCGTATGGCCTGTGCGCCATCTCAAACCCCCACTAAATTGAGCATGCAATTAGTCAAAATCTAGCTAATCAAGCTAAGGAATTCATTGGTACAACTTTCAAACTTCAATTTTACCTCAATAAGTCTAAAATTCGTCGAAGGCCCTCGGTGCTGCCGCTGAATTTCTCCTTGATTCCCACGCCACGGCAGTTGTCGACGGTGGAAACTTGATGCGCTGGACTTGTCTCGTCACTACAATGAAAGTGGTGATCATGGTGATGGTAGTTTCATAGAATTTTGAGGGTAGGGGTGATTGTGGGTTTCGATGTCTTTGTTTGAGTCCAAGAGGGAGGAGAAATCGGGATAGAGAACGAGTGACATAGAGATAAAGAAGATGTGAGGAAGTGGTTTGTCACTACACTGAAGGTGGTGGCGATGGTGAGGGTGGTTCACCGGATTTCGAGGGTGGTGGTGGTGGGTGTCTATTCTTCAGTTTCATTCGAGAGAGAGAATTTAAAGAGAATTCTGGAGAATTTGGGAGGGTGAGAGTAGTAGGTGCTTAAGGAGGGCAAAGAGAGATGGGATGAGTTTACTTTCGGGTTAAAAGGACTTGTGCTTAAAATTTTGATGTTTAAACGGATTTGGGCTTAATTAGTTTTGGGATTTAATAAATTTCAGATTAAATGATTTTTAAATCCATATTTGTCTATTATAAATATTTTAAAATTATAACTAAATAATAAAAAAATAAACCGTAAAATTCTCCAAACGTATCCTCACGTTATAAATTTTTTGTTCTCGCTTTATAGATTGAGATGGTTTTTAAAATCAATGTCTGTCTATTTAAGTTCTTTTAAAAAAAATTATAACTACATAATAAAAAATTAAAAATTAAACCGTAAAATTCTACGGTCTTCTCAAAATGCTCTCCTCACTTTATAGATTGAAATTAGCATGTTTAATTCATAAAAAAAAAATTAAAAAAAATCATTAAACCTATTTCGTCCCAACACATAACTATATCCTCAAAAAACTTAATCCTTCTCTTTATTCAATCTATTTAATTTTTACTTTTCAATTTCTTTAAATAAAAATCATATTTGAAGGTTTAGATCGAGGCAAAAGATATAACGAGTTTCGATCATTTTTTAAAATATTTTTTGGATATTATTTCATTTGTTATGATTTTTTAAAACAAAAAATAAACAAAATTGATTAGTCGCGTCGTCTCGTTACTTAGTCTGGAATTTCAAAATTGGTTAATTTTTTGCATAGGTGATCAACCGATATTTTAGACGATTGAATTTTCAAGATCAAGATCATTCACTTTTATCGTTTTACGTGCTTAGACATTGTCTGTCCAAAATCTCTATATTTTAAGGAGTTAAAGTCGTCCGATCGTCAAAAAGTATTTCAAAATCGTTGAATCGTATCGCATCGTTACTCAATTTTGAGATTTAGTAATTGGATAATTTTTCGAGTAGGTGATCTACAAGTGCGCACAATAAATTTGAACGGTTAGATCGGTATGTTGATCTTGAAAATTATTTAAAATCGTAAAATCATCTCATTCAAAACACTTTAAGCAAATTTCAATACGTTTTTTGAAGTTTTGGTTCAACCAATATTCAAATGACAGAATTTCTAAGATCGAAACCCTTTACTTTATGGTTTTATTGACAGGATCGCCCCCGAAAAGGGCATTATTAACCGTGTCCGGTCCTGCTCCCGTCTGGCAAAACGACTGAAATCCCCAAGTTACCCTTAGTACGTGCCAGACCAGGGATAGCCACACGTGCTTACTCATGCCTCCACCCCTCGAACAGCCTCAAACAACGCGCCACGACCTGGAGGGTCAATAAAAACCAAAAGGTGTGAGTGGACAAAAATAAATCAGTTTATAAAAATAGTTACAACAAGACGTTTTTACCCTCCGCGTAAAACCAATGCATGCATACAAAAATCATTTCGCAATCGGCTAACATTTTCAACATAAGAAAAACAGTGCATGGAATCAAAACCATTTTCCTTTTCTTAACCTTCGGGTCTCAGCACGCAATCATAAACACAGGGCCTCAACCCAACACCACGAATCAAAACCAGAAACTCAACACAATCCAAAACCATCAACCACATAAACCGGGCCACTGCCCAACTCAAACGAAACATCAGAAATTAACAATAAATCACAAGTCAATCATTTTGCTGGATATCAAGTGCGCCCGAGTCTTTAAACTCAAAATCATGCTCATAAACAGGCCTTCCCGGGATATCAACGAGTCTTTAAACTCAAAACATAATCAATAGGCCTCGGGGGTATCACAATATCCAAGTCTTTAAACTCACGAGTCTTTAAACTCAATCCGGGCCTTTAAACCAATTTTCGGGCCCGCCCTCATCATCAATTAACCGAGTCTTTAAACTCAAAACGTGCTCCAGCAATAACACCCGGGTCTTTAAACCCAAAACAGTTTTCAACGGGTCTTTAAACCCAAAATATTTATCAATCATAACAACGCGGGATCCATCCCGAAATCACATTTTTCACAACGGGACTCATGGTCCGAATTTCCACATTCAATTCCCCAAAACATACTTTCCAAACACAATCAAATCATCATTAAACACGGGGCATGCAAAAACATACCAAATCACTTTATTAAATCCTCTTTCATTCCTGAATTCGAATTCGCAATAATGATTCCGTAAGCCAGCACCCGGAAGCATCATCCCGAACCCAAACCAAGAATCCGTTTTCAAACTTCCGAAAACCGAAACCTCGTTCATCAAAATTACTTTTATGCCCCGAGCATCAACCTGAAATCACCTTTTTCCAAAATCCATTTTAAATCCTTGAAATCACATCATTTTCAAATCTTATTATTAAAACCTCAAAACCACAAGCATAATCACCAAAATCACGGTCCAATCACAACATACTCGAAATCTCGTAAAACGTGCAAATCGGGACATTACTGAAAAACGTGTCAAAACCGTAAACCATACTCACAACTGCAATCAAAACATCTTAAAAACATGATGCGCACAAGTCATATAAAATCTTTCGTTAAATCATCATCCAAAACATACGGGACCCATATCTCGAAATACGTGCAAATTCGTGTGCATATCAAAAATACGTATAAATACGAAAATCAAAATCAATCACAAAATCATAATCATAATCATAAAAATCATAGAAATATTTATGCATGCATTAAATTTTGAAAGCAACGGCCACTCACACACCGTTCTTAAGGCTCGGTTTCGCGCCGCACGCATTCCCGTAATTCCCGGCATTTTCCAGAAAAGTCGAATCCTGTCCGAAAATACATTCCAGGGTCACTAAGGTCCCAAATAACATCATGGTAATTTCCCATAATTTTCCGGGAATTTAACGTTAATTAAAAACGTAACGTAAGCCTTCGGACCCTCGTAATAACATCGAAACGGTGTCCGATAATTTCGAAACCAACACTAAAATGTTCGTCACATTGTGTAGGACAGAAGTCGTTTTGAACTCACCTTGAAAAACCGTCCCACGCGCCCTCACGCGCCGCCGTAATCGGCTGCGCGTGAGGCTCACGCGCCTGCTACAGTACTGCACAGTCGTCGTCCTTACCCGGCTAGCTGGTAAACGGGCCATTTCACCTGCGTCTCGACCCGATTTAATCCCTGCGAGAAACCATCTAATTTCTTCAATTGATCCCACAAGTAGACTCGCAATACACTCAATTAGGGGTCTGTAATACTCATTCAAATCGACACGGTCTAAAACCAACTCAATTGAACTCAAATCGAATTTGAAGTTCATCGTCCCAGTTCAACACGATGTCACTGATTCCTTCAATTGATTAGTTAGGAAGCATCGTAGACTCACTCTAAAGATGATTGTGCAACCAATTCCACGAGAACTTACCTTCAAGACCACGACGCCAAGCTCGATTTTCCTGAACTTCGTCGTCCCTGTCCATGGCTCCCAGGGCCTTCCATCTTCGTCCTATCAATCTGGATCGACTAAGTGAGGTCCCAGAAGGCTGAATTGAGCCTTAAAATGTCTTGGGTTGGCCTACATTTCGATTTGAACTTTTGAATTTGATTAAACATAGTTTCGGGTTTCTGGGTGTAATTTCTCCTCCCAGTTCGACTCTCTGATTCTCACTAGCTCTCTCTGTCCCTCTCAACACACTACTAATTCTCCCTTGATCCCTTCCCATTCATCATTTCTCTCAATTCGGCCTTGGGAAGGTCGATCATGTCTTCCACAATGTCTCTGTGCTTTCCACCTCAAGAGCTCCAGCACCGCCCCAGAGCACCAACACCCGCTCAGTGCACCTGTTTCAATCCCACTCAAACATAAACAAAGCCCCCCGTGCCCTGCTCAACACTCCCAACTGCATAGAAAAAATTACCGGCCCAGAGCTCACTGTCCCCCACAAGAACTCAGAACCAATAACAATGGTGCCCGTGCTGATCACCCAGTACGCTAGTTCCCCACTCAACTGCCACTAACCCAATTTTCTAAGTTAATTTGTTAAACAATTCATAGAACAAATCAATTGGAGCAGTCACTCACGACATGGGTATCAGACTCTGTTTTCGCGGCAATCAAACAGTTCCACTGCAAAACAAATTACTATTTTTCCCTTCTAAGAAGAATTACCAAAATACCCCTCACGCATCCAGACCCGTAACTTGGTCCTTCGAGCTCCGATCGACGCGTGTCGCGTGTCGTTGTACTCAGGGCATCGAGACCTTCCCAACGGTCCTTGGCCCTCAGCCATCGAACCTCCCGATCAATAAGTCATCATTTTCCCCCTTTTAGTCCAAATTACGAAAACGCCCTTGGACTTCCGAACGTCATAACTTCCACCACGAACGTCCGAATCGAACGTGCCACCTGTCTATGAACTCGTTACGTCCCAAATTACGTCACGTTCATCGGCCAAAGTCCATTTGACCGCCCGAATAAAAAGTCAACGTTTTACCCATGACTAGGGGCAAAACGGTCATTTTGCATCGATCGCCCGATTTCACCCAACTAATCACCGATTAGCCCCATTAATCATGATTAGTTACTAATCTAATCCCGATTTCCGGGATGGGTCGTTACAATCTTCCCCCCTTAAAGAATTTCGTCCCCGAAATTCCAATCGATCAAAACTCAACCGTTTCTCCCTCCTAAAACCAGTTTCGTTCTCGAAATTTCCAATTATCCTTATTCCATATCTACCACGTGGAAAACATTTCGACCTTATATTTGTGTTCACTCGTACACCAACTAAACACATCTATACATAGAGGTCCCATCACAGTCTCACGTCGTACCGACCACACTCGACCACCTCGAGTGAAAATGATCACTTGACGTCTGCTCCCACTGGGAGTCACCAAATCTCCCTTGTCAGTCCGTGCTGGCCCTACCAGCCAAAATGTCACCACTAAACCACCCTAGTAAAGCTCCAATCGTCGGCCAATCGGTGTCAACACCCCGTACAACAACTCACTCAACCTGAGTGTACGTATACGGTCTTCTTATACCAGATTACCAGACAAGCAGTAACCACACATTTCCACACTAGGGCTTCACTAACCATCCGTGGCTAAGAGCATCTGTTCACAAATCACTGAATCCAATAAAAACACTATTCCTAACGTAAAATACTCAATGTCCAGTTCACGCTCACCACCAAATCCAATGGTGTCGGAACTAAGCCGATTACCAACACGTACAACCTCACATCACTGGTACCTCCAATGTAGCGTTACCAAGTACCACCCGGCCCGTCCAGTACCGATTCTCATACACCGTACAGGGTACGTACATCCCCCAACGAGTCCAGTCCAATTCACCAACCAATCTGGATCCCATGGTCACCCGACCAATAACACAACACCCACGCCCCAACACATCATTCAAGATGTACCAATCCAAGCACGTTCACCAAGGCGTGTACAATCGTGCCAAAAAGGGCATCTAATCTCATTCACAGTTACCGAGGCGCACCAACCCCGAATCTTTCGGATACCCGCTCAAACGGTTACCACATCACATCCGATTGACTTCGAAAAGAAGCCAATCCCAATCGCACATATCTACGACTGACCAAATAGACCCTGTTGGATATCCACTCATCCACAGGTCAAACCTCGAGTCAAAATCATAGACGTTCCCACTCACTCGAGTACGGATTAACTTCGAAAAGAAGTTCGGTCCAACTATTCCCATATCTAAACATTTATAACAGAGCGATAAGCTCTTCACCTAGCCTGATCAAGGCGATCACAGTTCAAATTCGTTACCACGTCACCCGACTGGTAACCACGATCCTAGGTCGCGGCCACGTCCAAGGCCCACAACAACATAGTCCAAATCCACCTAGGATCCACCCATGCTCACAGCTAGCAATCTACCTGAAACCTGACCGTAGGGTCTTACAACCTCTAGAATTTTTGTCAACCACCCAACACTCCTCAACTATTTTCTCCTCCAATCATTCACTCAACAACGTAATACATCCACTCTGTGGGTCCCCTCCATCTACCTTATCTCGATCCCTGCCACTCCACCTAGGAGAGACCAAGGATGATCCAATACGATGTCATCAACATCCATACTATGTGAGTGCAAACACAACTCTCTGCAGCCACCGTACCAAATATTCAACAGCAGAAAATGGGAATCCCGTTTACCCCAACCTCGAGAAATGCAACTCCACCCGATGACCTCAAAACACACATGGGTCCACCACCCAATACACGCTCATCGTACTGGTATCTGCGATCAACATCTGCCAAGGCAGAGAATAGGAAGCCGACCCCGATCACTTCCGAATACCAACCACCAATGATTTTCCTAATGTCTCAAATATACCGCTTATCCACTAATCTCTTATCACCTCAACACTGTTGGGACTTATCCCAACACATCACCATCTCCGCTTGGGTTCCATCCAGTCCATGACTTAACCCCTACGGAATCTCAAGTACCAACGTACGTTCATCAAGACAGAGTCACATCCCGACTCGTGGCCCAACACACTCTCCATCACTGACACTAGCACCAGCGCTAGAACCAATACCATCATACAACATCCACACAAACACACCGAGTGTAAGGTTGATGGCCCGGGATCTCCGCTCATACCGAGCGACGATCCCGCATCACTACTCGTACTCCGCAACTAGGGGTACCACCATTAAGACAATCCACAACAGGACAATGGACGTTCCCTGAACGCCCCGGAATCCTCAACTACTACCACTACACCAAGTATCCACGACACTCAGCAATTTCCACAAGATCCAGCCATAATTTCCTAACTCATTCAATACCTGACCATGAACTGGTCCTTGGCATCCCGAGTGCCAAACGTTCCTCACTCAGCCTTTCTGGCTCATCTCAAGTCTTGATACCTTACCATGACTCATCTCACGTTCCTAACCTAAAATCCTGACTCATTGTGAGTCCCACATGCACACCTCGACTCCTCCCAAGTCCAATCTCATACCAAACCAATCACGTCATCACTGACATACCCTGTCCCCTCGCAATTTCCAATGCTCAACCGCATTCTATATGACCAATAGGGCCTAAGGGATAGTACAATTTCCCAATTATGCAGCCTTCCAGCCACCGGTCCCGTTCGTCCCTGCAACCCACGCAATTCTATGTCTAACAATCGCAGTTCACGGTGTACACTACCCGACATCTGACCCTCAAACCAGATTCAATCTCACCCGAGGTCCCAAACACCCTCGCCTACTCGTCTCACTACCAGGTCGTGCACGAGGCTTACGTTTCGGAGGCATGATGTGGCAGCAGAATCAGCAACCTAGCGCGCTGATACCAAATTGACAGGACCACCTCCGAAAAGGGTATTATTAACCGTGCCCGGTCCTGCTCCCGTCTGGCAAAACGACTGAAATCCCCAAGTTACCCTTAGTATGTGCCAGACCAGGGATAGCCACACGTGCTTACTCATGCCTCCGCCCCTCGAACAGCCTCGAACAACGCGCCACGACCTGGAGGGTCAATAAAAACCAAAAGTTGTGAGTGGATAAAAATAAATCAGTTTATAAAAATAGTTACAACAAGACGTTTTTACCCTCCGCGTAAAACCAATGCATGCATACAAAAGTCATTTCGCAATCGGCTAACATTTTCAACATAAGAAAAACAGTGCATGGAATCAAAACCATTTTCCTTTTCTTAACCTTCGGGTCTCAGCCCGCAATCATAAACACAGGGCCTCAGCCCAACACCACGAATCAAAACCAGATACTCAACACAATCCAAAACCATCAACCACATAAACCGGGCCACTGTCCAACTCAACCGAAACATCAGAAATTAACAATAAATCACAAGTCAATCATTTTGCTGGATATCAAGTGCGCCCAAGTCTTTAAACTCAAAATCATGCGCATAAACAGGTCTTCCCGAGATATCAACGAGTCTTTAAACTCAAAACATAATCAATAGGCCACGGGGGTATCACAATATCCGAGTCTTTAAACTCATGAGTCTTTAAACTCATGAGTCTTTAAACTCAATCCGGGTCATTAAACACAATTTTCGGGTCCGCCCCCATCATCAATTAACCCAGTCTTTAAACTCAAAACGTGCTCCAGCAATAGCACCCGGGTCTTTAAACCCAAAACAGTTTTCAATGGGTCTTTAAACCCAAAATATTTATCAATCACAACAACGCGGGATCCATCCCGAAATCACATTTTTCACAACGGGACTCATGGTCCGAATTTCCACATTCAATTCCCCAAAACATACTTTCCAAACACAATCAAATCATCATTAAACACGGGGCATGCAAAAACATACCAAATCACTTTATTAAATCCTCTTTCATTCCCGAATTCGAATTCGCAATAATGATTCCGTAAACCGGCACCCGGAAGCATCATCCCGAACCCAAACCAATAATCCGTTTTCAAACTTCAGAAAACCGAAACCTCGTTCATCAAAATTACTTTTATGCCCCGAGCATCAAGCCCGAAATCACCTTTTTCCAAAATCCATTTTAAATCCTTGAAATCACATCATTTTCAAATCTTATTATTAAAACCTCAAAACCACAAGCATAATCACCAAAATCACGGTCCAATCACAACATACTCGAAATCTCGTAAAACGTGCAAATCGGGACATTCCTGAAAAACGTGTCAAAACCGTAAACCATACTCACAACTGCAATCAAAACATCTTAAAAACATGATGCGCACAAGTCATATAAAATCTTTCGTTAAATCATCATCCAAAACATACGGGACCCATATCTCGAAATACGTGCAAATTCGTGTGCATATCAAAAATACGTATAAATACGAAAATCAAAATCAATCACAAAATCATAATCATAATCATAGAAATCATAGAAATATTTATGCATGCATTAAATTTTGAAAGCAACGACCACTCACACACCGTTCTTAAGGCTCCGTTTCGCGCCGAACGCATTCCCGTAATTCCCAGCATTTTCCAGAAAACTCGAATCCTGTCCGAAAATACATTCCAGGGTCACTAAGGTCCCAAATAACATCATGCTAATTTCCCATAATTTTCCGGGAATTTAACGTTAATTAAAAACGTAACGTAAACCTTTGGACCCTCGGAATAACATCGAAACGGTGTCCGATAATTTCGAGACCAACGCTAAAATGTTCGTCACATTGTGTAGGATAGAAGTCGTTTTGAACTCACCTTGAAAAACCGTCCCACGCGCCCTCACGCGCCGCCTCAATCGGCTGCGCGTGAGGCTCACGCGCCTGCCACAGTACTGCACAGTCGTCGTCCTTACCCGGCTAGCTGGTAAACGGGCCATTTCACCCGCGTCTCGACCAGATTTAATCCATGCGAGAAACCATCTAATTTCTTCAATTGATCCCACAAGTAGATTCACAATACACTCAATTAGGGGTCTGTAATACTCATTCAAATCGACACGGTCTAAAACCAACTCAATTGAACTCAAATCGAATTTGAAGTTCATCGTCCCAGTTCAACACGATGTCACTGATTCCTTCAATTGATTAGTTAGGAAGCATCGTAGAATCACTCTAAAGATGATTGTGCAACCAATTCCACGAGAACTTACCTCCGAGACCACGACGCCAAGCTCGATTTTCCTGAACTTCGTCGTCCCTGTCCATGGCTCCCAAGGCCTTCCAGCTTCTTCCTATCGATCTGGATCGACTAAGTGAGGTCCCAGAAGGCTGAATTGAGCCTTAAAATGTCTTGGGTTGGCCTACATTTCGATTTGAACTTTTGAATTTGATTAAACATAGTTTCGGGTTTCTGGGTGTAATTTCTCCTCCCAGTTCGACTCTCTGATTCTCACTAGCTCTCTCTGTCCCTCTCAACACTACTAATTCTCCCTTGATCCCTTCCCATTCATCATTTCTCTCAATTCGGCCTTGGGAAGGTCGATCATGTCTTCCACAATGTCTCTGTGCTTTCCACCTCAAGAGCTCCAGCACCGCCCCAGAGCACCAACACCCGCTCAGTGCACCTGTTTCAATCCCACTCAAACATAAACAAAGCCCCCCGTGCCCTGCTCAACACTCCCAATTGCATAAACAAAATTACCAGCCCAGAGCTCACTGTCCCCCACAAGAACTCAGAACCATTAACACTGGTGCCCGTGCTGATCACCCAGCACGCCAGTTCCCCACTCAACTGCCACTAACCCAATTTTCTAAGTTAATTTGTTAAACAATTCATAGAACAAATCAATTGGAGCAGTCACTCACGGCATGGGTATCAGACTCTGTTTTCGCGGCAATCAAACAGTTCCACTGCAAAACAAATTACTATTTTTCCCTTCTAAGAAGAATTACCAAAATACCCCTCACGCATCCAGACCCGTAACTTGGTCCTTCGAGCTCCGATCGACGCGTGCTGCGTGTCGTTGTACTCAGGGAATCGAGACCTTCCCAACGGTCCTTGGCCCTCGGCCATCGAACCTCCCGATCAAAAAGTCATCATTTTCCCCCTTTTAGTCCAAATTACGAAAACGCCCTTGGACTTCCGAACGTAATAACTTCCACCACGAACGTCCGAATCGAATGTGCCACCTGTCTATGAACTCGTAACGTCCCAAACTACTCGTAACGTCCCAAATTACGAAAAAGTCAATGTTTTACCCACGACTAGAGGAAAACGGTCATTTTGCATTGATCGTCCGATTTCGCCCAACTAATCTCCGATTAGCCCCATTAATCATGATTAGTTACTAATCTAATCTCGAATTCCGGGATGGGTCGTTACATTTATGTTCCTAGACCTTATCTATCGAAAATCTCCATATTTTAAGGAGTTAAAGTCGTTCGATCATCATAAAACTTTTTGTAACCGTCAAATTACATTGCATCGTTACTTAGTCCCAAATATTTGAAATTGGCTCATTTTTTGCGTAGGCGATCTATGAGTACATGCAATAAATGTGGACAGTTAGATCAGTTGATTGATTTCAAACATTATTTTTAATCGTAAAATCATCTTATTCATCAAACATGGTAAACACTTCAAGTATATCTAAATACGTGTTTTGAAGTTTTGGTTCAACCGATATTCAAGATCGGCACCATTCATTTTTTGGTTTTATGTGACTAGACCTTACTCATAAAAAAATCTCATGATTTTGAGCAGTTAAAATCGTATGATCGTCAAAAAAATGTTTTGTAACCATCAAATTACTTCGCACCGTTACTTAGTCCCAAGTTTTTTAAATTGGCTAATTTTTGGCATAGTTGATGTATGAGTATATACAATAAATGTGGACGGTTAGATCAGTTGATTGATTTTAAAAATTATTTTAAATCGTAAAATCGTCTTATTCATCAAACACTTATATTTCAATATGTTTTTTGAAGTTCTACTTCAACCGAATTTCAAATAATCAATTTTATAACCGTTGAATTGTGTCGCACCATTATTTAGTTATGGATTTCGAAATTAACTAATTTCTGACGTAAGCAATCTATGAGTACGTACAATAAATGTGAATGGTTAGATCAGTCGATTGATTTTGAAAATTATCTGAATTCGTAAATTCATCCTATTCATCAAACACTTAAAACTCTTTTAATTATATTTCAATACTTTTTTTAAACTTTTCGTTAAATTGCATATATTACATAGTCTTTTTTTTATTTTCAATGTCATAACTAAATAATAAAAAAATAAATCGTAAAATTCTACGGTCTTCTTGGAACTTTAAAAATTAAAAAATAAACCGTAAAAAATAAATTTAGACAGGTAGATCGTTCGATTGATTTCAAAAATTATTTAAATTGGCTTGTTCATCAAACACTTTAAACATTATTATATATTTTTTAATACTTTTTTCAAGTTTTGGTTAAATTGATATTCAAACGTTCAAATAACCTTGATTGAGATGAAACAGATCTTCACTGTTACATTTCGTCCCACAAATTCAAAAACAATTTATTTTAGGATTTTATCAACTAAACCTCTAAAATATCCTAGAAGCCCCTTGGGCATTGAAAACTTATGAGTTGGTTTGGTAATTGTTTTTAGCCCCACTTAAAGTGTTTAAAGTGTTTGATGAATAAGATGATTTTACGATTTAAAATAAATTTTGGAATCAATCAACCGATCTAACCGTCCATATTTATTGAATGTACCCATAGATCGCCTACACCAAAAATTAGCTAATTTCAAAATCTCGAGATTAAGTAGCAGTGTAAAGCAATTCGACGGTTACAAATTTTTTTTTTTATGATCAGACGGTTTTAGCTCCTCAAAATTCGAAGATTTTTTATGGGTAATTTTTAAGCATATAAAACCACAAAATGAGCGGTCTCGATCTTAAAAATTTAACTTCCTGAATCTCGATTGTACTAAAATTATTTTATACCGTTACAATAAATGTGGACAGCTAGATCAGTTGATTGATTTCAAAAATTATTTTAAATCGTAAAATCATCGTATCCATCAAACACGTTAAGCATCTTAAGTATATTTCAAAATTTTGGTTCAATCAAGATTCAAACAATTTCATTTTTAAGATCGAGACTGTTCATTTTGTGGTTTCACGTGTCTAGATCTTGCCAATAAAAAATCTCCAAATTTTAAGGAGTTAAAACCGTTTGATCGTCAAGAAATGTTTTGTAACCGTCGAATGCACCGTTACTTAATTCCGAGATTTTGAAATTGGCTAGTTTTTGGAATTGGCGATCTATGAATACGTACAATAAATGTGGATAGTTAGATCGGTTGATTAATTTAAAAAAATTATTTTAAATCATAAAATCATCTTATTCATCAAACACATTACGCACTTCAAGTATATTTTAAACTTTTGGTTCAATCGAGATTCAAACAATTGAATTTTCAAGATCAAGACCGTTCACTTTGTGGTTTTATGTGCCTAGATCTTGCCCATAAAAAATCTACTAATTTCGGGGAGGTAAAACTATCTGATCGTTAAATAATATTTTGTAACCGTCAAATTTTTTTACACCGTTCCTTAATCCCGAAATTGGCTAATTTTTGGCATAGATGATCTATGCGTACATACAATAAATGTGGACAGTTAGACCGATTAATTAATTTCAAAAATTATTTTAAATCATAAAATCATCTTTTTCAGCAAACACTTTAAGTATATTTCATTACGTTTATCGAAGTTTAAGTTCAATCGATATTTAAACAAAAGATTTTTTAAGATAGGGACCGTTCATTTTATGATTCTATGTTCCTAAACCTTGCCCTTCCAAAATCTCCCAATTTTAAAGAGTTAAAACCATTTAATCATCATAAAACATTTTGTAACTGTCGAATTGTTTTGCACCGTTATTTAATCCCGGGATTTTGAAATTGGCTAACTTTTGGCATAGATGATCTATGAGTACATACAATAAATGTGGAAGGTTAGATCGGTTGACTGATTTAAAAAATGATTTTAAATCATAAAATCATCTTATTCATCAAACACGTTAAGCACTTTTAAAGTATATTTCAAAGTTTTGGTTCGATTGAGATTCAAACAATTGAATTTTCAAGATCAAGACCGTTCATTTTGTGGTTTTATGTGCCTAGACCTTACTCATCGAAAATCTCTGAATTTTGAGCAGTTAAAACCGTCTGACTGTCAAAAAATGTTTTGTAACTGTCGAATTGTTTTGCACCATTACTTAATCCCAAGATTTTGAAATTGGCTAATTTTTGGCGTAGGTGATCTATGAGTACATACAATAAATGTGGACGGTTAGATTGGTTGATTGATTTAAAAACATATTTTAAAATGTAAAATCATTGTATTCATCAAACACGTTAAGCACTTTAAATATATTTCAAAGTTTTGGTTCAATCGAGATTCAAACAATTAAATTTTCAAGATCGAGACCGTTCATTTTGTGGTATATGTGCCTAGAACTTACCAATAAAAAATTTCTGAATTTTGAAAAGTTAAAACCTTCCGATCGTCAAAAAAGGTTTTGTAACCGTCGAATTGTTTTGCATTGTTACTTAATTATGAGATTTTAAAATTGGCTATATTTGGCATAGGCGATATATGAGTATATACAATAAATGTGGACGGTTAGATAGGTTGATTGAGTTCAAAAATTATTTTAAATTGTAAAATCATCTTATTCATCAAACACTTTAAGTATATTGCACTATGTTTTTCAAAGTTCTACTTCAACCAAAAATTCAAATAATCGATTTTGTAACCGTTGAATTGTGTCGCACCGTTATTTAGTCTCTGGATTTTGAAATTAACTAATTTTTGGTGTAAGCGATTTATGAGTACGTACAGTAAATGTGGACGGTTAGATCAGTCGATTGATTTTGAAAATTATTTAAATTCGTAAATTCATCATATTCCTCAAACACTTAAAACTCTTTTAATTATATTTCAATACATTTTTTAAACTTGTTGTTAAATTGCACATATTACATTGTTTTTTATTTTCAAGGTCATAACTAAATAATAAAAAATTAAAAAAATAAATCGTAAAATTCTACGACCTTCTTGGAATTTTTAAAATTAAAAAATAAACCATAAAAAATAAATTTGGACAGGTAGATCGTTCGATTGATTTACAAAATTATTTAAACTTGTAAAATTGGCTTGTTCATCAAACGCTTTAAACATTATTAAATATATTTTAATACTTTTTCAAAATTGGTTATGAGATTTCAAAATTGGCTATAGTTTGGTGCGAAGAATCTACGAGTACATACAATAAATGCGGAGGGTTAGATAATTCGATTGATTACAAAAATTATTTAAAATCATGAAATATTCTTATTCAATGAACACTGTAAACACTTTTAGCATATAATTTTTAGGATACAATTCTTGTTTTCTTCAAATAATAATAAATTGAAATATATCCACAAAATATTCCAAAAATTGCCTTGAACTATTTATGTCCCAATTTTAAAAAATAAATCATATGAATATCGATTGAACCTAAACTTTCAAAAAAGTATTAAAATACACTTAAAGTATTTGATGAATTAGATAATTTTACGATTTAAAATAATTTTTGAAATCAATTAACAAATCTAACCGTCCACTTTGTAGTTTCAGGTTCCTAGACAATACTCATAAAAAAATCTCCAAATTTTAAGGAGTTAAAGTCGTTTGAACGTCAAAAACTTTGCATACGTTGAACCGTGTAATACCATTACTTAATTATGAGATTTCAATTAATTCTGAGATTTCAAAATTGACTATTTTTTGGTATACGAGATTTATGAGTACATATGTGGGCATTTCGATCAGTCAATTTATTTTGAAAAATTATCTAAATTCGTAAAACCATCCTATTCATCAAACACTTGAAACTCTTTTAATTATATTTCAATAAAAAAAAATTAAATTTGTCGTCAAATTGCATATATTACATAGTTTTTTTGGTTTCAAAGTCATAACTAAATAATAAAAATTAAAAAAATATATACCGTAAAATTATATGGTCTTCTTGGAACTTTTAAAATTTTAAAAAAAACTGTAAAAAATTATTTTGGACGCTATATCATTCGATTGATTTAAAAAATTATTTGAACTTGTAAAATTGGCTGTTCATCAAACACTTCAAACATTATTAAAAAAAATTTAATATTTTTTTCAAAGTTTTGGTTAAAATGATATTCAAACAATCGAATAACCTTGATTGTGATGAGGAGGATCTTCGAATAACATTGTCTGCCATTGCCTTCCCCTTCCATTTCTCAAAACAGAGACGCATGACGGCCACCACGAAGACCACTTCCCTTCCATTCAATCGTTAGTCTCCGATGACTCTCACCCCGTCCATTCAATCATTGTGCCTCTTTCGACTGACTTCCATCCAACCATCTATATGACAACGAGACAAAGACAACCATTATATCTTCGCCCTACATCGACCACCGTGGCCAACGCCTCCACCTGCAACCCGACCTGCTCAACATCAACCCGCACTTGTGCATGTGCCCCTCAGGTTTACCCCTTCTTGCAACCCACCCCCTCACCACCAACCCCCTTCGGTTTTCCTATTTGTTTCAAAGGACGATAAAAGCAGAGGTGGAATGAACCAGATTCAAAAAAAAAAAAATAATCAATGAACTCCAGTGACTGAAATGCCTTTGGATCACTTTAGGAAATTTCTAACCCTTAGATATACATCCCATTGACCAGGATGGACTATTGAAGCCTAATCGAAGAAAATGAGCATTTGCAGACTTTGTCCTTTAACCGGCAACTTGTTCTACTTTTTATTACTTATGTTATCAACTTTAGTATTTATAATAATATTTTATTGAGTAGTCATACCACACTAAGTCCACTGCGGTATTGTAGCCATTCCCCATATTTTTCCCTTACTCCTCAATCTTGTGTCATGAACAAAGCAATATTAGTTTAATTTTGAAGAGCTAGGGTTGGGTTTGTGGTTTTTGACGAATCGATTTGGTGTAGGGTCCTAAAATAGGTTATCTATGACTGTTGATTGTTCAATTTGGGGGTCTAGGGTTGGCGTAGGTCAAAATTTCTTAAGTCTTATTTTCAATCTAATTTTAATTTGTTGTAGGTTCAGCTTAATCTTTTTAATATTTCAATCAATTTTTTGCTGAAATCTATAATTAGAAGAGCCAGTGTCGATTATGCAAGGATTGAAGAGGATCTTGAAGAGCGAATCTACACTGAGATTTTCTCTCTTCTTATATACTATATATAATTGTCTATGAAGTTTCATGTTTAATATCTGATTGGTTTGCGTGGAATTCTTGGTTGGGGTTTGACGACCTTGAAGCAAAGATTTTATTATTCAAGACATTTGTTTTATATGTTTCTCTTGTATTTGAACCTTGGTGCTTCTTTGCTTATGAAGGAGAAGTAACTTTTCTTTCTTATACCTCTCTAATTCAAATGGAAGATAACCAAGCACTAAACTTATGATTGAGAAGTGAATTAGCTTGTACATATATACATTCATGTGTTCGCAGCTACCCAACGTTTTCTTTTAAATTTTGAAAACTTCCTTAAAGTAATGAAGAATCAAGAAGCTTTCAGGGCCTGATGGAATTCTCTTAGCAATCGAATGGTGAAATAGTCTTCAACTTGGAGTCAGTCAATGTGAAGGTGTCTTAGGGAGAGTGGGATACCTTATAGTATAGGTCTGAATCCTCCCAACTCCTTTATGTGGTATCCATATCATTCGACCTCATTCTACGTCTAAAGTTAACAGTCATTTGTTGTCAAGTATTTTAAGTCGTCATGGGTTTCCTTTTAGGGGATGAAGCTGCAAACATCAATGAATCAGACTGGGGAATGGATTGTTCTACAGTTGTGAGAATTAAAACATTACGCATTAGCTCTCCAATTTTGGGTACCAAGCCTCCATTTTTCTATAAGGCAAGTTTCCTTCTGGTTTATATGTTCGTGTTGTTTGCTTTTTATTGTCAGTAGATGGTGTTTCTCATTTTCGCTTCTTTCTATTATTATACAACTATTTTGAAATGGGATGAGGGAGCCTGAACAGAGACACGTAACCTTACGAATCATTTCCTCCGGTAAGAACTAATATTAACAGCTTATTATTATTATCTTTTTCTGACATATTAGTGATTGCTTCCCTGAAAAGTAAAAGCTTACAAGCTACTGAAATGATTTACTTCCAGTGAAACTATCAATTTAAGTTGTTTCCATTGAAGTCACCTTCCAGTTGTTGTACTTGCTTCCCTGAGTACAGAATAAGCTGCCCTCGTGGAGCTCCTGAATTTTATGTACAACAATACCTTATCCATCACCACAGCGTTGCAATTTATAATAGGTGGTTATGGAGGTTTTAGTTCGATATTGATTTTTATTTTCTCTTGTTGTGTAATTCCCATTTGTGTTTCAGTTTTGCTTAATTGTATGTGCAAGTTGTGTGAAGATCTTTTTTCCCCCAAGTTCATTTTGCTACAGGCGAGTGTATACATACCTTCAGTAAAGCTTCTGTTGCTATCCCATGAACTGCATACTTTTAATTTACAAAAGGTTTATTTATACTTTAAATTTAAAATCGGTTACATGTATCATTTTTGGTCGTTCTCTTTATTTCATTCAGTTCCTTATTCCAACATATGTAATTGAATGTGGTTGCAGTTGCTATATGAAATAAAGATATCCAGAAATTTCTAATTGGAAAGAAGCGAAAGATTATCCAACTCAAAGTCTCATGTTTGAAGATATTTTTGTATTACTTGGAAGGAATATGAAGTGGTAGACTTTGTTTTTGTGAACTAGTGACTTGGTCTATGTTTATGGAAGACTTGTGTATTTTCTTTTAACTATCTTAGATGTTCATTAGAATAATTTTTCATTATGGATCTTTGTGGGTTTTGGAGGTGTACGGTGAGATGATGTGATAAGTATAATTTATGCTAATTTTCTTTGCACAATTTCCAATCTATGAATTATTCTCTTTGAGTTTTGGTATAATTTCTTTTTTATTGAATACCCATGTGTAAATTGGTTCATTCTTTCTTATTGAAACTACTATACAATATATGTAATAGGTATTGATCAGTTTCCAAATGGAAATTTAAAAGAATTAAAGACTGAAAATTTTAAAAAAAATTACAATGAAGGCGCACAAAGCATGCCTTAAATACTAGTATTTACGACGTGTAATGTGCGCCTTCATAAGTTGGGTGAAATTCTTTGAAGGCGTGCATTGCATGCCTTAAATACTAATAAATAGCAGTTTTTACGGCGTGCTTCGCGCTCCTTAAATAGTAGTATTTACGACGTTATTTAAGACGTGCATTGTATGCCTTGCATTGCACGCCCTAAAAAGCCTCTTTTGATGTAGTGCTTACATATTGGAGGCAATGCAAAAGTATTTCACTCCATTTTTGTTTTCAACGTGATAACCGTTGGTTCAAATATCAATCTCAAGAACGTTCTTCTGCAATGTGGATAATAAAAGACCTATTTAATGGTTAATTTGGTACCAATAGGCAACATCAAGTGAGCTTTTCCATAGCCCTTAATCAGTTAAGATTGACTTGATATGGTTGTCACAGAGGTATGAGTAGGCAACAAGTTTGTATAGTGTGGCGTAATAGCACTATCAACCCAACAAGAAACTTCCCCGCAAGACATGCCTATTCATTAATTTAATTCAATCGATTACATGTATGAGAATAAATATTTGTATTTAATTCAATCATATTCACCAAATTAATCTGTATTTGGGAGAACTGATCGTTCAACTAAGTTGATCTCTCAAGTTCGGCAACTGACATACTCCTCTATAACTTGCGCTAGTGCATAGTAGGTGCGGTACAATGATCTATTCCTCCACATCTATAACACAAATATTTTTATTCCGGCTCTAGTGGTGAATGGTCGGGCCAGTGTTTCCCTCATTTCAAACCTTAGGAGTTGATGGGTTGGACTTTGTCACCACCTAAACCGACCTCAACTTCTTCCGCTTCCCTCTTCTCTCATCCAATGCCCTTAGTGCACAGATGGTTGTTTTGGCACTGAGTTATTTTCAAAGTGCATTTTTCACTCGTCGATTGGATTGGATTATGGGAGTGCTTTTTACGTAGGTGATATGCTTACCCCCATTTTCGCTGACTTCTTTGGTTTCTCCTTCACTTTCCTTACTTCTGGTGGATTTTTTGTTTGCGGTTTGGACAACGGTTGTCGACGACAAGTTGTGTGATAACGACTTTTCATATTTTAGATCCTAGGTTTCTTTTGGTCAGTGCTATTTTTATATTATTAGACTTATATGCACATGATTCTGGCGTTGTCTGTGTATATTTATGTCCCTTTTAAGTAGGGTTGGGCACATGGAACCAAAATACCGAAATCGTACCATTTCAGATCAAACCATACCGAAAAAAAACCGAATAGTAAAACCGTTGTATGATTGGTACGGTACCAAAACCGTACCGATATAATTCGGTACGGTTTCGGTATCGATATTTTAAAAAACCGTCTCGTACCGATACCGTACCGAATTAGAATATTTTTTTTAATAATTAAATTTATTTCTTATTGGTTTATTAGGCATTCTTCAAGAGTTGATATGACCATACATGTCTTAATTTAACTTCTAAGAGTTGATATCTTCAACTTAGTGCAACTTTTTCAATACATATTTGAAAACTTAAGTCCTTCATAAATGTAGTTTTGCTTTTTCTTTAGTCTTTTCCTTGCTTTATAATCACAAACAAAATTTTGGCTCAAAACCGAAACCATACCGAAACCGTACCGAACTTAATTGATACGGTACGATCTGGTTTCACTTTCAAAATATTGAATACCGAACCGTACCGTACCGATTAAAATTAAATGGTATGGTTCTGGTATCGATCAATTTTGTACCATACCGAACCGTGCCCACCCCTACTTTTAAGTTTTTGTTTTGTGAGTTTCCATTGTATTGTACTGTTTATGAAGTTCTTACTTGCTTGATTAAAAAAAAAAGATTTTAGGAATGCATAATAAAAGATCCATTTACCCTTACAAGAAATAGCTCGCATAGCGCATTAGATATACATCTAGGACATCATATGGAAAAATTGTGGGCATTAAATAGCTGCTAGGCAAAAACACAAATCAGATTAAAAAAATCCCCATATGACATTCCAGTGACGTTCAAGAATTACATATATGACAAGTGACTGATCGGCCATCGTACTAGACACCAAAATTATACACATACTCCATCACCAAAAATATCCCAATACACAATTGAATGTACACAATGTTATAAGAAGAGGGCAACTAACGATTCAGATTCCATCAATAGCATTTTTCAGATCACCACCAAACAATGACATAAGAGGTCCTCCATGGACCCGCCCTTCCGGAATTTTAAACTCCAAGCTCATCATCCCGCCACTACTGCTGCCAGCAGCTATGCTGTACCCATTTCTCCCTTCCCCAGGTTTCTCACAACTCAACAAATGTGAATACGCGGGGGTTGAGGACTTCATCGATAGAGGAACCAATACCTGCGACGGTATAAGATGTCTTTTTCCTGGCATTTCCAACGAATCAGTGCTGTCGGAGGTGGCACTCGTTCCCAAAGAAGAATTATTGTTGTCAAAGCTGCTTCCTGCTGTTGACGCCCCTGATACAAGCCCATGGAAAAGTCCGGGCCCAATCAGACCTCCCTTGTTTTCCCGGTCCTGGACCATGCTGCTATGAGCAGCACATAAACCACTCTTGCCCCTTGCAAATTTTTCACATTTACCCTCTCCCCAAGTGCATCGCTTTCCCCCACCATGAGCCTTGCAGAAGTCTGTGCTCCCTTGCGCACTTTTTTCGCACTTGTCAGACTTACATCGCTTACCTCCACCATGCCTAACACAACAATCAGTACGGCCACGCGCACTTTTAGTACATCCTGCCACGGAACACCTCTTTCCACCACCATGAGCAACACAGAAATTAGTACCTCCGTGTACACTCTTGGGGCAAATCCCACCACCATCGAAAAGGCAGCGCTTTCCCCCACCATGTCCCTTGCAGAGTGGTGTGCTTCCTTCCGCACCCTTACTGCACCCTTGAAATATGCAGCGCTTTCCACCACCATGTGCCTTGCAATACATAGTGCTCCCTTGTGCCCCCTTAGCACAACCCTGATACTGGCAACGACGACCACCGCCATGAGAGATGCATAAACCCGCGTGTCCTTCAGCACTACGAGTACAGCTTTCCACCTTACATCTTTTCCCACCTCCATGTCTAATGCAAAGCCCAGACTTTCCTCGTGCAGCCTTAGTACATCCACCTGCATAGCCACATCGCTTGCCAC
Source organism: Prinsepia uniflora (assembly GCA_032719365.1). Classification (NCBI taxonomy): domain Eukaryota; kingdom Viridiplantae; phylum Streptophyta; class Magnoliopsida; order Rosales; family Rosaceae; genus Prinsepia; species Prinsepia uniflora. Next base: position 52,675,861 of record CM064872.1, on the reverse strand, counting down.
CTCCATGAGCTATGCAATACTCTGTTTTCCCCTCAGCACTTTTAGTGCACCCCAAGTGTTGGCACCTCTTCCCTCCACCATGTGCCTTGCAGTAAGCTGTTCGGCTCTCAGCACCCTTGTTGCACCCAGGTTTCTGGCATCTCTGTCCGCCCCCATGACCAATACAAAGACCTGATGCCCCTCGTGCTCCTTTTCGACAGCCCAGAAACTTGCATTTCTTAGGATTGCTAGTTCGGTGGTCTGAAGATGTCCCTGTAGTTGCCTGCTCAGAGATTGATTCTGTTGAGTAATCTGCTGGCGTAGAAGGTTCATACCTTAGCTGGGTTTTGGCCCCAAGCTCAAAATTTTCTGTAGTGTGCAGAGAAACTTTGGCACAGGCTCTTCTCGGAGCAAAAAGAAGTGATGGCATATAACCACCCGACTTCTTGGCCGAAGTAGAACCCTCATCAACAACTGGAATTGAGAATTGATTATCTTCAGAAGATACTTGGTTCTGGACATATGATATATTAACATCACTGTCTCCTGAAATTGAACAATCAAGCACAGTTGAAGCTTCAAGAGTTCCCCCAGAAAGACCAAGTTGGAGGATTGAATCACCCTCAGATGTAAATCCCTGAGATAATGCAGTGGATAATACTCTATTTTTTGTTGGTCCAAAATTGTAATACTCATCGCAATATGCACTTGGTGTTGGGCCTAATCCAAGTACCAATTTGCAACCGTCATCAGGAGCACCGGAAGAGCCCACCCTGAAATTTCTTTGAGTGCCCCCATACCTGACTGGGTTGTTTCCACCTAAGCCCGGAGTATTTAAACATAGAGTAGTATCACCAAAGTGGTCATTTTTTGTGAATTGCCCATCATGATAAAACTGCATGCCCTTCTCGTTCAAATCCATTTCTTGAGAACTGTATTCAAGAGAACTACGTAGCAGATCACTCTTTACCACGTACAATTAGCAAGTGTAACATATCAGAACTAAATGAACACACAGAAGCCTAATGCACAACCTCCACCACTAACAAAGCAGGATGTGTCGGATCTGCCCATCTTACACAAAGTCAGCTCCAACACCCCAATATCTTTCAATCAAATCATTCACTTTCAAATATATCTGATTACGTTTCTCGGGTAGAATCCCTTTATAAGTATAGTTGAAATCAACGTGCAATATTCGTTGGAGCTTTCTCTGCTCCCTGCTGTGCAATCATTCAGCTTCATTAACCCTGAGAATAAGAGGAAAACAGAAAACACAATTAATACGAGGAATAAACTAAAATTTATGGAATTGGATTTGTTGAAAAATTAATAGTGTCAGGCAAACCCATTGCAGGAATTTTATTCTAATCAAAAAGGAATAAAAGGAAGCAGTTCTAGTTTATGGGCAACGTCAATTCAAGAGGGAGAAATAAAGTTTTCATAACAGTCAGTATGGTATATACCCTGATAATATGTTGCAGAACAAGTAAAAGCAAGAGATTCTGAACCTAACAATTGAGCTGAGTCTAACTGTATCTACTGATTCAAATTAAAATTAGCCAAATAATTAAGAAGTTTGGAAAAGTTTATGCATCGAATTTGGATAAAATTTGAACAATGATAAATTTTTCCAGAACCTAAATACCACAAATAAAAAGCCAACAGAAATTATGTTTCCAGAATGTAAGAAACTTAAATCCCTGATATAAACGCACAACTCAAAATCATGAACCCATGATGCAAAGGTGCAGCAGCAACAAAAAACTGCACAACTCAATAACATACACTTTACTTTATGATCCAATATTTATAAAGCACAGGTGAGTTAACTGTTGTTAAATTGTTCGCCATGTTGCACCAGATTTTTACAGAAGCAAAGAACTTCCAATTCCTGACAACTGATTCTGGTTCGTTTGGATTTTCCTAAGCAAATACAACAACCTTCAAAAGAGAGAGAGGGAAAAACATATTGTTAATAGTCATAAACCCAGCATTCAAAAATTTAGACTAAACAAGTAGCACATCAAGGTTTCTCTAGAATTCCTAGGAAACCACAGGACACAAAATTCGAGCTACTCCAGAGATAGAATCCCAATACTCGGTGATTGAGCAATCTCAAACACAACCCAACACAATTTCATATTTGGTATAGCACAATTCTTTTTATTTGCACTTCGATTTCAATTTGAGAGACCTCAAACATCAGAAGAAACATTAGGTCTACGTTTAATTTGGACTTTAAAATAATAAGGGATTAAGGCTAAATTAGTAAGAATGCACTATAAAACCATATATAGGGGAAATGGAAATGGCTAGATGGATTTGTAAGTAATTGGTATTATATGGAAATTCTTTGTTTAAGGGTTTTGTTAGGCTCCTGTAGTTACTTAGAAATCCCTCAATTTCATTGTTTGTAGTTCATTTCTGAGTAATATCGCTCAAATCTCTTGGCACTTTAAAGTTCTTCATGCAAACACATTAAGCCTATGTACAGATAAGGAACTTCAACGTTAAAAGGATTTAGGCTATATTACATATTACAAATATTAGATAGTGCAGCTGGCTAGATGCTTTGCATTAAGGAGGATTTGTAAGTACGTAGTTGTTCAGTGATAGAAATCATCAAGTAGGAAAATGCAAATCCCTCAATTTAATTGTTTGCAGTATATTTCTTAGTAGTTAGCTTAAATCCCTTGGTACTTTGAGGCTCCTCATCCAAACATAGCCTAAAAGTACACTTGGGGTCAAGCAGTCCAATCTCAGATAGCATCAGCAAGAACAAAATATCTATTCTCCCAAGAGTAAACATTAAGGTGTCATTTGGTGGGGATAATTGGATTGGACAACTCATCAAATTTAAGGTATTTCAGAGGTAGAAGTGAAAGTTTTTCATTGTAAAAGGAATAGAGGGGATTAGACATAGAAGGAAACTTACCCAATATTCTAATCCCTTCTAATCCCATCACAATAGAATTTCATTCACTTCTACCTTCAAACTACTTTCAATTTTACGAAAAATCCCCAATACTACAGACCAAAAAACTCCTAAAGGTTAGAATTCCAAACTTGAAACCATGAAACTTCAACTCACCGAAACTTTCCTGCCCAGCAACACTGCTGACAAGGATGACACCCTCAACCCTATGGCAACTGAGCACAGATGCAGACCAAAAACTAACTCGAACACAGAGTTCCACCCCCACCCTTGAATATTCAAAAACAGTTTTATTTCCCTCCATCCATATGGCCCAAAAGAAACCACTACTACCCTATCAAGAGTTTGAACTCTGAATTGCTTGCAAAATTTTGGTGCTGATGCAAAATTTGGGATGTACCATATTTTTTTTTTCTCCATGGTGATAAACGTATGAGTTCTTGATGGAAAAAGGGTAGGCAGATAAGTGATTTGTCACATGGAATGTAAAGGTGACAATTTTTGACAATCAGATGCCAACTTAAAGATATTGAAAGTAGTTTGAAGGAAAAAAAAAAGTCAGTGACACCAATGAAATGAATTCTTCCGGCTGAATATTCCAAAAAACTAACCAAACTGTATTCTCGATAGAGTTAAATTTTATATTTTTTAGTTACAAGGTTTTACAAGCAGGCTAATCGCCGGTTCGAGGTTTTATTTATTAGTAATTAACAACTGAACATAATCGCAGATGCATCTGATTTCATGCTTTTAGCACAATAAATACCCACAATGCAATTTCAATATTTTTTTTTTTGATAAATAAAATGTATTAATGAAGGGAGAAACCCCAGCAAACAATCAGGCAAACCTGAACAAGATCCAAAGGCCACACAGCAAGAAGGAAATGGGATTACAAGGTAGAAATATGCCAGCAGTTGGCAATGCTAATATTAAACGCAATTTCTATATCAAACTTGTTGCCCTCATTTGCATTTATTAATCTCCTTTCGAATAGTAAATGCACATAACATTAAACAACAATGAAACCGACAACAACAAAAAGCTGCGTAAAGGCAAACCAAAAGTTTAAGATCTGCAACAAAACCGCTAAAACAAGTCCCAGATTACAATCCTCAAATCAGAAAGGACACAACCGTAGATTAAGGTAGCATATCTTTTGTAATTGTACCAAGAAATTATAAGGACGGACAGAACCAGATCAGAGAAATAGTGTTATATCCCATCCATATTAGATTATAATACCCAAATTAATAACCATATAATTAATCCATTTGGTGAAAATCAAAATAAAAAACGAAAAGAGATGAGAATAATCAGTGAGTCATATAAAGCAATGAATGAACTCATTAGTCTTCAACACTTAATAAGAAAAATGAAATAATGAATTAGAAGCTGGTTATCTTACGCCGAAAAGACTACCAATTCAAGTATTAAAAGGGAAAGCACAAGAAAACCCTAAATATTATGCAAACGATACGCAGAGGAAAAAGGATCAGAAAGTAAAGAAACGAATTAGCAGATGTACCGCAATGAAAAAGGTCAGAGGAAATTTCTCAAGAGGTGACGCATCTGAGTAGCCGGAAGCGGAGACATATCCTCAAGGGCTGAGAAATTGAGAGAATTCTTGAAAACACAGATGAAGAAGCCGAGCAAACCAATAAAGAGAGAGAGAGAGGCGATGACACTAATTAGTAATGTCCCATTATTTTTTATTTGGGCGGCTCTGGAGTATCGTGGGCTTGTCTCCTGTTTTGTTTCTAGTGAAATACCAGAAATGGCCTTGGCGTCACCAACTGCCATTACCTTAGAGGGACATGGGGATTAAATATCAATAATGGCCCTCCCGACTTGGACGATGCATATTTTTAGTTGACAGCGACGTCGGGCCATGCAAAAGTCGGCATTTGCCCTCTCCAACAGCCAAGTCGCCACTATGTGATGATATGTGTTACTGGTGCTACTGTGACATGGTCCCATGGATGATGTATATGGCTGCCAGATCTAGCAGAAAGCAAACTACACGCTTCTGTGGCTGGGATTTTTGTCCGGCTTACAATTTCGTTGTCAAACTTTTAGTTTAAATATATCCGGAATTTGCAAATTTATCACATTTTATAGTTTATATTTATTATTCGGTCACTTAACAATATGAAATGGTCGAGTAGGGTCACTCAGCTCATTTTTCGTTCAAAGTATTATGTTGCCATGAAAAATAAGGGTAAAATGAAAAATTTTGATACTATGACACCCTTTTGTCATGTTAACTGTACCGTGTGATGGTTTTGGGACCTACAAGTGCCAAATCAGTAATCTCTCTCTAATTTTCATTCGATTTTGAAATTGAGGGAAAAATTCTAGGGTTTGAGTTAAACTGAAATTGGGGCTTGAATTGACGACTAGACATTGAATCGATTGAAAGGTTTTAGTGTAATTGACGCGTAGGTGCAAACAAGTAGGTGCAGACAATTTCGAATGCAATTCCTCGCGAGCCTAGAACGGAGCAGCCTGTCTACGGTTAGTTTTCCTTTTCTTTGTGCTTCCGGTTTTATATTTCTTAGATTATACATGGAATATGCTTGCTGGGTTTATATGTCTTTGCTTCCTCCATGTTTCAATATGCTATCTGGTTAGCTTGTGTCTTTATTTGCATATTTTCTCCTTAGTCCAAATAGTATGCTCAAATTGATGTGCATGTTGAAATAGGGCATCTAGGTTTAGTTTGTGTTGTTGGTTTTAGCATATCTGTTGAAAGATGAGGTATTTGGATTGGTTTTGTGTCGTGTTGCTTGGTTTGTGTTGTTGCTGGTGAAAAGAGATGTTGAACTCGATGTTATGGTTTCACTTTGCACCATGTACTCAATGTTATGGTTTCACTATGCACCATGAACTTGATGATTTGGTTTCACTTTGCACCACGTACCGATTATATTTATTACATGTTGCACCCTGTGCTTGGACTGGTGGTTACACTTTGACACCTTAAGCTCATTAATGAGCCACAGTTTGTAGTTAGTTGGTTAGTTTCTTAGTTACTATTTGGTATATGTATGCAGATGACAGAGATATCTTTACTATGAAAGGCCACTATGGAGGTGAACTTCTAATAGAAGATGAGGATTGTTAGAATTACATAGGGGGACAAGTCAAGTTCTATGACTTTGTTACAGTAGATTGGATTTCCCTTTTGGAATTAAAGTACATAGAGAATAATCTAGGCTATCTATCTTCTAAGTTGTCTGTATACTCTAATGACATAGATAGTGAAATATTGGTCAAGATAACCTCTTATGACCAGTTATTTAAACTTTGTGATAACTATGCAAAGAGTAGTGGTTGTATCCCTCTATATATGCAAAAGGAAAGGGTGATGGGATCCAACTTCCAAGGAATGTAGAGATTGGAAGTGAGGCCATGGATATGAGGAAGGTGCCTAAACGGAGAAGTTTCCCAAAGAGACAGATTTAGTATTCTTTCACTGTATCAGATTCAAAGACTAGTGATGAGGAAGATGATGAAGATGATCCAGATAGTGAAGATCCTGAGTGGGTTTTTGATGACTTTAGGCAAGAAGCTGAGGTAAACATGGATAAGTATAATAAGAGCTTGTTTTCAACATATGTGGATGTTGAAAATGTTGAAGATGGTGGTGAGGCAGCCCAAGAAGAAGATGAAGCACCTAATTCACTAAGGCTGACAGGACCCGCCCCGATCCTCTCTGGAACCATATGGGGACGTGCCCTGCTCCCGTCTGACACCCAATAATTCATACCAATGTTGACCTCAAAACTTCAAATGCATAAATAATCAAAATTAAAGTCATACAACAAATCCGAATTAAACAGATGTCAGACAAGGGATGAAATCCGAAATTACAAGTTGCGAGCACGACTCTAACAATATCCTGCGGGTACACCACCCAGCAGGGGTTCAGGTACGCAGAAGTAGATCTATGCCTCAGCCTCAGGTTCCTCCTCTACCTCAGTATCACGACCTGGAGGGGTTACCAAAAACATTAAGGGTGAGTGGACCGAACTCAAGTTTGTAAAATCATTTGAAAAGTAAAACATATAATTTACCTCTCCGTTTTTCCAAACATGCATGCAGCATCATTAAAAATAAAAAATAATATAATATGAATCATAAGGCATGTAATAAAACCATAACCATAATTTTAGCCACTGCACTATACACTCCAATCCGACATCCCTGATGTCTGATGTCCCTGACGTCCAATAAGGTCACAATCACAAGGCTACGCGTGCCACTCGGGTCTCAATTCCGAGTTAAATCCCCGAACCCTGTTCGGTTACAGCATCCCCGATGCTTAGCGTCATAGACGCTGGACGTTCTAGACGTCTGTGACCTCTCCGGGGTACCTCATCCGGAGGAGACAATATAATATGGAAGGATCTATACAGTGCAGCACCAAATACATTTTATTGATATCCACATGCAACATATATGTATACATAGGTAAAATCTGAACCGATTGTTACGTTTCATCAAACGGGTCTCATGCCCAAATACCGTGAAACGTGCCATAACCAAAATCTCAATATCATCAAAACCATTTATAGATTCCAGCATGTGAACATATAAGTAAATCAGAAAACATTTAAGCATGCAAGGGTTTAATGAAAACGGGCCCACTCACTGTACGATTCCGCTGCGAATCTGGACGTACGGACCTGTACCGAGATTATCGTACAATTCCTGTCAGTTCAAATCACATGTAAGGGTCACTACAAGTCTTAAACGTTTAACCACAAAGTCCGAAATAGAAACCGGCCCGGGGAAACCGTACAACACGTTTCCCGAGGCAACTGGCCCTAAACTGACCCATCAAAGCTTATCTCAGATCAACATGGTTAAATCACCAAAAATGTTCAGAATGATGAGAGGAACAAAAGTCATGTTGATCGTGATCAGAGATGAGGTCCAACGCGCCCTCACGCGCCGCCCAAAGTGGCTGCGCGTGAAAGTCACGCGCCTGACACTGTAGCTACAGTGTCACCTCCTTCACCCGTTTGTCTGTAATACGGGTCTGCCACCCGCGGCTTGACCCGGTTGAATACCCATCAATTCCTACTCGATTTCAATCCAATTTGATCCTAACATGTTCATTAACTATCCAATTTAGGTTCTGTGACAAAAATCAACCTCGACACATCCCCAAACGACCATCGACCCGCGATCAACCAATCGGGTCAATCACCAGAACTTCCTGGTTTCAAACCCATTGTCCAATTAACTTCACAGGAAGCATATCAGGATCAAAACGATCCAAAATGAACAATCAATTGTGTCTGAAAGTACCTGTAGGTTGCCGTCCCAAGCTCTGCAACTTCCCTGAAAACAGCAGCCTCCGTCCTAGCTCAACCGTGACTGTTAGCCTTCAATTTCGATGTGGTTGAGTTCCAAATACTCCCAGAAGACTAAACCAGGCCTTGGTTTGGTCCATCAAGCACCATAAATTAAACTCCGAAATTCCCTCCAATTTTCCAGAAACTGAATTCTCTGGTTTTCCTCTCCAATTCTCAGCCCTCACTGCAACAGAGTGAAGCACACTTAAATCCCACTCAGTTTAAACAATCCTTGCCAGCCAACAGCTCGTGGAAGCCTCACTGTCCACTGAGAAATGTTTCCCGCAAAAGTTCGAATCTTGAATTAACAAATGGTGTCCATGATCAGCCACGTTCTGATGTTTATAAGGTTTTAAACAATCCCAACTTTCCAACTCACACACTGATTTAACAATTGAGACTCAGAACCACCGTACACGGTGGTGCAGCAATTGTTCCCCCGCGGTTGCTACAGTGACCATGGGTGAAATGACCAAAATGCCCCTAGTTCAGAAATTACCAAAATGCCCTTCACTTCCTAGGCCCGTAACTCAGCCATACGAAGTCCGATTTTGGCGTGCCGCCTGTCTACGGACTCAGGACGTCGAGACCTACCCAACGGTCCTGGAGTCGTGTGAAACTTAATTGTTAAACGAAAAGTCAACATTTTCGCCCGTGAAGTCCAACTTACGGTAATGCCCCTGAACTTCCGATAGTCATAACTTTTTCCCTGATCGTCCGAAATGGACGTGCCACCTGTCTATGAACTCGTGACATCCCGTACTACGTCACGGTCATTGGTCAAAGTCCATTTAACTCATCAATCAAAAAGTCAACCATTTGCCCATACCAATCACAAGGGTAAAAGCGTCAATTCACACATTAAATTGAAATATTAAAATCCCCGAATGTCCGGGGTGTTACAACCTTCCCCCCTTAAGAAATTTCGTCCCGAAATTTCAAAGGAACAAATGAGGAAATTGTTCTCGCATTTGAGTCTCAGGCTCCCATGTGGCTTCTTCCACATTCTGGTTTCTCCAGAGAATCTTCACGAGAGGGATCGTCTTCCGACGTAGTACCTTGTCCTTCCGATCCAAGATCTGTACTGGTTGTTCCTCAAAGCTCAAATCCCCCCGTAGTTCGACAGGTTGTTCCCCAAGTACATGAGAAGCATCACGTACGTACTTCCGCAGCATCGATATGTGGAAAACATTGTGAACTCTAGATAGTTCTGGAGGTAGTGCCAATCTGTAAGCAACTCTGCCGATTCTCTCCACGATCTCATATGGTCCGATAAAACGCGGACTCAGTTTCCCCCGTCGACCGAATCGGATAATCCCCTTCCACGGTGATAACTTCAGGAAGACAAAATCTCCCACTTCAAATTCCAAGTCTCGAATCCGTCGATCGGCATAACTCTTCTGGCGATCCTGTGCCGCCTTCAATCTCTCCTTGATAACACGAACAGTTTCCATGGTTAAGTCCATCAATTCCGGCCCTACCGCCGCTCGCTCTCCTATCTCCGTCCAGCAGATAGGTGTCCTGCACTGTCGTCCATACAGTGCCTCATAGGGTGCCAACCCGATGCTTGTCTGATAGCTGTTGTTGTAGGCGAATTCCATCAATGGCAAATGAGTATCCCAAGAGTCCTGAAACTGTAATACACATGACCTCATCATGTCCTCCAGGGTCTGAATGGTTCTTTCAGACTGCCCATCGGTCTGAGGATGGAACGCAGTACTGAAACGTAGGGTTGTTCCAAGAGTAGCTTGCAAACTCCGCCAGAACCTGGAAGTGAAACGCGGATCACGATCGGACACGATTGATTCCGGCGTACCATGCAATCGTATGATTTCCTTCACAAACAACTGAGCCAGTCGATTAGGTTTATAGGTGTCCTGAACTGGCAGAAAATGGGCTGATTTGGTTAACCGATCCACGATCACCCATACTCCGTCCACTCCGCTCTGAGTTCTCGGTAACTTAAAGACGAAGTCCATGGTGATGTGATCCCACTTCCACTCGGGAATCGGAAGTGGCTGCATAGCCCCATAAGGTCTCTGCCGTTCCGCCTTAACCTGCTGACAGGTTAAGCATTTGCTTACGAACTCGGCAATATCCTTCTTCATTCCTGGCCACCAATAATGGTTCCGGAGGGTACGGTACATCTTTGTACCTCTCGGATGCATAGCATAGGCCGAACTATGGGCCTCCTCCAGAATCTCGGCCCGTAACTCTGCCACTGCAGGTACACACAAACGGTCCAACTTCACAAGTGCTCCATCGTCCCGGATGGTAAAATCCTGTCTCCCATCCGCATCGACCTCAATTCTGTAAATACAGAGTATCGGATCCTGCAGTTGTGCTTCGATAATCCGATCAATCAGTACGGGTCGTACATGGAAGCTGGCCAACAAAGCTCCATGCGCATCCGTACCCAAAATAACTCCCACCTTCCGAAGTTCCACTAGCAAAAGAAGATACACCATCCCTAGGTGTGCAACGGATCCTGCTGACTTCCTGCTGAGTGCATCAGCCACCACATTGGCCTTACCCGGATGGTACTCGATCGTACAGTCATAGTCCTTCAGCAGCTCCAACCATCTCCGTTGCCTCATGTTAAGCTCCTTCTGAGTGAATAAGTATTTAAGACTCTGGTGGTCGGTGTATATCCGACACGTTGCGCCGAAAAGATAATGTCTCCAGATTTTCAGGGCATGAACCACTGCTGCCAACTCCAAATCATGGGTAGGGTAGTTCAACTCGTGGGTCTTCAGCTGCCGGGATGCATAGGCGATAACCTTGCCAGTTTGCATCAACACGCAGCCCAGACCTTGCAGCGATGCATCACTGAAGACCACAAACTCTCCACTGCCATCCGGCAATGCAAGGACAGGTGCAGTGGACAATCGATCTTTCAACTCTTGAAAGCTCCGATCGCACTGCTCGTCCCAGATAAACTTCACTCCCTTCCGAGTCAAACGAGTCAATGGTGCAGCAATTTTGGAGAAACCCTCCACGAATCTCCGGTAGTAACCTGCTAATCCGACGAAACTCCGCACCTCGGTCACTGTTCATAAAACAAGTACATTTACCCTCCAATTAAAACCAATGCATGCATATCAAATTCATGTCATAAAACCATTCCATATTCAGGTGACTCAAATCGTTTAAGAAAAATCGAACTCATTTACCTTTCTCAGTTCCCGGACCTTCCTAGTGGTCCTCGAATTGCGTGAAAAGTAGTTGTCGTGTAAAAAGTCAACAAATTCCCTCTTTTTATCTTAATTACGAAAATGCCCGCAAACTTCTGAACGTCATAACTTTTCCCTCGAATGTCGGAATCGGACGTGCCACCTGTCTATGAACTCGTGATGTCCCAAACTACGTCACGGTCACCGGTCAAAGTCCATTTGACCACCCGAACATAAAGTCAACATTTTTGCCCATTCCAGGGGCAAAATCGTCATTGTGCACCGTCCATCCGAACGTATCCAACTAATCACCGATTAGCTTTACTAATTCGTCTTCAACAACTAATCTAATCCCAATTTCTGGGACGGGTCGTTACAGACTCAATGTTATAGGGCAAGAAGGATGGCCTTTCAGCTTCTAGAGGGGACCTACTTGTCCTAATATGAGAGGCTTAAGGACTATTTTGAGGATCTTGTTAAGGTAAACTAAGGGAGTAGAGTGAAAATCAAGGAAGAGATGGAAGGTGATAGACAGTTTAGATTCCAAAGGGTGTATGTTTGCTTAGGTGCTTCCAAGGAAGGTTAGCTGGCTAGTTGTAAGGAAGGTTGGCTGACTGGTTTTAGGCCTTTCATTGGGCTGAATGGTGCTCATATTAAACGTCCCCATAGTGGGCAAATGTTGAGTGTTATCTTAGTTGATGCAAACAACGACATGTTCTTGGTGGCTGATGCCATTGTGGAGGTTGAGTCATACTCTTCTTGGAAGTGGTTCCTTGAATTGTTGGCATTGGAATTAAAGATTCAAAACAGTGAAGAGTACCTTTTCATCACTAATAAGCAGAAGGGTTTACTTGAGGTTGTAGGGGAGTTATTTCTAAGAGCAAAACCTAGGAATTGTACCAGACACATGTATGCAAACTTCAATGCCCTTCACAAAGGGGTTAGCACTGAAGGAGCAGTGTGAAAAGATCTCAAGATGCACCATTGTGGTCTGGTACCACACTGAGATGAAGAAAATGGTTGCTTTAAGTCCTTGTGCCTATGCTTGGTTAAGCGGGATGGATCCAAGACAGTGAACAAGGTCACATTTCAACATAGCTTTCAAGTGTGATATTCTGCTCAACAACCTCAATGAGTCATTCAACAGGGCCATACTGCCAGCAAGGGACAAGCCTATAATAACCTTACATGAGAGAATCAGAACGTATTTGGTGATGTTGTACTCCATAAGGAAACAGGCAGTTGTGAATTTTGGGGGGAGGGGTCACCAAAATGGTCCAAGGATAAGGCAGATTTTGGAGAAGAAACATAAAGAGGGACAATGGTATGTTACAAGGCATGCATGGGATGAAGTTTTTGAAGTCACTCATCAAACTAGGAAGCAGTTTAGAGTGGAGTTTAAATTGAAAAAATGTTCATATAGAGAATGAAATCTATCTGGTATCATATGCCCCCATGCTTGTGCACCAATAGATGTTTTTGCATGGGAAACTAGAAGTTTATCTCCATGAATGCTACAACAAGGATGCTTACATGAGATGTTATGACAAGATCATTGACCCAATGACAAGTGAAGATCAATGGCCTTCCTCGGGTTTGCCTTCTTGGAAGCCTCCAACATACCACAGGAAACTAGGCAGACCAAGGAAAAGCAGGAAAAAGTCTACTAGTGAGGCAGACCTACCCCAAAATCCAACCAAGCTTGGCAAGTTTCACTCTGAGATGAAATGCAACAATTGTGGTCAATTGGGGCATAGGCTTAACAAATGCAAGGTATAAATCGCCTTAGTTAAGAATTCTTATTTAACTCATTTGGATTCTTGTTTGATTGCTAGTTTGATGTTTTTTTTTCCAAGAGCCTATTACAGAAAAAGGCTGAAAGCTTGAGGAAAAAAAAAAGAATTGAAGCTAAAACAAGGAGGGAACAAGCTAAGGCAAATGGATCTAGTTAGCAAGAAGGATCCCAGCCCCAATCCTAGCCCCAAACCCAAACAAAATCCCAGCCCCAATCCGAAATAGAACCCCAGCCCCAATCCTAAATGACCGGACCGCCCCCGAAGGGAGATTGATAATCGTGTCCAGTCCTACTCTCGTCTGGCAAGTCGACTGAAATTCCCAAACTACCCTCAGTACCTGCCAAACCAGGGATAGCCACACACGTACACACTCATGCCTCTGCCTCTCGATCAGCCTCGATCAACGCGCCACGACCTGGAGGGTCAATAAAAACACAAAAGGTGTGAGTGGACAAAATGAAACAGTTGATAAAACAGTTACGGAAAACGTTTCTACCCTCCACGTAAAACCAATGCATGGATTCGAAAATCATTTCACAATCGTTTACATTTCCATTATACAAAAATCGTGTATGAAAATCAAAATAATTTTCCTTTCTTAACCTTCGGGTCCTAGCCCGCAATCATAAACATAGGGCATCCGCCTAAAATCATGAATCAAATCCAGTACGTAACATAATCAAACCACATAAACCGGGCCACTGCCCCACATATCCGAAACATCAGAAATCGACAATAATTCACAAATCAAACAATCTGCTGGATCTCAAGTGCGCCCGAGTCTTTAAACTCAAAACCATGCGCATAATCAGGCCTTCCCGGGATATCAACGAGTTTTTAAACTCAGAACATAATCAATAGGTCTCGAGGGTATCATACCGAGTCTTTAAACTGAAAACAGTAACCGAGTCTTTAAACTCATCAAGGGCCCTCACCCGTCATCAATTAACCGAGTCTTTAAACTCAAAACATGATCCAGCAATAGCACCGGGTCTTTAAACCCAAAACATAATCCAGCAATAATACCGGGTCCTTGAACCCAAAACCAGTTTCCAAAGGGTCTTTAAACCCAACCATTTGTAAATCACAACAAACTCGGGATTCATCCTGATCCAAATTCCAAATTCAATCAGAAATCACGTTTTGTCATAACAAGACTCATGTTCGAATTTCACATCCAAATCCCCAATCATATTCGTCTTCCATTCCTGAATTCAAATTCGTAATAACGATTCCATAAGTTGGCATCTGGAACCGTCATTCTGAACCCAAACCAGAAATCCATTATCAAACTTTCAAAAACTGAAATCTCATTCATCAAAATTACTTTTATGTCCTGGGCATCAAGCCCGAAATCACCCTTTTTCAAAATCCGTTTTAAATCCTTAAAATCACATCATTTTTCAAATCTCAAGGTCAAAACCTCAAAACCATAATCAAACCACCAAAATCACGGTCAAACCACAACATACTCGAAATCTCGTAAAACGTGCAAATCTGTGTCATTCTTGAAATACGTGTCAAAACCGTAAATCATACTCACATTCATAATCGAAACAACATTAAAACGTGATACGCACAAATCGTATAAAATCATTCGTTAAACCATCCTCAAGCATAAGAGAAACTATAGTCTTGAAATACGTGCAATTTCGTATGCATATTAAAATACGTATAAATATGGAAATCGGAATTATCACAAGTCATAATCATAATCATTAAAATCATAGAAACATTTATGCAGGCATTAAACTTTAGAAAGCAAAGTCCACTCACACACCGTCAATATCGCTCGTTCTCGCGCTGCACGCGTTTCCGTAATTTCTGACAATTTCCAGAAATCTCAAATCCTGTCCGAAAACATACTTTAGTGTCACTAAGGACTCAAATAACAACATACCATTTTTCCATAATTTTTAGGGAATTAAACATTAATTAACAACGTAACATAAACCTTCGGATCCTCGAAACAACATCGAAACGGTGTCCGATTAACTCGAAATCAATGCTAAAATGTTCGTCACAATGTATAGGACAAAAGTCGTGTTGGACTTACCTCAAAATTAGGGCTCACGCGCCCTCACGCGCCGCCGTGAGTGGATGCGCGTGAAACTCACGCGCCCTCACGCGCCGCCGTGAATGGATGTGCGTTAAACTCACGCGCCTGCTACAGTGTTGCTACAGTTCATCTTCTTTACCCGGCCACCTGGTAAACGGGCCATTTAACCCGCGTCATGACCCGATTCGAGTCCTGCCATAATCAAGATAATTTCTTCAATTGATCTATCAAGTAGGATCACAATACTCTCAATTAAAGGTTTGTAGTAATCATTCTAATCGACACGGCCTAAAACCCCTCAATTGAACTCAAGTTCAAAACGATGTTCATCATCCCAATTCCACTAAACAGCCACTGTTTTCCTCAATTGAATAGTTAGGGAGCATCGTAGGCCAACCATAGAGAGGATTCTGTGACCAATTCCATCAGAACGTTCCTCCAAAACCACGACTCCAAGCTCGATTTTTCTGAAACTCAGTCGTGTCTGTCCAGGGCTTCCCAAGCTTCAAGCTTCGATCCCTTGATCTGGATCGACTAAGTGAGGTCCCAGAAGACTGAATTGAGCCTTAAATTGTCTTGGGTTGGCCTACATTTCGAATTGGAATTTTGAATTTGTTCAAACATGAACTTCGGGTTTCCAGAGTATTTTCTCACCCAGTCCACCCGTTTCTCCTATCTAACTCCTCTCTCTGGTACTCTCTAGTTCTATGTCCCTCTCTAACGTCCCATAAATGGATCAAACAATTCCATTAATCCCTCCAACTCGACCAGTGCTCTGTTCAAATTCTCAAAGGAATAAAACAATTTGCCCATGCTTTGCACTTCACCAGCCTCAACTGACCCAATGCCACTCACAAGCATAAACAATTCCCTCAGTGCTCTGTGTTTCTCCACTCAATCCATTAACACTCAGCCCAAGCAAGGTTCCATAAACATTGCCTAACCTGTGCTCTGTTTCCTGAAAAAAAAACCCACAGAACCATTCACGGTTGTCCCAAAATCAACAGCCAAATTACCATTTTGCCCTCACTTGCGAAATTACCAAAATGCCCCTCACGCATCAAGACCCGTAACTTGGTCATCCGAACTCCGATTGACGCTTGCTGCTTGTCTACGGACTCAGGGCATCGAGACCTTCCTAACGGTTCTGGGTCCTCGGCCATCGGACCTCCCGATCAAAAAGTCAACATTTCCCCATTTTTGTCCAAATTACAAAAATGCCCTTGGACTTCTGAACATCATAACTTTCACCTCGCACGTCGGAATCGAACGTGCCACCTGTCTATGAACTCGTGACGTCCCAAACTACGTCACAGTCATCGGTCAAAGTCCATTTGACCGCCCGAATTAAAAGTCAACATTTTACCCACGACTAGTGGCAAAACGGTCATTTTGTATCGTTCGTCTGATTCTGCCCAACTAATCACCGATTAACCCCGCTAATCATGATTAGTTACTAATCAAATCTTGGAATTCGGGAAGGGTCGTTACAACCTTCCCCCCTTTAAAAAGTTTCGTCCTCAAAATTCCGACTATCCTTATTCCACTACCACCTCGTGGGGAATATTTCGGCCTCGCGACACGTGTACACTCGTACACCAACTAATCTCATCTGTACTCAGACGTCCCATCGCAGTCTCACATCGTGCCGATCACACTCGACCACCTCAAGTGCGCCCGAGTCTTTAAACTCAAAACCATGCGCATAATCAGGCCTTCCCGGGATATCAACGAGTCTTTAAACTCAGAACATAATCAATAGGCCTCGGGGGTATCATACCTAGTCTTTAAACTCAAAACAGTAACCGAGTCTTTAAACTCATCGAGGGCCCTCCCCCGTCATCAATTAACTGAGTCTTTAAACTCAAAACATGATCCAGCAATAGCACCGAGTCTTTAAACCCAAAACATAATCCAACAATAATACCGGGTCCTTGAACCCAAAACCAGTTTCCAATGGGTCTTTAAACCCAACCATTTGTAAATCACAACAAACTCGGGATTCATCGTGATCCAAATTCCAAATTCAATCAGAAATCACGTTTTGTCATAACAGGACTCATGTCCGAATTTCAGATTCAAATCCCCAATCATATCCATCTTCCATTCCCAAATTCGAATTCGCAATAACGATTCCGTAAGCCGGCATCCGGAACCGTCATTCCGAACCCAAACCAGAAATCCATTTTCAAACTTTCGAAAACCAAAATCTCGTTCATCAAAATTAATTTTATGTCCTGGGCATCAAGCTCGAAATCACCCTTTTTCAAAATCCGTTTAAATCCTTAAAATCACATCATTTTTCAAATCCCAGGGTTAAAACCTCAAAACCATAATCAAATCACCAAAATCACGGTCAAACCACAACATACTCGAAATCTCGTAAAACGTGGGAATCCGTGTCATTCTCGAAATACGTATCAAAACCGTAAATCATACTCACATCCATAATCAAAACATCATTAAAATATGATACGCACAAATCATATAAAATCATTCGTTAAACCATCCTCAAGCATAAGAGAAACCATAGTCTCGAAATACGTGCAATTTCGTATGCATATTAAAATACGTATAAATATGAAAATCGGAATTATCACATGGCCTGATCTACGTCATTGTCATCGGTCCTCGTGCATCAGACCTCCCGGGTTAAAAGTTAATTTTTTTCCCTCGTTTAGGGGTAAAATCGTAATTTTGCCCTGAACGTCCGATAATCTTCAGCTAATCCCCAATTAGCCTCACTAATCCGTCATTAATTCTTAATTAATCCTGATAATTTGGGACGGGTCGTTACAAACTTCCCCCCTTAAAGAATTTCGTCCTCGAAATTCCAACTGACCCAATTCCACAACCAAAATGTGGAAATCCAATCATGTCCCTTCTACTCGGGTACTCTCTTGTAACCATACACGTTCGACACAATCACCGTACATGTCGGTATGCACTATCACCGAAGCTTCCAAAGCTCCGACTCAACTCTCGTTGACCGAGTTCCAATCGTTGACTCTCGAGAGTCTCCACGTCGGCTCATAAGTCTCACTCGAGACGTCGACACTCGTCAATCTCGCCTGTCACTCACTTCGACAGTTCAATCCTACTAATTGTCGTCAAATCGGCTTTTCAGCTTGACGACCTTTCTTATCTGACAATCGAGCTGACATCCTGTTCAGCAGACAACTAGAGCTGACAATCATCTCAGCATCCGATCAGACAATTATCCTCATTGCTCCCATTGAGCGATACCTCATCCCTTGTCACTAAACAATTTGCAACCGTAATCCACTGTTCAGAGGAACACCATTCCCCTCTAACACTCCCTAAGTCCACGACCCCGATCGTGACTAGCTGGTAACGCTCGGTTCCACTGCCCTTTCACTGCGCCACTCTAATCTCGACTTGCTCTCGAGAACTACACCAACACATCACGTACTCCGTCGAAACACATTCAAAATATCACTCATCCTGGGTGTATTTGGATCCCAATCAAATACGTGTCTCAGCAGAGACAACATGTCTGCACTGTAGGGTTCCTTTGGTCATCCACGACTTGAGCCCCCGCTCACATCAATCACTGAACCCTACTAACTCATTCCAGCTTCGTGCGTAATACTCAATGTCCAGTCCACCAAGACATTGTGAAAGATGATCCCAACCTAACCGTCTCACGATCAAAACTCTAAAGTACTATTACGTTCATCCCTCCGCAGAGTCCCACACTGCCAACCATGACAGAACTATGGCAACCCCAGCATCGAATGCCGAACCAAAACGATCCACGATTCAATCCTACTAACTATTATACCAGCATCCTAACTATCAGGTTTATAATGAACTGCAGCCCCATAGAGACATCACATCCTCAACCTGCGCAAAGCTTCAAGAGCTACACAGTTGCTCGAATAAAGAAAACCTCGCTCTGATACCACATGTCAGGACCCGTCCCAATCCCCCCGGGATTAACGAGGGACACGGCTGATCCCGTATGACACGGAGTGTCAGACTAGGGAAAATTTGAACCTTTAGCCCGACCGGCTTCTAGAGTACGCCAGGATCCGGAGAAGGTATGTGATGTCTCGCCCTCTGCTACAGTCCACATCCGAAATCAACTTGAAGGGCATTGAAAACCAGAAAGACTGTGAGTGGACGAAAAGTAATAAGTTCATAAAACACATTTTATAAAAGACCTTTATGCCCTTCACTAAAAAGCATGCATGCATAGTAAAACCATTTATCAAACCACATATATTTAAACAACCATATTTAGGGACTCAGCCCCAAGTTCTGTAAATTCAAGTCACACGGGCCCCTGCCCAAATCCATTTACAGAAAACTAGAACATAATAAACATATGTGGGATCTCAGCACAAATCCATTTATCAACCATAAAACACAATTTCGTAAAAACAAGAAATAATGTTTATCCCTATATATCATATAACCAATCCTGTCACAGTATCTAGAGCTACGCGGGTGCTACCCGGGGTCTCAAATCCCAAGTCTCCCCAGAGTCCACCCAGGTCAATGTCCGGAGATCAATGACCCTCCCTAGGGGTTATAATCCATAGCCTTTCTAAGAGTAAGGAACCTAACAGGGGACGACTCCACTCAGTCAGTGCTCCGTGACTACTCTGGGGTCCACCCAAGCCAACGACCCTCCCCGGAGGAGACAATCTATATACAAAGGATGGTATACGAAAAACCTTTTGAAAACATTCTCAAAACCTTTCAAGGGTTCATGCCTGGTCCCTATAAACCGTCATGAACTATAAAAACCTTTCAAGGATTCATGCTCGGTCCCTATAAACCGTCATGAACCATAACTGGGCCCTAAACCCGAATCAACATACAAACTGGGCCTCCTGTGTCAAGACCCACCCCGGTTTCACCCCGAAACCCGAGGTAAATCCCGCTCCCGTCTGACTCCCCGACGCAAAACTCAAGAAAAACTCACTCTAACCCAGTCAAACGCAGGAGTAATTACAAAATATCCCAACCTTATCGTTTACAGAGCATAGCACTAAATTACAAAGAAAATAAAAACCGATAAAGTACACGCACACAGAAGCCTTTAACTCTCCTAGGATCCCTCACGTCACTTCTATGCCTTGGACACTGCCTCGACGTCAAGACCCCGCGCTAGCTCCACAACCTGGAGGGCAATTAAAACAGGAAATGTGAGTGGACCAGAAAGTACAAAAGTTCAAAAACCACTTTATAAGAAAACCGAGTTAAACCCTCCGTTTTGAAACCACATGCATAACCAGCAGTTATAAACACATTAATAAAAGAATCATTCTTAAACATCATAAGAAACAGAAACACTATAAAATATCAAAAGAAACCACAACATGAGTATCAGAAAACTGTATCATAAACCATGAACATTAACTCATAAATGTCCCGATCAAACCTGCTGGATCTATCCGAGTCTTTAAACTCCCGAGTCTTTAAACTCAATCCAGGCCTTAATCATATCCGAGTCTTTAAACTCCCGAGTCTTTAAACTCAAGGCCTACAGGGGAAAATCAATATATATCCGAGTCTTTAAACCCAATCCGGCCGGTCCCCCGTCACATATATCCGGGTCTTTAAACCCAATAATTAGATCCAGCAAATCCAATCCCAAAACCATTTGAAAACCATTTACCAATCCACATCCAAACCCGAATCCGAAATCACTGGTCTGATGCCTTTCCGGCATCCAGAACCGTCATTCCGAACCCAAATCCAGAAATCCACTTTCCAACGTTAAAACCAACTTCCATTTCCGAAATCCGTTTCTAAAACCACAAACCTTGATCATTGAAATCATGTTCCAAAACCCACTTATAACCATTAGAAATCACTTATCAATTGAAATCCCAAAACCATAGCATATATTCCAGAAACCAACCATTCCTCGAAAAACCAACCAAACATATTCGATAAACATAAAATCATGATTAAAACCATAAGACAATTATAGAAAACAGTTATGCATGCTCGAGTTTAGAGAAGAGGTCCACTCACAGTACTGAGCCCTACTCGCGTCCCGAATGTCCAGCCCGTTCCTCGGCTTCCTCGGGAAATCCCGATCCTGTCAAACACCGTCAAATTACGTCACTAATACATCTACCAACACTCTCCTAAATTTCCTCAACCATCCCCGAACCGAAGACCTAGAACCCCGGGACCCTAAACCTTCACCCTCGCGGAACTAAGCTCAAACGACTTCCGATTAACCCGAAACCAACTCCAACAAACTCAACACAACTCCTAGACCAAAAGTCAAGTTGACTGTTTCTCCCAGAACCGCCGCACGCGCCTCCACGCGCCGCCCAAAGTGGCTGCGCGTGGCCCCACGCGCCAGCTACAGTACCGTCTTCAACCCGTGCTAAACCGGCCGTCGCAGACTGAACTGGCGAGACTTGATCTCCGCCGTCCGGCCACCAATTCGATCCCTTCTTTCACCTGTAGCTTCGTCTTGACCTGCCCTATCTCTTCCCGTACCCCGTTCACCTCGACACGGCCTCTACACCGTCGACTGAAGCTCGAAATCAAACGGCCTACATCCCCTGTTTCACGACTCCTCAACTCCGGTCACCTCCCGTCACGGTGGTGACACCAGACGGTCCCTAAGACCTCACTGAATCTAGACCAACACCCCTATACCGTCGACTCAGCCCCTACCTACACGACTCGCCGTTTGAACCCACGGCCAAAACAGAGTACTGAAGGTCCCTCCGTCGTGCCTTCCACCACCGTGCACCACCCATCACGGCAGCACACTCAAACGATCCCTAGGACCATCAGGAGTCTCACCCTAACCTCCAACTCCCTCGACTCTAGCCCTAGACTCACGACTTTCAAATTGAATTTTCACGGCAAAACAGGGCAAAGAAACCTTACCCTTCGATTGCAGCTCCGCCGTGCGCACTGCCGCCTACCACGGTGGTCGTTGGACTCCTTGCAGTCTCCTCAGCCTCCCCTGGCCTTGGTTTGCCTCGCCTCACGGCGTAGCCACCACCTCAACCTCACAGCTCCCTGTTTCTCCCCAAAATTCCTCCACACCTCCGCCGTGCCGCCGTGCACGATTGCACCTCCAATTCACGGCCACCAGCTCCGCCTTGCCTCACTAACACACTCACAACCCCCTATTTACTCACCCTTGCACCCAGATCGATCAACTGATCCCAAACTCTCACCCTCTGTTCTCTGTGTTTGTCGAAGAACAACACACACACACGGGTTCACCCAAATAGCTAGGACCGTGAACACACAGGATTCCACCAGAATCCTCTAGTCCTTCAACACGTGTCACCATCCCTTCACACTTTATCCCAACTGTTTAAACCCCAGCCGTCCATTCTTTTCCTCTGTGCACAAATCCCAATGTGCCACAATGACCAAAATACCCTTCTTTTTAACACATTTTTACGGTTCTACCGAAACTTCCTAGACCCGTAACTCTCACCTCGTAAGTCCGATGAACACGTGCCGCCTGTCATCGAACTCAGGACGACAAGAACTATCTAACCATCCTAGGTCAACCTACCAAAACTCGATTATACGAAAAGTCAACTATTCCCCCTACTTTACCCAAATTACGGTTAAGCCCTCAACCTTCCGAACATCACAACTTCCTCCTCGGATGTCGGAATCGGGCGTGCCACCAGCCTAAGGATTCGTGACAACCTCAACTACGTTCCGGTCACTGGTCAATCCCCAATTGACCACCCGAAATAAAAGTCAACATTTTTGCCCAAAGCAGGGGGCAAAATCGTCATTCTAGGTTCCCGGACCCCTCGGGACCACCTAACCCCTGATTAACCTTACTAATCACACCTTAATCACTCTACTAATCCCAATTCTCGGGACGGGTTGTTACATCCTGCACGAATTGTAAACCAACTGGGCCTCGTGCCCGATTTTCTAAACCAAATGGGCCTCATTCCCGATATCGTAAACCAAATGGGCCTTGTGCCTGATACGTAAGTCAACTGGGCTCCGAGCCCGATTCGTAAATCAACTGGGCCTTTGGCCCGATGCCTCGTTAAATCAAATGGACTTCATGTCTGGGAGTTTATAAATCAAATGGGTCTCGTTCCCAATTTCAAATTTCTGAATCCGAAATCGATTCAAGAACCAATTGGGCCTCTGGCCCGAGAACGTAACTAAATGGACTTCGAGTCCGAGGGTTTCCAAAACAAATGGGTCTTGAACCATAGTTTACCATTTCAAATCCAAAACCTCATGAAATCATTTCCAAAATTATAAGCACGGAAAATCAATACAAAACTGTAAACCTTGATTTACGTGCAAGCACGTAAATCACCTCGAAATGCGTGAAACCATGTAATTCAAAATATCCAAATCAACATCATAGAATCATATTCATAAAACATATAAAACATTTATGCATGCATCACAGTTTAGAAATCAAGGCCCACTCACAGACCGTCCTAAGCTATCGCCTCGATTTGGGTCTCGTAAGCCTCACCGGGCTAATCGTCGTCACTGAGACTCCTAAACCTATCCAAATCAATCTAGAGGGTTACTAAATACCTTATTAACCTCTCATTGAAGTCTAGTAATTTTCCCGAATTGTTATCTATTTTTAAACTCGATCCTATACCTTCGGATGTCCCGAACATTATCGAGACGGTGTCCGATCGACACGAAACCAGTCCCAAAATGTTCGTTACGTCTAATAGATTAAAAGTCATGTTGAATGCATCCCCAAAGGATGCTTCACGTGTCCTCTACTCAAAATCTATCTTCCAACGGTCTCAAAACACGAGAAAGGCCTCGGAAATTACCTCTCTAATCGAAGAACATGACCCTGTTTTTTCGTCCGTCCGTCTGGGCTGCACTGCCGTCCCTAGCCACTGCTTTTGATCCCAAATGGTCCTTATGATCACCAGAAAGCCAACCCAAACATTAAAATCGCCCAACAATACCTAAAGCCCAAGTTCGAAAATTCAAACAAAACTCACCCTCGCGGTTTTCGGTTCTCCTCCGCTGTCCACGGCGGCCACACCGTCCTGCTGCCCCTGCAGCCTCATGTCCATATCAGTCTCTCATTATCTCGGTCACTCTCTTGGTTGCACACACATAAACAAAGATGGTGGGGTGGTGTGTTTTGTGTTCGGGTTGCTTAAGGAGCAAATGAAGAATGGTGCTCGGTTTAGGGGATAAAATGAAGATAATATCTGATGATGATCAGATGAGAGAGAGAAGGAAATGGATGGTGGAGATGAGAGATTAGATGAGATGAATGGTTAGGATGAGTGGTGGGTAGGATTAATTATAAAATAATCTAGGATATTATTATTTAATTAAAATAGATCCACTTTTTGGGGAAATGACTAATGGGATGAGTGGCACTTATCACTCACCCATGGGTCCCACTTAAAAAGTCAACCAATTAGATATTGCCACCTAATCATTGCCTCGAAATATGTGCATAGTGTAATTGAGCTTCCGTGAACCATAACTTTCCCATTCGACGTCCGATTTCAGCGTGCCGCCTTGTCTATGGATTCGTATCGACCCAATCTACGTAACGGTCCTCGGCCCTCGGCCATCAAACCTCCCGGGTCAAAAGTCAACATTTTGCCCACAACAAGGGAAAAACGATCATTTTGTGTTGTCCGTCCGATTTCGCCCAACTAATTACCGATTAACCTCACTAGTCCGTGATTAGTCACTAATCTAATCCCAGAATTCAGGACGGATCGTTACATGATGTCTACTGCAGCCCACATCCACTATCAACCTGAAGAACATTAAAACATTAAAGCTGTGAGTGGACAAAACAAATAGTTTAATAAAAAAATTCATAAAAAGACTTTTATGCCCTTCACTAAAAAGCATGCATGCATTCAAAAACCATTTATCATATCGTTCATTGAGGCCTTGGCCCAAAATCTAAAATAAGGAAACCCAAAACGAGTCTCCTTTCAAGTCATGAAACACAGGGTCTCAGCCCAAATCCGATACACGTGGGTGTCAGCCCAAAACCATCTCAGTGAAATCTCACATACAATACATATATATATATATATAAATAACCCATCCTAGAAATTCTCTGATGTCTACTCAATAACCCGTCACTATATATTTATTAGTGTGCACACTACTCAGGGTCTCACTTCGAGTCTACCCCTAGGATCTACGACGTCTGGGAGAAATCGTCCAAAATCTAGGATCTATGACGTCTGGAGGACGGTCTGTGGACCCATTCCGAGACTATACCATAACTCTCACTCCTGGAATGTGCTCCCTCTTGGAGTCACTTATTCGAGGCAGTGGATCTTGAATCTCCAGGATCAACGACGTCTGGAGGAGACCAATACGCTCATAAAGGAGGGTATATACATATAGCGTGAAAAAACCAAAAATGGGACTCACGCCCGATACCACAAGTCAACTGGGCCTCAAGCCTGAACTTATGACTAAATTGGGCCTCTTGCTCGATTTCACAATTCAACTGGGCCTCAAGCTTGAACTCAAAATCAAGTGGCCATCGAACCCGATATCTCAGGGTCCGTAACGATTCCAATCATAGTAATGCGTGCAACCATCAGTCCAGGACCGCTCTCAATCCTGGTATGTCGCCGTGAACATATCAACTGCCGCGACCACCTCTGGATCAGTGCACATATCACTAATCGATCTCGTATACCGTCAGCAATCCGAAGTCGAGCCTTCAATGGCTGCTCAACAACGGGACATGCATCATGACCTCTCCGGAAGGAACACATCCCCAGTTTGGAGGCGAGCGTCATGTCGTCCGTCGCCGTGCACACAACACTCGTCGCGACTACGATTCAGACACGTAGGTCATCAATAGGGCCATATGCCCGAGACACAACCAAAACCAAATGGGTCTCATGCGTGGTTTCATATTTCCAAATCCAAAACCATTTACTTAAATCGAAACCACAAATACGTATAACACCATATAAAAACTGAAAACCTCGAAATACGTACAAATACGTAAACACACACAAATGCATTCATGGCATCACAAAACATGTTCATTAACACATATAAAACATATATGCATGCATCAAATTAGAAAACAAGGTCTACTCACAAACTGTTCGAGCTGTCACCTCGATACGCACGCCATACGCCTTCCCGGGCTAATCACCGTTTCCTGGGTTCCCAAACGCGTCCAAATTCATTTAGGAGGGTTACTAACTACTTAATTAGCCCCTCACAAAAGCCCCCTACTTTTCCAAAATTTTTAACTATTTTTAAACCTGATCCTAAACCTTCGGACATCCGAAACTATATCAAGACGATGTTCGATCGACTCAAAACCAGTCCCAAAATGTTCGTTACATCGAAAGGATGATTTCATGTGTTGGAAGTACCCCCAAAAGATGGCCCACGCACTGCCATGCGCTGACACGAGCCACCCAAAAGGCCATGCGCGTGGGCTTCACATGCCTGCACAGTCTCCTTCAACCTTCGGTAAACCGGGTCCGAACCAGTCCGCCTGCAAATCCGATGCAACCAGATCGGCAGAACCGGTCCAGTCCATTTCCTCCTTCAATTTTTGTCAGATTCCTTCCATTTCAATTCCTATCTCTATGTTTCTTCATTTCCTACGATTCTATGGATTCAAAACTATAAAAACAATCCTAGAATATACCCGTTCAAAACACCCCTCCACGGTCCAAATTTCCGATTTACACCCTGGGTTGTTCAGCCTTTCTCCGTCATCCAAAACAATCTCTAACCCTTCCTATAAACCCAATAAACACTATCCAATTGACCAAAACCGTCCTTAACGTCCAAATCATAAAATTGGATTTTGAACGGAAAATTGTGCCTACAAGATTTGCCGTCCCTCCGCCATCCACGGCGGCTCAGGCAGCACCCAGCCACCATCCTCATTGTTCATAGCCTCAATCTCAGTCTCTCAAGGCCCTCAGTTGATCAATAAGGGGAGAGGGTGGTTTGTGGTGAGGGTTCGAATGAGAACGGGTAAAAATCCGTTGAAATGGGAATGGGGGATATGCATGTAACTGTGTAAGGGAAGCAATGGATGGGTGACACTTGTCACTCATCCATTGGCTTGGGGAATAGATCTGGCCCCCACTCACGACAAAAGTCCACTTTTGCCTCGTAAAATGTGCCGCCATAAATAGTACCTCGAAACTTCCGTGATTCGTAACTTCCCAGTCGAATGTCTGATTTCGACGTGCCTCCTGTCTACAAACTCTTACCCACCCGATCTACGTAACGGTCCTCAGCCCTTGGCCATCGGACCTCCCGGGTCAAAAGTTAACTTTTAACCCTCGTTTAGGGGAAAAATCGTAATTTTTCCCTAAACTTCCATTAATCCTCAGCTAATCTGTCATTAAATCTTAATTAACCCTTAAAATTAGGGGCAGGTCGTTACAAATTTCCCCCCTTCAGGAATTTCGTCCTTGAAATTCAAACCAACCCAATTCCACAACCAAACTGTGGAAATCCAATCATGTCCCCTCTAATAGGACCCACCTCGGTTATCACCTCGATAACCGAGGCGAACCCTGTTCCCGTCTGACAAACACACTTAAAAGACCAAAATAACCTTATATACAACAAAACCCACATTGTCAGACCAGGGAGAACAGTCATATAGTTTACAGAGCATAGTAACAGTATGAAAACAAATACAAGCCCTACTGTAAGCTAAGCATGAAACGAATGACTTTATGCCTCGGACTCTGCCTCAACGGTAGCCCCAACGTTCGCACCACGACCCGGAGGGTGTTAAAAACATTCAAAGCGTGAGTGGACTAAAAATAAATGAGAACGTTAAAACCGTTTACGAAATAAAATAGGGTTTCACCCTCCGTTTGAAAACATGCATGCATAACCAAGTATCTTAAAATAACAATAAGTACGAAAGGAAAAGAAGTGCAGAAATCATCAGAAATCAAAACCAATGTTCAGGCACTCGGCCCTAAATCCATAGAAACCAAGTTTTTCGGGTCACAGCCCAAAACCTTTGAAAAACCAGTGAAAAACATCGATCATACAAGTTTACTGGATCTCAAGTGCGTCCGAGTCTTTAAAATCAAAACACAATGCGCAATAACCAGGCCTTCCTGGGATATCAACGAGTCTTTAAACTCAAAACACAATCACAGGCCTCGGGGGGTATCATCATCACTGAGTCTTTAAACTCAAAACATATCAATCCAGGGCCCTCCCCCCGTCAATTAATCCGAGTCTTTAAACTCAAAACTAGATCCAGTGGGTTTTCCGAGTCTTTAAACTCAAAACCATTTTTTAAACATAAGTAAATTCTTCAAAATCCGGAAACCAAAGCCAAACCGGAAATCTTCGAAAACCGAAATCACATTTATCGAAAAGGGGCTTCCGCCCGAATTTCCCTTCCAATCCTCAAATAAAAATCCACAAATCTTTCATAAAATAGAATGTATAAACATAAGTCATTTATCTGAAACCATACTCAAAAGCATCACAGAAATCGTATTCTCGAAGTACGTACAAATCCGATAAACTTATATTGAAAAACGTGAAATCAAGTAAAGCAATCATATAAATCATAAGCATAAAACCATATATCGAAAGCGTAAAAGCATAATTGAAACATAAACAATATAAGTAAAAACAGTTATGCATGCTCGGTTAGAAAACAAACCGTCCACACACAGTTCTGAACAAGACACTCGCGTCCTGTATGGTCCTCGGTTGTCTCAGGAATTTCCCGACCTGTCAAAGTCACCGATTCGGGTCACAAGCACTTTATTTAAGCTTATCCTAATTTCCCTAATTTTTCCGGATTTTTAAATGTATTTTAAACGAACCCTTAAACCTTCGAACACTTAAAACTATCCTGATCCGGTGTCCGATCGACTCGAAACTTGTCCTAAAATGTTCGTTACATCGATTAGAGTAAAAACAGAGTTGAACGTTTCCCCGGAACAGTCCCCACGCGCCCTCACGCGCCGCCGAAAGGGGCTGCGCGTGGGCTTCACGCGCCTGCACTGTTCATCATCTCTTACCTCCAGCCAACCCGGTTCAGATCGGTCTAGACCGATCCGGTTCATCATCTCTTCACTGGTTTTTGCGTGAAGAAACATTGTCGTTCAAAAAGTAAAAAAATTCTCCTCTTTTAACCAAATTACGAAAGTACCCTCGACCTTCCGAACATCATAACTTCCTCCTCGTATGTCGGAATCGGGTGTGCCACATGTCTACGAACTCGTGACGTCCCGAACTACATCACGGTCATCGGTCAATGCCCAATTGACCGTTCGAACTAAAAGTCAACATTTTGCCTATTCTAGGGGTAAAATCTTCATTCTGCGCCGACTGTCCAAAAGTTTCCAACTAAACACCGATTATCTTCGTTAATCCTTCATTAACCTCTAATCTAATCCTAACTTTCGGGACGGGTCGTTACACCATCTACTCGGGTACTCTCTTGTCATCAAACACGTCCAACACAACCACCGTACTCGTCGGTACGCGTTGTCACTGGAGCCTCCAAAGCTCCAACTCATTCTCGATAACTACTCGTCAGCTAGTACGTCTCACTCTAGACGTCGACACTGATCGATCTCGCATATCACTCACTTTTGACAGGTCAATCCTACTAAATTGTCATCAATTAGGGTTTCCAGCTTGATGGTTCTTCTTATCTGACAATCGAAGTCCACTTGTCAGTCTGATGACCCTTCTCATCCGGCAACCGGAGCAGATATCCTATTCAACATCCGATCCGATAATTACCTTTATTGCTCCCACTAGGCGCTAACTCATCCAACAGTTCGTAACCGTAATCCACCGTTTTCGAGGGGCATCATTCCTTTCTAACATTCTCCAAGTCCACGACCATGATCGTGACTAGCTGGTAAAGCTCGACTTTACTGTGCTTTCGTTGCACCACTCTAATCTCGACTCGCTCTCGAGTCGCCATATCATATCTCGTGTCACTCCGTGACTTACGCTGAAATTTTGACTCACCCGAGTCCCAAACCATCACATCACGTACTCTGTCGAAACATGTTTGACCTCTCACCCATCTCGGTTGTATCTGGACCCCAATCGAATACTTGTCTCAGCAGGAATCATCACACATAGTCACTAGGGTTCCTCTGGCCCGCATAGCCCTGAGCTCTCGACTCCTAATCTTCGAACCCTCTCCGTCAACTTTGCTCAAGCACACAACATTCGACGTCCAATCATCATACCAATATGTCGGAACACATCCGATCATCGTACTTATCGATATTCCCGTCACTATCGCATGTCCAACTAGGGCTCTAGACACTAGCCCATTCATTCCTCACTCTGACTATGGTTCGTTACTCAATCGTTCGCCACGAGCCAGCCTCAATCCATCACAATCTCTATTCTCAAGTCCAAGTCATCAGCTAATCATCTCTTCTCGTTCGATATCTATGTATCGTCCTCGTCTCTTAATTATTCGCAAATCCAATCTTTGTCTTTTCATCTCACCAACTATGCAAAGGGATCCTTCACGGTCTTACAATACGATTCTCCTCTACTCCTAACTTAGCATAATCTGCAAGGCAATTCACTACAATGACGATTAGACCATGGTCTACTCGCCTCAAGGTCGCCACAATCACCTCAGTCATCTCGATCACCTTGATCGTTACCACACGACTCGATCTTACTCACCTCAATCCCAATTCATCCCGATCCACCGTGGGTCCACTGTGGGTCCAACTAACTTGGACACTTACTCGTCACATCTAGTGACTAAATAACATTTGCAAAAACACGCACTTTTCTCCTCGTCTCCACCACGATCTCTCTAGATCACGGACCCAAGGTCCATCATAGGTCCACCAATCAATACGAAATCACCGTATTGGTGACGCCCAACCTCATCTGACACAGAGTCGGAAATGACCATTTCCTTTACCGACTTCGAAGTCGAGAGTAGTTAAAACCATGTTGAAAACATACCTAACTTTTCCATTAATGAGCTAGTGGAAAAAGCGAAGTCCTCCTCCAACTAGGAGTATTCTCTAATAATTACTGTAATTCTTAATTCTTTCCTTTTGAACTAAGCACGTCCATAAATTCTCTTCGGCTTCTTCCATTACTGTTCACGTCGGCAACCTAATTCGCACGTCCCAATCCTTATAGATCCAATTCCAGCACCTAACACTCATGCCGTCCGTCCACAATGAACTAAGGTGTCTGTCACCCATCCAGGTATAAGCCAAATTTTGCACCGCCAATCCAGGTATACCCCATACCTCGCATCGAGCCTCTGGGATCCTCTTTGTTTCGCTCTGTGCCCGTCGAACTCACACGTCTACCACTCTTGGGCACGTCTACCAACTTGGTCACAAATAAGCCCTCAAATGACTCGGACATCATCCACATGTCCGTAAATTATCCAACTCGCCTATCCGTTTACAATTGTTTATGTAGGTACATTCATCCTAATTGGGATTTACTCGACTCAAGGTTAAATCTTATATATTCCTCGTATACTGTTTCTGGATGTACATAAACGGCCTTCAACACGTTTCTGACAATTTCCACTCATCTATGTCACTATTGGGCCAGAGTCCCCACCTAGTTCAATCACCGCTGGGTTCCACCCAGTTCACCTTCATCAAATCTGTCATCTCGATGCAAATCCCAAGAATCTACACTAGCCGACGTATCCTTCTCGTTATATAGGAGTAGAAACCAACCATGAGCACATCACGACTGAGGTACCCTCAGCTCATGGCTCGTCGTCTTTCCTTGTTATCGTTATCGTATCACCGCAAAGCAGAGTGCGGATTAAACCAATCCTAAAATCTTGCTCAACCCGAGTAATCACCACTTATCTCCGCTCGGGTCGGAGGGGCTCTACCTCCCTCGTACCCCCCGACTCCGGGTTTGACCATTCTGACAATACATATCAGAAAATGAACATTCCCCGAACATCCCCCCACATCTCGAAAACCACCAACAAATCTAGCCTCGATGGTGGTACATACCGCGAGCTCGTGTAGACACAACCCACACATATCACCACTGAGACTCTGAACCTATGCGGTCAACTCAGCGCTGGTACCACCCGCTCAACGCACAACATCCACCGAGCGGTCCAAGTCAGGATCTGGTCGACAATTACCACTCTCGTGGTCACTCGTCCAATCAACCACCAACTAGGGTTATCACAAACTCGGCTACTTCTTGTAGCACGTCCACTCGATTTATCCCTCGCGCTCAACTTTGAAGAGTCGTCGTACTCCGATACTGGTGTCCAAACAACCAGTACCCTAATCTGAGGATCTCGTCCTCTCGTAACTCTACGGCTGGGAGCCGTTGGTCTTCACAAGAACTAGGCCATACTCTGTGTCTAACACTGCACAAGCGCTACTTGTGTAAATGCATCCAACCATGCCACACAACAACTATTCAGGGGCATCCTCTTCCAGTCGACATCCATATAGGAATCGACACACCGGAACATGGCATCTCATGCCAAATAGGATCAACGGTCGTAATCCAACCAATCTCAACTAAGGTCATTGTTGTCTAGCAACATAATCTCCGATTCTTGCACTTCTATCGTGGACGACCCTAACGTCCGACTTCCACTCAACGGTCTCGACTCTCAGGTCGTCATACTATCTCTACTAGCCCACTAAATCCTATCTCCAGTAACACGACGGCTCTAAGCCGTTAGATTCACACGAATATCGATCCTACTCGGGATCTACTCTCTCAGGGGCACATAAACCTATGCCAATCAAACCCTAAACAAACACACCTTGTGCCAAACGTAATCTAACTAGAATTCGATTCCACTGAATCCTCCTACTCTTACCCTAACTATCAGGTTGGTGACGGGCTGTTACTACTGCAGAGACATCACATCCTCGGCCTACGCGCCACTCTTAGAGCAAAATCCACTCCGAGAGCAAAATCCACTCTGATATCACTTGTCAGGACCCGTCCCAAATCCCCTGGGATTAGCGTGGAACGTTCCTGATTCTGTCTGACACAAAGTGTCAGACCAAGGATAATTCCAGCCTCAGCCCACTCAGGACTGCAAGTGCGCGCTAGGATCTGGAGGAGTGTGATGTCTCGGTCTTTACTACAGCCCGCATCCGCTATATACATGAAGGGCATTACAACATTAAAGTCGTGAGTGGAGAAAACAAATAATTTAATAAAACAATTTCATAAAATGACGTTTATGCCCTTCACTAAAAAGCATGCATGCATTCAAAAACCATTTATCAAATCATTCATTAGGGCCTTGGCCCAAAATCTAAAATAAGGAAACCCAGAACGAGTCTCCTTTCAAGTCATGAAACATAGGGTCTCAGCCCAAATTCGATACACGTGGGTCTCAGCCCAAAACCATCTCAGTGAAATCTCACATACAATACATATATACATATATAACCCAACCTAGACATTCTCTGATGTCTACTCAATAACCCATCACGATATATCTAGTAGTGTGCACACTACTCGTTGTCTCACTTCGAGTCTACCCCCAGGATCTACGACTTATGGGAGGAATCGTCCAAAATTCAGGATCTATGACATCTAGAGGACGGTCTGCAGACCCAGTTCGAGACTATACCAAACTCTCACTCCTGGAATGTGCTCCCTCTTGGAGTCACTCATTCCAAGCAGTAGATCGGGACTCTCCAGGATCAGCTACGTTTTGAGGAGACCAATACGCTCACAAAGGAGGGTATATACATATAGCGTGAAAAAACACAAATGGGACTCACGTCCGATACCACAAGTCAACTGGGCCTCAAGCCCGAACTTATGACTCAACTGGGCCTCTAGCTCGATTTCACAATTCATCTAGGCCTCAAGCCCGAACTCAAAATCAGCTGGGCATCAAGCCAGATGTCTCAAGGTCCGTCACGATTCCAATCATAGTAATGCGTGCAACCATCAATCCAGGACCGCTCTCAATCCTGGTATGTCGCTGTGAACATATCAACCGCCGCGACCACCTCATGATCTTGGTGCACACATCACCAATCGATCTCCTATACCATCAGCACTACGAAGTCGAGCCTCCAGTGGCTGCTCGACAAAGGGACGTGCATCGTGACCTCTCCGGAAGGAACATATCCCCAGTCTGGAGGCAAGGGTCATGTCGTCCTTCGCCGTGCTCACAACACTCGTTGCGACTACGATTCAGACTCGTAGGTCATCAATAGGGCCATATGCCCGGGACAAAACCAAAACCAAATGGGTCTCATGCTCGGTTTCATATTTCCAAATCCAAAACCATTTACTTAAACCGAAACCACAAATAAGTATAAGCACTGTTTAAAAATTGAAATCTCGAAATACGTGCAAATACGTAAACACACAAAAATGCAGTCATGGCATCACAAAACTTGTTCATTAACACATATAAAACATATATGCATGCATCAAATTAGAAAATAAGGTCCACTCACAGACTGTCCGAGCTGCTGCCTCGATACGCGCACCATGCGCCTTCCCTAGCTAATCACCGTCTCCGGGGTTCCCAAACCTATCCAAATTCATTTTAGAGGTACTTAATTAGCTCCTCACAAAAGCCCCCTAATTTTCAGGGATTTTTAACTATTTTTAAACCCGATCCTAAACCTTCGAACATCCCGAACTATATCGAGACGATGTCTGGTTAACTCGAAACAAGTCCCAAAACGTTCGTTACATCGACAGGATGATTTCATGTGTTGGAAGTACCCCAAAAATATGGTCCACGCGCCGCCCAAAGGGCCGTGCGTGTGGGATTCACGTGCCTGCACAGTCTCCTTCAACCTTTCTCCAGACCGGGTCTGAACCAGTCAGCCTGCAAATCCGGTCCGATCGGACCAGCAGAACGGGTCCAGTCTATTTCCTCCGTCAATTTTGGTCTGATTCCTTCCATTTCAATTCCTATATCTATGTTTCTTCATTTCCTACCATTCTATGGTTCAAAACTATAAAAACAAACCTAGAACCTTCCCGTTCAAAACACCCCTTCAAGGTCCAAATTTCCCATTTACACCCTGGGCTGTTTAGCCTCTCTCCACCGTCCAAAACAATCACTACCCTTCCTATAAACCCAATAAACACTATCCAATCGACCAAAACCGCCCTTAACGTCCAAATCATAAAATTGGATTTTGAACGTAAAACTGTACCTGCGCGGTTTGCCGTCCCTCCGCCGTCCACGGCGGCTCAAGCCGCACCTAGCCACCATCCTCATCATTCGCAGCCTCAGTCTCAGTCTCTCGAGGCCCTCAGTCGATCAATAAGGGGGGGAGGGGGTGGTTTGTGGTGAGGGTTCGAATGAGATCGGGTAAAAATCCGTTGAAATGGGAATGGGGGATATGCATGCATCTGTTTAAGGGACGCAATGGATGGGTGACACTTGTAACTCATCCATTAGTTTGGGGAAAGATCTGGGCCCCACTCAAGACAAAAGTCCACATTTTCCTCGTAAAACGTGTCGTAGTAAATAGTACCTCAGAACTTCTATGACCCGTAACTTCCCCGTCGAATGTCCGATTTCGACGTGCCGCTTGTCTACGGACTCATACCGACCTGATCTACATAACGGTTCTCAGCCCTCGGCCATCAGACCTCCCGGCTCAAAAGTTAATTGGTTGCCCTCGTTTAGGGGCTAAATCGTAATTTCGCCCTTAACGTTCGTTGATCCTAGGTTAATCCCCGATTAGCCTCGCTAATTCATCATTAAATCTTAATTAACCCTTAAAATTAGGGGCGGGTCGTTACTGTAACGACCCGTCCCAAATTCCAGGATTAGATTAGTGACTAATCACGATTAGTGAGTCTAATCCGTGATTAGTAGAGCGAAATCGGACGAACGATGCGAAATGACCGTTTTGCCCCTAGTGGTGGCAAAACATTGACTTTTCAATCGGGCGGTCAAATGGACTTTGACCGATGACCGTGACGTAGTTCGTGACGTCACGAGGTCATAGACAGGTGGCACGTTCAATTCCGACGTTCGAGGAAG
This sequence comes from Prinsepia uniflora, assembly GCA_032719365.1. Taxonomy (NCBI): domain Eukaryota; kingdom Viridiplantae; phylum Streptophyta; class Magnoliopsida; order Rosales; family Rosaceae; genus Prinsepia; species Prinsepia uniflora. The sequence continues at coordinate 52,639,561 of CM064872.1, read as the reverse complement.
AAGTTATGACGTTCGGAAGTTTAGGGGCATTTTGGTAATTTGGATAAAAGGGGTCAAATGTTGACTTTTTGACCGGGAGGTCCGATGGCCGAGGGCTGAAGACCGTTACGTAGATAAGGACGATACGAATCCGTAGACAGGCGGCACGTCGAATTCGGACGTTCGACGGCGAAGTTACGGTTCACGGAAGTTCCCGATTACTATTCACGATGGCACGTTTTACGAGACAACAAGTGCAGTTTTGTCTCTAGTGGGCCCAGATATTTGTCCTGATGCCCAATGGATGAGTGACAAGTGTCACCCATCCAATGGACACCATACTTCATTCATGCATCCAACCTTCCCGTGCATTTTCATTTCTTCATCCACACACAAACCCATTACCCGATCTCACCCAAACCATTCACCCAAACTCAGCCAACCCAACCCCATTTCAACCAGGACTGAGACCAGAGAATGAGAGAGGTGGACTAAGGACGGCAGCTGGTGGCTGGAACCGCCGTGGGCGGTGGTGGGAGCCCAAAACCCGATCGGGTACCCGGTAAGCCCGTTTTTCCTCATTTTTCGATGTGAGCATTATGGTTGGTTTTAAATGATTAGGGAATGATTATTAGGATACTAGGAAGGTTTTAGGACGGTTTTGGTGAGGGTTAACAGCTGAGAAGCCGTGGGGGACCGATCGGAAAAATGGGACCGTGAGGTCCATTTCGAACTAAGGGGTTTCGGGTAGTTTTCTTAGGTTGTAAAGATTGGGATAGATTGGAAATGAGAAAATAGGAATTTAGGAATTGGAACGGAGGAAATCGGACCAAAAATGAGGGAGAAGGAGGCCTGGACCGGTTACGCCGGTCCAGTTGTAGAGGTTGGACCGGACCGGCCGGCCCAGACCGGTTCGATCGCTGGAGCAGGTGACACTGTAGCGGCGCGTGAAGCCCACGTGCAGCCACTTCAAGCGGCGCGTGAGGGCGCGTGGCAGGGAATCTGGAGAAGGTTCCAACATACGAAATCTTCTATTCGATGTAACGAACATTTTGGGACTGGTTTCGTGTCGATCGGACACCGTCTCGATATGTTTCGGGGCATCGGAAGGTTTAGGTTTGGGATTAAAAATAGTTAAAAATACGGGAAAATTACGGGGCTTTGGTAGGAGGTTAATTAAGTAGTTAGTAACCTTCTATTACGATTTGGACAGGTTTGGAAGTCCCGGTGAAGGTGATCGGCTCGGGGAGCCGTATGGCACGCAAATCGAGGCGGCAGCTCGGACGGTCTGTGAGTGGACCTTGTTTTCTAAATTGGTGCATGCATAAATGTTTATTATATGTTTTAGTAATTGTTTGATGATGCCATGGGTGCAATTGTATGTGGTTACGTATAAGCACGTATTTCGAGGTATCGGCCTTATACGGTGCTTATACGGGTCTGTATTTCTTTATTGGTTTTATTGAAATGGTTTTGGATTTCTAAATGGATAAACTCGGGTATGAGACCCATTTGGTTTTGTCTCGGGCATATGACACTATTTACGACCTTCGGGTCTAAATCGTGGTCGCGGCGGGTGCTATGTGCACGGCGATCGACGATACGACGCTCGCCTCCGGTTTGGGATGTGTTCCTTCCGGAGAGGTCACGATGCACGATTCGTTGTCGGGCAGCCTGTGGAGGCTCGACTTCGGAGTGCTGACGGTTCAGGATAGCGATCGGTGATGAGTGCACCATGGTCTTGCGATGGTCGCGTCGGTTGATTCGTTCACGACGACATACCAGGATTGAGGGCGGTCCTGGATGGATGGTTGCACGCATCACTATGATCGGAGTCGTGACTGACCCTTAGATATCGGGCACGGTGCCTAGTTGAGTCATATGTTCGGGCACGAGACACAGTTACTTTATGGTTTATTATTTCGGGTCAGGGACCCTACGTGGATTTCCAAGTTCATGACGGTTTATGGGAACCGGCATAAACTCTGGAAAGGTCATTGTGGTTTATGACGGTTTATGGGGACCGGCATGAACCCTGGTTCTGTTATTACGGTACATGACGGTTTATGGGAACCGGCATGTTACCTGATTATGGATATTATGGATCATGACGGTTCAAGGGAACCGGTCATGAATGTTTATGTTATGTATATATATGTTCGTCTACCTTCCTTTACTTTTATTATCTCCTCCGGGGAGGGTCGTTGGCCTGGGTGGACCCCGGAGTAGTCACGGAGCACCGACTGAGTGGAGTCACCCCCCAGTTGGGTTCCTTACTCTCAGGAAGGCTACGATTACTATTACCTCGGGTAGGGTCAGTGGTCTGCGGACATTGATCTTGACTTTGAGAAGACTCGGATTGAGACCTGGGTAGCACGCGCGTAGCTTTGGATACCGTGACAGGATTGGTTGTGTGACTTATATATATGTATATGATGGATATATGATATATGATATGTGGTGTGTACAGGTGTGCACAGAATTTGAGCAGTGGCTCGTGTACTTGGTTTCTTTATGGTTTGTTTTGGATAAATGGTTTTCGAATGCATGCATGCTTTTTAGTGGAGGGTACAAATGTCTTATGAAATGTTTTTATAAACTCTTTGTTTTGTCCACTCACAGTTTTTAATGTTTTGACTGCCCTTCAGGTTGACATCGGATGTGGACTGTAGCAGAGACCGAGATATCACATGTCTCCTCCGGATCCTGGCGTACTCTGACAGCCCGGGAGGGCAAAGGTCGGAAATATCCCTTGTCTGACACTTCGTGTCAGACGGGAGCAGGGTCATCCCGCACTAATCCCGGGGGGATTGGGATGGGTCCTGTCAGTTACAAGACCCACTAGATGAGTGACAAGTGTCACCCATCTGATTCACCCAAAACCCAATATTTTGGGGTCCTTATCCTCATCAGTCATCTTCATCTTTTTTTTTTTCTTCCAAACCCCGTGAAACCCATAACCCATGAACACCCAAACCCCAAACCCACACCAAACCCCCTAAATCAACATCCTTTGCTTGTGACCCGTGAATGAAAATGAAAGGGGACGTCGAGACAATCGTGGTGGTGGCCACAACGGAGCAACGACGACGAGGTAAGGTAAAAATCGAAATTATTATTTTTAGTTCAAAAATGGTGAACTTGGTTTTGGTGGGTATTGATCGTTTTAATGGTTTGGACGAGGTTCTAGGGGATCATACGAACTTAAGGGCTTGGAATCACATCCAACAGTGGTCGGAATCGCTGGCAGTTCGAGGTTGCAGGTGACGGGTACTGTTCATGATACGAACAAGAGTGATTCCATCATGATTTCTTACTTTGGATCATATAGATCGATGGGGTAGGCTAGGGCAATCACGTAGGAAGAAATCCCATCGAAATTGGTTAGGAAATGAAGAAATGGTGGCCGGATCGGGTCCGCGGGTCTACGCGACCTGGATTGTAGACCCGGACGGAGCTTGAGGACGATGATGACATTAGCGGGTGATGTCATCATCTGACAGCTGTCACATGTCAGTGCCTAGTCATCACTAACATGTTAGTGACGTGGCCCAATCACGGGCTGCCACGTATCACTGACATGTCAGTGACGTGGACCAATGGCAGGCTGACACGTAACACTGTCAGAGTTGTCAATGCTGACGTCAAAGATGATGTCAGCCGTTGATCGTTGACCGCTGAAGTCAGCGTTGACTTTGCTGACGTTAGTAGCATTGAATTTTTCCAACGTTGGGGCGCGTGTGCGAGAATTTCGAGGTTGGACTAGTGGCATTCGAAGGGCTTCGATGATTTGGATCCAATGGTGGTGGTTTCGAGTCAATCAGAGATCATTAAGTTGGTTACATTGAGGTTTTTTTACCTCGAAAAACGTGTCCGAGACACGTTGACTTTTCTAGGAATTTTGGGGTTTTATCCTATAGTGTTATATAGATAATTAGTGAATTTTGGGTATGGTTTGGACAGGTCTGGATGTTCTGGAGTTGGTGGATTAGCCTCGGAGAGGCTTATGCATGCGTATCGAGGCGGCAACTAGGACGGTCTGTGAGTGGACTTTTGTTTTTGAAATATGATGCATGCATAACTGTTTTATATGTTTTATATCTACGTTTTGAATGCCTTGAGTACGAATGTTTATGGTATTTGGTATTTACGTATTTGTACGTATATCGAGACGTGTGGTTTTATGTGGATTTATATGTTCTTGTGCTTTCAATAGTGGTTTGATGGAATGATTTTGGATATGAAAATGTGGAATCGGGCATGAGACCCATTTGATTTGGAAACTAACGAACTTGGAGACCATTTGATTTAATGAGATATCGGGCTAGAGGCCCAGTTGGTTTACTATATCGGGCTTGAGGCCCAGTGGAGTATGATATCGGGCACGAGTCCCAATTGTGGTTTATAAATATGATTTGGGGTTCGGAGACCCTAAATGGATTTGGATTTGAGAAATTGGATTTATGGATTATTGTGGTTTTATGGAAATTCCGGGCATGGCTCCTTTGAAAGGTTTTGAGATGATTTTATAAACTGTTTTCCTTATACTATCCTTATATGAGGATATGTGGATGGTCTCCTCTAGATGTCTGAGACACTGGGGAAGTCACAACGCATTGCCTGCGAGGGGTCATTGCACGGAGCGACCGGACCGTATAGTGACTCAGGAGTAGCATTGCTATGATTAGACGTTTGGGACATCCGAATCTGGGATGTCAGAGATAGACCCGGAGAGACCCCGGGCAGCACGCGTAGCTTAGACCGTGATATGACGTCTGAGACGTCAAGAATCTAGGACGGTAGACATCTGGGATGCCAAGGACCGGTATTTGGATTACAGAATTATTGGATTTATGAGCTATTGTTTCTCTGTTGATGGATTTGGGCCGTGGCCCATACGATTAGTTTTATGGTTTTGGGTTGAGTCCCATACTTGGGATTTTACGGTTTTGGGCTAAGGCCCTAATGATTTGAGGAAGGAAATACTTTGGTTTTATAAACTCTTTTATTAGATATATTTGATTGGTTTAAGTTAAACGGTTTTCGTATGCATGCATAGATTTTAAGTGAAGGGTATAAATGTCTTTTATGAAATGAGTTTTATTAAATTATTTATTTTCGTCCACTCACAACTTTTATGGTTTTTAATGCCCTTTAGGTTGATCCGTTGCGGGCTGTAGTGGTGACCGAAACATCACACTCCGTCACTTATCTCGGCGCTCTAGAAGCCCGAATAGGCTGTTGCATCAGGTTATCCTTTGTCTGGCCTTCATGTTACACGTGGGTTAGACGGGAGCATGACACAAATCTCGCGTAATCCAGGGGGGATTGGGATGGGTCGTGTCAAAAAGTTTTCGGGCTGAAAACGGACCCAATTATACTGTCAAGTATCAGTTTCTCTACTAGTGGCACACTTGCACTTGAGTTAATAGGCCCATTCGCTTCCTAGTTTCCCCATTTAGGGATTAACTGTGGCTTAAGGCCCTTCATACTCAACCGACCGAGCATCTCAATATTGCATTGAAGCAAAAGAGATCACACAAACGATCTACCTCCCTCACTCCGCAGAAAAAAGGCTTCATGTAGAGGTCTAGCTAAGGTTGCCTCGAGGCGTCTCGGCTCCTAAAAAGAGCAAAAGATTTCGGGCAGAAACATAATCTAGCATGCCTAGTGGGACACTTTTCAGTGCATGCCCAAATTGACAGGACCCATTCCAATCCCCCCGGGATTAGTGCGGGATGACCCTGCTCCCGTCTGACACGAAGTGTCAGACAAGGGATATTTCCGACCTTTGCCCTCCCGGGCTATCAGAGTACGCCAGGATCTGGAGGAGGCATGTGATATCTCGGTCCCTGCTACAGTCCACATCCGATGTCAACCTGAAGGGTAGTCAAAACATTAAAAACTGTGAGTGGACAAAACAAAGAGTTTATAAAAACATTTAATAAGGAAGACATTTGTACCCTCCACTAAAAAGCATGCATGCATTCGAAAACCATTTATCCAAAACAACCATATGTGGGACTAAGCCCAAACCAGATATAAACTAAGGTCGAAAGGACCACAATAAAAACGACCATACGGGCCACTGCCCAAATCCATAAAGGACTCGGCCCCAAACCATAAAGAAACCAAGTACACGAGCCACTGCTCAAATCCTGTGCACACCTGTACACACCACATATCATATATCATATATACATCACATACATATATATAAGTCACACAACCAATCCTGTCACGGTATCCAAAGCTACGCGCGCGCTACCCGGGTCTCAATCCGAGTCATCTCAAAGTCAAGGTCAATGTCCGTAGACCACTGACCCTACCCGAGGTAATAGTAACCATAGCCTTCCTGAGAGTAAGGAACCCAACTGGGGGTGACTCCACTCAGTCGGTGCTCCGTGACTACTCCGGGGTCCACCCAGGCCAACGACCCTCCCCGAAGGAGATAATAGAAGTAAAGGAAGGTAGACGAACATATATATACATAACATAAACATTCATGACCGGTTCCCCTGAACCGTCATGATCCATAATATCCATAATCAGGTAACATGCCGGTTCCCATAAACCGTCATGTACCGTAATAACATAACAAGGGTTCATGCCGGTTCCCATAAACCGTCATGAACCACGATACCACAACAAGGGTTCATGCCGGTTCCCATAAACCGTCATGAACATGGGAATCCATTTAAGGTTCCCTGACCTGAGATCAAAACCGTAAAGTGACTGGGTCTCGTACCCGAACATAGGACACCAACTGGGCACCGTGCCCGGAATCTGAGGTCATATGCCCGAGACAAAACCAAATGGGTTTCATACCCGAGTTTAGCCTTTTAGAAATCCAACACCATTTCATTTAAATCAATAAAGAAATACAGACCCGTATAAGCACCGTATAAGGCCGAAACCTCGAAATAGTGCTTATACGTAACCATATAGAAATGCACCCATGGCATCATCAAACAAGTAATAAAACATACAATAAACATTTATGCATGCACCAATTTAGAAAACAAGGTCCACTCACAGACCGTCCGAGCTTCCGCCTCGATTTGCGTGCTATACGGCTCCCCGAGCCGATCACCGTCACCGGGACTCCCAAACCTGTCCAAATCGTAATAGAAGGTTACTAACTACTTAATTAACCTCCCACTAAAGCCCCGTAATTTTCCCGTATGTTTAACTATTTTTAATCCCTAACCTAAACCTTCCGATGCCCCGAAACATATAGAGACGGTGTCCGATCGACACGAAACCAGTCTCAAAATGTTCGTTACATCGAATAGAAGATTTCATATGTTGGACCCTTCCCCAGATTCCCTGCCACGCGCCCTCACGCGCCGCCTGAAGTGGCTGCGCGTGGGCTTCACGCGCCGCCTGAAGTGGCTGCGCGTGGGCTTCACGCGCCTGCTACAGTACCTGCTGACGTCATCACTGACAGCCCCTGACAGTGACACGTGTCACGCTCCCATTGGCCCACTGTCTGACATGTCAGTCTGACATTGTCAGATCTGACATGATGACGTCATCCCTGACATGATGACGTCATCAGTCATCCCCTACATCGGTCAGACCGGTCCGAACCGGTCCGGTCCGGTTTTTCCTGCAACTTGGACCGGCGTAACCTGTCCAGGTGTCCTTCTCCCTCATTTTCGGTCCGATTTCATCCATTCCAATTCCTAAATTCCTATTTCTTCATTTCCTATCTAACCCAATTAACAAAACAACTTAAAACCCCCTAAATCGATCCCTAAAAATTAACCCCCCCACGGCCCTGTTTTCCAATTTCGTCCCCAGGCTTCACAGCCGTCAACCCCCGTTCAAAACCATCTCAATACACCCTAAACAATCTAACAAACATTCCCTAATAAACCAAAACTATCCATAATGTAAAAATCGACAAAATGGGAGATTTGGGCCTAACCGGTTAACCGTTCGGGTTTGGGTCTCGACCGTGCACGGTGGCTCCCTCTTGGCCGGCCACCATCATCTTCAGTCCTTCCCTCACGTCTGGTCTCCGTCCTGGCCGAATTGGGGTTGGGTTGGCTGGGTTTGGGTTGCACGAAGATGGAGAGAAAAGGGTGAGATCGGGTGGGTTTGTGTGTGGATGAAGAAATGAAAATGCACGGGGATGGGTTTGGTGCATGAGTAGGTGGGGTTGGCCAGTGGATGGGTGACAAGTGTCACTCATCCATTGGGCCTCCATTAAATATCTGGGCCCACTAGAGACAAAACTGCACTTTTTGTCTCGTAAAACGTGCCGTCGTGAATAGTAACCGGGAACTTCCGTGAACCGTAACTTCGCCGTCGAACGTCCGAATTCGACGTGCCGCCTGTCTACGGATTCGTATCGTCCTTATCTACGTAATGGTCTTCGGCCCTCGGCCATTGGACCTCCCGGTCAAAAAGTCAACTTTTGACCTCCTATTCACCCAAATTACCAAAATGCCCCTAAACTTCCGAACGTCATAACTTCTTCCTCGAACGTCGGAATTGAACGTGCCACCTGTCTATGAACTCGTGACGTCACGAACTACGTCACGGTCATCGGTCAAAGTCCATTTGACCACCCGATTGAAAAGTCAACGTTTTGCCATCACTAGGGGCAAAACGGTCATTTCGCATCGTTCGTCCGATTTCGCTCTACTAATCACAGATTAGCCTCACTAATCGTGATTAGTCACTAATCTAATCATGAAATTCGGGACGGGTCGTTACAACCTTCCCTCCTTAATTAATTTCGTCCTCGAAATTCCAACTATCCTGTTTCCACAACCTCCACCTCGTGTAAATAATTCGATCTCACGACACGTGTACACCCGTACACCCACTAAACAGAATAATCCTTACTCGTCTACAGCCCGACGTGCTACTAACGCTCTCGTCGTATCGACTACACTCGACCACGTCGAAGAACAGTAGCCACACGGTCCGAATTGACACTACTTGTCAAATCTACCATCTTGTTGATACAACAACTAGACGGTTCCCTTCTCAATCACTAATCTATCCTGACGTCTACTCCCACTGGGAGCCATCAGACCTCACTCAACGATCCACGCTGACACCTCCGACAGACCGTCACCACTTGACAGTCGTCAGTCGAAAACTGACACTATACTCACTCGTGGTTACACTAACCACCAACGGACCCAACCAGGAGTAAACACTTACCCACAAAGCCTTTCACTCAATCTGTGTGTAACTAGACCCATCAGAAATATCATGACCCACTGCACAGTATCCAATGTCCAGTCCACGACCTCAACTAATCTGATGGTATCAGAACCAATCCGACTACCAATACGCTCTCCAACGCACCACCGGTATAACCTATATACCGTCACCAGACATCCCAAGTCTACCCGGTGTCGTACCTCGAACAACAAACCAGGTACGTACATCTACCCATCAATCAGCCTACAACCACCTAGGTTGTAGTCAATCACGTTTCAATTATGGAGTCCATCTGTCCGATCTAGACAAATCGAAACTCCAACCCATTATCTATTTCCAAATCTGAATCTGAATCCGCAATTTCGTAAGAAATCCCGAATCCAAACCCAGAAATCATATCCATAATCATGTCCAAATTCAAATCCGAAATCATCATTCCGTAAACTAGTATTAGGAATAACCATTCCGAACCCAAATCCATAAAAGAAAATCTATAGTCAAGCTCTAGAATCAAATCCTGAATCGTCACCCAGAATCCGATTCCAAAACCCAAATACAGAAATCCTCTTTCAAGTTCCAAAATCAAATCCTGAATCGTCATCCAGAAATCTGATTCCAAAACCTGAAATATCGTTCACGTCTACCTAGACGTACCAAAATCAAACCTATCGGTTACCCACTCAACCGATTACCACCATACGATCGATTGACTTCATAGGGAAGTCAATCCCAACATCAACACAACACTAGGTCAGACAAAATCCGACCTCGTCAGACACCTACTCATCGGACAACTACTCAGGCGAGTAATAAGCCATATGGGATTTACCTCGAAAAGAAGTTCAGTCCCATCATGCTTCACTCAACATCCAAGTAAGAGTAATAAACTCTCCACCTATTTGGATAACCAAATCACGATCCAGATCCAACACTACGTCAACCGACCATAGACGTCACGATCGAGGATCGTCTCGCCAACCAAAGTCCTAGACCATTTCCCACATCTTAAATAGATTAGTCTACGACGAGACACGCCGAGACTGTGGGTTCTCACTTATTACCTCGTATCGATCCTTGTCATTCCACCAAGGCAAAACAAGAATGATCGAATAATCCATCCTACGTGAATGCAAACAACACTCGATGCACTCACCACGTCAGGTAACCTGACATCGTCTGCCACCAAGTAGAGAATGAGGAATCTCAGTCACCTAACTTCGATATACTCATCTCCTCCTGATGACCCAAGACAAATCACAGGTCCACCAACCAATACACGATCAGTGTACTAGTGGCAACCAACAACATCAATAACATCTACATCATCTACCACCCTCTCGCGATTTCGAAGTTCCAACAAGATTGGAAACAACATACCTGGACATCAACCACGTGTCCCCTAACCACTTCACAGATACCGAACATATACGTATCTCGATGGAGTCACATCTCGATTCGTAACTCACCGTCACCACAATCACCGGCACCAGCACCAACACTAGTACCAGTATCATCACCTGTCAGCATCAGCACAAAGTGTGCAAATCAGATAATCCTGGATCTCCGCTCATACCGAACGACGACCCCGTACCTCTATTCGAAGAGGGGAACTCTGCCTCCCTCGTACCCAACAACCTTGGGTACAGTCACCCTGACAACTCACGCGAGAAAAAGAAAACGTTCCCCGAACGTCCCCAATTCCCAACAAGCGTAACTACGACCACTCTCGGTAGTAGTGCCTGCTACACACTCGTGCAGACCTAACTACCAGGCACCGCTATCGAGACCCCGCATCCAACGGAATCACTCGCCCGTACCAAATACTCTGTATCCCACTTAGGGATTCCATCGACAAGTACCAACCCTGGTAACCTGTCCAACCAAACTCTAACCAGTCACAACTCGACTAACCCAATGTCGTTTACCAGGTCACCCGTGACCTTAGTTGCACCAACCCACAACTGAAGTAGCACGACAACCAACTCGGTCTAACCGATACGTATAACCCTGACTGCGAAGTGCAGTCCCAACACAAGCTGACACGACTAGACCGACTAACGAATCCAAATCCGAATAGTCGTCCAAGTCAAACCACCAGTCAACTCACATTTCCGAACCATACACATAAGGTAGGGTTCCACAATCAAGCCCTAGGGTCACTCTGAACCCAACTGCGAAAATCAGTAAAATCAACAATCTGACCGACTCCGCGGTCTTGACATCGTAATGACGTCAATCCAATCCTACCGTAAGTCCAATCAATATCCTCGAATCCGGCTGCTAACTGCCGACTGCAGTAAATCCATATAACTCAACATAATCTGACCATCTAATGGTCACAACATCGGATCAGTAGTCGGAACCGATCCTACGACCTCGTTAAGACGATCCCAACTAACCGTCTCACGATCAAAATCTATAAGAATACGTTTATCCCTTTGTAGGGTCCCACACTGTCATCCACGACAGAACTATGGTAATCCCGACATCGAATGCTGAACCAAGACGGTCCACACGGTCCACAATCCAATCCTACTAACTATCGTACCGGCACCCCAACCTCAGGTTGATAACGAACTGTAGCCCCTTGAGATATCACATCCTCGACCTGCGTACATACTCCAAGAGCTACACGGTTGCTCGAATAGAGACAACCCCGCTCTGATACCACGTTGACAGGACCCATTCCAATCCCCCCGGGATTAGTGCGGGATGACCCTGCTCCCGTCTGACACGAAGTGTCAGACAAGGGATATTTCCGACCTTTGCCCTCCCGGGCTATCAGAGTACGCCAGGATCTGGAGGAGGCATGTGATATCTCGGTCCCTGCTACAGTCCACATCCGATGTCAACCTGAAGGGCAGTCAAAACATTAAAAACTGTGAGTGGACAAAACAAAGAGTTTATAAAAACATTTAATAAGGAAGACATTTGTACCCGCCACTAAAAAGCATGCATGCATTCGAAAACCATTTATCCAAAACAACCATATGTGGGACTAAGCCCAAAGCAGATATAAACTAAGGTCGAAAGGACCACAATAAAAACGACCATACGGGTCACTGCCCAAATCCATAAAGGACTCGGCCCCAAACCATAAAGAAACCAAGTACATGAGCCACTGCTCAAATCCTGTGCACACCTGTACACACCACATATCATATATCATATATACATCACATACATATATATAAGTCACACAACCAATCCTGTCACGGTATCCAAAGCTACGCGCGCGCTACCCGGGTCTCAATCCGAGTCATCTCAAAGTCAAGGTCAATGTCCGTAGACCACTGACCCTACCCGAGGTAATAGTAACCATAGCCTTCCTGAGAGTAAGGAACCCAACTGGGGGTGACTCCACTCAGTCGGTGCTCCGTGACTACTCCGGGGTCCACCCAGGCCAACGACCCTCCCCGGAGGAGATAATAGAAGTAAAGGAAGGTAGACGAACATATATATACATAACATAAACATTCATGACCGGTTCCCCTGAACCGTCATGATCCATAATATCCATAATCAGGTAACATGCCGGTTCCCATAAACCGTCATGTACCGTAATAACATAACAAGGGTTCATGCCGGTTCCCATAAACCGTCATGAACCACGATACCACAACAAGGGTTCATGCCGGTTCCCATAAACCGTCATGAACCTGGGAATCCATTTAAGGTTCCCTGACCTGAGATCAAAACCGTAAAGTGACTGGGTCTCGTACCCGAACATAGGACACCAACTGGGCACCGTGCCCGGAATCTGAGGTCATATGCCCGAGACAAAACCAAATGGGTTTCATACCCGAGTTTAGCCTTTTAGAAATCCAACACCATTTCATTTAAATCAATACAGAAATACAGACCCGTATAAGCACCGTATAAGGCCGAAACCTCGAAATAGTGCTTATACGTAACCACATAGAAATGCACCCATGGCATCATCAAACAAGTAATAAAACATATAATAAACATTTATGCATGCACCAATTTAGAAAACAAGGTCCACTCACAGACCGTCCGAGCTTCCGCCTCGATTTGCGTGCCATACGGCTCCCCGAGCCGATCACCGTCACCGGGACTCCCAAACCTGTCCAAATCATAATAGAAGGTTACTAACTACTTAATTAACCTCCCACTAAAGCCCCGTAATTTTCCCGTATTTTTAACTATTTTTAATCCCGAACCTAAACCTTCCGATGCCCCGAAACATATAGAGACGGTGTCCGATCGACACGAAACCAGTCTCAAAATGTTCGTTACATCGAATAGAAGATTTCGTATGTTGGAACCTTCCCTAGATTCCCTGCCATGCGCCCTCACGCGCCGCCTGAAGTGGCTGCGCGTGGGCTTCACGCGCCTGCTACAGTACCTGCTGACGTCATCGCTGACGTCAGCATGACGTCATCACTGACAACCCCTGACAGTGACACGTGTCACGCTCCCATTGGCCCACTGTCTGACATGTCAGTCTGACATTGTCAGATCTGACATGATGACGTCATCCCTGACATGATGACGTCATCAGGATGACGTCATCAGTCATCCCCTACATCGGTCAGACCGGTCTGAACCGGTCCGGTCCGGTTTTTCCTGCAACTTGGACCGGCGTAACCGGTCCAGGTGTCCTTCTCCCTCATTTTTGGTCCGATTTCATCCATTCCAATTCCTAAATTCCTATTTCTTCATTTCCTATCTAACCCAATTAACAAAACAACTTAAAACCCCCTAAATCGATCCCTAAAAATTAACCCCCCCACGGCCCTGTTTTCCGATTTCGTCCCCAGGCTTCACAGCCGTCAACCCCCGTTCAAAACCATCTCAATACACCCTAAACAATCTAACAAACATTCCCTAATCAACCAAAACTATCCATAATGTAAAAATCGACAAAATGGGAGATTTGGGCCTAACCGGGTAACCGTTCGGGTTTGGGTCTCGGCCGTGCACGGTGGCTCCCTCTTGGCCGGCCACCATCATCTTCAGTCCTTCCCTCACGTCTGGTCTCCGTCCTGGCCGAATTGGGGTTGGGTTGGCTGGGTTTGGGTTGCACGAAGATGGAGAGAAAAGGGTGAGATCGGGTGGGTTTGTGTGTGGATGAAGAAATGAAAATGCACGGGGATGGGTTTGGTGCATGAGTAGGTGGGGTTGGCCAGTGGATGGGTCACAAGTGTCACTCATCCATTGGGCCTCCATTAAATATCTGGGCCCACTAGAGACAAAACTGCACTTTTTGTCTCGTAAAATGTACCGTCGTGAATAGTAACCGGGAACTTCCGTGAACCGTAACTTCGCCGTCGAACGTCCGAATTCGACGTGCCGCCTGTCTACGGATTCGTATGGTCCTTATCTACGTAATGGTCTTCGGCCCTCGGCCATCGGACCTCCCGGTCAAAAAGTCAACTTTTGACCTCCTATTCACCCAAATTACCAAAATGCCCCTAAACTTCCGAACGTCATAACTTCTTCCTCGAACGTCGGAATTGAACGTGCCACCTGTCTATGAACTCGTGACGTCACGAACTACGTCACGGTCATCGGTCAAAGTCCATTTGACCATCCGATTGAAAAGTCAACGTTTTGCCATCACTAGGGGCAAAACGGTCATTTCGCATCGTTCATCCGATTTCGCTCTACTAATCAAAAATTAGCCTCACTAATCGTGATTAGTCACTAATCTAATCATGAAATTCGGGACGGGTCATTACACAAATACAGGTTTACTCAGCGACACCGCGTGTCACGACCCGACTCGTCTAGCACGATATTGTCCACTTTCAGCCCAACCCTCACGACTTTGTTTATGGGAACTCGCTCGCAACTTTCCAGTAGGTCACCCATTGTAGGATTGCTTCAGCCTAATCTCGCTTAACTTTGTAGTTCCAACTAAACCCAAAGACAATGAGCTCCTAAAAGCCTCATGCTAGATAAATACGTGCTTCCAAGACACGAGTCTTACAATCTACCCTCCTTAGGGCCCAGCGTTCTTGATGGCACACTTCTATTCGGGGTCTAGCCCTGATACCATTTTGTCATGACCTGACTCGTCTAGTACGATATTGTCCACATTGGGCCCAACCCTCATAACTTTGTTTCTAGGAATTCACACGCAACTTCCTAGTGGGAAACCCATCTTGGGATTGCTCCAGCTCAATATTGCTTAACTTTGGAGTTCCAACCAAACCCAAAGCTAGTGAGCTCCCAAAAGGCCTGATGTTAGGTAAATACGTGCCCACGCATATAAGGAACTTCACCTTTCCCTCCCGAGCGATGCGAGATTGCTCACCGTCCTTCCCAAGACACGGGTCTTACACCGTGATGTTAAAGGAAAGTTTGTAAAAAGTTATCCTCGAGTGACGGTACCTGAAGTAATGATCGTATAGACTGGAATAGAGTCAAGAACTGAAGGGACGAAAGAAGTTGTCCTTAGCCAAGAAATGGATAAAGGAGAACTTACCCAACTCTTCAAAGATATCCTTGCTCTTATTAGTTTGCAGATCAAAGCCTTGAATATCAAGGTTCAGGAGCTTTCTAGCCATGACACGGCTTCAAGGAACACCAATGTTCCACCCCTCTTCGAGATCCTGAGACCTGACAAAAGGAATGGCTAGTTGGAGTCCGGAGCATCAATTTTTCAACCTTTGTTTTAGATCCCAACCTTCCTAGAGAAAACAGGCATCGAGATCCTGGATTTAAGTAGAGTTCGACACGATTTTCTGTTCTTTGATCATGGTTTGATTCCTAGGAACCAGTCACATAATGGCTGGGGAGAGATCAACCTCGCATGAAACCAACCACCCAATGGCCAGGGAATAATCAAACCCACGTTCCGGCCAAAGACCAAAAATGAATTGAACAACTGGAGGAGATCTGACTCTGACGGACTAGGATCAGATGGAGAGTTCCTCTTTGATAAAATATCGTCTCGAGCTACAGAGCCCTAGGCCTTTATGAATAAGATGAACGAGCTAAGGCGCCTGATAACTTGTCAACTAGCACCTTCTTAGAGAATTAGTGTCCCGACTTATAGAAAGCCTTATCTTGCCTATATAGATTAGGACAACCCGTTCCTCAAGAATTTCAAGCAGCTAGCATTCACACTCTTGAACAGAGATGACATCACATCGTCTTTATAACAAATTAGGAGGTTCTCGTCCAAATGCGTGTTGTTGAAGACAAGTCTTACCTCAAGTTATGGCTTTTCAATAGCTCCCTATCCGATGATGCTTTCTCTTGGTACACTTCAATGCCAGAAGCTTCCATCCACACTTGGGGGCAAATAGAGGCCAAGTTCCACAAAACATTCTACAGAATCGAGCCTAAAGTTACTATTAGTGACTTAACAGATCTCAGACAAGGCAAACATGAGGCCACAAAGGACTTCATCGCTAGGTTCAAAAGGATGAAGATGAGGTGCAGGTTTCCCATCAACAACGCTCAGATGGTAGCTGTCGTACAACGATCACTGAGGGTTTCCCTTAGGAAAAAATTGGATGGTATTACCTTTTCAGATCTCCAGGAGATAGTCGTATCAACCTCTAAGTTTGAAAGGATGCTGCAAGAAGAACAACGGCAGATGAACAATTCGAAAGTTCCACCGTTTTATAAGAACATGGTCCCTATGCACTGACTTGAGCATTGAGAAGAACCAAGGACTTCAGAGGAAGAACAGGAACTGGAGGTAGCCACATCCGAGAACCAGCCTCTAAGGAACGGACACGTGACCCTCAAGTCACTAGTCAACCCTGTCCGGGAGTAGAAGCCAGTCATGCCAAGCGGCAACCTATTCGCAAACAAAACACCAGTGTTTGGCTCGTACACATTTGACCTTGCCAAGGTTGGAGAGATCTATGATGACCTAGTGAGGGCAAAAGTAATCAAACCTGACCTCACGTAGGAGTTGCCCAAACAAGAAGGCCTCATGTGTTAGGAGCCATCCCAATCCTTCCGGGATTAACGCGGGACTTCCCTGATCCCGTCTCACATGGAATATCAGACAAGGGAAATTCCAACTTTAGCTCGCTTGGGCTTCAGAGTACGCCAGGATCCAGAGGAGGTATGTGATGTCTCAGTCTCTGCTACAGCCCGCATCCGCTGTCAACCTGAAGGGCAGTCAAAACATTTAAAAGCTGTGAGTGGACAAAACAATAATTTATAAAACATTTTATCGAAGACATTTGTACCCTTCACTAAAAGCATGCATGCTTTCGAAAAAAATTTATCCAAAAGAAACATAATGAAACCAACCATACGGGCCACTGCCCCAAATCTATGCAGGACTCAGCCCAAAACCTGTACACATCACATATAATATAACATATAGCATATACATATAAATCATGCTACCAATCCTATCATGGTTTCTAAAGCTACGCGCATGCTACCCGGGGACTCAAAGCCCAAGTCTCTCAGGATCCACTCATGTCAATGTTCGTAGATCAATGACCCTCCATGAGGTTATAATCCAAGCCATCCTGAGAGTAAGGTACCCAACGGGGGCGACTCCACTCAGTTAGTGCTCTGTGACTACTCCGGGGTCCACCTAGGCCAACGACCTTCCCCGGAGGAGACATTCCAAATAAGGAAGGTATATGAATATATATATATATATATCGAAAACATTCTTAAAATCTTTTAATGGATTCATGCCCGGTCCCCATAAACCATCATGAACCCGGAAATCCATTTAGGGTCCCCGACCCGAAATCACAAATGTAAAGTAACTGGCCTTGTGCCCGAACACATGACTCAACTGGGCATCGTGCCCGATATCTCAGGGTCAGTCACGACTCCGATCGTAGTGATGCATACAACCATCCGTCCAGAACAGCCCTAAATCCTAGTATGTCGCCGTGAACGTATCAACCGACCTGACCACCTCTAGATCATGGTGCACTTATCACCGATCGATGTCCTGAACCGTTAGCACTCCGAAGTCGATCCTCTATCGGCTGCCCAACAACGGATCGTGCATCGTGACCTTTCTAGAGGAAACGTATCCCAGTTCGGAGGCGAGCGTCGTATCGTCCATCGCCGTACACAAAGCACTCGCCGCGACCACGACTCAGACCCAAAGGTCATCAATAGGGCTACATGCCCGAGACAAAACCAAATGGGTCCCATGCCCGAGTTTATCCTTTTTAAATCCAAAACCATTTCAATTAAATCAACGTAGCAATACAAATCCGTATAAGCACCGTATAAGGCCGAAATCTCGAAATACGTGCTAATACGTAACCACCAATAAATGTACTCATGGCATCACAAAAAAGTATTAAAACACATAATAAACATTTATGCATGCATCAGTTTAGAAAACAAGGTCCACTCATAGACCGTCCGAGCTGCCACCTCGATACGCGCGCAATACGGCTCTCCCGGGCCAATCTTCGTCACTGGGACTCCCAAACCTGTCCAAATCACTTTAGAGGGTTACTAACTACCTTATTAATCTCTCACTAAAGCCCCGTAATTTTTTCGAATTTTTAACTATTTTTAAACTCTATCCTAAACCTTCGGACACCTCGAAACATATCGAAACGATGTCCGATCGACACGAAACCAGTCCCAAAATGTTCGTTACATCAAATATAATAATTCACATGTTGGAACCCTCCCTAGAAAGTGGACCACATGCCAACATGAGCCGGCCAAAGCCCCTGCGCATGGGAGCGACGCACCGCTACAGTGCTTTTTCTTCCTCGGGTGAACCGGCCGGTCCACCTGGTTCGAATCAGACCGGACCGACACGATCGGTCCAATCGATTTCCCTCCTTATTTCGGTCTGATTCAATTCCTCTTCAATCCTACTCTCTTCCTCACATCCATAGGAATCTAGCCATATAAAAAAATGGAGAAACACCCCCCCCCTCCGTAAACCCTTTGGTTCGAACCCACCATACATGGCCAATTTTCCCGATTTGAACCAGGGTGGCTCAACCACTTCCTACCATCCAAACTCATCCTCTAGCCATCCTATCAACCCAATAACCACTCCCTAATCCTCAGATAACAACCTAAGCCTCCCAAACTTGAAATTGAAATTAAAAAAATGGAAATAGGTGTTTATCGGGTTACCTGTGGTTTTGGCCACCGCCGCCGTCCACGGCAGCCCTTGTCATCACCAGCCACCATAAACTCATCCTTCCTCATCTCCTGGCCTCTTACAGAATCAAAAGAAAGGGATATCGATCTGGTTCAAAATGTGAGATCGAGTTTTGGTTTGGGTTTGGTATGCATGAACAAAGGGAGGGGGAATGCATGTATATAATTATAATGAGCAATGGATGAGTGACACTTGTCACTCATCCATTGGGCCTTCCTGAAATATCTGGCCCACTTGAGTACAAGAGTTTCCCATTTCGTAAAACGTGAAATAGTGACCTGAAACTTCCTTGAACCATAACTTCTTCGTTCGTCGTCCGATTTCGGCATGCCGCCTATCTACGGATTCATATCTACCTGATCTATGTAACGGTCCTCGGCCCTCGGCCATCAGGCCACCCGGGTTAAAAGTCAGTATTTTACCCATGACCAGGGACAAAACGTTCATTTTGCATCGTTCGTCCGATTTTGCTCAACTAATCACCGATTAACCTCACTAATCATGATTAGTCACTTATCTAATCTAGGAATTCGGGACGGGTCGTTACAACCTTCCCTCCTTAATTAATTTCGTCCTCGAAATTCCAACTGACTTTCCCTCCTTAATTAATTTTGTCCCCACTTTAATTAATTTCCTCTGCTCCAAGCTTAGCATAATCAGCAAGGTAATTCACCCTACTGATTACCAGACCTCGGTCACTCACTTCAAGGTCGCCATAATCACCTCAAAACAACTCGATCACCCTGATCGTTACCACACGACTCGATCTCACTTACCCTAAGCACTCACTTGTCACGTCACTGGATGTGACACTATGAGTCGTCTCTTTCCTCACCCACATGAGGAAAGTTGAAGATGATGATATCAAAGTTCATCCAATGTCATCCTCCGGCATCCAACATCATTTGCTAAAAAGCAGGAAACGAGAAGTCACCTTCACCTACTTCGGAAACACCCATTACCAATGAGGAAATAAGAACTCCTCTCGTCACCTCAATCGCAACCTCTCTCGATTCCGAAGTTCCAACCATGTCGGAACCACGCTTAACTGTTTCTATTCCTGAGCTAGAAGTTCTCTTTCTCCGACCTTTCCGACCAACGACGACTGTTGATAACTATTGTAATGACCCATTCTGTTTCTCACAATCAAATTTCTCCTCGAACAAGCCTACCCGAAACTCAGGAGGTATGGTCAACCGCAATCAACCATAACCAATCCGAAATGGACTCTCAAGTCCTCAGCTCATCCGAACACCATCCACGTGTCTGAGATCAGTCTAACTCACTACCAAGTTCGCCTATCAGTTTACACCGTTTATGCACATCCAAAAGGATGTCAATTCATCCTAACCTGATGTACCGCTCGACTGAAGAGTCACAACAGACTCCTGCTGTGATCTGCAGTCAAATCTCTGCATACCACCATATCTGACCAATTGGTCGTTAATCCCCATGACAGTACTCCATCCCCACGTCTCAACTACTGCTGGATCCAATCTAGCCCATCGCTATCCGTGATCCACTCCCGGACCACAGACATCGAACATATGCCTATCTCAACGGAGTCACATCCCGACTCGTAACTCATCGTCATCACAATCACCGGCACTAGTACCAGCACTAGTACCAGCACCAGTACCAATACAAGTACCCACTATTCGAATGAGATGACCTTGGATCTCTGCTCATACCGAGCGACGACCTCGTACCTCTGTTCGAATGGAAGAAACTCTGCCTCCCTCGTACCCAACAACTCTGGGTACAGTCGTCCTAACAACCTATACGAGAAAAGGAAACGTCCCCTGAACGTCCCTGATTCCCAACAACTGTAACTACACCCACTCTAGGTAGTAGTGCCTACCACAGACTCACGCAGACCTAACCACCAGACATGGCTATCGAGACTCCGCATCCAACGGAATCAATCGCCCGTACTAACTATTCCGTATCCCCACTCTGGAATTCCATCGATAAGTACCAACCCTGGTAACTTGTCCAACTAAACTCTAACCAAATCCTAACTCGACTCAACCCATGTCGTCTACCAGGTCGTCCATGACCTTAGTTGCACCAACTATCCAGCACAACTAAAGTAGCACGACTATCAATTAGGTTTAACCGATTACTACAACCTCGACTGCGGAGTGCAGTCCCATCACTAAATCTGACATGACTAGACCAACTGACGGTCTTGACTCTGAAAAGTCGTCAAAGTCAAACCACTCGCCAACTCACCTTCCGAACCATACATCCTACCTTAGGGTTCCTCTGAGCCCAACTACAAAAGGCAGTATAATCCACAATCTGGCCAACCCCGCGGTCCCAACATCGTATGTACGTCAATTCAATCCTACCATCAGTCCAACTAGGGTTCCTCGAACCCGTCTGCTCCCGGCAGCATAGCCACCAACTCAACAAAATCCGACCATAATGGTCACAACTCCTAACCAGTCATAAAAAACGATCCTATAACATCGTGAGATACGATCCCAACTAACCGTCTCATGATCAAAACTCTAAAGTACTATTACATTTATCCCTCCGTAGGGTCCCACACTACCAACCTCGACAGAACCATATCAACCCCGACATTGAGGGCCGAACCAAGACGATCCACAATTTAATCCTACTAACTATCGTATCAATATCCTAACTATCAGGTTGATGATGAACTGTAGCCCATAGAGACATCACATTCTCGACCTGTGCTCACACAGAGAGCAAAACCTGCTCCGAAACTCAGAGTAACATGAGTAACCATACTCTGATACCACTTGTCAGTATCAGAGCGTCCTGAGTATCCTATGAGCCAACCTCATCTAATACCACTTGTCAGGACCCATTCCAATCCCCCCAGGATTAACACGGGACGTCCCTGATCCTGTCTGACACGAAGTGTCAGACAAAGGAAATTCCAACTTTAGCCTGCTCGGGCTTCAAAGTACGCCATGATCCGGAGGAGGTATGTGATGTCTCGGTCTCTGTCAACCTGAAGGGCAGTCAAAACATTTAAAAGCTGTGAGTGGACAAAACAATAATTTATAAAACATTTTATCAAAGACATTTATACACCACTAAAAGCATGCATGCATTCGAAAACCATTTATCCAAAAACCATAATGAAACCAACCATACGGGCCACTGCCCCAAATCCATGCGGGACTCAGCCTAAAACCTGTACACATCACATATCATATAACGTATAGCATATGCATATAAATCATGCTACCAATCCTGTCACGGTTTCTAAAGCTACGCGCGTGCTACCCGGGGTCTCAAAGCCTAAGTCTCTTGGGGTCCACCCAAGTCAATGTCCGTAGATCAATGACCCTCCCTGACTACTCCGAGGGTGACTCCACTCAGTTAGTGCTCCGTGACTACTCCGGGGTCCACCCAGGCCAACGACCCTCCCCGGAGGAGATATTCCAAATAAGGAAGGTATATGAATATATATATATATATATATCGAAAACATTCTTAAAACCTTTCAATGGATTCATGCTCGGTCCCTATAAACCGTCATGAACCCGGAAATCCATTTAGGGTCCCCGACACGAAACGGGGCCTCGTACCCGAACACATGACTCAACTGGGCATCGTTCCCTATATCTCAGTGTCAGTCACGACTCCGATCGTAGTGACGAGTGCAACCATCCGTCCAGAACCGCCCTAAATCCTGGTTTGTCGCTGTGAACGTATCAACTGACCTGACCACCTCTAGATCATGGTGCACTCATCACCGATCGATGTCCTGAACCGTCAGCACTCCGAAGTCGGGCCTCCATCGGCTACCCGACAACGGATCATGCATCGTGACCTCTCTGGAAGGAACGCATCCCAGTCCGGAGGCGAGCATCGTATCGTCCGTCGCCGTGCACAAAACACTCGCCTCGACCATGACTCAGACCCGAAGGTCATCAATAGGGCTACATGCCCGAGACAAAACCAAATGGGTTTCATGTCCGAGTTTATCCTTTTTAAATCCAAAACCATTTCATTTAAATCAACGTAGAAATACAAACCCGTATAGGCACCATATAAGGCCGAAACTTTGAAATACGTGCCAATACGTAACTACACATAAATGCACTCATGGCATCACTAAACAAGTATTAAAACACATAATAAACATTTATGCATGCATCAATTTAGAAAATAAGGTCCACTCACAGACCGTCCGAGCTGCAGCCTCGATACGCATGCAATACGGCTCTCCCGAGCCAATTGTCGTCACCGGGACTCCCAAACCTGTCCAAATCCCTTTAGAGGGTTACTAATTACCTTATTAACCTCTCACTAAAGACCCGTAATTTTCCCAAATTTTTAAATATTTTTAAACTCGATCCTAAACCTTCGGACACCTCGAAACATATCGAAACAATGTCCGATCGACGCGAAACCAGTCCCAAAATGTTTGTTACATCAAATAGAATAATTCACATGTTGGAAGCCTCCCGAGAAAGTGGACCACGCTCCCACACGCGCTGGTCAAAGCCCCTGCTCGTGGGAGCGACGCGCCGCTACAGTGCTTCTTCTTCCTCGAGTGAACCGGCCAGTCCATCTGGTTTGAACCGGACCGGACCTGCACGACTGGTCCAATTGATTTCCCCCTTATTTCGGTCCGATTCAATCCCTCTTCTATCCTACTCTCTTCCTCACGTCCCTAGGAATCTAACCATATAAAAAGAATGGAGAAACATCCCCCCAAAACCCCTATGTTCAAACCCACACGACCAATTTTCCCGATTTGAACCAGGGTGGCTCAGCCACTTCCTACCATCCAAACTCATCCTCTAGCCACCCTATCAACCCAATAACCACTCCCTAATCCTCAGATAACAACCTAAGCCTCCCAAACTTGAAAGTGAAATTTAAAAATTGGAAATAGGTGTTTATTGGGTTACCTGGGGTTCTGGCCACCGCCGCCGTCCACGGTGGTCCTTGTCATCACCACCCACCACAAACTCATCCTCCCTCATCTCCTGGCCTCTCACAGAATCAAAAGGAAGGGATATGGATTTGGTTCAAAATGTGAGATTGGGTTTTGGTTTGGGTTTGGTATGCACGAACAAAGGGAGGGGGAATGCATGTATGCAACCATAATGAACAATGGACGAGTGACACTTGTCACTCATCCATTGGGCCTTCCTAAAATATCTGGCCTACTTGAGTACAAGAGTTTCCCGTTTCGTAAAACGTGAAATAGTGACCCAAAACTTCCTTGAACCATAACTTCTCCGTTTGAAGTCCAATTTTGGCCTGCATCTTATCTACGGATTCGTATCGACCTGATCTACGTAACAAGCCTCAACCCTTGGCCATCAGACCACCCAGGTCGAAAGTCAACATTTTTCCCATGACAAGGGGCAAAACGGTCATTTTGCATCGTTCGTTCGATTTCGCTCAACTAATCATCGATTAACCTCACTAGTCATGATTAGTCAATAATATAATCCCGTAATTCGGGACGGGTCGTTACATCATGGCACCGCCAACTATGTTCAGTTCAGAGATATCATCCAAAGGAAAACCAATCAAGGACATATCGTGTGGGCGCCTATACCTAAGGCCACCATAGAGGTAGACACTAACCTATTTCCGACACCGTCAGTTAGTATGGTTAATCTCCACTGGTCTCCAAAAAGGGCCTAGCGGAGAGAAACCGCATGATAGCCAGCTCAAGCCAACATCTACTAACAGAAGCCATCCCAACCCCCCTGAATTATCGTGGGATATGCCTGCTCCCATTTGATACCACGTGCCAGACAAGGGATAAAATCGTAACCTGCTCGGGATTACCCAGAGTACGCAAGGATCTGTGACGACATGTGATGTATCGATCTCTGCTACAACCCATATCCGCAATGAACCTCGAGGGTGCCAAAAACAACAAACGTGTGATTGGACAAAAATAAGAATTTATTTAAAAACTGTTTTATAAATATACTTTTCACCCTCCATTTCACAAAGCATGCATGCATACCAATTTAAAACCAGTACTTTCCAATTAAACAATACATATGGATAACAAGTACTTTCAGGGCAAAACCAACACAGGTTAAAACAAATGACCTTCCAAACTACCTCTGATTGACCTGAAACCACTACCATTGGATTCAGATCGTTGAAACCTTTCAAACATGATTGATTTCACCTCGAAATTTATACCCACACACCCTCAGGCGTCGGTCAAAGTTCTCATGTGCCGGTTAATAGCGATCAACACTGACATTAGCAAAGTCAACACTAACGTCAACAAAGTCAACGTTGACGTCATCATGGTCAATACTGACGTCATCTGATAACTTCGTGGTGACAAGTCTGACACCTGTCAGGTATGACAACCTGCCACATGTCACTCATCGATTGGTCCACATGTTTGACAATGTCAAGTCTGATAGCCTGCCACGTGGCACCACCCTATTGGTCCACATGTCTAACATGCTGATTGGACCTAACAGCATGCTATTTGGCATCACCTAATTGGCCATGTTGACTGACAGTTCTAACAGATGATGACGTGGACTACCACATCATCATCGTCAACCTTCAGATGGGTTGACCCGTTTCTCTGTAACCGGTTCACTCGACCTTCTACGTTGACTCGGTCTGTTCTTCCTCTTCCGACCACCATTTCTCACCATTTTTTGACCATTCTCCTCGTCTCACACCCAGAAACTGTTATATCTACTCAAAACTAGGAAATAAGTCAAGGATTTACCTGTACGAATCCAAGCCTTCATGGCCCTCCTTCGAGCTACCATCCTAAGTCATCCAAGGATCCTTTCTCGTCGATTTTGATCCCTACCAGCTCGTGTGAGCTCAGAGAAGCCAACATGGCATCAGTACCCCCCCCCCCCCCCCCACGTCCAAAATCCAAATTCGAATTTCAAATTGAAAAAAGGGTTTTTAGGTTTACCTTTTTACTGGTTTCCTCCGCCGTCCACGATAGTTTTGCCTCGTCCCTCGCTGTCTCCTAGTCTTCACTCACCCTCAGTCTCTCTTTCTCTTTCACTCATCCATTGGTCCAAACCAGATATTTTGGGCCCACTAAGGACAAACCCAAAAGTCAACTCTCGTAAAACGTGCAATTATAAATAGTTCTCAAAATCTTTCGTGACCCGTAACTTTCCCATACGGTGTTTGATTTTCATGTATAGCCTATCTATAGACTTGTATCGTCTCGATCTACGTAATGGATCTCGATTCACGTGTATTTAACCTCATGGGTCAAAAGTTAACTTTTTACTCTTTTAGGGGTAAAATCATAATTTTCCCTGATCATCCGATAATCCTTGACTACTCCCCGATTAGTCTTAATTGATTAGTCTCGCTAATCACATTATTTCGAGACGGGTCATTACAATCCACCCTCCTTAAAGAAATTTCGTACTCAAAATTACAATCGACTCAAATTCGCCCCAAAAGTGCGGAAATCCAATCCACAGAACTCAACATCCAAGCTAAAAAGCCATTCGAAGAGTCCTACTCAGCCAAGCCGACTTCTCATTTAGTAAAAGCATCACTAATTGTCTCCCACTTGAAAATCTCCAAACGTAGATCATATTCCTATTCACCAAGCTGATATCTTTGCTTACATTGGGTGATCTCAAACCATCTGCCATTAAAACGGTCTCCCACCTTAAACCATATCCACGACTAACTATCGTGCCTAGCTGGTAACTCACGACTCCACTACGTTTCCGTTGCGCAACTCTAATCTTGACTCTCTCTAGAGTCCCAATCTCCTACCTCGTGTCCCTTAGCGACCAACGCTGTAATGTCAACTCTTCCTAGAGTCTCATCACTGTAAGTCATACAATATCTCATGTCACTCAGTGCTCAACGTCGTGACCCTGACTCTTCACGAGTCTCAAACGATTAGCTCTCTCATCTTGCTAATATATTCATGATGCATCTGGACCTCATCAAATACTTACTCTAGTAGATATTTTCACAATATAAGCATGAGGGTTCCCCTGACCCATCCTGGCCCTGAGATCCATGCTCATAGAATAACTAAACCCTTGAAATCCACTCTACACTAGCACACAGTATTCAATGTCTTGTCCTCGTACTCACTGTACAAACAACATCAGACCCCGTCTGATTACTATTTCATATCATGTCCCTTATCATCTCCTGTCCATGTGGGACTTAAGCTGATGATCATACCACATCAATCAGACTGCCCAACGTGCATACTCATAGGTGCACCCACATCACATCAAGCACAAAGGCACTACTCAGGCCTGCTCACGGGCTGTACTCACGCAACCTCTGTCTACGTACCAATATCAACACACACCACCACAATATCGGATCTCCTTCGTTCATCACATGGCTAACATGCTAATCATATTCAGATACTGGAACCTATCTGCCTGATCTCTACTCTCACACAGATCACATTATACTCAACGTCCTCTCTGTGCCCTCTTGCTCACCTGGCCAACTCCAGAGATAATCCAGCCAGTTCATTAACCAATCTCAAACTTGTCGGTTACCTACTACCGTCCAACAACACTCCATTATCAACTCGGTCATTGACCGTCTCAATCTTTCTGATCATCCCGATTCGTGCTCATCATGATCCATCGCCCAAATCGGTCCAAAACAACTTGATGCCTAAGCATCTCGACTTACACGTACTACGATGGTCAATCACCTCAACCCATTTTCATCTTGATCATCTCAACCAACCGAGGATCCACACTAGCTCTCTCGATCCATATCATATGACCTATGACACTAGAATAAGTTCATCCAACTTTGGTGCTCACATCTCACCTCTAGTGACACCGAGCACCGTTCGCTCTCCAAGTCACTCAAATTTGGCTCACAGTCGTACCCTCATAGCACCCCTCAGCTCAGCTCATATATCCATGAGTGATGAGAAGTTCACTAAGATGACACATGGTAAGGAATACTCATTCCGTACTAGCTCACTGTCCAGCTATCTCGTCAAAACCAACTCCAAGCTCACTAAGCTAACTGGGGACATCATAACACACGTTCCACATCCCTCACGACCATACGATCGTATCCTCCTGGCCTCCAAGCCGTTACTCTCTTGGACATCAACCATGTGTCCTGAGAACCAATCTATCTTAAGGTCAAGGCCTTACCTGCCTTTTATCATACCGTTTATACACATTCAATAGGTGATTCCATCACCATACCCGTCGGCATACTGGCTCGCATGTTCTAACTTTATAGGATCAACTCATGCACACAACACTCGTGTAATCCGACCACCACTAACCAGGATAGCTAGAGTACCTGTAACCCATCCAAGCACACCCCGTGCCTTCCGTAAACCAACTAAACTCCATCTCATCGAGCCATTTAGGATCCTCTAGGTCCCACTTAGTGATCACTACCATTGTGACTCGTACGTCAGCCACTCAAGGCTTGGAGCTCGAAGAAACCCTCATCTAAGATCCCTAAGTACATGAATCCCTATGATGCCTCTGCGTCATCCATAACCACTTGGTCGTTGTGGAATTCCGTCAAACTCATCTCCCTCTCACACAACCCAGCACAACCACGAGGAAAGATTTCAGGTTAGATGAGTTTGACGGAATTCCACAACAACCAAGTGGTTATGGACGATGTAGAGGCGTCATGGGGATTCATGTACTTAGGGAGCTTCGACGAGGGTTTCTTCGAGCTCCGAGCCTTGAGTGGCTGACGTGCAAGTCACGGTGGTAGTGATCGCCGAGTGGGGCCGAGAGGATTCCAAATGGCTCGGTGAGAAGGAGTTTGGTTGGTTTACGGAAGACACTGAGTGTGCTTGGATAGGTGACAAGCACGTTAGCTATCCTAGTTAGTGGTGGTCGGATTGCATGAGTGTTGTGTGCATGAGTTGATCCTATAAAGTTGGGACATGCGAGCTAGTATGCCGACAGGTATGGTGATGGAATCACCTATTGGTTATGCATAAACGGTATGATAAAAGGAAGATAAGGTCTTGACCTTAAGGTAGATTGGTTCCCAGGACAAGTGGTTGATGTCCGAGAAAGTGTCGGCTTAGAGGCTGGGTGGTTACGACCGTATGGACTTAAGATACGTGGGATGTGTGATATGATGTCCCCACTTAGCTCAGTGAGCTTGAAGTTCGTAAGAGACGTATGGTACGAAATTAGTATTCCCTACCATGTGTCAGCTTAGTGAACTTCTCATCACTCATGGATATATGAGCTGAGTTGAGGGATGCTACGATAAATTTGAGTGACTTGGAGAGTGGACGGTACTCGGTGTCACTGGAGGTGATGTGTGAGCACCAAAGTTGGATGGACTCGTGCTGGTGTCATGGTCCATGTGATGTGGACCAAGAGCTCTGTTTTTGGTTCAAAAATGGTAGGTTTGATTTCGACAATTTCTGATCGATTTGGTGGCTTGGATGAGGTTCTTGGAGGTGAGGTGAGTAGATTGGGCTTGGAATCGCGGCTGGTGGTGACCAGAGCTGACCAAAAAACTTGTTTAAAATCCAAGGTTACTGTTCCCATTAAAACATGTAATTTCTAAGCTTGATTTCAGTGTTTTAAGTAGGTAGATCGATTGGGAATGGTAGGACGACGATCTAGGAACAAACGGGATCAAATTTGGGTTAGAATCAAAGAAATAGGAGTCGGGTCGGGTCTGCGGGTCTGCACGACCCAAATTCCAGACCCGGTCGAGAGGTTGAAGACAAGATGACTTCATCATCTAACGTCATCATCTACCAGTTGTTAGAGGTAAACCTATGGGATGTTTACTCGTTTCACATGTCAGTGCCTAGTCAGTACTAACATATTAGTGGCGTGGCCCAATCACGAGCTGCCACGTGTCATTGACATTTTAGTGACATGGACTAGCGGCAGGCTGACACATGGCACTGTCAGACTTGTCAGGTGACGTCATTCTGACGTCGGACCTCAGCGATGACGTCAGCGTTAACTGCTGACATCAGCGTTGAATTTTGTGTTGACCACGCGCATAAGGGGCGTGAGCTCGAATTTCAAGGTGGGACCAGTGTCATTTTTAAGGTTTCAACAATCCGAATCCAATGGTGGTGGTTTCGGGTCAATTGGAGATCGTTAGGTTGGTCAAATTGAGGTTTTTCAACTCAGGAAATGTGCCCATGACACGTTGACTGTTCCGAGAGTTTTGGAGTTTTCTCCTATAAACTTGTATAGATAGTTAGTGACCTTCGGGTGTGATTTGGACAGGTCCGAAAGTCCCGGAGATGGTGGATTAGCCTCGGGTATGGCACGGGGTATCGAGGCGGCAGCTAGAACTGTCTATGAGTGGACTTTTGTTTTCTAAATATGATGCATGCATAACTGTTTTATTTGTTTTATATATGTGATTTCTATGATTATGATTATGGTATTTATGATTCACGTATTTGCATGTATTATGCGTGCTAGTATTTCCAAGATGGTTTAGTGGAATGGTTTTGGATTTGGAAATATGAAATCGGGCATGAGTCCCATTTGATTTGGAAACTATTGGACTTGGACTTCATTTGATTTAATGAGATATCGAGCTGGAGACCCATTTGGATTACATGTTCGGGCTAGAGCCTAGTTGGTTATAATATCAGGCATGAGTCCCATTTATGGTTTATAAAATGTGATTTCGGGTTCGGAGACCCTAAAACGGATTTGGATTTGAGAAATCGGATTTTCTAGATTTTGATGGTTTTATGAAAATTCCGAGCATGGCCCCTTTGAGATGTTTTGAAATGGTTTTATAAAGATGTTTTCCATGTACCATCCTTAGATGAGGATATGTGGATGGTCTCCACCAAATGTCTGGGACACTGGAGAATTCACGACGCATTTCCTACGAGAGGTCATTGCACGGAGCGACCAGAACTTATAGTGACTCAGGAGCAGGATTGCTATGATTAGAAGTCTGGGACGTCAAACATCTAGGATGGTAGAGATTGACCCAGAGAGACCCCGGGCAGCACGTATTGCTTAGACCGTGAGATATGACGTCTAGGGCGTCAAACGTCTAGGATGTTAGGCATCTGGGATGCCAAGGATGGGTATTTGGTAAACATGAATTATTGGATTATGAAATGGTATTTCTGATTTTATGGATTCAGGCAGTGGCCCACATGATTTGGATTTACGGTTTGGGCTGAGTTTACACACTTGGTTGATTTTATGGTTTTGGGCTAAGGCCCTAATGATTTGAAGAAAGAAATGTCTTTGGTTTTATAATCGGTTATATTATACTTGAATTAACTGGTTTTTGTATGCATGCATAGTTTTTAAGTGAAAGGCATAAACGTCTTTTATTAAATGAGTTTTTATTAAATTATTTATTTTCGTCCACTCACAGTTTTTATGGTTTTTAATGCCCTTCAGGGTGATTGCAGTGCGGGCTGTAGCAGAGACTAAGGCATCACACTCCTCCCCTGAATCTAGCGGGCTCTGGAAGCCCGCTGGGCTGTTGGCATGGGTATCCCTTTTCTGGCCTTCGTGTTATACGTAGGTTAGAGGGGTGTTAGGTCTTCGGGTCGCACGTGCGTTAGACGGGAGCATGGCACATCCCGTGTAATCCCGGGGCGATTGGGATGGGTCGTGTCATGCTGAGTACTATGGATTGGATTTCCGCAGTTTTGGGGTGGATTGGATTTCTATAGTTTTAGGGCGGATTTGAGTCTATCGGAATTTCGTGGATGAAATTTCTTTAAAGAGGGTGGATTGTTTATGACCCATCCTGAAATTCTATGATTAGCGAGACTAATCAAGGATTAATTAAGACTAATTGAAAATCAAGGATTATCGGACGATCGGGGCGAAATTATGAACTTATCATTGGAAAAGAGTAAAAAGTTGAATTTTGACCCGAGAGGTCAAATTCACGTGGATTGAGATCCATTACGTAGATAAAGATGATACGAGTTCATAAACATGTGGCACGTCGAAATCGGACACCATACGAGAAAGTTATGGATCATGGAAGGTTTTGAGAACTATTCATAATTGTACGTTATACAAGAGTTAACTTTTGGGTTTGTTCTTAGTGGGCCCATAAGATCTGATTTGGACCAATGGATGAGTGACATCCTTTTGGCCCAAACCCATACATACATGCATCTCACCATTCCCTCCCCCATTTCAATCCTACCTGAAACCCAACCCCCAAACCTCTATCACCACCTTCTTCGGCTAAGACCAGAGAGAAAGAGAGACTGAGGGCGAGTGAAAGACTAGGAGACAGCGAGGGACGAGGCTAAGCTGTCGTGGACGGCCGAGGAAACCAGCAAAAAGGTAAACCCAAAAACCCTTTTTCAATTTGAAATCAAAATTTGGGTTTTGGAAATTGGGGGTGTATACTGATGCCATGGTTGCCTTATCTGAGCTCACATGAGCTGGTAGGGATCAAAATCGATGGGAAAAGATCCCTGGATGGCTTAGGATAGTGGCTCGAAGGACGACTGTGAAGGCTTGGATTCGCACACGTAAATCCTTTACTCATTTCCTAGTTTTGAGTAGATAGAACGGTTTTTGGGAGTGAGATGAGGAGAATGGTCGAAAAATGGTGAGAAATAGCGGTCGGAGGAGGAAGAACGGACCGAGTCAGGGTCGTAGGTCGAGTGACCCGGTTATGGAGATGGCGATGATGATGACATGGTAGTTCACATCATCATCTGTCAGGGCCCACCCCTAATCCCCCAGGATTAGGGACTAAACCCTGCTCTCGTCTGACTTACGCATGACACGATTCCTCCATGTTCTTTCAGTCTCTGTTTTCCTCTTCGAACACGGCTACACACTCGAACAGTTCAATTTAATTTAGCCCGTGCAAAAACTAGAACCCACTAGACCTATGCCACATGTCACAATCCCATGGCCCATCTCAAAATATCCAATCCCCCTGTACACTTGTCCCAATCTGGTTTGCACAATTTCCAATGTGCAAAAAGACCAAAATGCCACTTGTGAGTCAAAATTACCAATTTGCCCTTCGTCGTTCTAGACCCGTAACTTGCTCGTCCTACGTCCGATGAAGGCATGCCGCCTGTCGTTGAACTCAGGACGACGAGATCTACCTAACGGTCCTAGGTCTACGCGTAAAAACACTAAAGTATGAAAAGTTAACTTTTCCCCCTTCGTTTACCCAAATTACCAAAGTGCCCTCAACCTTCCGAACATTATAACTTCCTCCTCGGATGTCGAAATAGGGCGTGCCACCTGTCTACGGACTCGTGATGTCCCGAACTACGTCACGGTCATCGGTAAATGTCCAATTGACCACCCGAACTAAAAGTCAGCTTTTTACCCAAACTAAGGCAAAATCGTCATTCTACGTCCTAGGTCCAAAAGTACCCAATGAACCACTGATTAACTCAGCTGATCCGTCACTAATCACTTCACTATTCCCGAATCCCGGGACGGGTCGTTACAATCTACCCTCCTTAAAAGAATTTCGTCCCCGAAATTCCATTGTTCGTACCTCACACTTGGGGTCTCCTATCCGGTGGTCAACTCTTAAACAATACCAACTGCTCTTGACAGGTTCCAACCTATCATCTCCACCTTGGGTATAACACAACACTCTTACTACCAGTTCGACATTTCTGCCACTCTCTCAAGTCGAACGTACCTTTTGTCCCGTACTTCATGGTGTACGCAAGGGAAAACTCTATGAAAAGAAAACAAAGGTATTTTAAAATACCTCATTTAGAGTACCCAATAGAGTTCATAGAGTACGTCCTCACGTACAACCACCTACACCCTCCGGAAACCAACTCAAGTCCTCCCCAGACTCCCGGTCTCTTGGTCGGTAGGCAAACCTAACTTAAACTCTTACCCGAAACGATCCAGTCCTGCTTACTTATCCAAAAGGAGAATCCTACCCACCGACTCACTACCTCACCTTCACGTCCTCAACTACTGCTCCGACCACCCTGTCAGAATAAATCAACAAAGTCCTAAAGGCACTCCTGGATTGTGGGTTCTCTCAATAACCTTATATCGATCAGTTAGAGTTACTCATGTCTCAGTTCCTTCTGTCATCCTTCAACGGAACTCACCACAAGTTAAGGGAGGTTACAAATCCAGGTATTTCTACCACAAGTTTCCCAACTCAACTCTACTAGCCGTAGGGCTCCTCATCTTCTACAGATCACAACCACGCTTCCGCTGCGCTACTCTGATCAACCCACGACATCCTGACCATTCGTCCTGGTTCATGACCTACCCATGGTCATCCTTACCTTGCTCAGCATACGAACCCTCGTCCAGAGTCGTCCACCAGGTAACCACTACCTCGGCTGCACCTAGCAGCACCGTCTCCAATCCGGCCGTAAGTCGGCCCAAACCACAAGGACTGCGATACCACAAACCTCAACTCACGGTTTCCCTCAGGTACTTCTCACTACCCACGGGGTTCCTCAAATCATTCCCGTCACCCAGGTTATCCAAACCCTCAACTGCCCTTGGTTCATTACAACCTTACCACTCGGGTCGTCACACCCGACTAAGACCATCACTAGGGGGAAAAATCCCTCGAGTCTCACAGTAGTTCCTAGACCTTGCCATCAAGGCATCCGGCTACTCGTAGCCGCACAATTCCAAACTCAACCCAACTGACCAAAGGTCACCAATCCATCTGATCAACATCCAAACGCCATTCGGTCCAACCGGCCACCATCAATCGGCCTCCTCGGCCACGTATCTCACTAACTCAACGAGCTACTCTCAGGCCCCTCAGGCCGACCAACCTACTCATCCCTAGCTCACCGGCTACCTTACAGGTTACTTCTGCTAGCGTATCTCCGACCCTATGGTCCATCCATCAAGTAACACCAACACCAGCGCCAGCGCACTAACCATTCCGGCCCTAAGCCGACATACGTCTTACCTCGCACCACGTATCGAGCGACTAGCACCCTCAAACGCTGCTATCTAACCACCTCAAACGTACTATCACTATCGTATCCAGGTTGCTGACGGGCTGTTCCGCATCGAGACATCACACCACCCAAGTCAACGAACCTACGACTCTGGGAACCAAACCTCGTGCAGAACATACGGAACCTGGCTCTGATACCAATTGTCAGGGCCCACCCCTAATCCCCCAGGATTAGGGACTAAACCCTGTTCCCGTCTGACTTACGCATGACATGAATGCCAAACTGACGTCTAACCTCCATGTAACACGTAAGTCGGACCAGGGATTTTTGAATCCAGCCATCCGAACTACTGTGGATCGTGGGTGTGATGTCTCCGTCTCTCTCGACCAACAGCCCGCACCGCAACAACCTGGAGGGTATCAAAAACACGAAAAGACTGTGAGTGGACAAAAATAAAGTTTAAGTTCAAAAACATTTCATAAAACAATGACATTTATACCCTCCGTTTCGAAACCCAATGCATGCATATCAAAGGTATGTCATAAAACCATTCAATATTCCGGTTAAACAAACCATATAAGAAAAACCAAACACAAGTTCTGTTTTCCAAATCTCGGGCCTCAGCCCAAAACCACCGAAAACCATTTCATCTGGGCATAGCCCAAAACCTCGGAAAACCATTATTGAAAACCATACCACATTTTCGTTCATCGAACCTGCTGGATCTATCCGAGTCTTTAAACTCCCTAGTCTTTAAACTCAATCCAGGCCTCAATATAATCCGAGTCTTTAAACTCTCGAGTCTTTAAACTCAACAGGCCTACAGGGGAAAATATCAATATCCGAGTCTTTAAACTCCCGAGTCTTTAAACTCAATCCGGGTCTTTAAACCCAATCCGGGCCCGTCCCCCGTCAAATATAATCCAGGTCTTTAAACCCAATAACCATATCCAGCAAATCCAATCCAAAACCGTTTGAAAACCGTTTTCCATGTCCGAATCCGAATCCGCAATCTCATCAGGATCCCGAATCTAAACCCAGAACTCATATCCATCTTTTTTCCAGATCCGAGTCCGCAACCATCATTTCGTAAGCTAGCATCCGGAATAACCATTCCGAACCCAAACCCGGAATCCACTTTCAAGTCCCAAATCGAATCCCGAATAGTCATCCGGAATTCCGATTCACAAACCCGAAATCACGTTTTTCAAAACCACTTTTCTGAACTGGGCTTCAAGCCCGAAACACTTTCCAAAATCCTTTTACTTTCTTTGAAATCAAATCGTATTTCAAATCCGGAAATCAAATCGTTAAAACCAGGTACAAATCACAATATCCATCAACTTATCGTAAAACGTGAATTTCTGTAATT
Organism: Prinsepia uniflora; assembly: GCA_032719365.1. NCBI lineage: Eukaryota > Viridiplantae > Streptophyta > Magnoliopsida > Rosales > Rosaceae > Prinsepia > Prinsepia uniflora. Next base: position 52,603,060 of record CM064872.1, on the reverse strand, counting down.
TCCTCGAAAAACGTGAAAAAACCATAAACCATCACAATTATAAATCAAATCATAGAATCAAGTATAGAAAACATATAAAAACATATATGCATGCATCAATAGTTAGAAAGCAAAGTCCACTCACAGACCATTTCGGCGTCGCCTCGATACGCGTGCACTTACGCCGTTCCCAGCCATTCCGCTATCCTCGGCTTTCCCAAACTTGTTCAAAGCCCACAACGAGGTTACGAACTACTTCACAAAAGTCCTACTCAAGTCCCATCATTTTTCCCGAACTTCTAAGCGTACTTTAAACGGAACCCTAAACCTTCGATCTCGCTGAACTAACCCGAAACAACGTCCGATCGTCCCGAAACCTATCCCAATAGATTCGTTACAACGATTAGACCAAAAACCTAGTTGACCACTTCCTCGGAAACTGCCGCACGCGCCCCCACACGCCGCCCAAAGTGGCTGGGCGTGGGCCTCATGCGCCTGCACACAGTCACTGTTCATATTCTTCCTCGAGACTGCTACTGTTCTGGACCGGTGTGGCCGGTTCTCCGCCGTCCGCTGTCCATTTTCATCCTTTTTTCCACCATTCTCTTCGTCCTACTCTAAGCAACTCAACCCAATAATCAGAATAAGACATTACTGCCTTAAACCTCACCTCCCAAGCTCGAACCCGTAGCCAACAGAAACCCCTGTTTCTTCCGGCCACCCGTGCATCCCCCCTTCATAGCTGCACAACCAACAGCTTCCTAGGGACCTAGTGAACCTCTTAGAACCTACAGAACACTTCGACTCGTCCTCAAACTTCACGACTTTCAGTTTGAAACCAGACGGCAAAACAGAGCATATAAAAGGATCGAAGAAATTACCTGCGCTCAGGCCGCTGCTGTGAGCTCCGCCGTGCCTACGCGACTCTTCTAGTCCTCCTCCGTTCTCTAGACACCACCACCAGCCACGATTAATCGATTACACGACAGCACCACCACCAAAACCCCTCTCTGTTTTTTTCTGAGAACTCTCACCTCTCACACACCCAAACTCACTTCAGTGCAACCCACACACTCACGAGTCTCACAATCTCTCATTGCTCTCACTCGAAGGATCAACAAAACTCACACTCTCACCCAGCAACCTATCGATTCCTCCTTGTTCTTTCAGTCTCTGTTTTCCTCTTCGAACACGGCTACACACTTGAACAGTCCAATTTAATTTAGCCTGTACAAAAACTAGAACCCACTAGACCTCTGTCACAAGTCACAATGCCATAGCCCATCTCAAAATATTCAATCCCCCTGTACACTTGTCCTAATCTGGTTTGCACAATTTCCAATGTGTAGAAAGACCAAAATGCCCCTTGTGAGTCAAAATTACCAATTTGCCCTTCGCCGTTCTAGACCCGTAACTTGCTCGTCCTACGTCCGATGAAGGCATGCAGTCTGTCGTTGAACTCAAGACGATGAGATCTACCTAACGGTCCTAGGTCTACGCGTAAAACCCTAACGTACGAAAAGTCAACTTTTCCCCCTTCATTTACCCAAATTACGAAAGTGCCCTCAACCTTCCGAACATCATAACTTCCTCCTCGGATGTCGGAATTGGGCATGCCACCTTTCTACGGACTCATGACGTCCAGAACTACGTCACGGTCATTGGTCAATGTCCAATTGACCACCCGAACTAAAAGTAAACTTTTTACCCAAACTAGGGCAAAATCGTCATTCTACGTCCTAGGTCCAAAAGTACCCAATTAACCACCGATTAACTCAACTGATCCGTCACTAATCACTTCACTAATCCCGACTCCCGGGATGGGTCGTTACATCATCTGTCAGAGCTGTCAATCCATGTGGCCAATCAGGTGATGCCATGTGGCATGCTATCAGGTCTAGTCAGCATGTCAAACACGTGGACTAATGGGGTGGTGCCACATGGTAGCTATCAGACCTAACATTGTCAAACACATGAACCAATCAGAGAGTGACACGTGGTTGGTTGTCATACTTGATAGGTGTCAGACCTGTCAGGATGACGTTAGAAGATGACGTTAGCGTTGACCTTGATGACGTTAGCTTTTACCATGATGAAGTCAGCGTTGACTTTGATGATGTTAGTGTTGACTTTGCTAACATCAGGGTTGACCACCGTTGACTGGCGCGTGAGGGAGTGTGGGTTCAAATTTCGAGATGAAACCAAACATGTTCGAAAGGTTTCAACGATCTGAATCCAATGGTGATAGTTTCAAGTTTCAACTATCTGAATCCATTTGAAAGATAGAAAGACAATGGATTCCGGGAGTGAGTCCATTGGAAAACCATGTTTTTGGCCAAGGGCCCTGTTAGGGCTTTAGACATCGTTTAATGTGAATCTGGACACGGTTTTTATGTGGTTTGTGGAAACTGGTTTTGGGCTGAGACCTAATACAAAATAACTATTTTTGGATTTGGGAATCGACAGTTTGAAAATGTGTTTCCACGGTTTTTAGACCATTCTCCGAGATAATGGATATGACTCTAACAGGTATGTGTTTCGCCGGAGAGGACCCTATGAGATGATCGATATTACTCCAACAAGAATGTGTTTCCTCGGAGATGACCCTATGAGATAATAGATATGACTCCGGCAGGAATGTGTTTTCCCGGAGAGGGCCTCTAGTAGGAATGTGTTTCCCCGGAAAGGACCCTGTGAGATGATGGTTGTGACTCCGGTAGGGATGTGTTTCCCCAGAGAGGTCACGTTGGCACTACCTACAGGAGTGTCGGGTTATTGCATTGAGATGTTGAGTCAGGGACTCCGACCCTAGTGCCGCACCTAGACATCGAGTCGCAGACTCCAGAGCCAGGTGTAAATCGGTTGTGTAAATCCGAGTCGCACCCATGGTGATATAAAAATCGTGACAGTGATAACAATGGATGATTTGACGGTATAAGACCGATGTTGGATATTAACGGATAAGGATGGGTGATTTTCCAGATAGAGATGAGTGATTTCACTGATAGAGACAGGTGATTTGACGGACAAGGGCGGATGACGAATATGAGAATGGGTCCCGAGGTTTTTGACTCATAGATTGTGTTCAGTTGTTTGTTTCAACCTGTGTTGGTTTTACCCTGAAAGTACTTGCTTTCCTTATGTATTGTTGAATTGGAAATTACTAGGTTTTAAATTGGTATGCATGCATTCTTTGTGAAACGGAGGGTGAAAAGTATATTTTGAAAAACGATTTTCAAATACATGTTTATTTTGTTACATGGGTCTATTTCCGGTTTGGATATTTTCTGGGTTTTCTTCTCTACTTTCAATCTCTTTCTTTTCCTTTTCCTTTTTACTATTCCATTCTATCCTCTTCTTATTTTGCTCCCTTCATTCTCCAGTGAAGATCAAGGTTTGATGGCCTTCCTAAGTTTTGATTTTTGAGTTTGTCAAATGCCCAGTTTTTCTTTTCAAACATACCCAGAGCACACACATACACGACCACCACCACAATGCCACTAATTCAAACAGGATGGTGACATTTGTCACCATCCCAATTGATCACCACAACAAAAATTCTGACTCACCCTTCAATGTCTAAAATGACGAAAATTCCCCTAGTCACAAAATTACCAAAATTCCCTTAGGCTTTTTAGACCCGTAACTGATGGATCCAAACTCCGATTTTGATATGCCGACTCTCTACGAACTCAGTGTTTCGAGACCTACATAATGGTCATTTAAAAATATGGGAAACGTATTCCAAACGAAAAGTTAACTTTTGACCACAATATATAAGGGCAAAAACGTCATTTACATTCAAACTTCCGAATTTACATTTCTTGAATTCCCGGTCGTCACAATCTACCAAATTTAGGGAATTTCGTCCCGAAAATTCGAACATATCCCTCCAACAACCAAGGAGACTAAGTTCGCATCGGTACCTCTAGTTCCCTCATTTGCCATGCGAAACCATAATTGTCTTTTCTACTTCCCAGCTCTTCTCGAGCCGTGATACAACACGATGACTCATCTCGAGTCCTAACCAACATCCTGATTCCATCAGAGTCCAATTTTAATATCTTAACTCCTCTCGAGTTCATATCCAACATCCATAATCCATGCCATTATCGACATGCCTGGTAGCTTAGCAAACACCGCCGGGTGAACCACATCCTATCGTGGATCTCCCATCACACATTAAAATCTCAAATACTTGCTCTAATCGAGGATTTCACTAAACTATCTTAATCGAGTCCATCGTGCCCACCCAAGCTACATTTCTAGCCTTTGGGCTCAATCACTCTCCAGACCTACATAAGTCTTCCTCTATTGGAACACAATTCTCAATGTACGACCCCCAAGTCAAGGGTAAATTCCATCCAGACATCTATTCTAGGATCTTATATACCATCATATACTCATCTCATTATTGGGCCGTGCATGGGGCTTTCATTTTGGAGGCATGGGATGGAAAACACAATCAGTACAACACTGCTCTAGTACCAACTTGACAGGACCCATCCCAAAAGGACTTTGATAACCATGCTCGGTCCTGCTCCCGTCTGACAAGTCAACTGACGTTCCGAAAACACCCTCAGCACCTATCAAAAAAAGGATGATTGTATTGATTCTTGCTCATGCCTCTACCTCGCGATCATTCCCGATCTACGTGCCACAACCTGGATGGTCATAAAAACATAAAAGGCGTGAGTGGAAAAAAATAACATTGTTTGAAAATACATTTCAAAACGAACTCTTTTACCCTCTAGTTATAAAACATGCATGCATAACGTAAAACACATGAACAACCGGCTCTAAAGCCAAATTACATGAAAACCATCTGGACATAACCATCAACATCAAACCAGTCACAATGACCATCAACAATAGTACTAATCACCAGTGCTCAATTATCAACCACAATAATCATACAACACTACTCACAAGTGCATTGACATCAATCACAACATTAACATCATCACAATCAATACTCAAATCTTAGGCTTTACGCATCTGAGGACACTTTGGGAATTACACATCCGAGGTCTTTTTAGGAATTACACATCCGGGTCTTCCCTGAAATTACACGTCCTAGCTTTCCGAGAATTACACAACCAGGTCGTTTCGGGAATTACGCATCAGAGCGCTCTCGGAAATTACACATCTGAGTTTTCCCAGGAATTACAAATCTGGGTTTTCCCAGGCATTATGCATCTGGGCTACTAAACATAAACTCAAAACATTAGTTTCAAAACCAACAAGGTCTCAAGCCCAAAACATCATTTCACCAAATCCGTAAAATCACATTCAAAAATCATTAAGTAAATCCATATAATCATTCTTGACTCATAATCCAAGTCAAACACCACTTTCAAACCCGGGCCTACGCCCAAAACATCATTTTCACCATTCTCGTAAATCGTGTCCACAAAATGATTATTAAATCCATAAAATCACCAAATAATCATATCAAATAATCATCCAAATCATTACAACTTAAATCGTGCAATAAATCATGGAAAACATTTACTATGCATGCATACCAATTTATAAAACAAATGTCCAATCACACACCGTCCAAGCTGCTCGATTTCGAGCTGCACCCTTTTCTGTAATTCCAGGAACCACCAGTCCCTGTCAAAAGCCACCATTAAAGATCACTAACATCCTAAGTAACCTCACATTACAATCCCTTAATTTTCAGGGATAAAATACATACTAAAAACGTAGACACACCACTTTGGACACGCAAAACTATGTCGAGACGGTGTCCGATCGACTAGAAACCTGTGCCAAAATGTTTGTTACATCGATTATATTAAAAGTAATGTTGACATACCTCAAAAATAGTGCCCACGTGCCCCCACACGCATTGCACTGTTCATTGCCTCCCTCTCCCGTTTCCCTGCAAAATGGGTTGTTCGACTTGCGAACTTGACCCGGTCCAAAGTCGTCCAATTATGCACCACTTTCATCCATTCTTTCATCCAATAGACTTTATTAACTTCCAGAAAAAGTTCTATGAACTCAAAACACCATAATCTCACCTTAAATCCACGACCCAAGTTCTTTAATTTTCGACCAATGTTCAAGCTTCCAATCTGAACACCACCTTCATCTAAAACCTTCAATTTCCAACTCAATCAGATTGTATGAATATTATAAGAGTGTTGGAAAGTCCAATTTTGAGAGTCCAGGTCTAGAAGTGGATTTAGTCTTCACGAGTCACATGGGTCTATTTCGGGTTTGGGTAATTTTCGGGTTTTCTTCTCTGCTTTCAATCTCTTTCTTTTCCTTTTCTCTTCAAATTTTCCATTCTATTCTTTTCCTATGTTCCACTCTTCATTCTCCAGTGAAGATCAAGGTTTGATGCCCTTCCTGGGTTCTGATTTTTGAGTTTGTCGAATGCCTAGTTTTTCTTTTCAAATATACCCAGCGCACACGCATACACGACCACCACCACAATACCACTAATTCAAACAGGAGGTGACACTTGTCACCATCCCAATTGAGCACCACAACAAAAATGTTGACTCACCCTTCAGCATCTAAAAGGACGAAAATACCCCTAGTCACAAAATTACCAAAATGCCCTTAAGCTTTTTAGACCCGTAACTAACAGATCCAAACTCCGATTTTGATGTGCAGAATGTCTACGAGCTCAGTGTTTCGAGACCTACATAATGGTCCTTGAAAAATGTGGAAAACGTATTCCAAACGAAAAGTCAACTTTTGACCACAATATATACAAGGGCAAAAACATCATTTTACATTCGAACTTCTGAATTTACATTCGAACTTCTGAATTTACATTTCTTGAATTTTCGGGCCATCACACGTATGTCCTAACCATCCTAGATGCGATGGACACCCCTATGGCCGAAATCAAGGTAACATGGCCCACGTGACCAAGGTAATCGTAGTTGAGGTCCACGTGGCAGGAACAACATTCCTTCAGCTTTGAGAGCTCGAAATGAGAGGAACCCTGGTTCTACTCATCGCCACTAAAATCAGAACCAGTAAAATCTATGCTATAAATATGGAGGGTGAGATCACCAGTCTCGCACTTGTTGTGCATCAGCTCAAATTATTGAAAAGTATCATGTTGGGCGTAGAACTTGAGAAACCAATTTTTCTGAAAGACTAGTTCCTGCCAATACCACCCTTACCATTGCTGATTTCCAATTTTCCGTTGTCCATCATAAGGATTGAGACCTCAAAAAACATGGATATGATCGGCGCTTAAGCCCCTTTTTTTATGGATATTTTTTTTATTTCATTCTGGATAATGTTTGGTGATTTCTATTTACCTTGAACTTGTTTTGTTTTTTTTACTCAAATATAATTCATTTTAATTAATTTATTTCTTTTATAAATGTGATCTTTAAATTTTAGTTAAATTTATGGTTAGGCATGTCTAGTCGTGAAATTTGTTGTCTGGTTGACAGTGCTACCACATACACTATCCTCCGAAACAAGATAGTTTTTACAAACTTAATACCTAACCACACTCATACAACAACTATATCTGGCCAATCGAATTTGGTTGAAGGCTCCAGCAGAGCCCACTTTATGTTTTCCAATAGTGCTGCATTTACCATTGATAAAGCCTTATACTCCTGACGTTCCGAAGGACGTTGTTGAGTTTTAAGGATATTCGAGCTAATGGTTATCACGTCGAAACCAAAATAGAAAGAATGTGGAATATCTTTGCATAACCTCCAACCTATATGGCCAGAAGCGTATAGGAGGAATTGAAATGCCTCAGGAGTGCCATTATTAAAACAATTGAGACAAATCACATGGCTAGTCAAAAGCTACCTAACCAAAGCAACTGCTTATTATGGCATGACCAATTGGATACCAAGGTCAAGGTTTGATGTGTTCTATCCTCAATACATCACAAGGCATCCCATTACTAATAAGGACCTTGTGTTTAGGGAAACACTATGCCAAGCTTGCTTAATGGAAAAATTGAACACTAAACCATCACATGTAAAGATGAGTAAAAAATATGTCACCTTCTTGTACAGAATAAAAAGGGATATTTTTGAACCTTTCCAACAATCATGCAAACCATTTAAATATTTCATGGTTTTGGTTGATGCATTGACAAGGTGGTTACATGTGATACCATTATTTACACGCAATGCTGCATTTTCTAAACTCCTCGCCAAAATCATTAAATTGAGAGCCCACCACATGTATTATCCTACATAGTTCATAAGACTTGATAATGCTAGCGAGTTTACATCAAAATCTTTTGATGATTATTACATGTTCCTTGGGATTGATGTTGAGCATCTGGTAACACACATTCACACCCAAAATGGTCTTGTAGAAACATTCATTAAAGGATTGCAAATGATTGCACAGACCTTAGTTATGCGCACCAAACTCCCTATTTTTGTGAGGGGCTATGCAATTTTGCATGCAGCTATGTTGGTCCAGTTGAGGCCCACTACCACTCAACCATATTCTACATTACAGCTGGTAACTGGGTACGAACATGACGTTTCTTACTTACACGTTTTCAGGTGTACATTTTACGTGCCAATTGCACTTCCACAACGTGCAAAAATGGTACCTCAATGCTGGAGGGGCATATATGCTTGTTATGAATCCCCCTCCAATATATGCTATTTAGAGCCCTTAACATGCCATCTCTTTACCGTTAGATTTGTGGATAATCATTTCAATGAGGCAATCTTCCTACCATTAGGAGAGATAAAAACATCGACATTCCTAAAGAACGACATGAGAACAAAGTGCGATGAATTCTAGATCTACATAGTGTAGCTAATAATATGCGAGAAGCTTTCTCTGATCTAGCCAAAGTGACGAGATCACATATATCTGCTACAAATGTGCCTACAAGGATAGACATCCGTGTAGGATGCGTTGTCCCAGATCGACGAGTTGTCCCAGACGGACGAGGCACGCCCATGGAGGCTAACTAGTCATATGTCCCTACCTAGAAGCTAAGTAGACCAATAGGTTTGAAGGATTCTCATCCTAGAAGAGGATAAACTTGGAACAATGAACCCTTAGATATTGCAATATTATCTAATCCTTCTCATGAGTCAATTTCGGATTATGAGTCTGTTCTAGAAGAGACGACGTTGGGGGACACTCCAACATCTGAACCCACTCCGGAGAATAGAAAGATCTCGGTAAATTTTGCATGCTTAAGTAAGATACAGAATTAGAATGATATTATCATCAATGATAAATTGTATTTGCGGTAGCTCCCAAAATAAAAATTAGTGATGATATTGAACCTCGCTCCATTGATGAATGCTAACATAGATAAGACTAACCAAAATGGAAAGTGTCATGACCCGACCCATCCAACATGATATTGTCCACTTTGGGCCTAGCCCTAACGGTTTTGTTTCTGGGAACTCACGTGCAACTTCCCAGTACTTCCCAGTAAGTCACCCATCTTGGGATTGCACCAGCCTAAACTCGCTTAACTTTGGAGTACCAACCAAACTCAAGGCTAGTGAGCTCCCGAAAGGCCTCGCACTAGATAGATACATGCCCACACATATAAGACACTTCACCTTTCTCTCCCCGAGCGATGTAGGATTGTTCACCGTTCTTCCTAAGACACGGGTCTTACAATCCACCCTCCCCCCCCCCCCCCCCCCTCTTAGTGCCTAGCGTCCTTACTGGGTCACTTAATTCCGGCTGGTGTTGGGCTCTGATATCAAATTGTCACGACCCGACCCATTTAGCATGATATTGTCCACTTTGGGCTCAGCCCTCACGGGTTTGTTTCTGAGAACTCATATGCAACATTCTAGTAGGTCACCCATCTTACGATTGCACCAGCCTAAACTCGCTTAACTTTGTAGTTCCAACCAAACTCAAAGCTAGTGAACTCTTAAAGGCCTCGCACTAGATAGATACGTGCCCGGACATATAAGGAACTTCACCTTTCCCTCCCCATAGCGATGTAGGATTGTTCACCGTTCTTCCTAAGACACGAGTCTTACAGAAAGAAGCAATCCGTGTCAAACTAGATTCCTTGACAAAAAGAAAGGTGTTTGGACCTGTAGTTCCCACACATTTCTTTGTTAAATCAGTAGGATTTAAATTGGTATTTGTAAGGAAGTGTAATGAGAAGAACGAGATTGTCAGATACAAAGCTCGTCTTGTGGCACAAGACTTTTCTTAATACCCTGTGATTAATTACGAGGAGATGTATCCCCCCATAATGGACACCATAACGTTTCGCTTGATAGGACCCGTTCCTAAATTTCTTCAATAATAATGCATAGTCCTGCTCCCATATGACAAGTAATCCAAAATATCAAAACTACCCTCAACCCTTGTTAGACAAGGGATACTCGTATTGGTTTACAGCTCACATTTCTGCCTCTTGATCAGTCCTGGTCTTTGTGCAATGACTTGTATGGTCATAAAAACTATAAAAAAGTGTGAGTGGACAAAAATATATATTTAAAAACACATAACCCTGAGAAAAATAAACATTTACCCTCCAGTTTCTAAAAACGTGCATGCATATCTGAAAAACAGTAAAAAAAAAAACCATAAATCATGGGACCACAACAATCATGACATACAAGTAAACAGGCCGTGACTCACATTTCCTTAAAATCCCGGACATAAATTACTTGGACATGGATATCAGTAAATCAAACCAATGTGAAAACGTCTGGATACAAGTATCAATAATCAAACACAACCAATACAACCGTAGTAAATCAAACCAACCAATTCTCTCTGCTTTAATACCAGTCTCAATGAAAACCCATTTAACTCATATTATTGACTTAAAGCAGAGTCAAAATACTTTCAAGACTGGGCCTGAGCCCAAAACACCATTTTCAAAAAATACTGTAAAATATCCGTATCTAGAAATCCATCAATAAATTCAGAAAATTAACAAATAATCATTTCAAAATCATATTCAAATCATTGCAACATAACACATGCAATTAAATAATTAAAATATTTAAATATGCATGCATAATAATTTATAAAAGTAAAGTATACTCACATACGATTCTTGTAGCTTAATCCTGAACTAGGGTTGCTTCGTAATTCCGAAAATTGTACCACTTGCCAAAAATCACCAAGGGTCACTCACATCCCAAAAAAATTTATATTTAAATCCCCTAATTTTTGGGATTAAATACGAATTAAAAAGTCTAGACATAACACTTTGGACACCAAAAACTACCCCGAAACGATGTCTGATCAACTCGAAACTTGTGCCAATGTATTTGTAACATTGATTACATCCAAAAACGTGTTGATTTGTACATCTAGATGATGTGGCACGTGCCTCCACGCGTTACCCACCTTTTCTGTAATCGGGCCTTACGTGCCTACAAATGCAATCACCAGCTCAATCGTCATCCTCCTTGAGCGGGTTTGCAACTCAGGTCCCTACTCGATTTCGTGACCGATTTTCATTTTTCCTTCCAATTTTGTCCGTTTTCCACAAGTGAACTAGCTAACCTACTCGAATTTAACCTAGAAATATGTATATGGGCTCAATTCGTAAATTCCTTACCTTGAATTCTTGGATTTTCATTCAAAGCCCACAGTCCAAATTTTAACTCTATTCTGCGCTCGGCTTCATGAGATTTCCTTCGAATTTTCGACGGTCCTGCTCGTGATAGTTCCATGAAGAGGTCTACAACCTTAGTTTGAGTATTCAAGGTCCAAATCTACGAAACCCGATTTCAAGGTTCGTGAGAATTTTTTTTCCTGAGTTTTTCGAGTTTGTGTTGTTTGTCCTTCTTGTTCCTCTTTCTTTCCTTTTCTTTCTTCTCTTCTCTATTTCCCATATGTTTCTCTTGGCTCACAGGTTGGGGATCACAATAGGAATGACGTATGGGTTTTTTGGTTAGTTTAAAGCACAACCATCAATACACACAAAAACACACAAACACACACACACACACACACACAACCACAAACAAGGTCGGTACAAGGAGATAAGGGGGAAGGAAGAGATAAAGACACCTGCCACCTCAAAAATATATGCTGTTGTAAAATTACCAAAATGGCCCTAATAAAAAATTATCAAAATACCCCTGGTTAATTTAGACCCGTAAGAAACTCATCCAATCTTTGATTTTGAAGTGCTGTTTGTCTATAGACTTAGGACTCCGAGGCCTACATAACAGTCCTTACAAATAGTCCCTAAAGTACTCGAAAATAAAAGTCAATGTTTGACTATAAGGGCAAAATTGTCAATTCCCTTTTTAAATTTTCCCAAAATTACCTTTTCCAAAATTTTGGGATGTTACAATCTACCCCTCTTAAGAAATTCTTCCTCGAAATTCAAGCGTGTCTGCTCAACAACTGGAATTAACGAGCCCGTAATAGTGTCTCGGGCTTCTACCTGAACCCTCATTCAGTATTGGAAACGATAACTGGTATTTCAACATTTCAGCTTCTCCTGACCCCTAGTTCCCAATTCCAACTTCTTTCGAGTGTTAATCTAATATTTCGTAAACTATACCACCACTGGCATGCTTAGCCACTAATTTGAAACATCGCTATGCGTCCTAAATCTGATAGAGATCTTCCATCACTTCAAATACTCAAACTGAGGAACTCACTCACCCATCTTATCTGGTCTAACTTGCTCGTAAATTTTGTAACCCAAGCGTCCAAACTCACTCATTATCCGGACCCACATAAATCCTTCTATAATAGAGCCCAATATCCAATATTTGACCCAAATAATGTAGGGTTGTCCAATCCCCAGATCTATCTTGGGATCAAGTGTACTCCTCACGTATCTCTCGTATCGCTAGGTTATTCACATGTCTCGTATCTCGAAGGCATGAGATTGGAAAACAGAATTTAGTACTAACCTTGCTCTAATACCAAGTTGACCGGACACACTTCTAAACCGCTTTGATAATTATGTTGGGTCTTACTCCCACCTGACAAGTAAAAATACCATCAACACTTGTCAGACAAGAGATACTCGTACTGGTTTACAGTTCATGTCTCCGTATGTGGGACCACAACAATCACGAAATACAAGTAAACAACATATGTCCCACATTGTCCTGCAATCCCAGACATAAGTCAACTAGACCTGAATATTAGTAAATCAAACCTATGTGAAAAAATCTGGACACAAGAATCAATAATCAAACACAACCAATATAACGTCAGTAAATCAAACCAACAAATCCTCGTTGCTCGAATACCAGTCTTAATAAATATACTACACTACCGATAAGCAAACTCGAGGAAACAGAGCTGAGCTCTAGATGTCTGAGTAGTGACGTAGGAAAATAGAGCTAAGATCTGGACTTCTGAGCCCCAATCACGTGACTAGTCTCAGGAAAAAGAAGCCCTGCTCCAAATCTATAGCCTCAGGAAACAGAGACGTTCTCTAGATATCTAAGTGCTGACTATATCCGAGGATGGTTGACCGCGGATAATAGTCCAAAAAACCAATAAAACTCATTTAACACATATTATTGACTAAAAACGGAGTCAAAACACGTTCAAGATCGAGCATGAGCCCAAAACACCAATTTCACAAAATACCGTAAAATACGTGTCTTGAATTCCGTAAATAAATCCAAAAAATTAACAAATAATCATTTCAAAATAATATTCAAATCATTGCAACATAAATCATGTAATAAAAAAAATTAAAACATGTAACTATGCATGCATAATAATTTATAAAAGCAAAGTCCACTCACATACCATCCTTGCAACTTAATCTCGAACTGAGCAATCCTCCGCAATTCTTGGAATTGTACCGCCTGTCGTAAATCACCACCAAGGGTCACTACCATCCAAAATAATCGTACAATTAAATCCCATAATTTTCAGGATCAAATACAAATTAAAAACCTAAACATAACGCTTCGTACACCCAAAACCACCCCAAAATGATATCTGATTGACTCGAAACCTATGTCAATGTGTTTGTGTCATCGATTACATCAAAAAACGTATTGAATGTACCTCGAGATGGTGTGGCACACGCTCCTACCTGCCAGCCACTTTTCCTATGATTGGACCTCACCCACCTTCCTTGTAAATTTAACACAAAAAAAATTTATATGGGTTCAATTTATGGAATCCGTACCTTGAAATCCTGGATTTTCAATAAAAGCCCATAGTCCAAATTCGAACTCTGTCCTGGGCTCGTCTCCATATGTTTTCCTTCAAATTTTTAACAACCTTTCTCGTGCTAGTTTCAAGAAGAGGTCTACAACCTCTATTTGAGTATTCAAGGTCCAAATAAACATAACCCAATTTCAAGGTTCACGGGAAATTTGCTCTGGATGTTTCGACTTTGTGTTCATAGTCATTCCAATCCCTATTTCTTTCATTTTCTCTCTTCTCTTCCCTATTTTCCTTCTATTTCTCTTGGCTCATGGGTTGGGGTTGCAGCGGAATGTTGTTTGGGTATTTTGGTTATTTTGAAGCACAACTATGAACACACACACACACACACACACACACACACACACACACACACACACACACACACACACACACACACACACACACACACACACACACACACACACACACACACACACACACACAGACACACACACACACACACACACACACACACACATACATACACCCCGCCACACACAAGGTTGTGCAAGGACATATGGGGAGGGAAGAGATAAGGACACCTATCGCCCTAAAAGAATACATCCTCTTGTAAAATTTCCAAAATGCCCCTAATACCAAAATTACCAAAATGCTCTTGGTTAATTTAGGTCCGTAACGAATTCATTCGATCTTTGATTTTGATGTGTCGCTTATCGGACTCTGAGGTCTACGTAAAATCCTTACAAAAGTCCAAAAAGTACCCAAAAATAAAAGTCAACTTTTGACCATAAGGGAAAAATCATCAATTCCCTTTTTAAATTTCTCAAAATGAGCTCTTTTGAATTTTCAAGTTGTTACACCGCTACCTTATCAATTTGGCAGTTTCCCAAAAACTGAGTATGTAACTTATGGATGTGATTACTGCTTATCTCTATGGGGATTTAGATACAGAGAGACAATATATATATATATATATATATATATATATATGAAAGTTCTTGAAGGATTTAAGATGCCTGATGCAAATAGTTCTAGACCACAAAACACGCTTTCCATTCATTTGAGGTGTTCATTTTATGGATTAAAACAATCCGGACAAATGTGATATAACCATCTAAGTGAGTATTTGATTAGAGTGGGATATGTGAATAATTAATTATTGCCATGCATTTTTATTAAGAAAATAAGTTCCGGGTTCTCTATGGTGGCATTTATGTCAATCATATGAATCTGATTGGTACTCCTAAAAAGATCAAAGAAATCACTGAACACCTGAAGTTAGAATTTGAAATGAAGGATCTTAGGAGAACACACTTCTATCTCGATCTGGAGCTTGAGCATTGTGCATATGGGATTTTAGTTCATCAAACAAATTACATCCAAAAGATATTGAGACGCATGCAAGCACGCCCATTATCGTCCGTAGTCTACATCCTAAGAAGGACCCGTTTTGTCCTGCAAATAATAACCAAGAGATATTGATACCAGAAGTGCATATCTAAGTGCAGTAAGCGCATTATTGTACTTGGCTCAATGCACTAGACCTAGGTAGATTTAGCTCTTCCCCTACCCGCTGCCACTAGAATGGCATAAATGACATATTCTGATACCTTAAAGGTACAATGAATATAGGCTTATTCTATCCCTATGCATCGAGGAATAAATCAAAACCTCTTTGGTCGTTGGAATGATGCATGCCTTATTGAGAATGTTAACGTAGGTTACCTGTAAAGCCCACACAAGGCGCCTTCCCAATCCAGTTATGTCTTTACCATTAAGAACATAGAAATATCTTGGAGGTCTACGAAATAGACCCTTGTTGCTACATCTTCGAATCATGCAGAGATTCTAACTCTTCACGAAGCAGTTCATGAATATATATGGCTAAGAGCCATTACGGGGATATTCTAAGTACTTTGGACTGCATTCCACCCATAATAAACTGACGGTTATGTACGAAGATAATGCTAACTGCATCGAGCAGATAAAGACCAGTTTCATTAAAAGAGACAATAATAAGCATATTGCACCAAAGTTCTTCTTCAACTGGTAACAACAAGAACATCAAAATATTGAGATCAAGTCAATTTGGTCTTACGAAAACCATGAAGATCATTTCACCAAGTCATTACCAAAGGACACATTTCAATAGCATGTAGGAGGTTTTGGCTTAAGTAGATTGGCGGATCTACCTAATCTGTAGTTTTTAGGGGGATTCGAGATCAGATAGAGTATCCTGAAGTATACCAAGTATCTGGGAGTATCCCGAAGTGTACTCACATGACCATCGTGTGTTATTTGTCCTATTCGACCAGGGTTATTTTATCCTATTGTGTTTTGTCACTTGGGTAGGTTTTAACGAGGTACATTTTAGGTATGGTCACCCTATTAACAATGCATCTTGAAGATTTCATGATTTGACTCATATGCATTTTCTCATTTTTTTCCCTTCGAACACAGGTTTTTCCCACTGGGTTTTTCGAGAAAAGTTTTGGTGTAGCAATACTAATGCATTATGTACTATCTACCCATGTTAAAGAAGAGACGACTTCAACTATCTTTGGAGATTTCGATGCGATTACTATCTACGCGCGTTGCAACAGATAAGAGCACAATCAAGTATCACTATTACATGAAATATCCAAGGGAAAATGTTGTAAATAAATAGATTTATAGTGGCTATTACATGTAAGGGATTGAAAGGTAGTTTAGTCTTTTCCATTTACTCAATTCCCTAATTTATATGAGAGAATATATTATCTTGTATTTGAGAACTATTGAGAATAACATAATATCTGGAACAAACGTTCTTCTCATTCTCTCCATCTCTCCCAACCTCTCATTCTCTCAAATGTAAGATCTTCTTCTCAAATCATTCACAATAATTTTCTTAATTTTGAGGGTATTTGAGCCTATTTAAGTAAGTTTTTTAAAAAAATAAAAATTTTTTAATTTAGGCGCCAAATTGTGGCTATTGTTTTGATATAAAATTATCAAAAATGATACGAAGAAGCTTTAGGTCAAATGATTAATTATGGTAAATCCGGTATGTCTTTTGGTTTAAATGTGCAAGATAGCAATGTGCAAGCTTTGAATTATTTAAAGAAAAACAATCCTAACTCTTAAGGAATCCAAATAGTGGACGAAAAATTGACAGGCAGACTTGAATGTGTGAGCTAACCACCACAATGTTTGTAGCTAGGATTTAATAAATCCAAGTCGGGGGACATAGGCAGTTGATTTATAAGCTCCATAAATAGAGTTGGCAATATGCATGTAATAGATATGTGTGAGTTAAGAGAGAAAAAAAGAAGTATGTTAAGTAGAATAAAAAAGAAAGAAAGTGATAGTCAGAGAGTTGTAGAAGAATAGAAAAGGGTGTTCTTCAAAGTGTTTTAGTTTCTTTTTGTGGGTAAGAGTGCTTATATTAGAGTTGGTTTTTCATTTAGAGTTATGTTGTAACATTTTGTTGTTGAAATAAAAATATTGAGTATACTTAATTTTTTTTTCTCACCACATTTGAATATTAGAGTTACGTACTCCAAATTTGTTCTACGATTGATATCAAAGCGGTTTGTTCAGGGACCGGATTTGGTGGAGCTTCATTTAGTCATGAGCATTTTAGTACTTTTCATGTGTGATCTTGTTGGCATACCAAGATTTTGCTAGCACAATGGGTTATCTTCAAGTGTTTGGAGGAATCAAGAAACTTAACAACAATAATTACAACATATGGATAATGTGCATGGTGTCTTACCTACAAGGTCAAGATATTTAGGAGGTCGTCGGAGGTAACTAAGTCACGTAGCTAGAAGAACACATTAACGGTAGCTTGCGCAAGTGGGAGATCAAAGCAGGGAAGGCTATGTTTGCCTTATAAATAACAATCAAAGATGGTATGTTGGAGCACGTACGAAAAGGCAAAGCACCAAAAAAAGCATGGGATGCCTACAAGAAATGAAGCAGGGCTACAACTCCTCGTGAACGAGCGATTATCAATCATACAATGGGAAGTAACCATTTCCCAATACTTCCATAAGGTAAAGTACTTATATTAAAATTTCTAAATTATATTTTAATGTTGTTATTGTAGAAACAAGGATAAAAAAGAACTATTATCTATGATTTGGGAATTGATTTTCGAGGCTTCGTTCCTACTGTAAAAGGATGGCCGATACAACCATCACTTGTTGAGAATGAAAATTTGCTTGCTAATCAAGAAGCTATGACTAAGAAAATGTCAAGAGTCTCATGAAAGGTGAGGAGGAAGTGCTCTACACCAACACGAGTAAAGAGATATATTCAGAAAAGATAGCGACAAGGCAAAAAGTCATAAAGGAGAATGAAGTTCTCGATCAAGGAGTGCTCCAAAGTATCACAATCATGGACAGTTTAAGAATAGTAACTTTGAATGTAAATGCGACAATTATGAACATAAAGGCCACATCTTTTACTTTTCCAACAAAAGGCATGTGGAAAGTAATACTACTACTTCCTAACCAAGGAAAAAAAAATTGAGGACAAATGAGACGCTGAAGCATCCCTTGCCACAGTAGAAGATAAGATGGTTCTCACACTAGTGACACCTGAAGGAATTGACTTCAATAATGATTCAATCGTCAATTTAGCCTGTTTAAATCTCATGACAGGTGATAAGGAAAAGTTGCAGAATCTGTCAGAGTACAAAGGAAGTCGAGTGGTATTAACGACCAATAACACAAGGTTACAAATAGCCCATGTCAATAGGACAGTAATGTTGCCCCGCTATACTCCGAATTAGGTGCCACTTCAAGATGTCTACCATGCTCCTAGCATGAATAAGAATCTGCTCTTAGTGGTGCATCTGACACCGTCAAGCTACTATGTTTTATTTGGTCTCCATGATGTGAAAGCCAACAACTTGAGGTTTTAGAAAAACCAATAATAAAGGGACGAGGAATCAGAGACTCCATATGTTGACAAGAACAAGAGGAATGAGACATCATATTTATGGCACATGCGACTAGGTAATCAATGCTTAAGGGCCTTCCTTTGGTTGTCGTGAGAACAAATATGGTCTATGCAAGATGTCAATATAGTAAAGCGCATCAACTAGGAGTCGAAGTTCAAAGCAAAAAGGCCATTAGAGTTAGTTCACTCTAATGTGCTCGGGCCTATTAGTCATCATCATTTATTGATGACTTCTCCTATCAGGCCCCGTCCCGAATCCCCCGGGATTAACGTGGGATGTGCCTAATCCCATCTGACACCGCGTGTCAGATCAGGGAAATTTCTGACTCTAGCCCTCACCGGGGCATCTAGAGTACGTCAGGATCGTAGGAGGAGAAGTGTGATGTCTTGGTCTCTACTACAGCCAGCATCCGCGATCAACTTGAAGGACATTAAAAATAGTAAAAACTGTGTGACAGGACCCGTCCCAAATCCCCCGGGATTAACATGGGACGTGCCTACTCCTGTCTGACACGAAGTGTCAGACCAGGGATAATTCCGTCCTTTGCCCAACCGGGACTATCAGAGGGCGCCATGATCCGGAGGAGGAATGTGATGTCTAGTCTGTGCTACAGCCCGCATTCGCGATCAACCTGAAGGGCAATCAAAACATCAAAAGTCGTGAGTGGACAAAACAAATATTTTAATAAAACATTTCACAAAAACAAATTTATGCCCTTCATTGAAAAGCATGCATGCATTTGAAAACCGTTTATCAAAACATTTGCATAATCATTAGGGCCTTGGCCCAAAACCGTAAATCAAACCATTGGGGAACTCAGCCCAAAACCAATCACGTGGGACTCTGCATAAATCACGTCATGTGGGTCTTAGCCCAAACCAATTTCCGTAAGGACTCAGCCCAAATCGATATACGTGGGTCTCAGCCTAAAACCATATCCAAAACATAGAATACGGGGTCTACGCCCCAAACCACTTTCCAAAACATAGAACACGAGGTCTCCGCCCCAAACCACTTTCCAAAACATAGAACTTGAGGGTATCCACCCCAAACCATTTTCCGTAAGAAAGCCTTATACGTATAAACATACGAAAAACCCATCCTCGGCACTTCCAAGAAGATGCCAACTTGGGGCACACGGCTCCTAAGGAACACATCCCCAATATACGCCACGATTCATCTCTATACTAGTATGCACACTACTCGGGGTCTCACTTCGAGTCTACTCCCTGGAATTCTCCATCTGGGAGGCTCTATGCAACATCCAGGATCTACGACGTATAGATGGTTGTCTCCGGACCCAGTTCGAGACCATATCATAACTCCCACTCCTGGAATGTGCTCCCTATGGGGATACTTATTCCAGGTAGTGGATCGTGAGTCTCCAGGTCGACTGTTGGAGGAGACCAAATAACTCATATGGAGGGTTTATACATTTTCAGAACTACTTTCTTTCTCAAAACATATTTCAACTGGGTCTCATACCCGATTCATCTCAACAGGATTCCTCGAATCTGATTCAAATCCATTTTCACTGGCCTCGGCCTAAATCCACAGTTCAATAGAGTCTCAAACCCGAACTCTCATTTCATAAATCTAACTAGGACTTAAGCCCGATTTCACAATCAACAGGGCCTCTAGCCCGAAATCACAGCGAACGGGGCCTCAAGCCCGATACCATAAATCAACGGGGCTTCGAGCCCTATTTCACAATCAATGGGGCCTTAAGCCCGATTTCACAATCAAAGGGACCTCAAGCCCGATATTACAGCCAACTGGCCTAAAGCCCGAATTCTTAAACCAATAGGGCCCTCGGCCTGACCATATAACTCAAATAGGCCTCCAGCCCGATTTCTCATCAAATCAAATGGACTCTAAGTCTGAGGGTTTCCAATCAAATGGGTCTCATGCCCGATTTCATATTTCCAAATCAAAAACTCATTCATTAAACCCTCATTGAAAACCTAGCATGCACAAGCATCGTATAAAACTGGAAATCTCGAAATACGTAAATCCTAGGCTACCACAAAAAAACGCACTCATGGCGCCACAAAACATGTATTAAAATACTTATAAAAAATTTATGCATGCATCAGTTTAGAAAGAAAGGTCCATTCACAGACCGTCCGAAGCCGCGCCTCGATACGCTCGCCATAAGCCTCTCTGGGCCAATCGTCACCTCCGGGGTTCCTGAACCTATCCAAATTAATTTAAAGCCGATCCTAAACCTTCGGACGTCCCGAACTATATCGAAAAGATGTCAGATCGACTCGAAACCAGTCCCAAAATGTTCGTTACATCGAATATATGATTTCACATGTTGGAACCACCCCCAAAAGGTGGTACAAGCGCCCACACGTGCAGCCCAAAGGGGCTGCGCATGGGAGCCACGCGCCAATGTTCAATCATCCTCTTCCCTGCGACTGACCCGGTCCGGCCGGTTAACCTATAAGTCTGATTCGCCTGGACCGGCGTGACCGGTCCGGTCTTATTTATCCTCCATTTTTCGTCCAATCCCTTCCAATCCAATCCCAATCTCTTAGTTTCAATCCTAGGAACCTAAACATGTAAAGAAACCCAAGGAAAACCCTCTAAACCGACCCGTTCAACTCACCCTCTTCACGGTCCAAGTTTCCCGATTGCACCCAGGGCTGCTCAGCCCTTCACAACCGTCCAAAACCTCATCTAATCCTTCCTAAAAACCTAATAAACATCCTCTAATCACCCAAAACCCTCCATAACGCCCTAATCGAAATCTTGAATTCAAAAGTCAAAACCGAGCTCTTACCTTCTCTCCACCGTGCAGGGCGGCCCGACCACCTCCACGCCGTCCTCAGCTCAACAGTCACTCTCTGTCTACTTCTTGGATTGAATCAAGTAAGGGAAATGATTGGGGTGATGGTTTCATGGGGATTGGGTGAGATCGGGTTTTGGTTTCGGATGAACAAAGGAATGGGCGATAAACATGAATGAAATTGGGTGGGTAATGGATGAATGACAAGTGTCATTCATCCATTGGGCCTGCCCCTAAAAGTCTGGGCCCACTTAGGAGAAAAACCCCTTTTTCTCCTCGTAAAACGTGCCGTCGTAAATAGTTCCTCGAAACATCCGTCAACCATAACTTTTTCGTCGACTTGATCTACATAACGGTCCTTGGCCCTTGGCCATCGAACCTTCCAGGTCAAAATTCAACTTTTTGCGCTCGTTTAGTGGCAAATCGTAATTTTTCCCTGAGCATCCATTAATCCTTGTCTAATCCGTCATTGATTCTTAATTAATCCTTATAATTCGGGACGGGTCGTTACACTGTGAGTGGACGAAATCAATCATTTAAAATAAAGTACATTTCATAAAGAAGACATTTATGCCCTTCACTAAAAAGTATGCATGCATTCAAAAACCATTTATCAAAACATTCACAAAACCATTAGGGTCTTAGCCCAAAACCATATACCATAGGGACTCTGCCCAAATCAAATCAAGTGGGTCTCAGTCCAAAACCAGTCACATGGGAACTCAGCCTAGCTTGAAGGGTTCGTTCACAGGAGCTCACGGGGCAACTTCCCAGTGGGTCACCCATCATAAGATTGCACCAGGCTCCACTCGCTTAACTTTGGAGTTCCCCAGGAATCCAAAGTCAGTGAGCTCCCAAGAGGCCTCGCTAGATAGGTGTGTGCCTACACCTTTAAGGCACACCACCATTCCCCTTCCAGACCATTCCCCCCTCGCAGGAATGTGGGATCATTCACTGTTCCCTCCAGGATACAGATCTTACAACTCACCCCCATTAGGGCCCAGCGTCCTCGCTGGCACACTTCCTGGTCGGGGTTTGGCTCTGATACCATTCTGTCAGCACCCAACCCTCCTATGTCAGAACCCAACTCTAGCACGATATTATCCGCTTTGGGCCTTCTCGCCCTCATGGTTTTTTTTGGGAGCTCACGGTGCAACTTCCCAGGGGGTCACCCATCATGGGATTGCACCATCCTCAACTCGCTTAACTTTGGAGTTCCCCGAGAATTCAAAGACAGTGAGCTCGCTAGATAGGTGTGTGCCTACCCCTTTAAGGCACACCACCATTCCCCTCCCTGACCATTCCCCCCTCGCAGGAATGTGGAATCATTCATCGTTCCCTCCAGGACACGAGTCTTACAATCCACCCCTCTTAAGACACAGCGTCCTCGTTGGGACACTTTTCGGTCGGGGTTTGGCTCTGACACCATTCTATCAGGACCCGATGAAAGGACCGCCCCCGAAAGGGGCATCGATAACCGTGCCCGGTCCTGCTCCCGTCTGGCAAGATGACTGAAAATCCCAAGTTACCCTCAGTACTTGCCAAACCAGGGATAACCACACGTACTTACTCATGCCTCCGCCCCTCGTACAGCCTCGAACAACGCGCCACGACCTGGAGGGTCAATAAAAACCAAAAGGTGTGAGTGGACAAAAATAAATCAGTTTAGCAAAACAGTTACGACAAACGATTTTACCCTCCGCGTAAAAACGAATGCATGCATACAAAAATCAATTCGCAATCGGTTAAGATTTTCCACATAAGAAAAACTGTGTATCGAATTTCAACATAAGGAAAAACTGGTATGAACCTCAAAATCATTTTTCCTTTCTCAACCATCGGGTCTTAGCCCGCAATCATAATCACCGGGCCGCAGCCCAAAACCACGAATCAAAACCAAATGCACAACATGATCCAAAACCAACAACCATATACCGGGCCACTGCCCAACTCAACTGAAACATCAGAAATCATCAATAAATCACAAATCAATCATTTTGCTGGATATCAAGTGCGCCCAAGTCTTTAAACTCAAAACCATGCGCATAAACAGGCCTTCCCGGGATATCAACGAGTCTTTAAACTCAGAACATAAACAATAGGCCTCGGGGGTATCACAGTAACCGAGTCTTTAAACTCATTAAGGGCCCTCCCCCGTCATCAATTAACCGAGTCTTTAAACTCAAAACGTGCTCCAGCAATAGCACCCGGGTCTTTAAACCCAAAACAGTTTTCGACGGGTCTTTAAACCCCAAAACATTTGTCGAACACGACAACGTGGGATCCATCCCAAAATCACATTTTCCACAATAGGACTCATGGTCCGAGTTTCCACATTCGAATTCCCAATCATACTTCACAAAACATATTCAAATCACCATCACACACGGGGCATGTACAATTATACCAAATCACTTTATTAAATCCTTTTTCATTCCCGAATTCGAATTCGCAATAATGATTCCGTAAGCCGGCATCCGGAAGCATCATCCCGAACCCAAACCAAGAATCCACTTTAAATTTCCGAAAACCGAAATCTCGTAAATCAAAGTTACTTTTGTGCCCCGAGCATCAAGCCCGAAATCACCTTTTTCAAATCCATTTTAATTCTTAGAAATCATTTCTTTCTCAAATCTCATTTTCAACTCATCAAAACCACAACCATTATCACCAAAATCACGATCCAAGCAAAACATACTCAAAACCCATTTTTAAAATCCTCAAAATCACAAGTCTCATTTTAATTCCCAGATTCGAACATCAACAGTGATCAAATCACAATAACTCGAAATCTCGTAAAACGTGCAAATCCGGAACGTTCTCGAAAAACGTGTCAAAATCGTAAGTCACACTCGCAAATCATAAACAACCTTCTTAACTCATTTTACACCCATTTCATATAACTTCTTTCATTAAACCATCATTAAGCACACGAGTGACCATAGTTTCGAAATACGTGTAAATTTCACATGTAAAGTAAAAATACGTATAAATACGGAAATCAAAATCAATCACAACTTATAATCATAATCGTAAAATCATAGAAATAATTTATGCATGCATTAAATTTGAAAGCAAAGTCCACTCACACACCATTCTTAAGGTTCGGTTTCGCGCCGCAAGCATGCCCGTAATTTCCGATATTTTTCAGAAATTCCAAATCCTGTCCGAAAACATACTTTAGTGTCACTAAGGGCTTAGATATCAACATACTAATTTCCCATAATTTTCCGGGAATTAATCGTTAATTACAAACGTAACATACATCTTCGGACCCTCGGAATAACATCGAAACGGTGTTCGATAAATTCGAAACCAATACTAAAATGTTCGTTACATTGTATAGGACAAAAGTCGTGTTGAACTCACCTTGAAATTCGGGTCCACGCGTCCTCACGCGCCGCCGTGAGTGGCTGCGCGTGAGCCCACGCGCCTGCTACAATTCCCGCTACAGTACGTCTTCTTCACCCGTTTCCCTGGTAAACGGGCCGTCGACCCGCGTGTGTGACCCGGTTCAATCCCTACGATAAACTAACTAATTTCTTCAATAGATCAATCAGATGGACTCGTAACATACTTAATTAAAGGTCTGTGTCCCTCATTCAAGTCAACACAGCCCCAAATCGATCAACTCAAACTCGAACATCCAAACGGGTCGAAGTACGAAACTCACCCAACTCGACCCCATTCCAAAATTAACTTAGACAGTAGTTTCCAGAGACCTAAACGAACACTTTAGCATCGTCAATTTGAGGGAAAATTGCATGGAGGTTGTCGACCTCAAGCTCGAAAATCTCTAAAACCAGGGGCTCCCGTTCATGGCCCGTCTGTGCTAGATTTCCCCCGAAATTGATGTGGTTAGTTTGCAAATGATCCCAGAGGATTAAAACAATTCTCCGTTTCGTTCAACTCGACTCCTAATTGAGAAATTGAATTTCCCCCCAAAACTGATTTTCCCAGAACCCTCGTTTTTTCTCAACTCTCAGCCCTCACTTTGGTACGAAATGAACCTCCCATCCTCCAGTACTCAGATAATCGATCGAAGCGGCCAACACTCGTGGGGAACACTCTCAGACTCACTGAGAATTGCTTCCCGCAAACAAAACCCAACCAATTTTAAACTCTTGCTCGTGCTCTGCTTCTGTCCAGGCCGTGTAGCCATGTTCCCAACGTCCTCAAAACACTTAAACAATTCACTCTGGCCAGCCACTATCAGGATTAAACAATGGGATTGCTCGAAGCACCACGGCATGGCCGTGCAGACTCTGTTTCACGGTGATGAACAGTAACCGTCGTGCAGAATTACCAAAATGCCCTCCAACTTCTGTGACCCGTAACTTGGTCACCCGATGTCCGTTTGATGCGTGCCGCCTGTCGTTGTACTCAGGACTTCGAGACCTTCCTAACGTTCCTTGGCCCTTGGCCATCGGTCCTCCCGATCAAAAAGTCAACATTTTCCCATACTTCGTCCAAATTACGGAAATGACCTTGAACTTCCGAACGTCATAACTTTCACCACGAATGTCGGAATCGAACGTGCCACCTATCCATGAACTCGTGACGTCCCAGAATACGTCACGGTCATCGGTCAAAGTCTGTTTGACCATCCGAACTAAAAGTCAACGTTTTATCCACGACTAGGGGCAAAACGGTCATTTTGCACCGTTCGTCCGATTTCACCCAACTAATCACCGATTAACCCCGTTAATCATGATTAGTTACAAATCTAATCCCGAATTCCGGGACGGGTCGTTACAATCTTCCCCCCTTAAAGAATTTCGTCCCTGAAATTCCAACCGATCAAAACTCAACTGTTTCTCCCTCCTAAAACCAGTCTTGTTCTCGAAATTTCCAATTATCCTTATTCCACATCTACCACGTGGAAAACCTTTCGACCTCGCAACGCGTGTACACCCGTACACCAGCTAAACCCATTTGTGCTCAGAGGTCCCATCATAGTCTCACGTCGCACTGACCACACTCGACCACCTCAAGTGAAATTGATCCCCACTAAGCTTTACCGCCCTAGTAAAGCGCCAATCATCAGCCAATTGGTGGCACTCAAAGTAGCGTCAGATCAATAACACGATCCCATCTCGCAGGGAAAGCCCAACCCTGCGGCATATATCAAGCTCAAATTCCAGTTTCGCAACAACTCCAAGTGTGTCGGAACTAAGCCGAATGCCAACACGTACAACCACACCACTGGTACCTCCCACGTACCGTCACTAGATACCACTCGGCCCGTCCGGTACCAATCCTCGTACACTGTACAGGGTACGTACACCCATCTCCAACATGTCCACTACAAGGTTCATAGTCGATCACAACCTGACACTGGGGTTTCTTGTCCAATCTCATACTAGACAAATTGATCATTCCAACTCATCATCCATTCTAGGTCCCACGGTCACCCGACCAGTAACACAAAATCGACTCCCAAACACGTCATCCAAGATGTACCAATCCATGCACGCTCACCAAGGCGTGTACAGTCATGCCGAAAGGGCATCTAATCTTACTCACAATTACCGAGGCGCACCAACCCCGAATCTATACTCGCTCAACGGTTACCACGTCACATCCGATTGACTTCGAAAAGAAGCCAATCCCAATCGCCCATCTCTACGACTGACCAATTAGACCCTGTTGGATATCCACTCATCCACGGGTCAAGCCTCGAGTCCAAAACATAAACGTTCCCACTCGCTCGAGTACGGATTAACTTCGAAAAGAAGTTCAATCCAACTATCCTCATATTTAAACATTTACGACAGAGCGAGAAGCTTTTCACCTAGCCTGATCAAGGCGACCGAAATTCGAGTCCGTTACCGCGTCACCCGACTGGTAACACCACGATCCTAGATCGTCACCACGTCCAAGGTCCCACAGCCTCATCAACCAGGTCCACCTAGGATCCACACATGCTCACAGCTGGAAATCCACCTGGAACCCGATAATAGGGTCTTACACCCACTAGATTCTTGTCAACCACCCAACACTCCTCAACTATTTTCTCCTCCAATCAATCATTCAACAAAGTAACACATCCACTCCGTGGATCCCCTCTGTTTACCTCATATCGATCCTGCCACTCCACCTAGGAGAGACCAAGGATGATCCAATACGATGTCATCGACATCCATCCTCTGTGAGTGCAAACATAACTCATTGCACCCACCGTACCGAATATCCAACATCGTCTGCCACCAAGCAGAAAATGGGAATCCCGTTTACCCCAACCTCGGGAATGCAACTCCACCCGATGACCCCAAAACACACATGGGTCCACCACCCAATACACGCTCATCGTACTGGTATCCGCGATCAACGTCTGCCAGGGCAGAAGGTAAGAAGTCATCCCTAATGACTTCGGAATACCTAGTACCTATGCGGAAACGAGCACTCCTCTCGTCCCACAGTCACAACTCTCCTTGGAACTAAGATTCCACCTACGTTGAAAATAGACACACTCCCCATGAGATGTCAAGTCCAACCGCCGGACTCCCTACATCCGTAACTCACTTGGACAACCACGCGTCCACAATCAGCCCAATACTCAGACCTTATGTCAATTAATGACTAATTATGCACATACACCGATTCCGACTGGGAATTACTCAACTCTTGTCACCTCGTCACTGTTGGGACTTACCCCAATACCTCACAATCTCCGCTGGATCCTATCCAGTCCATGGGTCAACCACTACTAAATCTCAAATACCAACGCACTCTCATCATGACAGAGTCACACCCCAACTCGTGGCTCAACACAATCTCACTCACTGACACTAGCACCAGCGCCAACATACAAACATCCACACTAGCACACCGTGTGCACAGTGGGTAGCCCTGGATCTCCGCTCATACCGAGCGACGATCCCGCATCACTACTCGTACCCCGCAACCATGGGTACCACCATCCCGACAATCCACATCAGGACAATGGACGTTCCCTGAACGCCCACGAATTCTCAACTACTACCACTACACCAAGTACCCCCGACCATCAGCTAAACTTCACAAGACCACAGTCCTACAAAACCAAGCCACAATTTTCTAACTCATTCAATACCTGACCATAAACTGGCCCTTGGCATTCTAAGTGCCAAACGTTCCTCACTCAGCTTTTCTGGCTCCTTTCGAGCCTTGACACCAAATTATGACTCACCTCACGTTCCTAACCCAAAATCCTGACTCATCGTGAGTCCCGCATCCACATCTGGACTCCTCCTGAGTCCAAACTCATACCAAACCAATCATGTCATCACTGACATACCCAGTCCCCGAGCAATATCCAATGCTCAGCCAGTTCGTATTCGACCAGTAGGGCCTAAGAGAAAGTACAATTTGCCCAAAAATGCGGCCTTCCAGCCACCGGTCTGGTTCGTCCTTGCGACCCACACAATTCTACGTCTAACAAATCGCAGTTCACAGCGTCCACTACCCGACATCTGACCCTCAAACCAGGGTCAATCTCACCCGAGATCTAACACGAGGTCCCAAACACCCTCGCCTACTCGTCTCACTACCAGGTCGCACACGAGGCTTACGCTCCGGAGGCATGATGTGGCAACAGAATCAGCAACCTAGCGCTCTGATACCAAATTGACAGGACCGCCCCCGAAAGGGGCATCGATAACCGAGCCCAGTTCTGCTCCCGTCTAGCAAGATGACTGAAAATCCCAAGTTACCCTCAGTACTTGCCAAACCAGGGATAGCCACACGTACTTACTCATGCCTCCGCCCCTCGTACAGCCTCGAACAACGCGCCACGACCTGGAGGGTCAATAAAAACCAAAAGGTGTGAGTGGACAAAAATAAATCAGTTTAGCAAAACAGTTACGACAAACGTTTTTACCCTCCGCGTAAAAACGAATGCATGCATACAAAAATCAATTCGCAATCGGTTAAGATTTTCCACATAAGAAAAACTGTGTATCGAATTTCAACATAAGGAAAAACTGGTATGAACCTCAAAATCATTTTTCCTTTCTCAACCATCGGGTCTTAGCCCGCAATCATAATCACCGGGCCGCAGCCCAAAACCACGAATCAAAACCAAATGCACAACATGATCCAAAACCAACAACCATATACCGGGCCACTGCCCAACTCAACTGAAACATCAGAAATCATCAATAAATCACAAGTCAATCATTTTGCTGGATATCAAGTGCGCTCGAGTCTTTAAACTCAAAACCATGCGCATAAACAGGCCTTCCCGGGATATCAACGGGTCTTTAAACTCAGAACATAATCAATAGGCCTCGGGGGTATCACAGTAACCGAGTCTTTAAACTCACGAGTCTTTAAACTCATTAAGGGCCCTCCCCCGTCATTAATTAACCGAGTCTTTAAACTCAAAACGTGCTCCAGCAATAGTACCCGGGTTTTTAAACCCAAAACAGTTTTCGACGGGTCTTTAAACCCCAAAACATTTGTCGAACACGACAACGTGGGATCCATCCCAAAATCACATTTTCCACAATAGGACTCATGGTCCGAGTTTCCACATTCGAATTCCCAATCATACTTCACAAAACATATTCAAATCACCATCACACACGGGGCATGTACAATTATACCAAATCACTTTATTAAATCCTTTTTCATTCCCGAATTCGAATTCGCAATAATGATTCCGTAAGCCGGCATCCGGAAGCATCATCCCGAACCCAAACCAAGAATCCACTTTAAATTTCCGAAAACCGAATTCTCGTAAATCAAAGTTACTTTTGTGCCCCGAGCATCAAGCCCGAAATCACCTTTTTCAAATCCATTTTAATTCGTAGAAATCACTTCTTTCTCAAATCTCATTTTCAACACATCAAAACCACAACCATTATCACCAAAATCACGATCCAAGCAAAACATACTCAAAACCCATTTTTAAAATCCTCAAAATCACAAGTCTCATTTTAATTCCCCGATTCAAACATCAACAGTGATCAAATCACAATAACTCGAAATCTCGTAAAACGTGCAAATCCGGAACGTTCTCGAAAAACGTGTCAAAATCGTAAGTCACACTCGCAAATCATAAACAACCTTCTTAACTCATTTTATACCCATTTCATATAACTTCTTTCATTAAACCATCATTAAGCACACGAGTGACCATAGTTTCGAAATACGTGTAAATTTCACATGTAAAGTAAAAATACGTATAAATACGGAAATCAAAATCAATCACAACTTATAATCATAATCATAAATCATAGAAATAATTTATGCATGCATTAAATTTGAAAGCAACGTCCACTCACACACCATTCTTAAGGTTCGGTTTCGCGCCGCACGCATGCCCGTAATTTCCGATATTTTCCAGAAATTCCAAATCCTGTCCGAAAACATACTTTAGTGTCACTAAGGGCTTAGATATCAACATACTAATTTCCCATAATTTTCCGGGAATTAATCGTTAATTACAAACGTAACATACATCTTCGGACCCTCGGAATAACATCGAAACGGTGTCCGATAAATTCGAAACCAATACTAAAATGTTCGTTACATTGTATAGGACAAAAGTCGTGTTGAACTCACCTTGAAATTCGGGTCCACGCGTCCTCACGTGCCGCCGTGAGTGGTTGCCCGTGAGCCCACGCGCTTGCTACAATTCCCGCTACAGTACGTCTTCTTCACCCGTTTCCCTGGTAAACGGGCCGTCGATCCGCGTGTGTGACCCGGTTCAATCCCTGCGATAAACTAACTAATTTCTTCAATAGATCAATCAGATGGACTCGCAACATACTTAATTAAAGGTCTGTGTCCCTCATTCAAGTCAACACAGCCCCAAATCGATCAACTCGAACTCGAACATCCAAACGGGTCGAAGTACGAAACTCACCCAACTCGACCCCATTCCAAAATTAACTTAGACAGTAGTTTCCAGAGACCTAAACGAACACTTTAGCACCGTCAATTTGAGGGAAAATTACATGGAGGTTGTCGACCTCAAGCTCGAAAATCTCTAAAACCAGGGGCTCCCGTTCATGGCCCGTATGTGCTAGATTTCCCCCGAAATTGATGTGGTTAGTTTGCAAATGATCCCAGAGGATTAAAACAATTCTCCGTTTCGTTCAACTCGACTCCTAATTGAGAAATTGAATTTCCCCCCAAAACTGATTTTCCCAGAACCCCCGTTTTCTCTCAACTCTCAGCCCTCACTTTGGTTCGAAATGAACCTCCCATCCTCCAGTACTCAGATAATCGATCGAAGCGGCCAACACTCGTGGGGAACACTCTCAGACTCACTGAGAATTGCTTCCCGCAAACAAAACCCAACCAATTTTAAACTCTTGCACGTGCTCTGCTTCTGTCCAGGCCGTGTAGCCATGTTCCCAACGTCCTCAAAACACTTAAACAATTCACTCTGGCTAGCCACTATCAAGATTAAACAATGGGATTGCTCGAAGCACCACGGCATGGCCGTGCAGACTCTGTTTCACGGTGGTGAACAGTAACCGTCGCGCAGAATTACCAAAATGCCCTCCAACTTCCGTGACCCGTAACTTGGTCACCCGATGTCGTTGTACTCAGGGCTTCGAGACCTTCCTAACGGTCCTTGTCCCTTGGCCATCGGACCTCCCGATCAAAAAGTCAACATTTTCCCATACTTCGTCCAAATTACGGAAATGACCCTGAACTTCTGAACGTCATAACTTTCACCACGAATGTCGGAATCGAACGTGCCACCTGTCTATGAACTCGTGACGTCTCAGACTACGTCACGGTCATCGGTCAAAGTCTGTTTGACCGTCTGAACTAAAAGTCAATGTTTTACCCACGACTAGGGGCAAAACGGTCATTTTGCACCGTTTGTCCGATTTCACCCAACTAATCACCGATTAACCCCGTTAATCATGATTAGTTACAAATCTAATCCCGAATTCCGGGACGGGTCGTTACGCCCGACCCTCCTCAGTCAGGACCCAACTCTAACACGATATTGTCCGCTTTGGGTCTCCTCGCCCTCACGGTTTTGTTTTCGGGAGCTCACGGTGCAACTGCCCAGGGGGTCACCCATCATGGAATTGCATCATCTTCAACTCGCTTAACTTTGGAGTTCCAGCCGAACCCAAAGCCACTGAGCTCCCAAAAGGCCTCGTTTAGATCAGTGTTACGCAGTGATCCACTCTACCTAACACGAGATTGTCCCCTCTAGACTCACTAGTTGAACCAGCCCAGCCTGAAGGGTTTTGTTCCCTGGAGCTCACGGTGCAACTTTCCAGTGGGTCACCCATCATGAGATTGCACCAACCTCCACTCGCTTAACTTTGGAGTTCCCTAGGAATCCAAAACCATTGAGCTCCCAAAAGGCCTCGCTAGATAGGTGTGTGCCTACACCTTTAAGGCACACCACCATTCCCCTCCCAGATCATTCCCCCCTCGTAGGAATGTGGAATCATTCACCGTTCCCTACAGGACACGGGTCTTACATCTCCATATATGTATGGATTTTCTTTATAAAAGAAAATTTTGACACATTTTCAAAGTTTACAAAATTTAGAGAAACATTTAAAGGAGAAGTGGGATAGAAGATTTGTTATTTACACATGAATAACAGATGAGAGTATAGCTCAAATAAGTTCTCTCAATATCTACAAAAATGTAGAATACGTCGTCAATTTACATATATGAACGCGCCCCAAACAAAACGATGTAACAGAGAGAAAGAATCGGTAAATTGCATATATTTTTCGAGGCCTGCTACATTTGAAGAACATACTAGGATGGTTTTGGTCTAAAGCCATAAAAATTGCAAACCGACTTCCTTAACCGAAGATAAGATTTATCTCACTCTTACAGATACTAATCACACATTCCTTTTGTTTTTCTTCTGTGGACGAAATTTCGCTTCCACTAAAATCTACATATAAATGGAAAAATGGCCATTCATTTGCTTAAATTTTCTTAATCTCTTACGTAACATATGCTTAATTCAAATATTAAACATCAAGATAATAACTATATGGATGAAATTGTAAAATTAAATATATTAAAAGGAAAAGAATAGTACCAGCTTTTTTTTAATATAAAAAATTCTTATTTATATAAATTATTATATACGAGTTAGGATCAAGGGATAATTATATTCACATCTAAATTTACAATCTTTTTTGGCCTTTAATTAATAATTTATTTTTTAATCAAAAGTTTCTTAATTTATTTTAACTAAAATTTATTTTCAAAACAAAATTTTATATATAATTAAACACTCTTTTTAGGCCTTGAGAGTCGGTCCTTTTTTTTTTGGCCGATACAAACCTTTCTCTTCGTCCTATACACTGTAATTTCCCCCACCCAAGTTGCTGCTTCCTTCTCGTCCTCCACCGCTCCTAATATCTGCATCATTGTATTTGTCACTAATGTTTGATGGAAGATAGAGATAGTCCCTTAATTATTTTTCCGTTTTTTCAAATATTGGAACAGGTTAGAGATTCCAGTGAAGAGGTTCATGTAGATTATTAAAAAAAATTAAATATTAAAACCTTAAAAAAAAAGCACACGCAGGGCCACCATGCCTGGAGTGATTACCAGCTTCTTCAACTTCATGCGGCACTAAACGGAAGGATTGAGAAAATTCTTTATATTTGGAGAAATTTTCCAATGCATGTTTGGTTTTTATTTGTTTTGAAATTTCAGTTTCAATTTTTTTTTTGCAAGGATTGAGGAAGAATTATCCATTTAAAAAGAAAATAAACTATTAGGTGCTTGAATATATTTCATAGTAAGTCTCAAACTAAATTATTAATAGGTTGGATGAGAAGCCAAGAACCGCCTTGCAGGAAATACCAGACCCGATGGCTGTCATCGAAACTGGCAATGGGAACAGAACGGAAGGGTCAAACTGGTCCTTTGATTGAATTTTGTGTCGGGAAAGAGTAAAAGAAAGTGGTGTTTGGAGAGGGGGTTAAAATCTTGGTTGGCTTCCTTAGGAATTTCTTGTTAATTTCCGCTCAGTTAATGTACTTGACTATCTTGATTCTGGTTGACAACTTATTTGCTTATTCCAAAAAGAAAAAAAAAAGTATGAATAGGTTGGAATGATTGAGGAACAACATGTGATGCTTTCCAAAAGGTGATTGAATATTTCATAGTAAGCTTCAAATCAAAGTACATTAAGATAGAATGGACTTATGGTAAGATTTGATGAATTGTCAGGGATATAGAGTAGAAGATGTATGTTCAGTTTTGTATGCCAGTGCAGGGAGAATGTGTGTCTAGGAGGTTTGTATATGGTTCCTTTGTTAGTTACTAACTTATTTATGAAGTTTTAACTCATCATCTGGTTCATTTTGTGGATATCAATATATGAGGATTCAAATATTACTTGCGTTGTTCAAATTGTTATGTCAGCTCTTGGATTTGTAATTTTGTTACAGGCTTTGCATCTTTTGGTGGCTTCGTTTGTTGGAGAATCTGCTCTAACCAGGACCTTCTTTACGAATTTTATGGAGCTGAAGTAAGAAAACAACGAGGATGCACGTGGATTGGCTTGTGTTAAAGGAAAGAATTTTTAATTAATTTTCTCAGTTTGCACAACGAAGATTTGATTTTGTTTTTACCTCGTTGATTAGAATTGTAGTATGGTAATGGTCTGAGATTAACTTTCTTATGTGCATGACATGAACTGCATAAAGGGTTGCCATTTGCAATTTTGAAATGTAGAAGCTGTGAATGTTTGGTGATGATCATTTTGGGTTTATAAGAATTGAATTGAGGATTTCAAATAAGCAATTGTAGTACACAAATTAAAGACAATATTAATTATAATTCATCCAATTGTCAATTTCATCACAAAAACTACATTAAAAAGCAACAACATTATTATTGGCTACTTCTTTCTTACAATTACAAAAAGGAAAATATAGAAATTATCATGCGCAGGATCTTTTTTCATATCCTTTCTTTCTTTTCTTTATAGACCCTTTTATCATATTTGTTTTTATTTGAGTTTCCTATAAACATGAAAACAGTAAATGGCATCATGATTTAGAAAGAAAAAATATATATTCGATAAGCTAAAATAAGAAAAACGTAGCAAATGATACCTTCAAATAAAAAAAACGTAGGAAATGATACCTTCACTTACCTTAATTTGTAGCAATCAATCTTTTTTTTTTTTTTTTCTCTTAGGGTTCGAAGGACAAGTTCGTGCATCATGTCCACTTTTCACGTGACATAAAGCACATTTTCTATTATTTTTCCTCTGGCTCAACTCAATCCTACTTTTTATCCTCTTGGAAGATTGTCCTTGACCATTGTCCTCCTTTCTACCCTTGGTTTGAGAGATATTTGGATCCAAAAGTAATATTTGAGTAGAGTTGTGAGTATATTCATTTGCAGCATCATGTGAATTGTTGACTAGAGTCTCAACAACATCTTCATTTGGAATAGAATCACTTTTAACTTCAGATAGTTTTTTTGACAATCTTCTAAAGCTTCCATGTACATTGTGTATGCTTCATTTGAGGCAGCTGCATAACAAGCCAGTGTGGTAGCTCTTCGACACATATGACTAAATCTCAACGCCTCTGACTGTTCTTTGCCATCATTTCTCACCATAACTTTTGAATCAATAATCCTAAACTTATTTGCCCCTTGCCTCCATCTTCCCAAAATAAAGTGGGATGGAAGAACATCAATGTCTAGACGAATAAATACTTTAATAAAATGTCGGCAAAGTATTCCAAAGAACTCAAATTTTTGGCATTCACACATACCCTCATGCGATTGTAAGTTGAACTTGACTAAAAAATCCTCTTGTTCACCAAATTTAATTTTGTCCGAATATGTATGAAACTGATTATAACATCCTTTTTCTTCCACTCTGAGGCGATTAACATATTTCCATTCTTCCTTAAACTTTTCAAAAATATTTCTAGTATAAACTTTTGCCACATGCTTCAAAAGGAAGTCATCATCATCAACAATGCAGTACTTATGCTCTAATACAAAATCTTCAGCACTTTCCCTTGTTTGAATTTTACGTAGGGCTTGCTCATACTCGATAACAAATTCTTTAAGATTAGTTGTTGATGTGACAAAGTCATCAAAATATGCATTAATACCTTCACTATGTCCAGTTGTATTCATTCCAGAAAAAAAATGTGCTACGATTATAAACAGGCACCCACAAGTCACGTATTTCATGGAGGTTGTCAAGCCAATCATTATTCTGCAATTCATACTCCTTCATCAAGTTTTTCCACTGATTTTCAAATTCTTCTATCTTATAAGTAAACCAAATACATTTTTTTCATTGCAATTTTAAAACTTGACTTTTTATAGTATACTTGAGATAGTTTCTCTCCAAAAAAATTTCTTGATATGCCAAATTCAAAGGTGATGACGAGTATTAGGAGGTACCTTAGAAATGGCTGCACCCATTACAAAGTCTTGGTCTGTGAGTATAGATAAAGGATGATGACCTCCCATAGCTTCAAGCCAAGTCTCAAACAACCAAACAAATGTCGCCTTTGTCTCATCTTGTAAAAGAGCACATCCAAATTGTATTGATAAAAAATGATGGTTCACTCTAGTAAATGGTGCAAATGGTCTTTCATATTTGTTTGTTCGATATGTCGTGTCAAAACTGACCACATCCCCGAAATACTGATAAGCCAATTTTTGCCTCACATATCTCTTGCTCATCTTTTTCTTTTAAGTGATCTTCTTTTTCAAGTTCATGATATGTTTTCCTTCACGAGCACAAACATATTATGCAGTAGTCACCATATTTGAACGTTGTCTAGTCTTTGATGAAATTCGAGTACGAATCCAAAACCCTTTTTTTGACCATAATCTTCATAATAATTTCATGCCGCTTCCATTGTATCAAAAAGCATTCCCACATATGGTGTTTGTAATGCTTGGATATTTTTTTTGGGTATATGACAATCACCTTTTTCTCTATTTTGAATCAGTGATGACTTAGCATCCTCAATTTAGTTGTCCATGACGGTTTTAAGAATTTATGAAAGCACATCTAAAAGATTGTCACTAATAATTAATCAAGTAGATGGTCAGAACAACAAGGTTTAGATTAATAACCTCTACAAGAACATAAAACCGATTTCAAAATGACAACAATTACGCAATATAAATCTAACACGCAATAGAGATGCTATGTACATAAAAATCAAATAAGCGACCTAAAAATCTACCCCACAAATTTATAAATGAGCTTAACAGAGAACATTCAAATGAATTACTATTCCCACCAGAAATGAAACACAAACAATTGCACAAATAGTCCTTTCAAACTAAAAGCCGAACAAAGTATGCGCAAATTTTAAGACGTTACTCGTGTAGTGACCAAAATAACAAAATATCTCAACCTCTAGATGTGCTTTTAAATTCTTGGCATCAATCATTATTTTGTCAGTTAGAGAGAAGAGACAATTAAGGTGAGGTTATTAGTAACAATGTCGTTGATATTTATATATGCCAGATTCGCCAATTAAGATGAGTAAATATGATAGATAATGAAGATGAAGATACAAAAGTCAAATTACATAATCTCTTCGAAGAAGATTATAAGCAAGAAAGAGATACAATAGTCAGATTAGACAATCTATTAAAAGATTATAAGCGTAGGTTGTAGACTATAAAAAATAATTGATTGTACGAAAACAGCTACTTTTCGGATACCTGGCCTGTGACAATCTACAACTACAAATTGCGTCGTTCAGTGCCGCATGCAGTTGAAGCAGCTGATAAACACTCCAGGCATGGTGGCTCTACGTGTGCTTTTTTTTTAAAAAAGGTTTTAATATTTAATTTTTTTTTTATAATCTACTGGAACCTCTTCACTGGATCCTCTGACCTGTTCCAATATTTGGACAAACAGAAAAATAATTAAGGGACTATATCTATCTTCAATCAAACATTAGTGACAAATACAAGGGTGTAGATATTAGGAGCGGTGGAGGATGAGAAGGAAGCAGCAGCTTGGGTGGG
Source organism: Prinsepia uniflora (assembly GCA_032719365.1). Lineage (NCBI taxonomy): Eukaryota > Viridiplantae > Streptophyta > Magnoliopsida > Rosales > Rosaceae > Prinsepia > Prinsepia uniflora. The sequence continues at coordinate 52,564,289 of CM064872.1, read as the reverse complement.
GGAAATTGTAGCGTATAGGACAAAGAGGAAGGCTTAGATCAGCAAAAAAAAAAAAAAAACGACTCTCAAAGCCTAAAAAGAGTGTTTAATTTTATATAGAATTTGGTTTTGAAAATAAATTTTTGTTAAAATAAATTAAGAATTTTAATTAAAAAAGAAATTATTAATTAAAATTCTTTTAAATTAAGCATTAATGATGTTTCATATTACTTATAATCAGAACTATTGATTAACCCCAAATCTAAAGACCTAAAAATAGGATAAACTTAGATATAAATATAAATATCTCATAATTCTAACCCATTATATATATATATATAAATTGGCTTTCGTGTGATAAGATTCTAATCATATCAAAATATCGGGAATGGCTAAGGTACAACACCGGTTTTAGTGCGATGCCCAAAAAAAAAATACTATTTGCAAAATGGAGAATTTGAGAGAAAAATAAGGGCAACCGGTGACAGGTAAGAATTAAAGAGCACAAGACTAGCTCGTGAGGCATGACAAGTCGAGAGGGTCCTTCCTGGGCAATGGCAAGGAGGAAGGGTGAATTAGGGCAGCAATCGAGAGGGTCCTGCATCAAAGAAGGAAGATATGCAGTAGTGAGGAGGGTCCTTGGCAAAGTGGAGAGTGTTCCATGGTTTCATCGACAAGTTGAAAGGGTTCTTCTTAGGCAGCAGCGAGGAGAAAGGGTGAAGTAGGGCAGCAGTCGAGAGCGTCATGCATCAAAGAAGGAAGATATGCAGCAGCGAGGAGGGTCTTGGGCAAAGTCGAATGTTCTGTGGTTTCATCGACAAGTCGAGGCATGGTGAGTGACGAAATGGCGATAGAAGATAGATATGGTTCTCGTGTGGGTCGGAAACGGAGCTGGAATTCGCTAGTGTTGAAGACAGTGACAACTGTAGCGGCAAATGACAGGACCGCCCCCGAAGGGACATTGATAACCGTGCCCGGTCCTGCTCTCGTCTGGCAAGTCGACTGAAATTCCCAAATTACCCTCCGTACTTGCCAAACCAGGGATAGCCACACATGTACTCACTCATGCCTCCGCCTCTCGACCAGCCTCGATCAACGCGCCACGACCTGGAGGGTCAATAAAACACAAAAAGTGTGAGTGGACAAAAATAAATCAGTTTATAAAACAGTTACAGAAGACGTTGCTACCCACCACGTAAAACCAATGCATGCATTCAAAAATCATTTCGCAATCCGTTACATTTTCAACATAAGAAAAACCATGTACGAAAATCAAATCATTTTCCTTTTCTTCACTTTCGGGTCTTAGCCCGCAAACATAAACACAGGGCCTCCGCCCAAATCATGAATCAATCCAAGTACGTAGCATAATCCAAAAATCCATCAAAACCACATAAACCGGGTCATTGCCCAACACATCCGAAAACATCGGAAATCAACAATAATTCAGAAGTAAATCAATCTGTTGGATATCAAGTGCGTCCGAGTCTTTAAACTCAAAACCATGCGCATAATCAGGCCTTCTCGGGATATCAACGAGTCTTTAAACTCAGAACATAATCAATAGGCCTCACGGGATATCACAATAACCAAGTCTTTAAACTCAAAACAGTGACCGAGTCTTTAAACTCATCAAGGGCCCTCCCCCGCCATCAATTAACCGAGTCTTTAAACTCAAAACGTGCTCCAGCAATAGCACCGGGTCTTTAAACCCAAAACCATTTGTAAATCACAACAATCCAGGATCCATCGTGATCCAAATTCCAAATCCAATCCAAAATCACATTTTGTCATAACAGGACTCATGCCCGAATTTCCACATTCAGATCCCCAAAATCTTACTTCACAAAACATAATCAAATCATCATTAAAAACGAGACAGGTATAATCATATCAAATCACTTTATCAAACCATCATCCATTCCCTAATTCGAATTCGCAATAATGATTCTGTAAGCTGGCATCCGGAACCGTCATTCCGACCCAAACCAGAAATCCATTTTCAAACTTCCGAAAACCAAAATCTCGTTCATCAAAATTACTTTTATGCCCTGGGCATCAAGCCCGAAATCACCTTTTCCAAAATCAGTTTTAAATCCTTGAAATCACATCATATTTCAAATCCCAAGGTCAAAACATCAAAATCATAATCGAATCACCAAAATCACGGTCAAACCACAACATACTCAAAATCTCGTAAAACGTGCAAATCCATATCAGTTTTGAAATACGTGTCAAAACCGTGAGTCATACTCACAATCACAATCACAACATCCTTAAAACATTATACGCACAATATCATGTAAAATCGTTCATCAAAACATCACCAAGGCAAAAGAGAAACCATAGTCTCGAAATACGTGTAATTACGTATGGCATATCAAAATACATATAAATACGAAAATCGTAATTATCACGAGTCATAATCATAATCATTGAAATCATAGAAATATTTATGCATGCATTAAATTTTGAAAGCAAAGTCCACTCACACACCGTCCATAACGCCTGTTTTCGCGCCGCACACGTTTCCGTAATTTCCGACATTTTCCAGAAATCTCAAATCCTGTACGAAATCATTCTTTAGTGTTACTAAGGACCCAAATAACATCATACTAATTTCCCATAATTTTTTGGGAATTAAACGTTAATTAAAAACGTAATATAAACCTTCGGACCCTCGAAACAACATCGAAACGGTATCCGATAAATTCGAAACCAACGCTAAAATGTTCGTTACAATGTATAGGACAAAAGTCGTGTTGAACTTACCTCAAGATTCGGGTCCACGCGCCCTCACGCGCCGCCATGAGTGGCTATGCGTGAAACTCACGCGCCAGCTACAGTGATGCTATAGTCGTCGTTCCAACCCGTCTGACTGATAAACGGGTCCGGTTGGCCCGCGGCGTGACCCGGCTGGGATTCCTTCAATTCCAACCTAATTGCAGCGATTCAAACGTTCAGTAGGATCACCATGTATCTAATTAGGGCTCTCTCTGGTTTTTCCTTAGTTATTCCCTCCCCGAACCAGCTTCTCAATTCACTCTCCCCTCTCTATGTTTAACCCGTCCTTCATAGCAAACCAAGGGAATCTCAGTCCCACTCTGTTCTCTGATTCACTCAAAGGACCCAAAACCAATTTACAAGGCACCCGTGCTCTGTTCTTTCACACACACACACACACACACACACAGCCCACTCATTAGTTTAAGCTTCCCACTAACTCAAGGCTGTCCCAAGGCCACTAACCATAAAAAATTCGTCGATCAGACCACCCAAGCACGGTGGTTCAGTCTCTGTTTTCCACTGTTTCAACAGTGCCCCTGTGAAATTACTGTTTTGCCCTTGTGCACAAAATTACCAAAATACCCCTCCACTTTCTAGACCCGTAACTCATCCGTCCGACGTCCGTTTTCAGCGTGCCGCCTGTCTACGGACTCAGGGCATCGAGGCCTACCCAACGGTCCTCGAATTGAGTGAAAAATAGTGGTCAATCAAAAAGTCAATATTTTCCCCCTTTGTCCTAATTACGAAAATGCCCTTGAACTTCCGAACGTCATAACTTCCTCGTCGAATGTCGGAATCGGGCGTGCCACCTGTCTATGTACTCGTGACGTCTCGAACTACGTCACAATCATTGGTCAAAGTCCGTTTGACCGTCTGAGAAAAAAGTCAACTGTTCACCCATTACCTAGGGGCAAAATCGTCATTTCCTTCAAATTTTCCAAATTTCCCTTTTTTTTGAACGTCCGGGTCGTTACGAAGAAAGCTAAAATTTACAGGTAAGGGTGAATTAGGGTTCGTAAAAGATGAAATATGGAGAAATTTTGAGGGAAAATACGAGAATGGGTGAAATTGGGTTTGGAATTGGAATGGATGTGGAAAATATGGGGTATTACAGGATTGGTCGAATAGGAGAAATTATAGGGTGAGTAAGGAATAGTGATTGGTCAAATAGGAGAAATTATAGGGTGAAATATAACAAGTAATGGTGAATTAGGGTGTGTAATAGTTTTTGTATGTTTTCAACTTACCACTCTCTATGATAGTAATTGATAGGTTTATGAGTTATTTTTCTGAAAATTTGACATTGAACACATTTTCTAGATTGGTTAATTTGAGTTTGAATATGCTTGGATTTTGAGATATTTGAATTGTAGTATGTTATTAATTTTGAGATATTTGCTGCAGTGCAAAGGTGGAAATGCAATGAGTCTCTGTGAAGTCAGGTTTTATTTAAATTTTAATGATTTGGGTTGTCGAGTTGCAGTGCTCGCTCACTAAGGCCCGAAGAAATGGCAGGTAAAACATAGTTTTTTTTAAAAAAAATTTATAAATGGCATACATATGTAGAGAAATGGTAAGGTATAATGAAATGTGTAGTTAAGGTGAAAGAAGCTTTAGAGGTGGTGTGTGAAAATAGTTTTAATTAGAATTTGTTCATATGTGAGATGAAAGTTTGCTTGAATAGTGTTTGGTAATCCTTGGAGGTCAATGAATGATGAATGAATCATTATTGTCTGTGGAGAGGGTTAGATGTAAACTTTGTACCTTCATATTTTGTTCTTCCCTTATAATGAGAAAGTAGGTGTTGTTTGGAATGCAAGGATTTGAGGTGGCAATGTTGTTAGTTATGTATATTGTGTATATTGTGTTACTAGTGTCTATGTAGGAGTTTGTTTTACCTGAGGAGGTGTTTGTTCCTTGTTGTTGGTAATATCTATATGCTTGTATAAAACCGATATGGGGATACATTGGCAAGATTTAAGGTCTTTTGTATTTGACTTGCTGCTTTATTTATATGTGATCCCTTACGAATGACATAAGTGGAATGAAATCACATCTAAAAATTATAGACCCTTTGATTCGGGAATTGGGTTTAGATTTGGATATGATTATAAGGCTATTCATTAGGAAAACACTAGATTTGAAATATGTAGATGTCATAATAATGAATGTGATTTGAAATGACTAGATGCACAAAGTCATTCGAAATCCATTTGCTTTCTTCACTTCTCTTCTTATTCAAATAAGCAAATCCTACTACCATACATATGCATTGTAGCTCTGGCCAGCAATTTTGGTGTTATTATGAAATCTAAATCCAAATCCTTTTGATATCAAACGGAGTCTTATTGTTTTCAGATACCGGAAGGATGATTGATTGAAAGGTTGCACAAGTCTTAACTTTTTTCTTCATGTGCTCATTTTCTATTGACAGCATACTCAGAAGATTCATTTTTGCATAACCGAAGGCATTTAAATTGGATGAGCATGTTTGGATTCATTTGTGTAGAAGTTATTTGTTAGTTTTTGCATACTCAAGCCGTGATGAGTTTTCATTCATCTTACCTCCAGTTAAAAAACTAGTTTCAAGACCTCAACCCTTTTTGTGTGTAGTTTTACCATATACAAAGGAACTAGTCTAAAAATTAAATGGATACAGTATCTCCGACTGCCTATCTTCGTCCTTCTGAGTTCTATTTCTTAATTAACTAGTAAATAGGAATTCTTCTGTGTTCTGTCAATGGAGAATTATGTATGCTTATTTGTATGATTTTCGAAATTGAGCTAGGCTTGATTGGCAGGAATTTTTGTTAGTCTAAATATGTCTTCTGTTATGTGTCTAATCATGCTTGTATGTTTGTTCTTCAACATGTTGGATCTCAGCCTGTATCAGATAAGGCATTTCCAAATTCAAGGAGCACGGGAAATAAGTAGTTAGATGTACTTTTCTTTTTATTTGTCAATTGTTGGTAGTTTTTGGATCTGATTTGGTAAAGATAATGACCAATGTCAGAATTTAATAAAGATAATGACCTTAATGTTGAAAAGAAAGATGCAAGTGAAGAAGAGGACGATGACGAGAATGAACAAGATGATGATGATGAAGAGGACTCAGAAGAAGAGAATGATGATGATGATGTCGATGATGGAAACTTAGATTGTGATGTTGAGGGCATGGTAGGAAGCGATGATGATGTTTGGGGTTTAAATTAGTGTTATGGCTTGAATCTGTGTTTTCTATGATCTATTCATTTGAAATTGCAAGTTATGGATTCATTTCTCAAAACTCTCCTGGAAAAAAAATCAGGTGTAAATTCAAAGGGCACACACTTAAGGCGAGGGTTTTGATAAATGATGTTGTAAAAAGTGATTAGTAATGGCTAGTCATTTGAATATTGATCATGCCTTTACAATACTAAGGATTTGGAAGGCTTACTAGCTTGGTTTCCTTTATCATAACTAATTAGTGTAAGGCTTGATAGGGAAAAATCTTACAACTTGGCAAAATATTGATAATTACGTTTTCTCGTGTATAGGAATTTGGTGACATTTTGTCATGCAATTGGTATTGTAAGGGGAGGTAATTGGTATTTGATCTGGGTATGCATGTGTTATTTGTCTCAATTTGCTTTAAGGTTATGATGTGGGCTAGGTGAATTTTATAAAAGGGCACCGGAATAAGTAAGTATACGATTTTGGGAAGATTTTGGTGGTGGATCGAATAATTGGAAGCAATGTACGAATGTAAAGCTTAATGACTTAGACTATTTGATAATTGTAATGGGGATGAATTGGTAAATGGGGTTGTATATATTGGATATGATGAATAAGGGAGATGACTGAATGTAAGAAGGAATTCTTGAACAAGAATAGGGGTAATAAGAATCTAAGAGTTTGAAAATATCCCCCCTAAACAGAAACATTGGGTACTTCGATCTTATATAACGGAAACTTCCTGAGTTGGAAAAACTATAAAATTTCCCCCAACTCACCATCTACACGGAAATAGGTATAATTCATTTATCGATTACATTATGTTCAATGTTAACTTTTATAGAAATTGGGTAAGTTTAAAATTGTATTCGAATGGTATTGTATTTGAAATGCGAATGAGGAAATAAACATACGGAAGGAATTCGTTCAAACACTACATGGATCTGGTAAAGATGATTTAAACATTATAAACATATTTGGACAGCAATCATCTGATCCAACCCTTTAGATTTAATGTATATAATCCTAGATTAGTTACAAAAAGTATAAATTGGGTAATTTCGAAGTTCAAGTACTAAGGACCGTTTCGAAACCCTTCGAAGTTCATGTGTTGGACAATTTGTGTCGAACAACTCAAAGATTTGAGTTTACATAATGTCATAGGTGGGGGGACGTAATATGGCACGCCCCATCCCAATCCCCCCCGGGATTAACGCGGGATGAGACATGCTCCCATCTAACACACGTGCCACTCGAGGTAACATGTGGGCCAGACAAGGGATAACCCGAAATCCTTAGCCCAAATGGTTCTCAGAGTGCGCCAGGATCTGATGGAGGAGTGTGATGTCTCGACCTCTGCTACAGCCCGCAACAGCTATCAACAACCTGAAGGGCATTAAAAACCATTAAAAGACTGTGAGTGGACGCAAATAAAAAACTTCCTAAAAACACATTTCAATAAAAGACATTTATGCCCTTCACTTAAAACTATGCATGCATACATAAACCATTTAATTCAAATATCATAAAACCGTTTATAAAACCAAAGTAATTTCTTTTCATCAAATCACTGGGCTTGAGCCTAAAACCATAAAATCAACCAAGTGTGGGAACTCATCCCCAATCCCGAAATTTGGGACTGGTCGTTACATAATATATGATAATAAATCTCTTATTTTTCATATTTTGATGTACTTTGATATTTTATTTTAAAAACAAGGTACCAATGTTATGTTATGAAATCGGTAACAAATGTTTAAGTGAATACGTGGATGCGTTTATACTATTTGGCTTTGTGAATTTGTTTCCCCACATTTCTTAGAACTCAAATGTTTAAATAACAATTTAGATAACTTCAAATACCGGCCCGTATTGATTTTAATAAACTTTATAATTAAGTAACAACTAATTTATAAACAAAAAAAAAATTATATAACACAATTCCCAAATAACCCAATTTGGTAATGCAGGAATACCTCAACGTTAAGGAGGGTAAATCAGGTATTACCATCACACTACAGGTCACATGCACATTCTTCAATAATTCACTTGCATTCTGCACAAAACAATAAACATACAAGTGAAGCAAGGATGACTTCCCGACTTCTGATTCCACATACAAGTTAAACGGGTAGCCTCATTCTCTCGCGCAGTAATCAGTCTCCGTCGCCAAGCACCGCAGTGAGTCCCGTGGCCGTACTCTTCCCCTCCACATGCGTACCCAGATCCCCAATATCCAGCTGAAGATTGCAACATGCGAACCCACTCGCCCACTGCCGCTACGTACACATATCCTCAGGCTCTTTGCAATTTCTGCAAAAATCAAGATTATTAAGCATAATGGCTTATGTAAGTGAAATCCTAATCCTTCGTATACGTCCTTTTTTCGTTGTCCATGATTCAAGATGCATGTCTGTTGTCCATGATCAGGATGCATGTATGTTGTCCATGATCAGGATGCATGTATGTTGTCCATGATCAGGATGCATGTCTGTTGTGTATGGGTTCTTATATTCTTTTAGTTACATTTAAATAATTTGCTAGTTTTTTGTACGTAAAAGAATATGGAAAGGAACAAAATATACAAAAAATCAGCAGTATAAGTGATTAGTATGTGGCAACATCCCATGTATGAAAAAAAGGTTCCAACATTTGTTCGTTTACAGCTTTCAAGGGGAGGCATGGGACAAGATTGGTAAGAAGGGGGCAGAGTGTGTAGATAAAGTATGCCCAATTATTTAAAAGGCACTATGGCAGGTTTGACATAGGCATAAGCTGCAACAGTCGATGCTTTGGGTTTTTGAAGCTTACGACAACTATCATGGACAGGAATGCACACGAGGCATTTTAAGTCCATCATGCAAAAGAAAAACCCAGATGGTCCTTCAATGGAAGTTGAGGGGAGGGTTCATAAGATACGGGAACGGGATTTTGGTTGTATAATGGGCATCCCCAGTGTTTACCACCCACGTCTAAGGGGAGGGCCCATTACAATGGACACTGTTGGTCTATTTTGCACAAAGTACATGCGACCTAATGGGACCCTAGTGTTGGACGACGTCAAGGAGATTATATTAAGCAAGAAAGAGCCGGATAATGAATTTGAGATTGCTGTTATCTTGTTTTTTATGGGTACAGTCCTCTGTCTGACAGATTATTTTACTTTTAGAGCCAATTACTTGTCAGCCTTCCTGTGTTGCCTGAAGTTCGGTCGAATAAATTGGGCTGAGTTATGTTTGGATGATCTGATGGCCAACATTAGAGAATACTCAGTTTCACCAGGGGAGGTTCTTGCAGGATGCACAATTTTTTTGGAGCTATTTTATGTTGACAAAGTTGGAGAAGGGTATGAGTTGGTGGATAGGGCATTACCACCAGTTATAGCATGAGACAGAGAGAAGTGGAATACACTTTACAAACGGATTAATGATCAACGGCGGGTTGCAAGTATTATAGGCAAGAATGAAATCCAATATTTAGCCAACATGACTGAGACGTTCAACATAATGGGGGTTGAGGATAATGAAAGCTCAAATGTACAAATGGAAACCACCGTTAGAAGGGGGAAAAGAAAATCAGAGCCAGACATTAATGTGGCATTGGGGGGAACAGCTTTGAAAGCTAAGCAGGCTGTGCCACATCCTTCCACATCGAAGGGGACCAAAAAACTCCCCAAGGGCTGGATTTGGGAAGAACCAATTGAAAATGAGTTTGCCGAGGCTGACTAGTCCTTACTGGACTTTATATTTGATGCAGGACACGATCAAAGGTAAATGAATACTTGCACATTGTTAACTTAATTTAATTATATTTGGTGAATCACAATCATATTGATGAATTAATTTAATTATATTTGGGGAAGCCAAGTTATTATCCAAACAGAAGCGGATTACTTAACAAGGCTGGATCTTAGATGTATGCTTCCAGAGAACTTCATCTCCAATAAGGTACGGGCTCTGGGTTGCTAGGGTGTAGATATTTCATTTTCAAATTTGAATTTCCCTGCTTGACCTGTGTTATGTTTGTGTGGACTGGATTAAAGATAATTGACCTCGCGATGAATATGATGGCCGGGAATGGGAATGTGCATTGGTTATTCCACCAAATTTCACGGTAAGTTAGGCTTTACAGTTTGCATCGTACTATTTGGAAACTCTCTAAAACAATCCTCACTTTGACATCTATTATAGACAAAAGCTGTCTCATATATTGAAGAAGGCGTAATGGCCACCCGCCAGCTTCGGTCCTTACGGAGGTACCAATGTATGCGGCATTTAGGGGATGGTATCTACAACATTGAAAAGGTACCATAAATGGTAGTGGGAATAAATTCCATTGTATTTGGTTTTTAAAAATCTTATGGTGCATTTCCAACTATATGCATATATTTTTCCCAATGCTGGATGTTAAGGCGGGACTTTGGTTCCTCATCATAGTTCATGTTAGCGAATAAAGCGCAGAGATATGGGATTCGCTCACTCAGGGGAGGGCACATCGCAGAAGAGTAAATATATGCCAGAAAGTGGTAAGTTGTCACAATTATAATTTTCCAATTTCAGTTTGTTGAATGATTAACATTCAATCCCCCATTTCGGGAGTAGTCCTTACAAGTGGGATCATTTCAAGTGGATAATTGTCTTCATATCATAACGGGAGTTTTTCCATATGCAAATTGTGATACGATATTTAGTGTCATAAAAAAAAAATTTAGCATACCGAAACTTATCAATCTATTGGAAAGAGGACTATACCCGTGTATCAATCCCGATTTCAATATAGGTTGTACCCATATTCCATTAAATTTTATAATGTATTCATTTGAGTTATTAGAGAGCAAGCGGAACAAATTACCAAATTCAAGTTGCTTTGAACTAAGCCTCAACCCATGTAATTGTATTAGGTATAAGAACTAAGTGACAAAAAAAAACCTTATATTATATCCATAAATTTAGTCGTGCAACACATGCATTTTCCACACATGGATTGTGTCACATGCTTTGGGGATACACATATTATGGTAAAAGGCGACATGAAGGAGGATGAGTTGGTGCATAATAGTTGTCTCCATCCATCCCTATAAATAAAAGGAGGGAGCACTCCCAAAGCAACCCAATTGTGAGGCCGCAAGTAACTTTTTTTCCCTCATCTTGTAGCTCAAATTTTCCAATTGAGAGAAACAAGAGTAAGACTTTGAGTTGGAGCTTCTGTTTGGTCCGATCATCTTGAGTAAACCCACAAAGAGTAATTTGGTGGTTTATGGGGGTCCGAACAACTTACCCCTCTGCAACATTTATGCGGATTGAATCATGGGTAAAGTATGGGTGGTTTTTACGGGTAGAGTTCCTGGTATTTACTATAGTTGGAGCGAAGCTGAAAAACAAGTCATCAATTTCAGCCATGCGAACCATAAGTCGTATAAAACACTTGGTGAGGCAACTCAAGCATACCATGAGTACTTCGCCACTATCTAGAGACCTGCTCCTACCATCGGGATAAAGAGTAGTGGATGGAGATCGACGGCAGAAGTAGAACGTCAACTTTGCAATGAAAAAATCATTTCTGAACTTACAAAGCAACATGATGAGCTATTTCAAATTGTTGGGACTCTTACAACCCAACTACAATCTGCAACAATCAACAAGAGGAAATGAAGTTATTGAGGATATGTAAGTATTTTTTTTAATAGCCAACCATATGTAATACTACGCTTTCTTGTTATATGCAACATGTCCATCGTTGTCATTGTCCGAGTGTTTTAGTATTACATAACTTGTGTGATATGGAATCAATTGGAATATTGGGAGTAGTGAATTAACAGAGATTAGAAGGACACCCCATACTCAATTTCATGATGGAGGGAGAATGTTGGAGTAGTGCCTTCCAATTTCCCTTTACTATGTAAGTGAGCCGTTGTGCAGCTTGTGATGGGGTGGGGTTCATAAGGAGGAAAACAATTAAAGTATGAGTGTGGATTTGTGTGCAAGCTTCCCGCGAAGTTTTGGGGGGTCGGGTTGCCTAATGTCAGCAAAACTACGATTTTTTCACGTCGGTTGTGCTGACCATTTCTTCAATAGAGTTCGTGTCACAGGCCCACATATCACGCGTTAAGTGTTTGGGTGCATGTTAGACGTTAGGCATCAACACGGTTGCAGGTTGTGCAGCCTTAATTTTGTTTTGGACAAGTGTAGCTTTGGTTGTGTTGCCTTAATTTGTTTTTAGACCAGTGCAGCCTTACTTTATATTCACATGCCTCTTTGTCATGTACAATCCCGACTGCCTAATTTTTTTTCGGTTTCCTCACTTAATAGCTAGCTACTAATTTAATTCCTAACCGATACAATCAAGCATTCTCTGCACCTAGGCTTTGAGTGAGAAACCTGCTGATAAATGATAGAAAATGCGAAATGATACTGCTGAAGATTGACCTGCCAATTACTACAATTGAATCCAGCATTTTCGTTCATATGCACAAAACAAAAAGTCATGCAATTGGGAACCAAAAGGAGTTTGTCTATGACAAACCAAGTTCCTCCATATCTGCAACTTTCCACCTGGGATCATCGAGATCTGGTGATTGGTTGTTTAAGACCAATCCCATTAACACTATAATTAACAAAAGCCACATTAGCTAAGAAAACATGTGATTGTTTTTTTGGGATCCTCTTGGCTGATGGATCCTTGACCTTCTCAGTGTAAGGTTATTTGCTATGAACTGCACCATCATCATCTTCGAAACAGTAAACTGACAACCTTTTTCTCCTTACCCTATTTTGTTTGCCCCCTTGGTGAGCTGAATGCATGAAGGAAGTTATGTACTCGGTAGATTTGTCGGGTGTCTTGAGAGTGCGTGAAACTTGAACAAGTGTTGGAAACAACTTATTGCATGTATGCTTAATTAGGTCTAGGGAAATGCGCCGTCGTGCATCGTCTGAATTGAACTGTGACATCAATATATTTGGAACGTCCACAATTAAAATAACCAAATATAATACGAAGGCGTCAACAATTAAATCAAGAGGATTGAGACTTACAGTCAAAGGGTTAAACCAATGTTTGGTGTAGAACTCCATGTTCTGAATGACAAGAACTCCACAATCCCATGTGTTTGGTTGTTGGGGTGCGGATTTTTCAAAGTCAATTGGAAACATTGAAATGTTCAAATGTTCTCCAACCAATTTTCGTAGTTCTGGGCCTAGGAGTATATCTAAGTAATTGAGCTACAAAATAAAATATGGAATATAGAAATTAGGAATAAAGTTTCAAGTATGAAATATATGTAAGGAATGAGTAATATAAATGCTGCATATGCCCAATGTAATCAAATAAGTAGGTGAACCTTACTAGGAGTTGAACTTGATCTTCTCTACTCTTATTCCTGAATCCTGTGTTGAGACTATCCCATACGTGCACGATATGCGCTTTAAATGAAACCACCATTAGGTACCAATGCTTGCCCTCTTCATCTAGAAGTGGTATGAATATCTATGTTTTAGGTTTGTTAGCGCAAGGAACCATTACCATTCATGTTGGCCAAAGTAATGTAATTGGCTGACTGGAATCATGGCATACCTCGGTGCAGTGGTGTAAAGGAACATTTGAAAACCGGACCTCCATGTTGCAAATTCTTATTGTATCCTCAACTAGCCCTTCAAACCTCTTTGGGTCCACAAAAAGCAATCCTCTTTGCTACAACCAACGACACTTATACATTAGTAACCATGCAATCAGTGAGTTGGAAAAGTAAGTTGGAAAAGTAAGTTGGAAAATACATTAGTAACCATGCAATCAGTGAGTTGGAAAAGTAAGTTGGAAAACATTACTTATCAATGTTTAGTTTAGCACATTTATATCTTACCGAAAAGTAAGTTGGAAAATACCAACTATTTGAATTCTCTAGTTGAAGGAAATTAGTGACTACATTTATAACATGCGTGTTAATTACAAAATCCACATTCACATCTAGGTTGAGGTGCTCCATTATAACCAAAACAAAACTCACACAATATGGGTTTGGTGGCATACAGTACACCTACATCACAAGTTAACTACTTTTCTGTAGAAAGGGAACAAAAACTCCCACTGTATATGGTCCGGAATGGAGTTTGAATGACTGGTATTCCTTAATCACTATAAACCTTAGGACATGTATGAAATGAGCAACACTATGTATATAATTATTAACATAGAATATAAATGTAGAATATTAAGGCATGACTACCTTCCTTTTCCAAAGGTGTCTTTACAAGAAAAAATGTATTCAATTAATGTGACATCGTTGGGAACACTAGTTGGTGTATTGAATACACCCATAACTGATGGCTTCTTCATGTCTCCGACAGTAGTTGAACCTTGACATGAAGCCCCACTTTTGGACATAGAATCTTTAATTTCTACAATAGAAATCTCCTTTGCCTGCGATCCAATGGATTGGCTTGTAAATATAATTCTTTTATCATAGGCAACATGGAAGGTAGATTTCAATTTTACTCATTTCCAACAATAGAAAACTTACAGGTAGTTTCAGATGCTTATGGTGTACATTCATTTCTTCATGTGCTCTTGAATTATACACTACCAGTTTGTTTATTTTTTGAAACCAAGCAATCGAAGCATAGACCCATCACAACATAAGACTTAACATCAAATTAAGCCTAATTGTCGAATCTAATAAAAAAAATTAATGAAGACAACGGGAATACACTTGAAAAAAGTAAAAATTAGCCACTCTTATAGATCATTGTGGAGCTCCAGTTCCATCATACCTCAGGTTAAGGTTTGGCTAGCTTCCCAACTGCAATGGGGGTGCTTGTCGATGAGAGGACAATGCATTCAGGGAGGGGGGAGATCAACTTGTTTAGAGGAGTTTGTACCATTGCTTCTTTCTTGTCCAGGCCTGCCTTCATTGCATATATGATGTTGTTCTTCATTTTTTCCATACAGTGTTCAACTACAATAGGAAGTTGATTGTGCCAATCGTCTATCCAGCTTTCAACCCCATCAAGTCGATGCGACATATCGATTAGCTTAGGATTTACAGTAGTTACGTTTTGTGTTAGGATGCCTAGATCTAACTTTACGCCTACCACCATGCATCACATTTCCATAACATCTTGCTTAATCTGACCAAGTACTCCACATAGCTTAAATGTCATGGGAGTTTCACTCCCAAGGCTATTGAACACACCCTACAATTACAAACGTACCAGCATTCACTCCATATAACTAGTAACATATATTAATTCAAACGTTTACAATTTTAACTTACTACTAGAGGCGTTTGCTCTTTAGCCTTTTGGTGTCGTTCATGTGTTTCCTTTTTCCTACAACCAACATAATGGACATGAGCAATTATTATCCAAACTTTTTAATTTAAAACAAAAAACTATGACAATTAGTACCGGTGTTAGGATTTACCTTCAGGTTGGTGATATTGGAATGGATGGTGCATTTGATGTGTCCCACTCACCACGTGCCTTTCTACGTTTGAAGGTTTGAAGATGACAACTGGGTTCTTCATGTTTGGGTAGGATATGTTCTTTGGGCTCATCCTTCGTATCATCATCGTTCAGGGTATGGCAGGACGCCATCCGAATGTTGATTGATGATTTTGGGTGAGAACATCTAGAATGGGTAGTAAAATATTGGTGATTGTAGGGTGTTTTTGGTGTTCGGGTGAAACTAGATTGGAGGTGGCAAATGATTAAGCTTCGCTTTGGTCACAACAGTTTGTCAATCCGAAATTAGTCAATATTGGTTTGCTAGCAAATTGAAATAGTGTTTGGCGGGAAAGTTAGAGTTTTTCCCCTCTTGAAATGTTTTTCCCTTTTTTTCGCCAATTTCCCCTCCGTTTACTCTGTTGGAGAAGCATCTCAATTGTTTGAATGTGTCTACTGTTTACTTTAATGGTCAGAAAAGTTTTAATCTAAGTTACGTTGTTGTAGTTGTCCATATATGTTGAATGTAGTGGTCACGGCGTGGTTTGATACGAATTTGGAAATATTCAAATCTAAACTGTTAAATCTAACGTTTCGCGTATTGGATTTTTCTAAAATTAGAAATAAAACCGTTTCAATCCAAACCGTTAATAACACATTGGTTTGGATCGAAACAATTTAAAACCGTTAAGGAATCCAAAAAATAAAGATCTAGAAAAAACAATGATACAACAAATAAATATTATATATTTATCTGTTAGTCTCAAGTCGTTTGACTTTTATCCGGTTAAACCTAAATGGTTGGATAAATAACGGTTTGAAGCCGATTGGTTCTCGGTTTTAACGAATTCATGCACACTCTTAGTTGTAAGTTGTTAGTGGCATTGCAATCACCACTTGTAACGTCCCGGAACTCGAGGAAATGATTTGAGAATTTCGAGAAAACCATTACGAAGGTCACAGGATTCTGATTTAGTAGACAGGTAGCACGCCACAATTGGAAAACATATGAGATGGGGTCGAGTACAAAGAATATAAGGCGGCATGCACTGATTTAGTCATAATTCAGTAGTGACCAGTTATGGCAAGCATGCTCATTAGGACAGTAAATAACAATGATATTGAATTGAACCTAACAGATAACAAGAGATTAACTTAATCAGAACTAGCCTACATCATGCCCTAGTGTCAACACATTAGTTCATAATTATAAACTGGATACTTATGGTTTTAATTGATATAAATTAGTGAATACACCATATTCTTTGTCTGAAATCGTTGAACACCCACACGGTCCTTTATTATCCTCGTTAGAAAGTAGGGAAGGATTGAATTGAGATGCACCGTTGGCGATGTTGGATGAAATTGTATACTACGCGTAAGGTAATAAGATATGATGAGGGCACGCTGCGAATAATCATATTATTTCCTCGTCTATAAATCTCAGTACCTTCTGAAAAAAATTGATTAGGGCACCTATATCCGTGATTATCTTCTAAAAACAATTGATTTCATATAATGTCAATTAGGTTACTAAGGATTGGGTTAACTATATCCTTGCATGTACCAAACTTATCTTACTATTACAATACTCGATAGTGAGGAAGCTTTATCGTGTCACTACAATACTTAGTAACCCTTAAGTACAACTTAGATTACAATCTATTTTTCTATTCTATAAATTCCATCACTAGTTTCAAAAAATAGGGGAAAATTCAAGGGGCATAAATGAATTAGGGTTATTTATAGATAAGACTCTGTTTGGATGCTTGGAGATAGTCGTAGAAATGAATTTTATTTATTTATTTTCATATTTCACGATGGAAAGGATTTAACAAGTATATGTGTGTCGGGGTAATGTCCTTCGCAACAACCTAAAGCCTCATAGCTCAAACAGACAGTCGTTTCGTAGTCATATTGGGGATTTATGATTCAAAAAATTTCGTTCGCAACTATGAATCCAAATCACATTTGCCCTGCATTCTAGCCTTTTTAGATAGTCGTGAAGCACCAAGTACTTTGAATTTGTCATATATCAGTGGTTTACGATGTGGGAGGATTTTGAATGTTTTATAAGGGAGAGCTAAAGAAAATTTGTACATCATTTATAACCGTTCAAGTGAATGGAGATAGTCAAATGGTATTATGAATCCAATTTTAATAGGTTTTGTATACATCAAGGTGTATTCAATCTATCTTTTAATAGAATGTTTTAAAACTCTTTAAATTTATGGTTTATTCAATTAAAATTTTAAAATACAATTTTACAAATATAAGTGTTTTCAACAGTAGCATGATTTCTTATGATTGTTTATATTGTTCGATTTTGTTGGATTTCCTAAGGAAAATTACACATATTACCCCGGGTATGTGGTTGATGGGGATAGGAGCCATGACAGGACCCATCCCAATCCCCCCGAGATTAACGCGGAATGACCCTGCTCCTGTCTGACACGGAGTGTCAGACAAGGGATATTTCTGACCTTTGCCCTTCCGGGCTATCAGAGTACGCCAAGATCCAGAGGAGGTATGTGATATCTCGGTCTCTGCTACAGTCCACATCCGATGTTAACCTGAAGGGCAGTCAAAACATTAAAAGCTGTGAGTGGACAAAACCAAGAGTTTATAAAAACATTTCATAAGACATTTGTACCCTTCACTAAAAAGCATGCATGCATTCGAAAACAATTTAACCGAAATAACCATATGTGGGAACTAAACCCAAAACCATAATCAAATCAAATATATGGGCCACTGCCCAAATCCATAAGGGACTCAGCCCAAAACCATCATGAAACCAAGTACACGAGCCACCGCTCAAATGCTGTGTAACCACACATCACATATCATATATCATATTTATATCATATACACATATAATTCACACAACCAATCCTGTCACAGTTTTCAAAGCTACACGTGTGCTACCCAGGGTCTCAAACCCAAGTCTTCTCAAAGTCAAAGTCAATGTTCGCAGACCACTGACCCTACTCGAGGTTATAGTAACCAGCCTTCCTGAGAGTAAGGAACCCAACGGGGGCAACTCCCACTCAGTCAGTGCTCCGTGACTACTCCGAGGTCCATCGAGGCCAACGACCCTCCCAGGAGGAGATAATAGAAGTAAACGAAGGCATATGAACATATATATACATAACAAAAACATTCATGCACGGTTCCCCTGAACCGTCATGATCCATATATATACATAACACAAACATTCATGCCCGGTTCCCCTGAACCGTCATGATCCATATATATAAATATAGGTAATATCCTCCATGCCCGGTTCCCATAAACCGTCATGTACCATAATGACCTTTCTAGGGTTCATGCGGTTCCCATAAACCGCCATAAACTTGGAAATCCATCTAGTGTCCCTGACCTGAAATCATCAATACAAGTAAACTGGGTCTCGTGCCCGAACATATGACATCAGCTGGGCATCCTGCCCGATATCTCAGGGTCAGTCATGACTCCAATCGTAGTGATGTGTGCAACCATCCATCCAGGACTGCCCTCAATCCTGGTATGTCGTCGTGAACGAATCAACCGACGCTACCATCACAAGATCATGGTGCACTCATCACCGATCGATATCCTGAACCGTCCGCACTCCGAAGTCGAGCCTCCCCAGGCTGCCCGACCACGAATCGTGTATCGTGACCTCTTCGGAAGGAACACATCCCAATCCGGAGGCGAGAGTCACGTCGTCCGTCGCCGTGCACCAGGCACTTGCCGCGACCACGACTCGGACCCGTAAGTCAACAATAGTGTCATATGCCCGAGAAAAAACCAAATGGGTCTCATACCCGATTTTATCCCTTTGAAATCCAAATCCAATTCATTTAAACCATTAAAGAAATACAGACCCGTATAAGCACCGTATAAGGCCGAAACCTTGAAATACGTGCCTATACGTAACCACACATACAAATGCACCCATGGCATCATCAAACATGTAATAAAACATATAATAAACATTTATGCAAGCACCAATTTAGAAAACCAAGGTCCACTCACAGACCTTCCGAGCAGCCGCCTCGATTTACATGCCATACGGCTCTCCCGAGCCAATCACCGTCACTGGGACTCTCGAACCTGCCCAAATCGTAATAGAAGGTTACTAACTACTTAATTAACCTCCCACTAAAGCCCTGTAAATTTTCGAAATTTTTAACTATTTTTAAACTCGATCCGAAACCTTCCGATGCCCCGAACATTATCGAAACGGTGTTTGATCGACACGAAACAGGTCCTAAAATGTTCGTTACATCGAATAGAAGATTTCACGTGTTGAACACTTCCCCAAAAGGTGAGGTACGCGCCCCCACGCGCCCAAAGAAGCCCCTACGCGTGAAGCCCACGCGCCACTGTTTATCGTCCCTAACCTTGGACGAACCGGGTTCGGCTGGTTCAAACCGGCCTGGACGGGCCGAACCGGGTGAACCCTCAAACCGTCCATTTTTCAATCCCATTTCATTCTTTTTTTCATCCTAATCCCTTCCTAAGTTCATTTCCTATCTTTAAGACATTAAACACGGAAGAAAACTCATCAAAACCCGTACCTTTCCGATCGGCCATGGCGGCCGTACCTTCCTCCGCCGTTCACGGCCATTCCAGGCCATTCTACCCTTCAAAACCAATCCTAAACTTCTCCCTAGGTCCCCAGAAACTTAACCTAGGTCTTAGAATTGAATAAAAACCAACAAAGCCCAATTTCAAAATTTTAAATATTTTTACCTCACGGTCGACTTCCCCCCGCCGTGAACCGTCGCGTCCTCAGCCGTCCTCAGTCTCACAGTCCTTCCTCTCATTCCCTCACGGTCATGTTCAGCTCATAGGGTCATGGTGGTATGTGTGGGTCGTGTGTTTTGAAGAAAATGGGGAAAATGTACATATGGAGGGGTTCGGGTTTGAAGAAGAACAAATATGAAGATGATGATATTTGATGATTGATGAGAGAGGTGAGGATTAGATGATTAGATGAGTGGTGAGGATTGAGTGTTTAATTGAAATGAATGGATAGGATTTAAAGATGAAAAGATTAATTATATAATAATAATTATGTTAATATTTAATTAAGTGAGATCCACATTTTAGGGGTTTGGACCAATGGGATGAGTGAAACTTATCAGTCATCCATGGGACCCACTCAAAATATCTGGCCCAATCAGAATATGCCAAGTGTTCTCGCCTCGTAATGCGTGCATAGTGAAATCGAACTTCCGTGACCTATAACTTCCCCGTTCGAAGTCCGATTTCAGCATGCCGCGTGTCTATGGATTTGTATCATCCCGATCTACATAATGGTCCTTGGCCCTCGGCCATCGGATCTCCCAGTCAAAAAATCAACATTTGCCCCTTTTTAACCAATATTACCAAATTGCCCTTAACGTTCCTAACGTCATAACTTCTTCCTCGAATGTCGGAATTGAACATGCCACCTGTCTATGAACTCGTGACGTCACGAACTACGTCACGGTCATCGGTCAAAGTCCATTTGACCGTAAGAATGAAAAGTCAACATTTTGCCCACGCCTAGCGACAAAACAGTCATTTTGCATTGTTCGTCCGATTTCGCCCAACTAATCACAAATTAACCTTACTAATCACGATTAGTCACTAATCTAATCCTGGAATTAGGGACGGGTCGTTACAACCTTCCCTCCTTAATTAATTTCGTCCTCAAAATTCCGACAGACCTAATTACAACCGTTCTTCCCTCCTTAATTACTTTCATTCTCGAAACTCCAATTATCCTGATTCCACATCCACCACATGGAAAGTAGAATCGACCTCGAAACACGTGTACACTACTACACCCGGTAACCAAAACAATACTTACTTGTACCCAAGCATACCACTAACACTCACGTCGCATCGACTACACTCGACCACGTCGAATGGCAGAAGTCGTATGCTCTGAATTGAGACCACTTGTCAAATCTACCAAGTTGCTGACACAACAACTCGATGGTTCCCTTCTCAATCCCAATCTATCCTGACGTCAGCTCCCACTGGGAGTCACCAGACCTCACACAATGATCTACGCTGACACCGCCGATAATCTGTCACCACTTGACAGTCGTCAGTAGAAAACTAACACTATAACCACTTTTGGTTACACTAACCACCAACACACTCATCCTGAGTATACGTTTACCAACCAAGCATTTCACCTGACGTGAGTGTAACTAGACCCATCAGAAATACCATGACCCAGTGCACAGTATCCAATGTCCAGTTCACGACCTTAACAAATCCAATGGAATCGGAACTAAGCCGACTACCAACACGCTCACTAACATACCACTGGTATATCCAGAATACCGCACCAGACACCACAAGTCTGCTAAGTATCGTACCTCGAATAACGTACAAGGTACATACGACTATCCATCAACTAGTCTACAACCACAACGACGACAACATAACAACCTAGGTCGTAGCCAAACACGTTTCAATTTTGGGGTCCATCTGTCCAATCCAGTATTTGACAGATTACAACTCCGACCCATTATCCATTTTCATATCCGAATCCGAATCCGTAATTTCATAAGAAATCCTGAATCCATACACATAATTCATATCCATAACCATGTCCAAATCTGAGTCCTAAACCATCATTCCGTAAGCCGGCATTTGGAATAACCATTCCGATCCCAAATCCAGAAATCCACTTTCAAGTTCCAAAATCGAAAAATCATCACCTAGAAATCCGATTCCAAAACCCGAAATCTCGTTCTTGTCTACCGAGACGCACCAAAATTGAACCTTTCGGTTACCTACTCAGACGATTACCTCAATACAATCGATTGACTTCATAAGGAAGCCAATCCCAACATCAACACATCTAGGCTGACCAAATTTGACGTCCTCGGAAACTTACTCGCATGAGTAATATACCGTACGGGATTCACTTCGAAAAGAAGTTCAGTCCCAATATGCCTAACTCAACATCCAAGTAAGAGTGATAACTCTCCACCTATCTGGATCATCAAGATCACGATCCAGATCCATCACTATACCCAGTATCTAAATAGATCAGTCAACGACGAGACACGCCGAGACTGTGGGTTCTTTCCAATTACCTCGTATCGATCCTTGTCATTCCACCTAGGAAAAACAAGGATGATCCAAAACGATAACATCAAAATCCATCCTACGTGAATGCAACCAAAACCCCATTGCACTCACCACGTCATGTAAACCAATATCATCTGCCACCAAGCAGAAGATGAGAAATCTCAGTCACCTAACTTCGATATACTCAATTCCACTTGATGACCCAAGAAAAATCCCGGGTCCACTAATCAGTACACGATCAACGTACTAGTGGCAACCAACATCATCTACCATCATCAACATCATCAACATCATCTACCATCATCAATCATGGTAGAATCTGAGAAGTCACCCAAAATGACTTCGAAATACCTACTGCCAATGCGAAAAACCCGCATTCCTCGTGTCACCTCAATCGCTAACTCTAGCAATTCTGAAGTTCCATCTAGATTGGAAACAACACACTCGGACATCAATCACGTGTCCATCACCAATTTAACTCTATCCGTGATCCACTCCCAAACCACAGATACCGAACATATGCCCATCTCGACGGAGTCACATCCCGACTCGTAACTCATTGTCATCACAATCACTGTCAACAGCACCAGCACTAGTACCAGTACACCACTATAATCTGTCAGCATCAGCACACAAGCATCCACACTAGCATCAACAATAACACTAGCACACCATTTGCAAAACTGACAACCTTGGATCTCCGCTCATACCGAGCGACGACCTTGTACCTCTGCTCGAATAGGAGAAACTCTGCCTCCCTCTTTCCCAACACCTCTGGTTACAGTCACCCTAACATCTCATACGAGAAAATGAAACGTCACCTGAACGTCCCCGTCTCATTCTACGATCGCACTCAACCGTAATTGAGTCGAATCCAGAATCATTGCTCGTACATATGTGTTACCCACGCACCTCGTATCATCATCAGGACTGACAATCCCATCGCCACAATCGTCACGGCAACTTGAGTCTACT
Organism: Prinsepia uniflora; assembly: GCA_032719365.1. Classification (NCBI taxonomy): domain Eukaryota; kingdom Viridiplantae; phylum Streptophyta; class Magnoliopsida; order Rosales; family Rosaceae; genus Prinsepia; species Prinsepia uniflora. Next base: position 52,540,815 of record CM064872.1, on the reverse strand, counting down.
CGACCTGATAAGACTCGACTACATCCATCGACAGTAGCGTCTGCCACAACCTCGTGGAGACCTAACTACTAGGCATCTCGATATCCAGACACCACATCCAACGGAATCAACCGCCCGTATTAACCACTCCGTATGCCACTCAGGGATTCCATCGACAAGTACCAACCCTGATAACTTGTCCAACCAAACCTAACCAGTCGTAACTCGACTAAACCAAATGTCGTCTACCAGGTCGCCCATGACCTTAGTTGCACCAACTATCCATCACAACTAAAGTAGCACGACAACCAACTAGGTCTAACCAATAAGTATAACCTCGACTGCAGAGTGCAGTCCCATCACTAAGCTGACATGACCAGACCGACTAATGAATCCAAATCCGAATAGTCGTCCAAGTCAAACCACTCGTCAACTCACATTTCCGAACCATACACCTACGGTAGGGTTCCAAATCATACTCTAGGGTCACTCTGAACCAAACTGCAAGCTACCAACTATAGTACAATCCACAATCTGACCGTCTCCGCGGTCTTGACGTCGAAAAGACATCAATCCAATCCTACTGTAAGATCAACTAGGATTCCTCGACTCCGGCTGCTAACTACCAGGAGCAGTAAACCCATTTAATTCAACAAAATCCGATCATCCAAATGATCACAATACCAAACTATCGTCAAATCGATCCTACGACATCGTGAAAGACGATCCCAACTAACCGTCTCACGATCAAAATGCTAACGTACTGTTACGTTCATCCTTCCATAGGGTCCCACACTGTCATCCACGACCGAACTACGGAAACCCCCGGTATTAAGTGCTGAACCAAGACATGCCACGATTCAATCCTACTAACTATCGTATCGGCATCCCAACTATTAGGTTGATCACGAATTGTAGCCCATTGAGATATGACATCCTCAACCTGCGCACGGAGTATCGCGCAAAATACGCTCTGGAATTTAGAGTAACATGAGCAACCCATGCTTAGACGAGCAATCCTATGCTCTGATACCACTCTGATAGGACCCATCCTAATCCCCCCGGGATTAAAGCGGAATGACCCTGCTCCAGTTTGACATGGAGTGTCAGACAAGGGATATTTCCGACCTTTGCCCTCCCGGGCTATCAGAGTACGCCAGGATCCGGATGAGGTATGTGATATCTCGGTCTCTGCTACAGTCCACATCCAATGTCAACCTGAAGGGCAGTCAAAATATTAAAAGCTGTGAGTGGACAAAACTAAGAGTTTATAAAAACATTTCATAAAACATTTGTACCCTTCGCTAAAAAGCATGCATGCATTTGAAAACCATTTAACCGAAAGAACCTTATGTGGGAACTAAGCCCAAAACCATAATCAAATCAAATATATGGGCCACTGCCCAAATCCATAAGGGACTCAGCCCAAAACCATCATGAAACCAAGTACACGAGCCACCGCTCAAATGCTGTGTAACCACACATCACATATCATATATCATATTTATATCATATACACATATAATTCACACAACCAATCCTATCACGGTTTCCAAAGCTACACGCGTGCTACCCGGGGTCTCAAACCAAAGTCTTCTCAAAGTCAAAGTCAATGTTCGCAGACCACTGAACCTACCCGAGGTTATAGTAACCAGCCTTCCTGAGAGTAAAGAACCCAACGGGGGCAAATCCTACTCAATCAGTGCTCCATGACTACTTCGGGGTCCACCTAGGCCAACGACCCTCCCCGGAGGAGATAATAGAAGTAAAGGAAGGTATATGACCATATATATATACATAACACAAACATTCATGCCTGGCTCCCCTGAACCGTCATGATCCATATATATACATAACACAAACATTCATGCCCGGTTCCCCTGAACCGTCATGATCCATATATATACATATAGGTAATATCCTCCATGCTCGGTTCTAAGAAACCGTCATGTACCATAATGACCTTTCCAGGGTTCATGCGGTTCCCATAAACCGCCATGAACTTGGAAATCCATCTAGGGTCCTTGACCCGAAATCATCAATACAAGTAAACTAGGTCTCGGGCCCGAACATATGACATCAGCTGGGCATCCTGCCCGATATCTCAGGGTCAGTCACGACTCCGATCGTAGTGATGTGTGCAACCATCCATCCAGGACCGCCCTCAATCCTGGTATGTCGCCGAGAACGAATCAACCGACGCGACCATCACAAGATCATGGTGCACTCATCACCGATCGATATCCTGAACCGTCCGCACTCCGAAGTCAAGCCTCCCCAGGCTTCCCGACCACGAATCATGCATCGTGACCTCTACGGAAGGAACACATCCCAATCTGGAGGCGAGCGTCACGTCGTCCGTCGCCGTGCACCAAGCACTTGCCGCGACCACGACTCGGACCCGTAGGTCATCAATAGAGTCATATGCCCGATACAAAACCAAATAGGTCTCATACCCGAGTTTATCCATTTGAAATCCAAATCTAATTCATTTAAACCATTAAAGAAATACAGACCCGTATAAGCACCGTATAAGGTCGAAACCTCGAAATACGTGCCTATACGTAACCACACATAAAAATGCACCCATGGAATCATTAAACATGTAATAAAACATATAATAAACATTTATGCATACACCCATTTAGAAAACCAAGGTCCACTCACAGACCGTCTGAGCTGCCGCTTCGATTTACGGGCGATACAGCTCTCCTGAGCCAATCACCATCACCGGCACTCTCGCACCTGTCCAAATCGTAATAGAAGGTTACTAACTACCTAATTAACCTCCCACTGAAGTCCCGTAATTTTCTGGAATTTTTAACTATTTTTAAACTCGATCTGAAACCTTCCGATGCCGCGAACAATATCAAAACGGTGTCTGATCGACACGAAACTGGTCCAAAAATGTTCGTTACATCGAATAGAAGATTTCACGTGTTGAACACTTCCCCAAAAGGTGAGGTACATGCCCCCACGCGCCCAAAGAAGCCCCTACGCGCCCAAAGAAGCCCCTACGCGTGAAGCCCACGCGCCACTGTTCATTGTCCCTAACCTTGGACGAACCGGGTTCGACTGGTTCGAACCAGCCTGGACCGGACAAACCGGTTCAACCCTCAAACCGTCCATTTTTCAATCCCATTTCATTCTTTTTTCATCCTAATCCCTTCCTAAGTTCATTTCCTATCTTTAAGACATTAAACACCGTAGAAAACTCACCAAAACCCATACCTTTCCGATCGGCCATGTCGGCCTTACCTTCCTCCGCCGTTCACGGCCATTGCAGGCCATCCTACCCTTCAAAACCAATCCTAAACTTCTCCCTAGGTCCCGAGAAACTTAACCTAGGTCTTAGAATCGAATAAAAACCAACAAAGCCCAATTTCAAAATTTTAAATATTTTTACCTCGCGGTCGACTTCCCCCTGCCGTGAACCGTCGCGTCCTCAGCCGTCCTCAGTCTCACAGTCCTTCCTCTCATTCCCTCACGGTCATGTTCAGCTCATAGGGTCATAGTGGTATGTGTGGGTCGTGTGTTTTGAAGAAAATGGGGAAAATACACATATGGAGGGGTTCGGGTTTGAAGAAGAACAAATATGAAGATGATGATATTTGATGGCTGATGAGAGAGGTGAGGATTAGATGATTAGATGAGTGGTGAGGATTGAGTGTTTAATTGAAATGCATGGATAGGATTTAAAGATGAAAAGATTAATTATATAATAATAATTATATTAATATTTAATTAAGTGAGATCCACATTTTAGGGGTTTGGACCAATGGGATGAGTGACACTTGTCACTCATCCATGGGATCCACTCAAAATATTTGGCCCAATCAGAATAAGCCAAGTGTTCTCGCCTCGTAATGCGCGCATAGTGAAATCGAACTTCCGTGACCTATAACTTCCCCGTTCGAAATCCGATTTCAGCTTGCCGCCTGTCTATGGATTTGTATCATCCCAGTCTATGTAATGGTCCTCGACCCTTGGCCACCGGACCTCCCGGTCAAAAATTCAACATTTGAGCCTTTTTTACCAGAATTACCAAATTGCCTTTAACCTTCCGAACGACATAACTTCTTCCTCGAATGTCGGAATTGAACATGCCACATGTCTATGAACTCGTGACGTCACGAACTACGTCACGGTCATCGGTCAAAGTCCATTTGACCGCAAGAATGAAAAGTCAATGTTTTGCCCACGCCTAGGGGCAAAACCGTCATTTTGCATCGTTCTTCCGACCCGTCCTGAATTCCAGGATTAGATTAGGGACTAATCACGATTAGTGAGGCTAATCCGTGATTAGTTGGGTGAAATCGGCCGAACGATGCAAAATGACTGTTTTGTCCCTAATCGTGGACAAACCGTTGACTTTTCATTCTGGCGGTCAAATGGAATTTGACCGATGACCGTGACGTAGTTGGTGACGTCACGAGTTCATTGATAGGTGACACGTTCAACTCTGACGTTCGAGGAGGAAGTTATGACGTTCTGAAGTTTAGGGGCATTTTGGTAATTTTGGTTAAAAAGGGACAAATGTTGACTTTTTGACCAAGAGGTGCGATGACCGAGGGCCGAGGACCGTTACATAGATCGGGACGATACGAATTCATAGACAGGCGGAACGCTGAAATCGGACTTCGAACGGGGAAGTTATAGGTCATGGAAGTTCGATTTCATATGCACGTACTTCGAAACGTTGATGATTTGGCAATATCTGATTGGGGAGATATTTTCAGTGGGTCCTATGGATGAGTGACAAGTGTCACTCACCCTATTGGCTAAATCCCCTAAATTGTGGATCTAACATAATTAAATAATATTATTTTAATATTTTATAATTAATCCCACCCAACACTCAATCCTAGCCCTCCATCTAATTTAATCTCTCAAATCCTCACCATCCATTTAATCTTCTCTTCTTTCATCTGATCATCTTCATTTCCTTTCCCTTAAACCCGAAACCATATTCTTCATTCTTCCATTTCTCCATACAAACAAACACCTCACCACACCTCACCACCACCATCACCGTGCATCAACATGACCGTGTGAGGAGTGAGGATGGACTGAGGAAGACAAGAACGGTGGCGAGCCACGGCGGCGGTCCACGACGGAGGATGAACCCGAGACGGTGGGTTTTAGTATAAAAATCCAAGTTTCGGTTTTGTTAGTTTTTACTCGAGTCCATTAATAAGGTTGACTTCCTGGTGGTCTAAGGGGAAGGACTGGATTGCTTTCGAGTGTTTGGACGACCTGTAACGACGGTGAACGGCGGAGGAAACCGCCACCACCATGGCCGATCATGAAGGTATGGGATTTTGAGGTTTTATCCTGTTTTTAATATGTAAAAAGATCTGTAATGAGATTAGGAACAAGTAGGTATTAAAATAGGTTGAAATGGACCGAAAATGGACAGGGTTTAGGTGTTAAACTGGTCTAGACCAGTTCTGCCGGTCCAGAACTAGTCTAACCCGGTCCAGTCGAAGGTTAGGGATGATGCTACAGAAGGCGCGTGGGCTCACATGCAAGGGCTTCCCTGGGTGCGTGGGGCCGCGTGTCTAATATTTCGTGTCAATTGGACACCGTTTCGATAATGTTCGGCGCATCGGAAGGTTTAGGTTCGAGATTTAACATACTTAAAAATTCGGGAAAATTACGGGGCTTCAATGGGAGCTTAATTTAGTAGTTAGTAACTTTCTATTACGATTTGGACAGGTTTGGGAATCCCGGTGACAACGATTGACCCGGGAGACGCTTATGGCACGCGTATCGAGACGCAGCTTCGGAAGGTCTGTGAGTGGACCTTGATTTCTAAACTGTGATGCATGCATAAATGTTTTATATGGATTATGAATATGATTCTATGATTTTGATTTGGATGATTGTGAATTATATGGTTTCACGCTTTACGAGGCGATTTACGTGCTTGCACGTAAATCGAGGTTTTTGGTTTTTACTGATTTCCGTACTTATGGTTTTGGATATGATTTCATGAAATGGTTTTGGAATCGAAAAGGTAAACTCGGGTTCGAGTCCCCTTTGTTTCGGAAACCCTCGGACTCGATGTCCCTTTTTATTGACGTTCTCGGGCGGGAGGCCCAATTGGTTCTTAAATTGATTTCGAATTTGGAAATATGGAATCGGGCACGAGACCCATTTGATTTACGGAATCGGGCACAAGGCCCAGTTGGTTTACGATTCGGACTGGAGGTCCAGTTTGTATGTGGATTCGGGCCTAGGGCCGAGTTATGTGTTATGATGGTGATTTCAGGTCAGGGACCCTAGAAATGGTTTTTACGGGTCATGACGGTTTATGGTAACTGGCATGAACCCTTGAAAAGATTTTACGGGTCATAACGGTTTATGGGAACCGGCATGAACCCTTGAAAGGATTTTACGGGTCATAACGTTTTATGGGAACTGGCATGAACCTTTGAAAGGTTTTATGGTTCATGACGGCTAGTGAGGGTCGGTCATCAATCCTGGAAAGGGTTAAAGAATGATTTCAAAAGGTTTTTCATATTCCATCCTTTATATATGATTGTCTCCTCTGGGGAGGATCGTTGGCCTGGGTGGACCCCGGAGTAGTCAATGAGCACTGACTGAGTGAAGTCGCCCCCCAGTTGGGTTCCTTACTCTCAGAATAGGCATGGTTCGTTACCTCCATGGAGGGTCATTGATCTACGGACATTAACCTGGGTGGACCCTAGAGAGACTTGGGTTTGAGACCCCGGTTAGCACGCGCGTAGCTTTATTTTACCGTGACAGGTTCTTGGATATGAAATATAATGGATAAACATGATTTCAATTGGTTTGGGAAATTGTGTTTTTTGATGATAAATGGATTTGGGCTGAGATCCCACATATGTTTATGATGTTATGGTTTTCTGTAAATGTTTTTGGGCAGAAGCCCTTGTGACTTGTATTTACGGAACTTGGGGCTGAGACCCTAATTATGGTTGCTTAAACATATGTGATTGGATAAATGATTTTACTATGGATGCATGCTTTTTAGTGAAGGGTATAAAGCTCTTTGATGAAATATGTTTTTATAAACTCTTTATTTTTGTCCACTCATAGTCTTTCTATTTTTAATACCCTTCACATTGGATACGATGCGGACTGTAGCATAGACCGAGATATCACATGCCTCCTCCGGATCCTGGCGTACTCTGATAGCCCGGGAGGGCAATGGTCGGAAATTTCCCTTGTCTGAGACTCCGTGTCAGACGGGATCAAGGTCGTTCCTCGTTAATCCCTGGGGGATTGAGGACAGGTCCTAACAGGTGGTATCAGAGTGAGGCTGGCTTATCAAAGCTCAGTTAGCTTATATCAGAGCGGGGTTGTCTCTATTCGAGCAACCGTGTAGTTCTTGGAGTAGTACGCAGGTCGAGGATGTGATATCTCAATGGGCTACAGTTTGTTATCAACCTGATAGTTAGGGATGCCGATACGATAGTTAGTATGATGGAATCGTGAAATGTCATTGTTCGGCATTTGATGCTGGGGTTGCCATAGTTCTGTCGTGGATGACAGTGTGGGACCCTACGAAAGGGTGAACGTAACGGTATGTTAGCGTTGTGATCGTGTGACGGTTAGTTGGGATCGTCTTTCACGAGGTTACTGGATCATTTTGACGGTAGTTTTGTGTTGTGACCATTCGATGATCGGATTTTGTTGAGTAGATGGATTTACTGCTCCTGGAAGTTACAGTCGGATTGTGGAGTGTGTTGCGGTTGGCAGTTAGCAGTCGAGTTCGTGGAACTCTAGTTGAACGGATTCGAGTAATCCTAGTTGGATTGACGGTAGGATTGGATTGACGTCCTTGCGATGTCAAGACCACGGAGTTGGTCAGATTGTGGAGTGTACTGCGGTTGGCAGTTAGCAGTTGGATTCAGGGAGACCCTAGAGTGTGTTAGGGAACCCTACATTGGGTTGTATGGTTCGGAGATGTGAGTTGGCGAGTGGTTTAACTTTGACGACTATTCGGATTTGAGGCTGTTAGTCGTCCTAGTCATGCCAGCTCTAGTGATGGGACTGCACTCTGCAGTCCGGTTGTACTTATCGGTTAAACCTAGTTGGTTGTCGTGCTACTCTGTTGTGATGGATTGTTGGTACAACTAAGGTCATGGACAACCTGGTAGACGACGTTGGTTGAGTCGAGTTGCGACTGGTTAGTGTTTGATTGGACAAGTTATCAAGGTTGGTACTTGTCGATGGAATCCCTGAGTGGGACACGAAGTAGTTGTACGGTCCGTTGATTCCGTTGGATGCGGAGCCTCGATAGTGATACCTAGTAGTTAGGTCTGCACGATTCTGTGGCAGGCACTACTACCAAGAGTGGTTGTACTTATGGTTGTTGTGAATTAGGGACGTTTCCTTTTCTCGTATGAGTTGTCAGGGTGACTGTACCCAGAGTTGTTGGGTACGACGGAGGCGGAGTTTCTCCAATTTGAGTAGAGATACGGGATCGTCACTCTGTATGAGCGGAGATCTAGAGTTGTCGGATTCGCACACTTTATGTTGATACTGACAGGTGTTAGTATGCTGATACTAGTATTGTTGTTAGTGACGGTGCTGGTGCCGGTGATTGTGACGCCGTCGAGTTGGGCTTATAATCGGTATCTGTGGTTCGGGCGTGGATCATGGATAATGATGGACTGGATAGGATCCAGTAATAGTTGAGGCTCGAGGTACGAGATGCGAGTGTTGGAGACCGTATATGCACATCCGTAAATAATATACAAGGTTTAACCTTGAGTGTATCTACATAAACGGTGTAAACCGACAGTCGAACTTGGTAGTGAGTTTGACTCGTTAGGGACACGTGGTCGATGTCCGAGTGTGTTCTTTCCAATCTGGTTGGAATTTCAGAATCGTGAGAGTTTGTGATTGAGGTGACGAAAGGAATGCGGGTTTTCCGTATTGGTAACGAGTATTTCGAAGTCATTAGGGTGGCTTCTCAGGTTTTACCGTGGTAAATACGGTAGATGATTGTTGGTTGCCACTAGTACACTGATCGTGTATTGGTTGGTGGACCCGGATTTGTTTTGGGTCATCAAGTGGAGTTGAGTATATCAAAGTTAGGTGAATGAGATTTCTCATTTTCTGCTTGGTGGCAGAAGATGTTGGATTACGTGGCGTGGTGAGTGCAGCGAGTTTTGCTTGCTTTCACGTAGGATAATTCTGATGTCATTGTGTTGGACTATCCTTGTTTTTCCTAGGTGTAATGACAAGGATTGATACGAGATAATTGGAGAGAACCCACAGTCTCGACGTGTCTCGTTGTTGACTGATCTGTTTAGATGTGGGAATTGGTTAAGGAGTGATGTGGCTGACGAAGGATTCAGGAGGGTGTAATACCCTATGATCGGATCTCAGGTGGATTGTTAGCTGAGTGAGCATGTGTGGATCCTAGATGGATCGAGATTTTGATGTTGAGGACTTTGGACGTCGTGACGATCGGGGATCGTGACGTCTATGGTCGGTTGACGTAGTGTTGGATCTGGATCGTGATCTTAATGATCTAGATAGGTGGAGAGTTTATCGCTCTTACTTGGACGTTTGAGTTGAGGATGTTGGGACTGAACTTCTTTTCGAGGTAAATCCCGTATGGTATGTTTCTCAGGTGAGTAATTTTCCGACTTGGTCGGATATGGTCAGCCTTAGAGATGTGTTGATATTGTGATTGGATTTCCTATGAAGTCAATCAAATGTAATGTGTAATCGATTGAGCAGGTAACCGAAAGGTTCGATTTTTGTGCGTCTCGGTAAACGAGAATGATATTTCGGGTTTTGGAATCGGATTTCTGAATGACGATTCAGGATTTGATTTTGGAACTTGAAAGTGGATTTATGGATTTGGGTTCGAAATGATTATTCCAAATGCTAGCTTACGGAATAATGATTTCGGATTCAGATTTGAAAATGGATGTTGAGTGGGAGTTGTGATCTGTCAAATACTGGATTGGACAGATGGACTCCATAATTGAAACGTGATTGGCTACAACCTAGATGGTTGTAGGCTGATTGATGGGTAGATGTACATACCTTGTACGTCATTCGAAGTACGATACTAGGCAGACTTGTGGTGCCTGGTAACGGTATATAGGTTATACCATGGGTATGTTGGTGAGCATGTTGGTAGTCGGCTTACTTCTGATACCATTGGATTAGTCGAGAACGTGGACTGGATGTTGGATACTGTGCACTGGGTCATGGTATTCCTGATGGGTCTAATTACACACAGGTCGAGTTAGATGTTGGTGATTGTATACTCAGGTTGAATGAGTTGGTGGTTAGTGTAACCACAAGTGAGTACCGTGTTAGTTTTCGATTGACGACTGTCAAGTGGTGACAGTTTGTCAAAGGTGTCAGCGTGGATCGGTTAGTGTGGTCTGATGACTCCCAGTGGGAGCAGACGACAGGATAGATTGAGATTGAGAAAGGAACCGTCGAGTTTTTGTGTCAACGAAATGGTAGATTTGACAATTGGTGTCAATTCGGACGTACGATTACTGTCATTCGACGTGCTCGAACGTAGTCGATGCGACGTGAGTATTAGTGGTAGGTCTGGGTGCAAACAAGTATCGTGTGGACTAGTGGATGTACAAGTGTACACGTGTCGTGAGATCGAATTATTTCCACGAGGTAGTTGTGGAATCAGAACAGTTGGAGTTTCGAGAACGAAACTAATTAAGGAGGGAAGAACAGTTAGATTAGGTCGGTTGGAATTTCGAGGACGAAATTAATTAAGGAGGGAAGGGTGTAACGACCCATCCCGAATTGCAGGATTAGATTAGTGACTAATCACGATTAGTGAGGCTAATATGTGATTAGTTGGGTGAAATCGGACGAACGATACAAAATGATCGTTTTGCCCCTAGTCGTGGGCAAAACGTTGACTTTTCATTCTGGTGGTGAAATGGATTTTAACCGATGACCGTGACGTAGTTCGTGACGTCACGAGTTCATAGACAGGTGACACGTTCAACTCGGACGTTCGAGGAGGAAGTTATGACGTTCGGAAGTTTAGGGGCATTTTGGTAATTTTGGTTAAAAATGGGCAAATGTTGACTTTTTGACCAGGAGGTCCGATGGCCGAGGGCCGAGGACGGTTACATAGATCGGGACGATACGAATTCATAGACAGGCGGAACGCTGAAATCGGACTTCGAACGGGGAAGTTATAGGTCACGGAAGTTCGATTTCACTATGCACGTACTTCGAGACGTTGATGATTTGGCAATATCTGATTGGGGAGATATTTTCAGTGGGTCCCATGGATGAGTGACAAGTGTCACTCATCCCATTGGCTAAATCCCCTAAATTGTGGATCTAACATAATTAAATAATATTATTTTAATATTTTATAATTAATCCCACCCAACACTCAATCCTAGCCCTCCATCTAATTTAATCTCTCAAATGCTCACCATCTATTTAATCTTCTCTTCTCTCATCTGATCATCTTCATTTCCTTTCCCTTAAACCCGAAACCATATTCTTCATTCTTCCATTTCTCCATACAAACAAACACCTCACCACACCTCACCACCACCATCACCGTGCATCAACATGACCGTGTGAGGAGTGAGGATGGACTAAGGAAGACAAGAACGGTGGCGCGCCACAGCGGCGGTCCACGATGGAGGATGAACACGAGACGGTGGGTTTTAGTATAAAAATCCAAGTTTCGGTTTTGTTAGTTTTTACTCGAGTCCATTAATAAGGATGACTTTCTGGTGGTCTAAGGGGAAGGACTGGATTGCTTTCGAGTGTTTGCACGGCCTGTAACGACGGTGAACGGCGGAGGAAACCGCCACCGCCATGGCCGATCATGAAGGTATGGGATTTTGAGGTTTTATCCTGTTTTTAATATGTAAAAAGATCTGTAATGAGATTAGGAACAAGTAGGTATTAAAATAGGTTGAAATGGACCGAAAATGGACAGGTTTAGGTGTTGAACCGGTCCAGACCGGTTCGGCCGGTCCAGAACCAATCGAACCCGGTCCAGTCGAAGGTTAGGGATGATGTTACAGAAGGCGCATGGGCTCACGCGCAGGGGCTTCCCTGGGCACGTGGGGGCGCGTGTCCAACAATTTGGGAAAGTGTTCAACCCAGGAAATCTTCTATTCGATGTAACGAACATTTTGGGACTGGTTTCGTGTCGATCGGACACCGTTTCGATAATGTTCGGCACATCAGAAGGTTTAGGTTCGAGATTTAAAATACTTAAAAATTCGGGAAAATTACGGGGCTTCAATGGGAGGTTAATTAAGTAGTTAGTAACCTTCTATTAAAATTTGGACAGGTTTAGGAATCCCGGTGGCGACGATTGACCCGGGAGACGCTTATGGCACGCGTATCGAGATGCAGCTTCGGACGGTCTGTGCGTGGACCTTGATTTCTAAACTGTGATGCATGCATAAACGTTTTATATGGATTATGAATGTTATTATATGATGATGATTTGGATGGTTGTGAATTATATGATTTCACGCATTATGAGGCGATTTATGTGCTTGCACGTAAATCGAGATTTTCCGGTTTTACACTGATTTTCTGTACTTATGGTTTTGGATATGATTTCATGAAATGGTTTTGGAATTGAAAAGGTAAACTCGGGTTCGAGACCCCTTTGTTTCGGAAACCCTCGGACTCGATGTCCCTTTTTATTGAGGGCCGGAGGCCCAATTGGTTCTTAAATTGATTTCGAATTTGGAAATATGGAATCGGGCACTAGACCCATTTGATTTACGGAATAAGGCACAAGACCCAGTTGGTTTACGATTCGGACTGGAGGTCCAGTTTGTATGTGGATTCGGGCCTAGGGCCTAGTTATGTGTTATGATGGTGATTTTGGGTCAGGGACCCTAGAAATGGTTTTTTACGGGTCATGACGGTTTATGGGAACTGGCATGAACCCTTGAAAGGATTTTACGGGTCATAACGGTTTATGGGAACCGGCATGAACCCTTGAAAGGATTTTACGGGTCATAACGTTTTATGGGAACCGGCATGAACCTTTGAAAGGTTTTATGGTTCATGATGGCTAGTGAGGGTCGGTCATCAATCCTGGAAAGGGTTAAAGAATGATTTCAAAAGGTTTTTCATATTCCATCCTTTATATATGATTGTCTCCTCCGGGGAGGGTCGTTGTCCTAGGTGGACCCCGGAGTAGTCACTGAGCACTGACTGAGTGGAGTCTCCCCCCAGTTGGGTTCCTTACTCTCAGGATAGGCATGGTTCGTTACCTCCAGGGAGGGTCATTGATCTACAGACATTAACCTGGGTGGACCCTGGAGAGACTTGGGTTTGAGACCCCTGTTAGCACGCGCGTAGCTTTATTTTACCGTGACAAGTTCTTGGATATGAAATATAATGGATAAACATGATTTCAATTGGTTTGGGAAATTGTGTTTTTGATGATAAATGGATTTGGGATGAGATCCCACATATGTTTATGATGTTATGGTTTTCTGTAAATGGTTTTGGGCAAGAGCCCGTGTGACTTGTATTTACGGAACTTGGGGCTGAGACCCTAATTATGGTTGTTTAAACATATGTGATTGGATAAATGTTTTACTATGCATGCATTCTTTTTAGGGAAGGGTATAAAGGTCTTTGATGAAATATGTTTTTATAAACTCTTTATTTTTGTCCACTGACAGTCTTTCTGTTTTTAATACCCTTCACGTTGGATACGATGTGGACTATAGCAGAGAACGAGATATCACATGCCTCCTCCGGATCCTGGCGTACTCTGATAGCCCAGGAGGGCAAAGGTCAAAAATTTCCCTTGTCTGACACTCCGTGTCAGACGGGATCAGGGTCGTTCCTCGTTAATCCCTGGGGGATTGAGGACGGGCCCTGACACAAACGACCTACATTCAGTTCATAAGATTAATTACCAAACAGGAACAACACCTTAATTTCAAACATGGTAAATTAAACCGGATGTATTAACCAATTTCAATAAAATGTCAATTAAAACCAGGAGAAGAGCCCTGAAATACATAAGAAAAATAGAGAGACTTCGTAGATAGACACCTAAAGTGGTTTCATTGACTTACATTTTATTTTTCTAGTTACAAGAATTTATCACAGTTAAGCTCCACAAACTGAAAACAACATTGTCCCTTGCATATCTCAAACTTGCATAAATTCACTGATAAGTAGAGTAATGTTTGAAAATAAAATTTGCTTCCAACTAAAATCTACCTCCTTCTAAACTTTCAAAATCACGATTGTACATAGACTTTTACCCAAAATACTAACCTAACTTTCTCCCCAAGAATTTACTTCAGCTTAACTTCCAGTCTTTGAATCATAATCGAATTTATTCTCATCATTCCCTACCACGGGATTGGAAAACTTTTCCAATCGCGATCCACAAGTACTTTTATTGTGCCCATACGCATTACAATAACTACAATGAAGACTACTCTTACTAGATTTCCTTCCTTTTTTACTGCCACCTTCATCTCCAAACTTTGTGTGTTTGCCTTTACTCTTCACAATTTCGGGATCTTTGATAATCTTATCATGCCTATGAGCACTACGCATACTTTCCTCCTCTTATTCATTGCGCAACACTTCAGCCCTACAACACAACTTCCCTACCTCTTCCATAATTACATTATACGATGTTTCGTTTTTCCCACCATAATCACTAAGTTTGTTGAAATAACTAGTTAGGAAACCATATCTTGAACTTTCAACATTTTGTTGTCCTATTTTGCCTCCTTCATCTTCACATTTACCATTTCCTCTGCCACTCTTTGTCCATCTCTTCAAAATAAGATACTATGGTATCTTTTTAATTCCTTCCCATTTCAAAACAAAAAATATATGGCAACATGGAATGCCTTCACATTCCAACAATTTGCAATTGCAACTCATCATCTCACCATCATATGTGTGGTGCCTCACAGTCCATTTCTTACCTTCCTCACCATACATTGACATGTCATATAGTCTGCTTCCAGGAATCTGTACATGATCATTCTGGTTCAGGGCTACTACCTTCTCCAGTTGGGTTCTAACACGATAAAATACTGTCTATATGTATAGCAAACTGGCTTGTTTCTCCAACAGCCTTAGATGAGTTGTTAGAACATGTGTACAATTCATATTTTTAAAATCAGCCATTGCTGCATTGTTTCTAACTCGGAGTAGCGAACCATCTAATTACGGGATGCATTCAAATAACTTCAAAAAATTCCTATTCAAGTAGTCCTTCATAGATCTTTTCATGCTTTCACATCATTGCGTGCTTGTTGTTGCTCCCATAAAATGCCCATGAAAATAGCATTCAGCCCATCTTTCTCGCTTTTCATACAACCCCTCCATGTACTCATATAGCTTCCCATCACCGGTGATTCTTTTTCACATTCTTTTCCACTCTACTTCAAACTCCTCAGTCGTCAATGGCTCATGCAAGCAAACCTTGAATGCACTAAATAATCCGGGATTTTTCATCATTTCTTTAACATTCTTCCCCATATGCCAAGAACATATTAGGTGCCTGCAATCTAGTAGGATTTGATCAATGGCATCCCGCATTTCTTCATCACCATCCGTCACAACATAAACTGGTCTTTTGCCCCTTTATGGACTCCAAAAAGATACTCGAACCCCAATTATATGTCTCAATGGTTTCATTAACCACAAATGTTGACGTAAATATCACATTCATACGATTATTGTTCATGCCAACCAACAACACCACTGGCTTCTCATACATATTAGTCTTGTACGTGCTGTCAAACATAACTACATCCCGAAACCTTGAATAATCCTCTAATGATACAGAGTCCCTCCACATCATATTTTCTAAATGGTTTTCTTCATCAACCATAAATTTGCAAAAAAAAAGGGGGTCAATAGCTCCATTCGCATTCATGAACGCTAATGCTGCTTCTGAATCGCCATCTACTAAAATCCCTCTTCAGCATGCATCCATGTTGTTGTATAAGTCCTTCAGCATAAATCCAACTTCATTATAACCACCTGCTTCTCCAACCATATACTCGTATGTATGACAAGTCCTACCTGATGCTTTTCGTAATGGCATTGCAAACTTTAAGTCCCCTTTAAATACTTCTCGGTGTGATACCAAAAGGCCAGCTTCAATTGCGTTTGCCAACATATGACACTGATGAGTGCGAAATTGAGTGACTGTATATTTTTCCTTGTTATTCTCGTACACTATCGTAAAACTAGCTTCGCATCCACATCTAGTTTCGCCTCTCTGGTTCTTCACCCTATCTGGTTTATTCTTCCATTTAGCTAGCCTTATCAGGACCCGTCCCAATCCCCCCGAGATTAACGAGGGACGCTCCTGATCCCGTCTGACACGAAGTGTCAGACTAGGGAAAATTTGAACCTTTAGTCCGACTGGCTTCCAAAGTACGCCAGGATTCGACGGAGGAATATGATGTCTCGGTCTCTGCTACAGTCCGCACCCGTAATAAACCTGAAGGGCAGTGACAACAGAAAAGACTGTGAGTTGACGAAAAGTAATAGTTTGATAAAACACATTTCATAAAAGACCTTTATGCCTTCACTAAAAAGCATGCATGCATAGTAAAACCATTTATCAAACCACATATGTTTAAACAACCATATTTAGGATCTCAGCCCCAAGTTCCGTAAATTCAAGTCACACGGACCCCTGCCCAAAACCATTTACAGAAATCCATAACATAGCAAACATATGTGGGAACTCAGCCCAAATCCATTTACTATCCATAAACACAATTTCGAAAAACCAAGAAATCATGTTTAGCATAAATAATATAATACAACCAATCTTGTCACGGTATCTAGAGCAAAGCGCGTTCTACCCGAGGTCTCAATTCCCAAGTCTCCCCAGGGTCCACCCAGGTCAATGTCTGTAGATCAATGACCCTTCTTGGGGTCTATAATCCATAGCCTTTCTGAGAGTAAGGAACCCAACGAGGGAGACTCCACTCAGTTAGTGCTCGGTGACTACTCCGGGGTCCATCCAGGCCAACGACCCTCCCCGGAGGAGGCAATCCATAAATATAAGGATGGTATACGAAAAACCATTTGAAAGCATTCTCAAAACCTTTAAAGGGTTCATGCCCGGTCCCCATAAACCGTCATGAACCATAAATCCATTTATGGGTCCCTGACCCGAAATCACCATAGTAAACCATAACTGGGCCCTAGGCCCGAATTCATAAACCAACTGTGCCTCGTGCCAGATTTCATAAACTAAAAGGGCCTCGTGCCCGATTTCCTAAACCAACTGGTTTTCTGGCCAGATGCCTTGTTAAATCAAATGGACTTCAAGTCCGAAAGTTTGTAAATCAAATGGGTCTCATGCCCGATTCCATATTTTCAAATCTGAAATCGATTCACGAACCAATTGGGCCTCTAGCCCAAAAACGTAACTACATGGACTTCGAGTCCGAGGGTTTCCAAAAAAAATGGGTCTCGAACCTGAGTTTACCTTTTCAAATCCAAAACCATTTCATTAAACCATAAGCACGTGTAATCAGTGCAAAACCGTAAACCTCGATTTACGTGCAAGCACGTAAATTACCTCGAAATGCGTGAAACCACGTAATTCACCAATATCCAAAACCAACATCATAGAATCATATCCATAACACATATAAAAAATTTATGTATGCATCACAGTTTAGAAATCAAGGTCCACTCACAGACCGTCCTAAGCTGTCATCTCGATTTGCGTGTCGTAAGCCTCCCTGGGCTAATCATCGTCTCCGGGACTCCCAAATCTGTCTAAATCAATCTAGAGGGTTACTAACTACCTTTTTAACCTCTCATTGAAGCCCCGTAATTTTTCCGAATTTTTTAGCTATTTTTAAACTCGATCCTGAACCTTCGGACGTCCCTAACAATATCGAGACGGTGTCCGATCGACACAAACTAGTCCCAAAATGTTCGTTACATCTAATAGATTAACAGTCATTCGTTACATCGAATAGATTAACAATCATGTTGAAGTCAAGCCCAAATTACCCTCTACGCGCCCTCACGCGCCGCCCAAAACTGCTGCGCGTGAAAGCCACGCGCCTACTACAGTGTCACCCCCTACCTCCAACGAACCGAGTTTGAACCGGTTCACTGGTTCTCGACCGGATCAGACCGTCATGACCGATGTAGGGCTCCATCTCTCATATTAAACCCTATTGATCTACGTCCTCAAAACACAAGAAAACCAAGTGAATCCATACCTTCCATGCTCAAACCGTAAGCTTGACCTTCATGCTCGATTTTCAGTCGTTCCAAGCGTCCATTTCCATCAAAATCGATCCTCATCATGTCGCCTTGGTCCCTAGGTCTAAATAGAATCGACAGGAACTCAAAACATCAATCAAAACTCAACTTTCAATTTTTAAAATAAAAATGGGTTCTCGGGTTCTGTTTTGACTCACCCTCGCTGTGGACCGCCATGGACCGCTGTCCTCGTCATTCTCAGTCTCTCATTAATCCTTACACGAACGTATGGATGTAAGTATAGTTGTGTAGTAGTGTGTCGTGTGTTTGTTTACTCAAAGGAAAATGGAGAATGGAGGGGGGTTCGGGTTTTGTGAATGGAAATAAAGAGGATGGATGTTGATGGTGATCAGCTGAGAGAGAGGAAGATATGGACGGTGAGGATGGGAGATTAGATGAGATGAAGGGCTACGATCGGAGGTGGGTGAAATTAAATTATAAAATAATTTAGGATAATAATATTTAATTAGTTAGATCCACTTTTTAGGGAAGTGACCAATGGGATGAGTGACACTTATCACTCATCCATGGGTCCCACTTAAATATCTGCCCAATCAGATATTACCAGCTAATCATTGCCTCATAATGGGTGCATAGTGTAATCTAATTTCCTGCGACCATAATTTTTCCGTCGACATCTGATTTCGGCGTGCAGCCTGTCTACGGATCCGTATCGACCCGATCTACGTAATGGTTCTCGGCCCTTGACCATCGGACCTCCCTGGTTAAAAGTCAACATTTTAGCCTAACTAGGGGTAAAACGGTCATTTTACACCGTTCGTCCGATTTTGCTCAACTAATCACCGATTAACCTTACTAATCCTTGATTAGTCACTAATCTATTCTCGGAATTCGAGACGGGTCGTTACAACCTTCCCTCCTTAATTAATTTTGTCCTCGAAATTCCAACTATACCAATTCCACATCCACCTCGTGGAAAAAAATCGATCTTACAACACGTGTACATTAGTACACCCACTAATCAACACAATACTTGTCTGTACCCCAGACGTTCTACTAATACTCACGTTACATCATCCACACTCGACCTCTTCGAGTGAAAATGACCACACGTTCCAAGTTGATACCACATGACAACTTTACCATTTTGATGACACAAACAACTCGACGGTTCCTTTCTCAAACACCAATTTATCCTGACGTCTGCTCCCACTGGGAGTCACCCAAACTCACTCATCGTTCCACGTTGACACAACCCGCCAAACTGTCACCACTTGATAGTCGCCAGTCGAATACTGCTATACTCACTTGTGGTTACACTAACCACCAACTCACTCAACCTGAGTATAACCGAACTCATCAGAAACACCCTGCCTCAGTGCACAATATTCGATGTCCAGTTCACCTCCACGACTAATCCAATGGTATCGGAACTGAGCCGATTACCAACATGTTCACCAACGTACCCCTGGTATACTCCATATACTGTCACCAGCCACCACAAGCCTGCCCAGTATCGTACCTCAAACAACGTACAGGGTTCGTACATCCATCCATCAACCAGCTTACTACAACCTATATCGTAGCCAAACAATTTTTAATTATGGGGTCCATTTGTTCAAGCCAGTACTAGACACATCAAAAACTCCAACCCATCATCCATTCTAAGTCCCACGGTCACCTGACCAGTATCACAACGTTTGTTCCTATTCACGTAATCCAACATGTACCAGTACGACTCACGCCTACCAAGGCGTACCCATTCATGCCAATTGGGCATCCAATCTTACCCACGTCTACCGAGACGCACGAATTCCGAACCTATCGGTTACCTACTCAAAAGATTACCAACTCACTACATTCGATTGGCTTCATAGGGAAGCCAATCGCACCATCCACACATCTAAGACTGACCAAGTCTGACCTTGTTGGACACCTAGTCGTTCGATTAATACACCATACCGGATTTACCTAAAAAGAAGTTCAGTCCCATCCTTTTCATAACCAAATATCCAAGTAAGAACAATAGACTCTCCACTTATCTGAATCATAAAGGTCAGGATCCAGATCCATCACTACGTCACTCGATCATAAACGTCACGATTCTCGATTGTCACGACGCCCAAAATCCTCAACATCAAAATCCCGATCCACCTAGGATCCACACATGCTCACTCAACTAACAATCTACTTGAAATCTGTTCATAGGGTCTTACACCCTTATGACTCCTTAGTCAGTGACATCACTCCTCAAACAATTCCCTCATTTAAACAGATCAGTCAATGATGAGACACGTCGAGACTGTGGGTCCTCTCTAATTACCTCGTATCGATCCTTGTCATCCCACCTAGGGAATTCAAGGATGATCCAAGATGATGACGACAGAATCCATCCTACGTGAATTCAAACAAAAACTCGTTGTACTCACCACGCCAAGTAACCCAACATCGTTTGCCACCAAGCAGAAAATGAGAAATTTCATTCACCTAACTTCGAAAATACTCAACTCCTCCTGATGACCCAAAGAAATGCGGGTCCATGAACCAATAAACGATCAATGTGTTGGTGACAACAACCATCATCTGCTATGGCAGAACATAAGAAGTCACCCTAAATGACTTCGAAGTACTCAGTGCCAATGCGGAATCAAGCACTCCCCTAGTCGCCTCAATTACAACCTCTCTCGATTCCAAAGTTCCAAGCATGTCAGAACCAACACACTTGGACATCGACCACGTGTCTGTAACTAGTCCAACTCACTACCAAGTTCGCCTATCGGTTTACACCGTTTAGTACATCCCAAGGATGTGGACTATTACTACTCGATCCTCTCGTCTCAACCCCTGCTGGATCATGTCCAGTCTGACTCTATCCGAGATCCACTGCCGGATCACAGGTACCGAACACGTGCCCATCTCGACGGAGCCACATCCCGACTCGTGACTCATCATAATCACAATCACCGGCACCAGCACCAACACCAGTATTAGCACACACTATGCGAATTAGACAACCCTGGATCTCTGCTCATACAGAGCAACGACCCCGCACCTCTGCTCGAATTGGAGAAACTCTACCTCCCTCGTACCCAAAAACTCTCAGTACAATCCCCCAAACAACTCAACGAAGAAAAAGGAACGTTCCCTGAATGTCCCCTGATCCACAACAACTACAACTACAACTACAACTACAACCACTCTCGGTAATAGTGCCTGCCACAACTCGTGCTAACCCAACCACCAGACATCATTAGCGAGACTCCGCATCCAATGAAATCAATTGCCCGTACTAACTACTCTGTGTCCCCACTCCGGGATTCCATCGACAAGTACCAACACGGGTAACCTCTCCAACCAATCTCTAACCAATCGTAACTCGACTAAACCAATGTCTTCTACCAGGTCGTCCATGACCTTAGCTATACCAATTATCCATCACAGCTAAAGTGGTACGGCAACCAACTAAGTCTAACCGATTAACATAACCTCAACTGCAGAGTGCAGTCCCATCACCAAAATTGACATAACTTGACCAACCGATGGTCTCGGCTTCGAAAAGTCGCCAAAGTTAAACCACTCACCAACTCACCTTTCCGAGCCATACATCGTACCTTAGGGTTCCACGAACACACCATAGGGTTCCTCGGAACCCAACTATCCTCAACGGTAAAATCCATAATCTGACCGACCACGCGGTCCCAACATCGTAAGGACGATCCCAACCTAACCGTCTCACGGTTAAAACTCTAAAGTACTATTATGTTTATCTGTAACGACCCGTCCCGGAAACCGGGATTATATTAGTGGTTAATGACAGATTAGTGTAATTAATCGGTGATTAGTTGGGTACTTTCGGATGGACGGTGCAAAATGACGGTTTTACCCCTAGAATGGGCGAAATGTTGACTTTTTGTTCTGGTAGTCAAATGGACTTTGACCGATGACTGTGATGTAGTTCGGGACGTCACGAGTTCACAGAAAAGTGGCACGTCCGATCCCGAAATTTGAGGACGAAGTTATGATGTTTGGAAGTTCGAGGGTAATTTGGTAATTTGGTTGAAAATAGGCAAATTGTTGACTTTTCACACGACATGGATTTCTGATGCATCTCGCGGACCGTTAGGTAAATCTCGATCCTCTAAGTACAACGACAGGCGGCACGCTGTCATCGGACGTCGGACGGTTTAGTTCTGAGTCTAAAAATGTTAAGGGAAAAATGGTAATTGTGAAGGCATGGGTATATTGGTCTTTCGTTTGAATTTGAAATGGCGATCACTGGGATAAGGACATTTGTGCTTGATGGGTTGGATATTTTCAGATAAGGGCAGAGAGATGGGGACACGTGGATACCTTCTCGTTGGGTCCACTTTGTTCTCCCGTTTGATCGATTAAATAAGGCGGTGATCGATAAAACAGGGGAAGGATGATTGTTATCTGTGCTCTGTGTCCAGATGAGTGAGAAGATTAGAGTGTAATTGTGAGAGAGGAGAAACACAAGTGAGTCGTGTATGTGTTGTCTAAGCTAGAGTGAATCGAGTGGGTGGTGTGTGAGAGTGAGAAAACAGAAACAAAGAGGAAACTGTGACCACCAAACCACAAACCTTCAAACTCTTGGGAATCAGCTGTTGGTATTAAGCAGTAGGCTAGAGGGAGACCAGGACGTCTAGAGGATGACGGTGGAGGCCACGACGGAGAACTGAAGGCAGGTAAGCCGTCTCGAATGCCCTGTTTCTCTATTTTGCTCAAAATGGAAAATGTGAGTTTTGGTGAGATATTGAATACCTATGATGCTCATTCTAGTCTCTAAAGGTTGCTACTGAGCTTGAAACACGAACCCGTGGCCGGAGGACATCGTGGTGGCCGGGAATAGAGAAGGTCAAATTCTGGATTTTTCTTCTTCGATGTGGAAGGTAGATTATCGTGCTCAAATTAAGGTTTTGATCATGTAGATTCACAGGAGAGGATTGGACGAACCTAATGGGAGAAAAAGGACTGAATTGACTTGAAATTGGATGAAAACCGCCCTCGCCGGTTCTATTGGACCGGGTCAGTCTGGACCGATCTGAACCGGTCTGGCGAGAGGTTGACGACGATGAACAATAAGGCGCGTGGCTCCCACGCGCAGCCCCTTTGGGCTTCTCGTGAGGACGCATGGGACCCCTTTTGGGAAAGTTTCCAACATGAATTTTATAGTATTCGATGTAACGAACATTTTGGGATTGATTTCAAGTCGATCGGACATCATTTCGATATGTTTCGGAATGTCCGAAGGTTTAAAGGCTAGGTTAAAAATAGTTAAAAATTTGAGAAAATTACGGGGCTTTAGTATTAAAATTGTGAAGTAGTTAGTAACCTTTTATGGGATTTGGATAGGTTCGGAAAAGCCGGTGATAGTGGATTAGCCGGGAAAGCATAAATGTGTGCATATCGAGGTAGCGGCGTAAACGATCTGTGAGTGGACTTTACTTTCTAAATTATGATGCATGCATAAATGTTTTATATGTTTTCTACATTTTATTTCTATGTTTGTGATATGATATTGATGATTTACGGTTCTGCACGTAATTTGAGATATTTACGTAATTGCACGTTTTACGAGGTTATGGTTTTCTGCTATGATTTGATAATGGTTCTGAGACTATGATTTGGGATTTGAAATATTATTTGATTTTAATAATTTATAATGAATTTTGGAAAAGTGATTTCGGGCTTGAGGCCCTGTTCATAAAAGTGATTTCGATAAATGTGATTTCGGTAAATGTGATTTCGGGTTTTGGAATGGATTTCGGAAATATGATTCGGAATTCGGTTGCGGAACTTTAAAATTGGATTTCTAGATTTGGGTTTGGAATGATGATTCCGGATGCCGGCTACAGAATGATGATTTCGGATTTGAATTTGGAAATGGATTAGGGATGTGATTTCCGGATTGGAAGTGAGATTACAAATGATGATTTCGGATTTGGTTTTGGGTTTAAAGACCCATTTCTATTGGTATTGCTTTTGGGTTTAAAGACCCGTTGATATTAATTTTCACTTGGTTTTGGGTTTAAAGAACCTGATATGGCTGGATCTGGTTTTGAGTTTGAAGATTCGGTTGATTGATGACGGGAGAAGGCCCTGGATTGATATGTTTTGAGTTTAAAGACTCGGTATATGTTTTGATTTTAAAGAATCAGTTACTATGATATCCCCCGAGGCCTGTTGATTGTGTTTTGAGTTTAACGACTCGTTGATATCCCGGGAAGGCCTGATGATGCACATGTGTTTTGAGTTTAAAGACTCGGCGCGCTTGAGATCTAGCAGATTGATTGTTGGTTTTTCACTGGTTATCAAATATTTTTGGGATGTGGCCCGGATGATTTAGATTTGATGGAATTTGGGCTGAGTGCTTGTACTCAATTCTGATTTATGGTTTTCGGAAATGGTTTTCTTATCTTGGATATGAAATGGTGTTATGAAATGGTTTTTGAATGCATGCATTGGTTTTTAAATGGAGGGTATAAACTTATAAACTATTTTTTGAACTTATTATTCATTTTTGTCCACTCACAGTCTTTTAAGTTTTTGATACCGTCCAGGTTTGATGCGGTGTAGGCTGTTGTTAGAGAGACAGAGACAACACAGATGTAATCCACAGTAAGTTCTACGCATTCTAGGACATCGGAAGGTGGTTTTTTTTAGGCTTTGGCCTGGTATCCCTTGTCCGGCTTACGTGTTACATGGAGGTTGGACGACGGTTTAGCCTTCATGTCGCATGTAAGTTAGACCGGATCATGACTTATCCCTTAATCCTGGGGGATTGAGGGTGGGTCGTGTCAAATTGGTATCAGAGCTAGATTTGTGCGCTTTGCGCAAGGTTTTAGCTCCTAGAGTAGGTGGTTTGTCGATTAACGTGTTGTGATGCTACTGTGGATGTGATGTCTCGACGCGGAACAGCTCGTCATCAACCTGGACACACGAGAGATAGTATGATAGTTAGTGGCTTAGTTGTTAACGAGAGCATGAGCGACTGGGTGATGCGTTGCCCGATACGCGGTGTGTGGTGAGCTGTATGCCGGCTTAGGGCCGGAGTGGTTGGCGTGTTTGGCACAAGCTAAGATCGTTAGTCGGTTGGCCTTTAGGGTTAGATGGAGTAGCTCCGATAGATGGTCGGTTGTGTGCTAGGGTGGTTCACCCTGATGGTGAGATACGATTGCTGGTTGGCTGGTTGGCCTGTGGGGCCGGTTGACGGTGGTTTGTTGGGCCGGATGGTGATCGAATGACGATAGTATGGACTTGTGACCACTTGACCAGATTTTTCGAGCTTAGACTAGTGCGGCTACGAGTCGCAGATGCCTTGAGTTACAGGGGAAAAGGAACCTGCTTTTAGGATTTGATGAATTCCCCCCTAGCGATGGTTACTAGTTGACAGTTGTGTATAGATTCACGTTAAAGGGTGTTCTTAGCCGGGTGAGACGAGCCGAGTGGGGAAGTTGTTGTGAGTTATTGGATGCTGTGGGTTTTGATAACCCGAGTGAAGATTTGAGGAACCCCGTTAGGATGACTGGTTTGGTACCTGAGTGAGAAACCCTAGAGTAAGTACTTAGTCTGGAAACCGTGAGTTGGGGTTTATGGTTAGGTAGTTGTTGAGGCTTAGGCCGACTTACAGCCGGATTGGAGCTGGTGCTGCTAAGCGCAGCCGAGGTATTAGATGACTCTCATCGAGTCTAATGAGATTGTGGAGATTGGTTGGCTTGACTCGACCAATGGAATGTGGTATAGTGGAGTTTGGTTACGGTCTCATCTAGGTACCGTGGAACGTTGAGTTGCTTAGGGTTGTGGAATATAGGGGAGATCAGTTTCCCGACTCGAGAGTAGATTGAGAGTTTTGGCTCGGTATGAGCTGAGATTCGGGACTGGTGTGCTATGAACACGAGATAGGGAATGATTTTCCACGAGCTGGGATGCTTGTGAATGGTAGGATGGGCACATCGTGAATTGAGGTTGTTACTAGTCGTGAGGTGCCGGTGTCTGGCAGGAATCACTAACCGAGCTGGGATATTCGATGACCATTGGCAGGTCATGATTCAGGATGAACGGTTTGGATGCCGTTAGTTTGATCAGAGTAGCGCAGTGGAGGCGCGGTGGACCTAGGCTTCGGTTTGGAGTGGGCTAGCTTGGTATGGTCAGGTTTGACCATCCGTGAAGTTGGTTTTCGTGGACTCATCCTGATGTGTTGGAATATGTCGTCATATGCCGAGAGTGGCATGCGGTGATGCCGAGGCTGGTACTCGGTGATTCCTCGAGACTAGGGATTGATGACTTCGAGGGTAGTGACTGAGGAGTCCGAGGTTAGTGATCGTTGATTGTGATCCTGAGAACTGGTGACTCGGAGTTGAGCCTCTGAAATCTTGATACGCGAGAATCAGGATACGTGATGATTGACGTCCTTTTGGATGTACATAAACGTTGTTACCCGACAGGTGAGTTGGTCGGTGAGTTGGATTGTTTATGGGTGAGAAGGTTGTCCGGGTGAGTTGTGGATTTTCCTAAGTCCAGTAGAGGAGTTGACGTTTGGATGGTTAATCCGGAGGTGGTATACTTGTTGGGGATGAACTCCCATGGTTAAAATCCCGGAATCAGGAGATGTTGTTGTTTAGACGATGAGATGTTGTGTGGATTCCAAGTTGGTGTTAGATGTTGAGTAATGGATACTCTAAAGTCGATTTGGGAAACTTACTGGAGGAACTTTAGGAGTTGTGACCCCCTTTATCTTTGACACGTGTGGATGTGTTCAGGAGTAGAGAAAGTACTTGGTGATGCCGTGTTTGGCCTGTGTGGCGAGTGTCATGGGATTGTGTTAAGTTGGATTAAGTTAGAAAGAAGGAGTGACTATAACTTATCGATATGAGGTTATTGATGAGAACCCACAATCTAGACGTGTGGTATTCTTGATCGAGTTGATTCGATACGGTTATTTGTGGGAATTGAAAATAAAGTAATGTGACAGTGAGTGGGATCCACTTAGGAGTGAGTGTATCGGGATTGGATCGTTTATGGATGGAGTTATTGTGGATCAGGAAAATAGAGTGTGGACATGGTAGGCGGATAACAAGACAGAAGTTGGATACGTGGATGAGGAGTGTGATCTATTTTTGCATACGTATGGGTATTGGACATGGATCTGGTGCTGGGTCTGCTCTATGAGAGGTTATTGGATTTGATATTGGTCGGGAGACCTAGGAGATCGGGAAACTCAGAATGGACTTGAGTTGGTCCTCGGAAGACATGTAGTTCAGCCTAGTGGTCAGATTAGACCGACGGACTGCAAAAGTGAAGCGTGTTTGGTTCGTAGTAAGATGGTAATTTATGTAGATACAAGGATGTTTTGTGTGCCCGAGGATACATCATGACGATCGAAGGATGTTGTGGGATGCTTACTAGTTGACGACGTGTTACATGGTGATCTTCCTAAGTAGATTGGAACCCGGCCAGTGCCGATGTGTTTGATCGATAACTGTGGAGTGTTGTTGGCAGTGCTTGAAGATGTACTCTACAATCGTTGTGATCGAGGTATTCTAAAATATTTCCGTTTGATTCAAAGTTTTGTAGGGTTGTCGTTGCCTGTGTTTGGTGCATGTACTTGGAGTGTGTGTGTGTTGGTTATGCAGTGGTCGAAACTATTCCGATGCGATTGGACGTGCATCGTGATGTTCTGGTAGAGGTGTTTGTGATCGGCTTGGTGTCGAGGTATGTTGTTGGTTGTCTTGCTGAATCGGAACAGTTTCGATGTGATTGACTGGTTGAGATGAGGACTAGATCAGGGTGATCCTGAGTGATCTGTTTGGTTATGGCAGGTTTCAGTGTTGATGTGAGCTGGATGCTCAGAGTCATGAGTGGATGATGGGACCCTGATGCGGAGATGTGTGATCACGGTTTGACAGGTATGTGATAGGGTACAGTTACAAAGAGGTAGTGTGGGACGTGGATGGTGATCCCACATATTGACTGTGTTGGTGGTTTGCGGAACCACCGGTGAGATGATTTGTTTCGTAGTTGTTGTGAGCGGGACGTTGTGAATCCGGTGAGGTCGGCACGGATCGCAGATAAAAGCAGTATGGGACGTTGAATGGATTTTGACGAATAGAAGTACCGAGGTTGGTAGATTCCGTCTTGCGCATTAGTTTGCGAGGTGAGATTTGTGCCCGTTGACTGTAGATTCGCACGATGTACTGAGGTGTTGGTACGAGGTACACATGACTCGAGACGAGGTCGAGGTTTATGTGACTAGTAGTCGTGCGTCACCACCGAGTGTTATTTGAGCTGTGAGTGTCGGCTGGTGCAATGTTCGAGGTACCGCGGGTACGAGTTGGAAATGTGTTAGACTTCGGTGAAAAGGAAGTGATCGCCAGATGGACTGAAAGTTGGTTGAGTTGATTTGCTTGGCAGAGATGTGGTGACAGTTTGGGAACTATCAAGTTAATGCTGGATTGGTAGGTGATGGATACCGGGTAGGAGACCCAAGTGCGAGATTAGTTGGATTCTCCCCGTAGTTGTGGAACGACCCATCTCGGAAACCGGGATTAGATTAGCTGTTAATGACGAATTAGTGCGATTCATTGGTGATTAGTTGGGTACTTTCGGACGGACGGTGCGAAATGACGGTTTTGTTGTTGGAATGGGCGAAACGTTGACTTTTCGTTTGGCCAATTAAATGGACTTTGACCAATGACTGTGACGTAGTTCGGGACGTCACGAGTTCACAGACAAGTGGCACGTCCAATTTCGACATTCGAGGACGAAGTTATGATGTTCGGAAGTTCGAGGGTAATTTGGTAATTTGGTTGAAAATGCGAAAATTGTTGACTTTTCAGATGACATGGATTTTTTATGCATCTCGCGGACCGTTATGTAAGTCTGGATCTCCTGAGTACAACGACAGGCGGCACGCTATCATCAGACGTCAGACGGTTTAGTTTTGAGTCTAAAAATGCTAAGGGCAAAATGGTAATTGTGAAGGCAGAGGTATATTGGTCTTTTGTCTGAATTTGAAATGGTGATCTGTGGGATAAGGACATCTGTCCTTGATGGGTTGGATATTTTCAGATGAGGGCAGAGAGATGGGGACACATGGATACCTTCTAGTTGGTTCCACTTTGTTCTCCCGTTTGATCGATTAAATAAGGCAGTGTCATTATACCTCCATAGGGTCCCACACTTGAGATGCGAACACGTGGACACGTGGATACCTTATGGGGTCGTGTCATTATCCCTCCGTAGGGTCCCGTACTGCCAACCATGACAAAATTATGGAAACCCCGACATCGAGTGCCGAACCTAGATGATCTACGATTTAATCCTACTATCTATCGTTCCGATATCCTAACTATCAAGTTGACAACGAATTGCAGCCCATAGAGACTTCACCTCCTCGACCTGCGCGTACCATAAGAGAAAACCTGCTCTGATACCACTTGTCAGGACCCGTCTCAATCCCCCCGGGATTAACGAGGGACGTTCCTCATCCCGTCTGTCACGAACTGTCAGACTAGGGAAAATTTGAACCCTTAGCCGATCGGCTTCCAGAGTACGCCAGGATCCGGTAGAGAAGTGTGATGTCTCGGTCTTTGCTATAGTCTGCACCCGTAATCAACCTGAAGGGCAGTGAAAACAAAAAAGACTGTGAGTGGACAAAAAGTAATAGTTTGATAAAACACATTTCATAAAAGACCTTTATGCCCTTCACTAAAAAGCATGCATGCATAGTAAAACCATTTATCAAACCACATATGTTTAAACAACCGTATTTAGGGTCTTAGCCCTAAATTCCGTAAATTCAAGTCACACGAGCCCCTACCAAAAACCATTTACAGAAATCCATAACATAGTAAATATATGTGGGAACTCAACCCAAATCCATTTATTATCCATAAACACAATTTCGCAAAACCAAGAAATCATGTTTAGCATAAATCATATAATATAAACAATCATGTCACGGTATCTAGAGCTACGCACGTGCTACCCGGGGTCTTAAATCTCAAGTCTCCCCAGGGTCCACCTAGGTCAATGTCCGCAGATCAATGACCCTCCCTGGGGGTTATAATCCATAGCATTTCTGAGAGTAAGGAACCCAACGGGGGCGACTCCACTCAGTTAGTGCTCCGTGACTACTCCGGGGTCCACCCAGGCCAACGACCCTCCCCGGAGGAGACAATCCATAAATATAAGGATGGTATATGAAAAACCATTTGAAAAAATTCTCAAAATCTTTCAAGGGTTCATGCCCGGTCCCTATAAACCGTCATGAACCATAAATCCATTTATGGGTCCTTGACCCAAAATCACCATAGTAAACCATAACTGGGCCCTAGGCCCGAATTCATAAATCAACTGGGCCTCGTGCCCGATTTCGTAAACTAAATGGGCATCGTGCCCAACTTCGTAAACCAACTGGGCCTCCGGCCCAATGACTTGTTAAATCAAATGGACTTCAAGTCTGGAAGTTCGTAAATCTAATGGGTCTCGTACCTATTTCCATATTTTCAAATCCGAAATCGATTCAAGAACCATTTTATTAAACCATTTCCAAAAACATAACCACGTGTAATCAGTGTAAAATCGTAAACCTCAATTTACGTGCAAGCACGTAAATCGCCTCGAAATGCTTGAAACCATGTAATTCACCAATATCCAAAACCAACATCAGAGAATCATATCCATAAAACATATAAAACATTTATGCATGCATCACATTTTAGAAATCAAGGTCCACTCACAGACCGTCCTAAGCTGCCCTCGATTTGCGGGTCGTAAGACTCCCCGGGCTAATCACCGTCACCGAGACTCCCAAATATGTCCAAATCAATCTAGAGGGTTACTAACTACCCTATTAACCTCTCGTTGAAGCTACGTAATTTTCTCGAATTTTTAAACTATTTTAAAATCGATCCTAAACTTTCGGCCGTCCCGAACAATATCGAGACGGTGTCCAATCAACACAAAACCAGTCCAAAAATGTTCGTTACATCGAATAGATTAAAAGTCATGTTGAAGTCAACCCCAAATTACCCTCCACGCGCCCTCCTGCGCCGCCCAAAGAGGCTGCGCGTGAAAGCCACGCGCCTGCTACAGTGTCACCCCCTACCTCCAGCGAATCGGGTCTGCACCGGTTCACTGGTTCTCGACCGGACCGGACCAGCGCGACCGGTCCAGGGCTCTAACTCTCATATTTTCGATCCAATCTTGTCCATTTTTATTCCTATAGGTTCCTAGCATTAAACCCTATCGATCTACGTCCTCAAAACACAAGAAAACCAAATGAATCCATACCTTCCATGCTCAAATTGTAAGCTTGATCTTCAAGCTCGGTTTCAGTCATTCCAGGTGTCCATTTCCATCAAAATCGATCCTCATCGTGTCGCCTTGGTCCCTAGGTCTCAATAGAATCGACAGGAACTCAAAACATCAATGAAAACTCAACTTTCAATTTTTAAAATAAAAATGGGTTCTCGGGTTCTGTTTTGACTCACCCCCGCTGTGGACCACCGTCCTCGTCATTCTCAGTCTCTCATTAATCCTCACACGAACGTATGGATGTAAGTACAGTTGTGGGGTGGTGTGTCGTGTGTTTATTTGCTCAAAGGAAAATGGAGAATTGAGGGGGGTTTGGGTTTTGTGAATGGAAACAGAGAGGATGGTTGATGATGGCGATCAGCTGAGAGAGAGGGAGATATGGACAGTCAGGATGAGAGATTAGATGAGATGAAGGGCTAGGATGGGAGGTGGGTGAAATTAAATTATAAAATAATTTAGGATAATAATATTTAATTAGTTAGATCCACTTTTTAGGGAAGTGACCAATGGGATGAGTGACACTTGTCACTCATCCATGGGTCCCACTTAAATACCTGCCCAATCAGATATTGCCACCTAATCATTGCCTCGTAATGCGTGTGTAGTGCAATCGAACTTCCCGTTACCATAACTTTTCCGTTCGACGTCCGATTTTGGTGTGCCGCCTATCTACGGATTCATATCGACCTGATCTACGTAACGGTTCTCGGCCCTCGGCCAACGAACCTTTCGGGTCAAAAGTCAACATTTTACCCACGACTAGGGGCAAAACGGTCATTTTACACCGTTCGTCCGATTTCGCTCAACTAATCACCGATTAACCTTACTAATCCTTGTTTAGTCACTAATTTAATCCCGGAATTCAGGACGGGTCGTTACAAGTCTTCTCCCCTCTTTCCCACAAACCCATCTTCTCCTCTGAATTTCTCCACCTATATGTCGTGTTAATGCATCCTATTTTATGCTAAAACCAATTTCTTTTGCATATCTTTTATAAAACTGGTCTGCATCCTCTACATTGTTGAAGTAACCTCTCACAACATCTCCCTCAGTCAAGTCCACATATTTCTTACCCTCGTACAACAATTCTGAGGTCGCACATTCTTGAACTGAACACCCCGTTCCCCTATTCTGTTTAGGAAGTTGAGTTTCATTAGTAGCTACACTCACACCTCCTGATTTTCAAAAGCACGGGGAGTGCCTTCAGTCATACTCTTTTAAACAAAGCAGCTCCATTCTGATTATAGTCATTCCTAAGGCAGCACATATAACTCAACCAGCCAGCTAGATCCTAAATACCTTACATCTTACCAATGCATCCACATATTAGTTTTATATAAGCATGTGGAAATTAAGGACAAAGGGGAACAAACACCTCCTCAGGTAAACCAAACATGATGTAATGGGGTGTAATGTAATGATATGCCATTTGTAAATAACAAAACTGAGTTTTACCTCATTTCTTCATAGTGAGCCTTGGGAATCAACAACGCAAATCACTCAAGACCGATTGACTTCTCAGAATGAGTGAGCTAATGATCAACAACGTAAATCACCCATGTTTGCACTGCATCAAATATCTCAAAATGATCAACATAATACAAATTAAATTATGTTTTTTAGAAATAAATCAAGCCTAAAGAGTGACCTAAAGATCAAACTACCACCGAAATCAAAACTAAATTTCACAAATGTAGCAAAAAAAGTGCAAAGTAAATTCTTCAAATAACAAACTCATAAACCTGTCAATTCATATCAAAGAGATTAACAAGTTGAAACCATACCAATCAGCCAGAACATTGATAAGAGACCTTTGATAAGAGAACTTTTAGAGAGACTGCAACCCCAATTATTCCTCAAATATCTTAATAGAATCCAAGCGATCTGGAGCCACCGAACACAACCCAGAACCACTGGTTACGGGGTAAGCTCTCTTGATATGAAATGATTAATTTTTGACCTATAACACACTATCCTTCTTCCTCAAACTTTGTACTCTCTCTCTCACCACCACTCTCCTTACCTTTGATTCTTCTGCATCTTCAGCGAAACTTTCCGAACCTCTTCCTTCCCACCTTCAATTTCTCTTTTGCGACCCAAAGCATTACTCATTCTCTCTTCGCTATTTTCATCTCTCCAATTCGATCTTCTTCTCTGGATCCCGTTCCCCCACCTGCTCACCTTTTCTCCAGGTTA
Source organism: Prinsepia uniflora (assembly GCA_032719365.1). Taxonomy (NCBI): domain Eukaryota; kingdom Viridiplantae; phylum Streptophyta; class Magnoliopsida; order Rosales; family Rosaceae; genus Prinsepia; species Prinsepia uniflora. The sequence continues at coordinate 52,507,062 of CM064872.1, read as the reverse complement.
ATTGATCGTATTCTTAAACCCAATTCGATCTTTTTCCTAGTGTCGTTAGATTAAGCCCTTTTCAATCCAACGATTATACTACTCCTAACTCATGAGGCACTTAGTCCAATATCGTGGGGTAAAATTTATGTAAAATATCACTAAAAAGTTATCATGCTCATGGATTGACATGACACCCATTGGTTGACTTTCAACAAAACTTTCGCAAGTCGCATAATTAAATAAGCAACTTGGTTATTTCCACACTTTTTTAACAATAAAAAATAAAAAATAAAGGCCATGTTGAATTAATGTATTCCCTCAAATGTAATCCTGTTGGCAAATGAAGCCTACCTAGGCTTGGATGTTTCCTTTCATTTTCTGCTCCCAACGAACACCTTTTGAATAATTCCTTGGGAATGATTACAATAGTTGTTTTATTTGCGTATACGATGACGTTTTGGAAAATATACGCAAGATATGATTTTGCTATTGGCATTTGGCAACCTTTTTTTTTTTTTGTTAAATCATTTGGCAACCTTCTATGTTTCCTTGGGAATGATTGCAAAGCTGTTTTATTTGCGTATACGATGGCGTTTTGGCAAATATACAGAAGAAAATAATGAAAAGCAGAGAACGACAAAACATTGGATTTGGGTATATGCTATACAAGTTAAATCTTTATTAATAATTACTTTTCTTTTCTTATTTCTTTTTCTCACCCTAAATCTGTATTCATTACTTGTTTTTGTTGAAGTTCGGCCCAACTTTAAATTGGGCTTTGTACTAAGTAGCCCAATAGTACAATTTAGCCACGTCCATATAGTTGTCATCCTCGACTTCTCTGCATTTGCCGTGCCTATTTAGGCGAGATGGGAGAGGGTTTGTCTGTCTTCCTCTCTTCCTTTTCTAAGTGAACCAGTGTTTTACGTGTATGGCTGTATCGGATCTGAGTTAGTGATTTGGTGATTGTACAACTCTTTCTAACTTTCGTATGATATTAGTGGAGTTTTCTCGTTTTCTTCATCAAAACACTTAGGTTTCAATTAATCCCTTGCGTTCCACCTGGATTCTTAGTTTTTACATTTTTCATCTTCATAATTGTTATTTTGTTTTAAAACCTTTATGTCGTACAAGGACCATTAGAGCCCAACGACTTAGCCAGGATTTCATTTATGGGGGCCCTTAATTCAATTCATTTATGGGGGACGATTTATTACCATTCTAGTGGCGGGTTTTTATTTTTTGAAATCGTTGCATAATAATTGCGTTATTTATACTCTTCAAAATATATTTTTCGATATACATAATCAAGTAATTAGTTATTCATAAATCCTCATTTGTTGCATAATAATTTTTCTATTAAAAAGGAATATATAATTAATTATCTTGACCAAAAAAAAGAAAGGAATTTTTTGTATACATTAATCGCGTCATTCTGAATGCAGTTATACCAAAAAGAAAAAATGAATGTTTTTGGTTAATCTCAATTAGTAGCATAATATTGATTAGTTAACGAAAAAAATAATAATACTGTACATAAATCAATATAAAATCAGTTAAAATCAGTGAGGGTCCAGGACTCTCCTGGACCCCATCTACCTCCGGTATTGTCAGAACCTGAGTTTTGACTTGAATTATATTGGGAAATTGATGAAAATAAGTGGTATAGCAAAAATTTATTAAAAAATAAGCACCCTTAAAATACTTATATTCATATCAGAAACGACGACAAGATTTGGACACTAGCCAATAGTTGATAGAAATTTACTGAAAAGCCACTCCAATGAAGCGTGATAAGTCATTAATTATGCATCATTTTGTTGTCAATTCATATCCATTTTACTTGTCTTTTGATGATATTCATGCAATCAATAAGAAAAGTGATATAATTTGTGAGACTTGTGCAAATTATGAAAGTTGAGTCAATTCTAGAAATAATGCAAAAAGAATGGTCAAAATTCGAGTATGAATGAAGAAATGGCCTCACATTAGACTCAAGGCCCTAACCGAGGTCCTATGTCTGAAACCTGGCCCTGCCAAGGTCCTATGCCTAGTCCATGTCCCTACCGAGAACTAAGTTCCTGCTCCTAAGGCTGGAACTTAAGTCCCAAACACTATGTAAAGCTCAGGCCCCTATTGGGTCCCAATCAAACCCCCTGTGACTCTCCCTGATCTTTACCGAGCCAGTGATATGCCAATGACATGCAGTGATAGCCTGTGCTAGCAATAACCTGTTTTGGACCTTTCATGCCAACAAGTTAAGAGATGACTCTAGATTCAATTGACATGGATTTAAGACACACATAGATCCCTCTTTCCTACCATTCAGTTAGGCCACAATTTTAAGGACTTTCAAATTTAACTTACTTCAAGACCAAATTTTGGTTTTGTGTAGGCCTACGCTAGTTTTAGTTAACTCTCAGTGTCTAGGTTAGATTCCAACCATAAAGATGGATTCTAGGTGTCCTAATTGCAGCCTTGCAGCTGTCTTTAAGTCCACGATCAACCAAGAAAAGATTTCCCCCTTCTTTCTTGGCTGAAATAGAATTCCTAATTGTACAAGGAATGGGTTGTGATCAGTGTCAACTGTTAAGTCTGGAATTTCAGGGATAAAATCAAACATAATCTTCCTAGTTTGACTTTTCAAAATGTTCTAAAGGTTCGAAGAAAGGGAGATTGACTTATCACCTTTCTTGCCGCCCAAGAATACCAAGAATCCCTTTCTTTGCGGGTTGCTTCTGCAAGCTCAACAAGGAACAACTTTCCTAATCTGTTTTTAAAGGGGATTCTTCCTAGAACAATTCCCTAACATTTACGGAAGCGTCTCCGATAAAAAGAATACAGAAAGTTCTGCATGAGGTCCTCTTTTCGGCCCAGAATTCCACTCTTGCTGCAGAAGATAAAGTGGTTGTTTTCTAGCACTGTTTCAAGTTTGGTTTCCAAGTTTTGGATGTGCTGCTCAGGAGAAGAAGACCTTGTTGTGTTCTCTATTGTGCTTCATTGTGCCAATTTTTCGTTTTCCTAAACTCAGTTCCTTTTACATTTTAATGCAATCCCTTTTCATAATGTATTCATTTATCATTAATATGAGTGAGTAGTTTTTCATTGAACTAGGGCTTCTTGAAGCCCTGACCATGAGAGTTGATTAATGTGGTTTGTCCTCAATTAATGTTAATATGAAAGTTATCGATGTGATTGTGATTACCATGTTTATGTAATTGATTGTTTTTGGGTGGTTACTTAATGCCATTAATTATTAGTGCACGACTACATGTTGATCGATCACCATCATGTAGTTTTAAGACCGAAGGTAGTGGGTTACATCTTACCTATAAATCCAATCCATGAACCCCTTGGGTTGCTTATCAACTTTCAAGGGATATCGTAATTCATGATATTCCTCTCGTTCGTAATGCGTTTAATTGCTAAAATTTAATAGACATCCTTAGGTAAAATCTTGCCCAGGAGATGCAAAGTTAAGGGAATAAATGTGTAAGGCGACACAATATCAAGGCCCATGCATGGGCATTAGATTTATACACTTGTTAGTAACTTAATTCGAGAAAAATGTTATAGAGTCAATTGGTTCGTGGTCGATAGTTTTCCTTAGTTCGCCTTAATCAATTATGAACTAATGTTTCATTCCTTGCTGGATTTTAATTGTGTTTACCTAAAGTTTCTATTTTCAATTACTTTCAACCCAAGCATCATAAACCCAACCTGTGTTTCTTTGAGTTGTTGTTGTTTTGAATCATTGCATCTTCCTTTTAGTTAAGTCATCATTTGAGTTAAGAGTCTAGATTAATTGTTCATTCGTTGTATGAGTCCATGAAGAATTTACTTTTGTTTGCTGGTTTACTACTACAACATTGTACACTTGTAAAGATTTTAACTAAGATTGAATTGGTTACATAGTTGTGTACTGGCTTTATTCCTATCATGTTTTTGGTGCCATTGAGAGGGACGTTTCCCTCAATAGTGTCCATTTAATTTTGAAGGATCTATTCACGGGTTAAGTTCAGGTTCCACCTCCTCTTCTTGGATCACTTCAAGCCCTTCCTTTGAAGCCTCTTCAGTCCACGGCTCTCCCCCACCAAGCCCACACATGGCCAATCCCAGCAATGACCATGCTCTAGTTTCACTATTCGCAAGGTCGTACCCTCGGCTTCTTAAGGAGTATGCATTACCACATGTCTCAGAAGACCAATTTCCAATTGTTTTCCCTGAGTCCACTGTGGTTAACTTTGAGCTCAAGTTAGGCATCATACACTTCCTACCTACATTCCATGGTCTTTCAGGTGAGGACCCCCACTTACACATAAAAAGAATTCATCCAAGTATACTGCACACTTTGGATTCATGGTATGACGGAAGCAGAGATCCATTTAAGGCTCTTTCATTGTAGCCTCAAAGTGCGTGCTAAGGTATGGTTCCACTCCTTGGCACTAGCATTGATTCATTCATGGCTAGACTTGTCGTCCAAGTTCCTCACACAATACTATCCAGTAACAAAAACAAATGAATTCAAGGCCAAGATCATGGCACCAAGCCAAAGGTATGACGAGCCCTTTTATGAGTATTAGGAGCGGTTTAGCCAAATGCTCCAAGAATTCCCGCACCATAACATAAATGACCACCATCTCATGTTCTACTTTTATGGTGGTCTGAGTTCCAGGGATAGAGCTATGGTAAACTCACTAATTGAGCTAATTAAGATATTGATTGTTGATAAACAAATATTTTAGAAATAGATCGAAATTTAATATCGCTATATTAATAAGTATGTTATATAATATTCAAATATTCAATATTTTTGAATTTTTTTTAAATTAACTTATATTTGGAAGGGACTGTTGTAGATGCAAGGAATGCATTCGAGAATATAGCTCAAGGGAAACATAATTTAGCTATCGGGGCCATGCCTCTATGCCCATTAGTGGAGTTCGTTCTCATGGCCAAGATGATGCCATTGCCCATCTCACATCAATGGTTAAGAAGCTGTGCAATGAGATTGAAAAACATGTGCAAGTTTATAAGGTATGCTTGGTTCAAGGGCACACATCACAAGAATGTCCGTTCATGTAGGAGGCCAATTTTACTAAGGGATTCAAAAGTGGGAAAAACTCCGGAGGATTCAAAAGTGGGAAATGGATCCAGAATGACCCATATTGGAAAACATAAAACCAATTGTGGAGGACTCATCCCAACTTCTAGTGGATCAATCCTAGTGCCACTCAGAATCCATCAAACGTGTCATCGAGGTTCCCATAATGCACGAGTACCCAAGTCTTGAACCGTGTAATTTTGCAGTAGTAGGGCAGTGGCACCACGTCCTTAGGAGACTTAGCTCATAGCATAGCTCAGTCCATACAAACCCACGTCTAAGACACCAAGGCTTACATTGCTAACAACGATAGGACCCTATCGAGCTTGGAAACTAAAATTGGGCAAATTGCCTCACAAATGAAAAATCGAGACCCATGAAGTTCCCAATTTAGACCACGGTTAACCCTTAGGGACAGAAGCCCCTACTGCCAATTCTATCACCCTGAGGAGTGGGATGCACCTCCAAGGGCCAAGCTACCCGTAGCACCCTTATAGGCCACCTGAGGACCACTCCGAGTACTTTGCACAACAGTAAGGCCCTGCAGTTTTTCCAGGGGCACCACCCTTCTACCAGACCGTCCACGGACCCTCTGGACATGTACACATATGTGGACCATCATGCACCTTTCTCAGACATGCCACCAGCACACCTAGCACTAGCCTAAGGCACCTGAGTGACAGCCCAGGGTGTAATGGCCCAGAACATTGGGTATTGTATTTAAATAATATTTTAATGGAAATGGACAATTTTGCCCCTATAGGTATTCTGTTGACTTTTTTATTTGATTGACTTATGGAATTTTCGTTACCATGGTTACATAGGTCTCGACGAGCTAATTCTATAGATAGTTAATATACATTAAACGAAGTTTGGTAAGTGATACGCTTGGATTACGCATTTAAATAAACCCATAATTCAAGTATATACGTATTTTAAAACCATTTTGTGTAGATGTAGTATTGGCAATAGAGAACGTTCTTAATGGGGAAATTAGGGACATCAAATAATGATTAGTGAAAAAGAATAATAAATAATCAAAGAATGAAATAATGAATGAATAAATGAATTAAAGAATTTAAGAATTTAGAGAATTAAAGAATTAAAGAATAAAAGAATAATATGGGGAAGTTTTGAACGAAGTGTAATCACCAAAATACATGTAAAAACAATTATGAAATTAATTATACTCCTACTTTAACCTTTGTACAAGTGAACTTTCTTCGAACACAAATTTTATCAACACTCTAGCATTGCGCAATTTGAACCAACCACGAAATTCTACCTTCATCACCTTAATTACATGAATTCATTTTTCCATATTAAAAATGCACTGAACAACGGTCATAAACACTTATAAAATGATTCACCTTACGTTTTTTATTTGAATGTGCGTCAAACATTAAATCTCTCAAATCCTCAACTAAGTGCACCGAACAACAGTCATAAACACTTAGCATTGAATTGAAGTTTTAGGCACTAAAATGTATGAAGTTGATAAGCCTTCAATTAAGCATCATTTTATAGATTTTATACTTATCTTTTAATGTTTAAATACCAAACAACATGAGAAAATAATATATTTTGTGGGAAATGTGCAAAATTGGATACAGCACGGAATTACGAGAATTTAGGCGAAAGAATCACCTTAATCGGAGTTGTAATGAAGAAGTTATAATCGAATGAAAAGAAGCCACCAAAAAGATTGAATGAATTCGGTAGAGTCCTACCGAATCCATAAATGGCAGCTGAAATTACATTCGGTCAGCGTCTACTGAACAATTGTACCAAGCCTCGGCGTGCGTGGCCTGAATCTCTTAAGCCTTGGTCGGCGTGCGTGTACCAAAGGGAACAACACCAAGCTAGGCGAACGCCTACCGACCGAAATCCCTGACCTGCCTTCAGTGTGCGTCCACCGAATCAATCTGCCGTCTTTCTTGCCACGTTGACCACACATTTGACTCCAAATTTCAACCCAATTTTCGGTGCCCTTCTACCAAATCGTCTCCTGTTCAATTTCCAGCAGCGTTTTCCTTCTTTCTTATGGAATAATTATCTAATACAAGCTTGGATTTGTTTCCTTTTTATCTAGGAAATCTTTTTAATTAATATTTTTATTACTTTATTTCTTTAGGACTTTAATTTAATTAGTTTAATCCTTTTTCTTTTAGAATTAAATTGTAAAACTCCTATTTATTTGAGGATTAATTTTCTCGTATCAATAGAGAGGCGTAGGTTACTTGTAAAGGGTGGCTCATTCTTGTACCGAAAACTCTACTTGACCAAACTTTCCAGTTTATATAATTGATATTACTTTGCAAGATTAATTACATCATACTCCATTTTCTACCCTTCATTCGTGGCATAGTTGGGCTTTCCCTATTATCTCACCAAATAGTGTTCATTCACTTATCATCCTTTGAGCTTCCTGAGAGAAAAACTGTAACGACCCGTCCCAAATTAGAGGGATTAATTAAGGATTAATGACGGGTTAGCAAGGCTAATCGGAGATTAGACGAGAATTATCGGACGTTCGGTGAAAAATGACGATTTTGCCCATAGAATGGGCAAAACGTTGACTTTTCATTCGGACGGTCAAATGGACTCTGACCAATGACCGAGACGTAGTTCGGGACGTCACGAGTTCATAGACAGGTGGCACATTCGATTCCAACATCCGTGGAAGAAATTATGACGATCAGAAGATCAGGGGCGTTTTGGTAATTTTGGCGAAAAGGGGCCAACGGTTGACTTTTTGACCAGAAGGTCCGATGACCGAGGGCCGAGCACCGTTATGTAGATAACGACGATACGAATCCATAGACAGGCGACACGTCGAATTCGAACGTTCGACGGCAAAGTTACGGTTCACGGAAATTCGAACGTACTATTGCACGTTCTTCGAGACGGGTGCTGTTTTGGACTTTAGTGGGCCCCACCTTTTTCTCAGAGCCAATGGATGAATAACAGGAGTCATTCATTCATTCACCCTCATTTTCTCTCATGCACAAAACCATCCCGTGTAACCATTTTTCCCCATTTTTCCCGTCCAAACTCGATCACCATTTTTCCTCCACAACCCAAATCTTTGACCCCTGAACATTGAGGAGAGGCCAGAGAGATGAAGGGGACCGGTTGGACGTGGTGGCCGGCCCAGAAAGCACCGCCGTGGACGGCGGAGGAGGAGGCGATCGAGGTAATCGGTTTTACCCGATTTTGTCCATTTTCCATTTTAATTGTTATGGGCCGATTTGGATGGTTTCACTGAACTAATTAGGTTGCTAGGGGTTTTTTAGGAAGGTTTGGAGAAGGGTTGGACGTCGGGGAAGCCATGGAGAAGGTTTTGGATTTTTAAACCGTGAGGAGAAAATTGGACCAGCCGGATTTCGTGGGTTTTAGGGCTTTTAATCGATTGGGTTAGGTTCCTAGGACAATTATAGGAAGAATAGGATCGATTAGGATGGAAATCGATGAAAAACTGGACCGGAATGAGCTTGAACCGGTCACGCCGGTCCAAGTTGCAGGAAAAACCAAACTGGATCGGTCGGACCGGTCGGCTGGAGGTTAGGGGTGACACTGTTCACTGGCGCGTGGGGAGGAATTTTAGGATGGTTCCAACATGTCAAATCATCTATTCAATGTAACGAACATTTTGGGACTGGTTTCGAGTCGATCGGACATCGTCTCGATATAGTTCGGGCTGTCCGAAGGTTTCAAGGCGCGTTTAAAAATAGTTAAAAACCCCGGAAAATTAGGGGGCTTTAGTGAGGGGTTAATTAACTAGTTAGTAACCCTATAAAGTGATTTGCACAGGTTTGGGTACCCTGAAGGCGACGATTGACCCGAGAAGGCGTACGGCGCGCATATCGAGGCAACAACGCGGACAGTCTGTGAGTGGACTTTATTTCTGAAATCGATGCATGCATACATGTTTTCTATATGTTTTAATATGTGTTTTGAGATGTCTTGAGTGCATTTTGGTGTGTGTTTACGTATGGGCACGTACTTCGAGGTTTTTGGATTTTATACGTGCTTATACGCACTTACGCTTTCGGTTCTAATGAAATGGTTTTAAAAAGGTAAAATTGGGCATGAGACCCATTTGGATTTGGTTTGACTCGGGCATGAGACCCGATTGTTGACCCGTAGGTCTGAGTCGTAGTCGCGACGGGTGCTGTGTGCACGGCGACGGACGACGTGACGCTCGCCTCCGGATTGGGATACGTTCCTTCCGGAGAGGTCACGATGCACGTTCCATTGTTGAGTAGCCACTGGAGGCTCGACTTCGGTGTGCTGATGGTTTAGAGGATCGATCGGCGACGTGTGCACCATGGTCCCGAGATGGTCGCGGCAGTGATGTGTTCACGGCGACATACCAGGATTGAGAGCGGTCCTGGATTGATGGTTGCACGTATCCCTACGATCGGGATCGTGACTGACCCTAAGATATCGGGCTCGATGCCCAGTTGATTTGAGTTCGGGCTCGAGGCCCAATTATTGTGAAATCGGGCGAGAGGCCCTGTTGAGTTCTATGTTCGGGTTGGAGGCCCATTCGCTTGGTGTTATCGGGCGTGAGTCCCGCTTTTATGGGTTTTGATATACTGGTATGTATATACCCTCCTTACGAGATGATTGATTGGTCTCCTCCAGCGTCGACCTGGAGAGTCACGATCCACAGACCAGAATGGGTATCGCCATAGGGATCCCGTTCCAGAAGTGGAGGTTACTTATGATGTTGTGGACCCGGACCAGATTCCGGAGAGATACGTGGACTAGATCCAGAGAGAAAGAACTCGGACTAGATCCAGAGATTGAGCCTCCCAGATGGAGATTCCTGGGAGAAGACTCGGAGTGAGACCCCGAGTAGTGTGCACACTAGATAGATATGATGACATCGTGACTATATCGGGGATGTGATCCCTAGGGGCTGTGTGCCCCGAGATGGCATCTGCTCCGGAAGTACCTAGGATGGGTTGTATATGTATATATGTATATGTGGACAGGTTTTCATTGAGATGGCGTTGGGCTGAGACCTTCGCGTATTGGTTTTGGGCTGAGACCCATATGAGATGATTTTGGGACGAGTTCCCACGTGTTTTGATTTGGGCCGGAGGTCCCATGTGCTATTTGATTGATTTCGTGCTAAGGCCCAAATGATTTGATGGTTCATGACGGTTTATGGGAACCGGGCATGAACCCTAGAAATGGTTTTTTGAATGCATGCATATGTTTTTAATGAAGGGCATAAAGGTCTTTTATGAAATGTTTTTATAAAAATTATTTGTTTTGTCCACTCACAACTTTTATGTTTTGAATGCCCTTCAGGTTGATCGCGGATGTGACTGTAGCAGAGACGAGACATCGCACTCCTCCTTCGGATCCTGGCGTACTCTGATAGCCCGGTTGGGCAAAATACGGAATTATCCCTGGTCTGACACTTCGTGTCAGACGGGAGCAGGCACGTCCCACGCTAATCCCGAGGGATTTGGGGCGGGTCCTGTCAAAAACTGTAACACGACCGCTTACTTTGTAGTTATCTTTTGGCATGAATATCGTTTCTATGAATTGATTATTAATCTTATCTTGGTTGTATGCTTTATATTGACTTCGTATAAATCTTCCATGTGTTATAGTATTTTAGTTTTTATTATGTTTGTATATTGGTGCTTAATGCTTGATAGATGAGTTGGGTGTTCCCAGTCTATTATTGAAAGTGCGGCATGAGTGTCTCCCTGCACGTACTTACGAATATGTAACCATCTCGTAGAACTAAGGTTATAGAATTTCGTAGGTTTGAAGTTGATATAATTTATGAATGAGTAAGGTATAAAGAATGAGTTGGCCACGTGTAAATAATATATTAGGTTAATTTAGATTTAGTTTAATTACTTAGGACTTCAAAATCAATCTTTACCCCTAATTAACCAATCAATCGACAATCATGCTTAGGTACCCTTAATCCCTGGTCTAGTACGATCCCTATTTACCAATGCTACAATATACAAAAAAGGGTTTTTAATTGCATATGTTTCCTTAAGTGTTGAGTGTAACATTGTGTTTACTTTAATGCTTAGTTTTTGCGTATCAATTTTTGGCTCTAGACTGCTTGAGTCGTGGAACTACTTTGTGACTATGTGATGGAGCCTTTGGTTGAGTCGTGGAACTAATTTGAACATCACTTATCCTAAATATTTTTTACCTCTAGACCTAACCCCATTACAGCCTTCAATAAAGACCTTATTATCCTTGAGATGAGTAAATTTTGATTAGTTGAGTCAATCATTTGGGTAAGCTTATAGTTTTGGTTCATTTGTGCAAGTATGTTACCTTCGTATGGTTTATGTTTGAAATTTTTATGAAGTACTTACTTTCTATTATGTGAGCATCTTTCTCACATACCTTGAGTGCAAACACAAACCCTATACACATTGAGTGAAATTATGAGTGCATATCCATGTGAGTTGATTCATACTTTCTTTATTCACGTTGAGATACATTTCACCAAATTTACCCATTGTCTTACTTGTCAAGGCATTTTGTTATGATGTATTAACTTTTGAATTCCATATGCTATATAGCTCTTTTAGTGTAAATATTTGATGTCATACTTATATTAATACAATTTGAGACAAATGGTTAAGGACTTAATTTTTTTGTTTATTATTTTCAAAAGCAGACGAAAAATGAGTTTCAAATCCTTAGTTTGTTGTGATATTTGTTGGGGCTAGCAAGGTTTAAGTATGAGGGAATTTGATAAGCACATATTTCATCACCTTTTTATCTCAATTTCCTTTTCATTTTACTTTGATATATCCCTAATCTTACAATTTCTAACTTGTTTTAATATTTTTAGGTACCAACCTAAGAATATGGAGTAAAGAGGTTAAATTAGAGCAAAACCGCATAAGCTATAGAGAATGGGCCAAGATTTATGAACTTTTGGATTAAGATTCATCAAGATGGGTCAATACTATATCCATATGTGCAAGAAGGTTCAAGATTATGCCAAGATTCGTTCTTAGAGAAGTTCAAAATAAGAAGTGGATTAAAAGTTACAAACAAGAAATATGCCTCTGCAAATCAGCCCACTTCCACGGACCATTGTGAACGGCTTAGAAATAATCCGAATGTGAGTAAGGTATGATTGGGAAGCTCTAGAACTCTAGTTTCTAATGGTTTAAGAATTACTAAAATAGGAGTCATACAGCCATAGGAATTTCTGTTTTGGTGAGGCATAGTCAGGCTGCTCGAGTAGGATTACTTGTTCTACTAGGAATTGAAGCATTGCACGTTTTCCAGTTGTTCAAGATCAAATTCTCATGCTTTTAGGAGATGTTTACTGTATTAATTAAAGGGAAGTTGCATGGAAACAGTAAGGGTCTTGTGTGTAATTCCCAAAGACAATTCATTGCGGCACAAGAATGCAAATTGCAGCTAACAAGGATTCCTTTTAGTTTAGAATTTATATTTATCTTTTAATTAGGAATTGATCTAGGGACTTGTCCTATACCTATAAATAGTTATCTTTGATTTATATTCAAAGGGTCGCTCATTTTTATACCCAAAACTCTACTTGACCAAACATTCCAATTTGTATAACCGATATTACTTTGCATGATTAATTACATCATACTCCATCTTCTACCCTTTATCCGTGTCATAGTTGGGCATTCCCTATTGACTCACCAAAGAGTGTTCATTCACTTAGCATCTTTTGGGCTTCCCAAGAGAAAAAGTGTTATACGACCTCTTACTTCGTAGTTATCTTTTGGCATGAATATCGTTTATATGAATCGATTATTAATCTTATCTTGTTTTTATGTTTTATATTGACTTCATATAAATCTTCCATATGTTCTAATATTTTTTTTTTTTATGTTTGTATATTGGTGCTTAATACTTGATAAATGAGTTGGGCATTACCTAGTCTATTATTGAAAGTGTCGTCGCGTGTCCCGAGCACGTACTTACAAATATGCAACCATCTCGTAGAACTAAAGTTATAAAATTTTGTAGGTTTGAATTTAATATAATTTATGAATGAGTCAGGCATAAAGAATGAGTTGAACACGTGAAAATAACAGATTAAGTTAGTTTAGATTTAGTTTAATTACTTAGGACTTTAAAATCAATCTTTACCCCCAATTAACCAATCAAACGACAATCATACTTAGGTACCCTCAATCCCCGGTCCAGAACGATCCATATTTACCAATGTTACATTTACAAAAAAAGGGTTTTTTAATTGCATGCGTTTTCGATAAGTGTTAATTTAATGCTTAGTTTTTACGTTTTCAAGAATAATATGGGGGAGTTTTGAACGAAGTGTAATCACCAAAATACATGTAAAAACAATTATGAAATTAATTCTACTCCTACTTTAACCTTTGTACCCGTGGACTTTCTTCGAACACAAATTTTATCAACACTCTAGCATTGAGCAATTTGAACCAATCACGAAATTCCACCTTCATCACCTTAACTACATGCATTCATTTTTCAATATTAAAAATGCACCGAACAACGGTCATTAACACTTATAAAATGATTCACCTTACATTTTTTATTTGAATGTGTGTCAAACATTAAATCTCTCCAATCCTCTACTAAGTGCACCGAACAACAGTCATTAACACTTAGTATTGAATTGAAGTTTTAAGCACTAAAATGTATGGAGTAAATGAAATTCAAAAAGTAAAACACGTAGAGATTGTATTCATGTTTAAAAATGTTAGAAGGAAAATACTAACACATATATTGAATTATGAGTAAAACCGAAATAATAACAAGAATTTAAGTAGATGGAATAAAGTTACACTTTCGGAACCTAAGAACAGCTAGTGATTCCTAAGTGGATGAAACAGTGGAATGTTATTCACAAGATTTTCTGACAGCAGAAGAAACCTTATGAAGATGGAAGAATAAACACGAGAATGCAGACTTAAACTCTAGAACTACCTCGGGAATACTTGACCTAAGTATTTCTCAAGAAAACATAAAATTGTGTCTAAGAGCTCTCAAAGAAAAGTCACTTAAAACAATGAAATGACCTTCCTATTTATAGAGGGTTGCCACAAAAAATATCTAAAAAAGTAAAATAAAAACTAAATAATTTAAGCAATTAAATAAAATAGTGAAATAATGACTTCAGCTGGTTATTTAGGGTTGAAAGCTGCTGGAAAACTGCACAAAATGGAGGAGGTTGCTGTAGAAAGAAGCGGGTGGGAGTTTTGTAACTGGCTACAGACAGCAGCCTGTGAAATTCGGTGAGGGCTGGTAGAGAGCAGGTATGGCGTTCGGTGAAGGCGCGCAGAAAGGAACAGCAGGCTTCAACGCTTGATCCGCTACGAGGCATGGCTGGACTGATGCGCGGAGTGGGCTGGGCTTTGGTGTAGAGTGGATCGTTGGGCGTTGCAGCGGGGGTCGCGCGAGTAGGTTGGGTTGAAGACACACAAGTCGCTAGAGCGAGCTCGGCTTGCGAACGTTGGGCTGTGGCCTAATGCATCTTAGGTCTTTGCATAATTTGGTTGAGCTTTGGGCCAGGGCTGAGAATTTGTGGGTTGTGGGAAAAAGGGCCAGGATGCTAAATGGACATTTGGATTTAGTAAAAGTCCCCCAAATTTCGTCCATAATTTCGATTAGGACGATTCTTTCGCCAATATGCTCAAAATTCCAAGCTTTATTTATTTTTGCAAATTTTCCAAAATATATATTATTTTCTCCAATTTTTTGGTATTTTTATATTAAAAGATAAGTATAAAGGGTATAAAATAATATAAAATAAAACTCAATTAATGACCTTTCAAATACCCCCACACTTCAATTTTTCTAGCCCTTAGTAAATACTAAAATTAAACTAAGAATTTAAAACAACTAAGCCCCTAACCAATTGTCTCAATATTTCTTTATTATGATCATGGCATTAAAGATTTACACTAAAAGTATTTGAGCATAAGGAATTCAAGAGTTAGTAAATGGTAACAAAATGTTTCAACAAGTAAGACAATGAGTAAACTTGGTAAAATGGAACTCAACATGAATAAAATAAGTATGAATCAACTCACAAGGATATGCACTCATAATTCACTCAATTTGTAAGGGTTCATGTTTGCACTCAAGGTATGTAAGAATGAGCCAAAATTAAACAAACACCTCAAGATAAAAATTAAACATACTTGTACAAATGATCCAAAACCATAAGCTTACTCTAGTGATAAACTCAACTAATCAAAATTTACCATCTTAAGAATCATAAGGTCATTATGAAGGTTGTAATGGGGCTAAGTTTAGAGGCATGAAATATATAGGATAAGTGATGCTCAAATTCATTTCAAGACTCAATAGACTCCCAAAACGTAGCATAGCTTCCTATCCTTAGTGCAATAATGTCAATAATTCATTCCTTCAAGCATAGGCCAAGTTTCATCATGTTGAGCCTTTACATTCATTCTTTGCATTGGATTTACAAATATAAGCAACTTAACTCAAACTTTACATAATGAAACCTTATTACCTTGAGAGAGACTAAAATAAAAACATTGTGTTTTTTTTTTCAAGGTAATAACATGTATCAAGAATACACCAAAGTTTGAGTAAGTTAAATCCATAGAATACACATACAAGTCTTCCAAACATCATCAATTTCTCTTCACACCGTCTTCATGTCTTCAACTCAGTCTTTGGAACAAGGATAAAAGATGTCTATACTAGGCTCAAGTGTTTAGATAATTATGGTAATGAAAGAAAGACTTAATGTGGCTCAAAAGGGTTAAAACTAAGGGGGTCGCAACTTGTGAGCACAAATAGGGAACATGGATGTTTGAATATGTGGTGTTAACCCTAGTACCTTAATCATGTCCAAAATCAGAAAGTTTATTGACTTAAAAGCTTTGAAACTCACATAGAATAAGTTCTAGTACTCTAGAGCTCATTAAAAACTATGGCAAGCAGTTATGAGGCATATGTATGTCAAATTAAACAAAGAACTTATGAATCACTCATCAAAGATCTGCATAAAGTTCTAAAGCTCACATAAGGTTTATATGATTCATACTTATTTCAACATGCTCGTTTATGTACTAGTTTAACATGCATCATCTGCAAGTTATAAACACTTATTCATAAAGTATTAACAAACAAATTCAAGTTGTAGTGATAATCTTTATAGCCATAACTTAAGCGTTTTTCCTTCATTATTATCATTGATAGGTTAAAGGGCAACCTAAGACTCTTAAAGACACTAAGTTAAAACGAAAAGACTCAAGAAAGCTTTTAAAAACTTTAATTTTTTTAAACAATTTATTCCAAAATTATAAACCCTTCCCCACACTTAAATCTACATTTTCCACAATGTAAGCAAGTAGAAAGTAAATGAACGGAGAATCAAAGTAAGGGAAAGGATTTACGAAAATGAAGCAAGAAAAACATTAAATAAACCAAGTAAAAGAGAGTGAAGAGTTGAAAGAAAACAAATCTGCGTTGATGACTCCTTCACAACTCGAGAACACATTGGGTTTCCTCCCAAAAGCGCTTGAAGTTTAACATTCAATCAGCCTAGACGAAGTTCTTGAATCAATTCATACGATGTGAGGTCGTAGCACTTTTTCTGACTCCACATCGTGTTCTCTAATTTCCTTGATGTAAGGCTTCAATATGTGGCCATTTACTTTGAACTCTTTCATAGTTTCAATGCTTTTGATTTGTATGGCTCCATCGGAAAACACATTAGTAACAACAAAAGGACCCACCCATCTGGAAATAACTTACCAGGAAAGAGTTTAAGTTGTGAATTAACCAACAAAACCTTCTAGCCAATGTCAAACATTTGATCTGTTTGTCATGAAATGCCTTAGTCCTCTCCATGTAGATCAGAGCGTTCTTGAATGCATCATTTCTGAACTCCTTAAGCTCACTCAGCTAGCGCTTTCGATGCAGCCCGGTTTCATCCAGCTTTATATTGAAAGTCTTGATGGCCACCATGCTTTGTGTTCCAATTCCACCGGAAGGCGCCATGCTTTACCATAGACCAATCTATAGGGTGATATTCTGATAGGGGTTTTGTAGGCCATCCTGTAAGTCAGAGTGCATCATCCAACTATTGGCTCCAATCCTTACGATTAGGGCCCACGGTTCTCTCTAAAATCTTCTTGATCTCTCTATTAATGACCTCAGCCATTCCACTCGTTTGAGGATGATAAGGTGTAGAGACTCTGTGAGTGACACTGTACCGTTTCATTAAGGCTTCCATGGTCTTGTTGCAGAAGTGACTTCCACCATCAATTATTAGGACCCGTGGGATCCCAAACCTAGAAAGAATGTTAGTTATGAGGAAATATGCAACAGTTTTAGAGTCATTAGTCCTGGTGGCCTTAGCTTCCCCCCATTTCAAGACATTATCAACAACAAGTAACATATAGAGATAACCATTGGATTGAGGAAATGGACCCATAAAATCGATGCCCCAAACATCAAATATTTCAATAGTTAAAACATAATGTTGTGGCATTTCCTCTCTTTGTCTTAAGTTTCTAGATCTTTGGCATTTATCACATGCTAAACATAATGAATGTGCATCTTTAAAAAGTGTAGGCCAAAATAATCCAGACTCTAAGATTTTAAGTGCAATTTTTCTAGATCCAAAGTGACCTCCACAAGTATGGTTATGGCAGAATTCTAGGACTGGCCTATGTTCAGTATTAAGGACACATCTTCTAATTAGCAAATCTGCACAGTGTTTCAATAAATAAGGTTCATCAAAAACATAATACTTAACATGCTTCTTGAGTTTATCTTTTTGTGTACCAGTTAGAGTGGTAGGAAACTGCTTGGTGACTAAGTAATTGACAATATCAACATACTAAGGAGTACTTACCTCGATTCCAAAGAGTTGTTCATTCAGAAACATCTCTTGAATTGCCACAGGATCCCGTTCATGTACTATGCAGCTCAAGTGGTCAGCTACCATGTTTTCCACACCTTTCTTGTCCCTAATCTCGATGTCAAACTCTTGAAGAGGAAGAATCCATCGAAATAGCCTTGGTTTAGCTTCCTTCTTGGTCAGGAGATACTTCAGTGCTACACGATCAGTGTAAATAAATACTTTAGTTCGAAGTAATCAACTCCATATTAGTAGTGGTGTAGTTCATTTGGGTATCATACAAAGTTCTGGATGCATAGTATATGGCGCAGGGCTTCTTGTCCTGCCTTTGTCTGAGTACAGCACCAGCTACATAATCAAAGGCATCACACATTAGTTTAAAAGGTAAGGACCAATCTGGGGCACAAATAATGGGTTCAGTGGTTAAGAGTTCTTTAAGCTTCTCAAAAGCTTCCTGATTGTTTGAAACAAAGACAAAGAGTGTCTCCTGCTGAAGCAATCAGCACATGGGCCTTGCAATGTGGGAAAAGTCCTTGATAAATCTTCCATAGAAACCCGCGTGACCAAGAAATGAATGAATCTCTCTCACGGAAGTGGGAGAGGGTAAGTGGCTAACAATATCAACTTTAGATTTATCAACTTTGATTCCTCTTTTAGAGACAATATGGCCTAAGACTATCCGTTGTCTAACCATAAAAAAAAAAAATTTCCCAGTTAAGCACAAGATTAGTTCTGACAAATCTTTGTAAGATAAGTTCTAAGTGTTCCAAGCTTGCATCAAAACTATCCCCAAAGACACTGAAATCGTCCACAAATACTTCAATTATTTTTTCGACATATTCAGAGAAAATAGAAAGCATGTATCTTTGGAAAGTACCTGGGGTGTTGCATAAGCCGAAGAGCATTCTTCTATTAGGCAAAAGTTCCAAAAGGATAGGTGAAAGTCATTTTGTCTTGGTCGTTTTGAGCTATACAGATTTGATTGTACCGGGAATAACCATCAAGAAAAGAGTAATAAGAATGACCAGTTAACCTTTCAAGCATTTGATCGATGATGGGCAAAGCTGTAACGACCCTTCCCAAATTTCATGATAAGATTAGTGACTAATCACGATTAGTGAGGCTAATCCGTGATTAGTAGAGCGAAATCGGACGAACGATGCAAAATGACCGTTTTGCCCCTAGTCGTGGCAAAATGTTGACTTTTCATTCGGGCGGTCAAACAGACTTTGACCAATGACCGTGACGTAGTTTAAGACGTCACGAGTTCATAGACAGGTGACACGTTCAATTCCGACGTTTGAGGAAGAAGTTATGACGTTCGGAAGTTTAGGGGCATTTTGGTAATTTTGGTTAAAGAGGAGTCAAATGTTGACTTTTTGACCGGGAGGTCCGATGGCCGAGGGCCGAAGACCGTTACGTAGATAAGGACGATACGAATCCGTAGACAGGTGGCACGTCGAATTCGGACGTTCGACGGCGAAGTTACGGTTCACGGAAGTTCAAGTGCACTATTGCACGAATTACGAAACGAGTTAACTTTTGGACTTTTGTGGTGCCCAGATATTTATGGAGGCCCAATGGATGAGTGACAAGTGTCACCCATCCATTGCACAGCCCACACATATTCATGCATCGACCATCCATTCCATTTCTTCATTCAAACACACACACCCCTCCCATTACCCGATCTCACCATTTCTCCATCTTTGTGCAACCCAAAACCAATCCCACCTTCAACCCATGATCAGCTGGGAGGACCAGAGAGTGAGGGAGGATGGGAGGATGTGGTGGCCGGCCCAGGACGGAGCAGCCATGGACGGCGGGGCCAAGGAACCCGTGAGGTTCACGGTAAGCCATTTTCAATCCAATTTCCATTTTTAATTGCTATGGGTCATTTTGGTTGCTTCCAATGAATTAAATGAGTTATTAGGATTGTTTTAGGAAGTTTTTGATAAGCTTTGGGTGGCTGTACAACCATGGTACTGTTTTGGGAAGCTTGAACCGTATGGTTCAAGAATTGAACCATGAGTTTTGTGTAGTTTTAGGTTGTTTTAATTAGTAAAAATGATAGGTAATGAAGAAATTGGAATTATAGGATTAATTAGGGTTGAAATCGGACCAAAATAGAGGGAGAAAACCTCTGAAAAATTCTCGCCAGTTTGAAACAGTACTGCTACAGTAACCGGTCCAAAAACCAGAAAAAAACCGGTTTTTTCAGGGGTAGGTGATGCTGAATAGTGTTTTCAACCTTCTAGGGGCTCGTGAGGACGCGTGGTCCATAATTTGGGAAAGTGTTCAACACGGGAAATCTTCTATTCGATGTAAAGAACATTTTGGGACTAGATTCGTGTCGATCGGACACCGTCTCGATATGTTTCAGGGCATCGGAAGCTTTAGGGTCGGTTTAAAAATAGTTAAAAGTTCGGGAAAATTACGGGGCTTTGGTATGAGGTTAATTAAGTAGTTAGTAACCTTCTATTAAAATTTGGATAGGTTTGGAAGTACCGGTGATGGTGATCGGCTCGGGTAACCGTATGGCACGCGTATCGAGGCGCGGCTTCGGACGGTCTGTGAGTGGACCTTGTTTTCTAAATTGGTGCATGCATAAATGTTTATTATATGTTTTAAATACTTGTTTGTGATGCCATGAGTGCATTTGGATGTGTGGTTACGTATATGCACATATTTCGAGGTTTCGGCCCTATACGGTGCCTATACGGGGCTGTATGTCTTTATTGGTGTAAATGAAATGGTTTTGGATTTCCAAATGGATTATGAATATGATTTTATGATGTTAACTTGGATGCTTGTGATTTATGTGCTTGCACGTAAATCGAGGTTTTCCAGTTTTACTCCGATTTTCCATTCTTATGGTTTTGGAAATAGTTTAATGAAATGATTTTGGATTTGAAAAGGTAACTCTCGGACTTGAGGTCCATTTGATTTATGGAATCGGGCCGGAGGCCCAGTTGGTTTACGATTCGGACCGGAGGTCCAGTTTCTATGTGGATTCGGGCCTAGGGCCCAACTATGTATTACAAAATGTTTTTATGGGTCATGACGGTTTATGGGAACCGGCATGAACCCTTGAAATGGATTTACAGGTCATGACGGTTTATGGGAACCGGCATGAACCCATGAAAGGATTTTATGGTTCATGAAGGCTTATGGGGGCCGGGCATGAATCCTTGAAGGTTTAAAGAATGATTTCAAACGGTTTTTCATATTCCATCCTTTATATATGATTGTCTCCTCCGGGGAGGGTCGTTGGCCTGGTTGGACCCCGGAGTAGTCACGGAGCACTGACTGAGTGGAGTCGCCCCCCAGTTGGGTTCCTTACTCTCAGGATGGGCATGGTTCGTTACCTCCAGGGAGGGTCATTGATCTACGGACATTGACCTGGGTGGACCCTGGAGAGACTTGGGTTTGAGATCCCGGTTAGCACACGTGTAGTTTTATTTTACCGTGATAGGTTCTGGATATGAATATAATGGATAAACATGATTTCAATTGGTTTTGGGAAATTGTGTTTATAATGATAAATGGATTTGGACTGAGACCCCAGATATGTTCACTGTGTTATGGTTTTCTGTAAATGGTTTTGGGCAGGAGCCCGTGTGACTTGTATTTACGAAATTTGGGGCTGAGACCCTAATGATGGTTGTTTAAACATATGTGATTGGATAAATGGTTTTACTATGCATGCATGTTTTTTAGTGAAGGGTACAAATGTCTTCTTTATGAAATATGTTTTTATAAACTCTTGTTTTGTCCACTCACAGCTTTTAATGTTTTGACTGCCCTTCAGGTTGACATCGGATGTGGACTGTAGCAGAGACCGAGATATCACATACCTCCTCCGGATCCTGGCGTACTCTGATAGCCCTGGAGGGCAAAGGTCGGAAATATCCCTTGTCAGACGGGAGCAGGGTCATCCCGCACTAATCCCGGGGGGATTGGGATGGGTCATGTCAGCGTGGTATCAGAGCTCGGATAGCTCATCGGATACCCAGGATGCTCTGATACTGTCAACGTGATATCAGAGCATAGGATTTCTCGTAGGATGCTTATCAGAGCGGGGTTGTCTCTATTCGAGCAACTGTGGAGCTCTTGGAATGCACGCTAGTAAAGGATGTGATATCTCAAGGGGCTACAGTTCGTGATCAACCTGATAGTTAGGATGCCGATACGATAGTTAGTAGGACTTATCGTGGATTGTTTTGGTTTGGCATTTGATGCCGGGGTTTCCATAGTTCTGTCGGGGTTGACAATGTGGAGCCCTGCGAATGGTGAACATAGTATTACATTAGAGTTTTGGATCGTGGGGCGGTTAGTTGGGATCGTCTTTCACGATGTCGTAGGATCGGTTCCGACGACTAGTTGGGAATTGTGATCATCGGATGGTCGAATATTGTTGAGTTGGATGATCGAATTTGGTTGAGTTAGATGGATTTACTGCTGTGAGCAGCCGGATTCGGGGAATCCTAGTTGGATTGACGGTAGGATTTGATTGACGTCTTTTCGATGTCAAGACAGCGGAGTCGGTTAGATTGTGGATTGTACTGCAGTTGGTAGCTTGCAGTTGGGTTCAGAATGACCCTAGGGCGTGATCTTGGAACCTTACTTTTGGGTGTATGGTTGAGAAATGTGAGTTGACGAGTGGTGTGACTTGGATGACTATTCGGATTTGGATTCGTTAGTCGGTCTAGTCATGTCAGCTTGTGTTGGGACTGCACTTCGCAGTCGGGGTTTTACTTATCGGTTTGACTTAGTTGGTTGTCGTACTACTTAGTTGTGATGGGATGTTGGTGCAACTAAGGTCGTGGGAGACCTGGTAGACGACATTGGTTGAGTCGAGTTACGACTGGTTAGTGATTGGTTGGACAAGTTATCAGGGTTGGTACTTGTCGATGGAATCCCCGAGTGGGATACGGAGTAGTGGTACGGGTGAGTGATTCCGTTGGATGCGAATCTCAGTAGCGATGTCTGGTAGGTAGGTCTGCACGAGTCTGTGGCAGGCGCTACTACCAAGAATGGTTGTTGGGAATCGGGGACGTTCGGGGAGCGTTTCCTTTTCTTGTATGAGTTATCAGGGTTACTGTACCCAGAGGTGTTGGGTACGAGGGAGGCAGAGTTTCTCCTAAACGAGCAGAGGTTCAAGGTCGTTTCTCGGGATGAGCGGAGATCCAGGGTTTTCAGTTTTGCTCTCGGTGTGCTGGTGTTAGTGTGCTGCTACTAGTATGGATGCCTGTGTGCTGATACTAGTGCAGGTGATAATGCGTTGGTGCTGGTACTCGTGCTGGTGCTGGTGCCGGTGATTGAGATGACGTTGATTCACATCCGTCGTGATGTGCATATGTTCGATATCTGTGGTTCAGGAGTGGATCTCAGATAGAGTTAAAGTGGTTAAGGGACACGTGGTTGATGTCTGGGGTATGTTGTTTCCAATCTTGTTGGAATTTCGGAATCGCGAGGGTTTGCGATTGAGTTGACACGAGTAATGCGAGTTTTCCGCATCGGTAATGAGTATTTCGAAGTCATTTTGGGTGACTTCTCAGGTTCTGCCATGGCAGATGATGGCAGATGACGTTAGACGATGGTTGCGTCACCAGTACGCTGATCGTGTATTGGTTGGTGGACTCGGGATTTATCTTGGGTCATCAGGTGGAGTTGAGCATATCGAAGTTACATGACTTAGATTTCTCATTTCTGCTTGGTGGCAGACGATGTTGAATTACATGGCGTGGTGAATGCAGCGAGTTTTATTTGAATTCACGAGGATGGATTTTGTGTCATCGTTTTGTATCATCCTTGATTTTCTAGGTGGAATGCCAAGGATCGATATGAGGTAGTCAGTGAGAACCCACAGTCTCGACGTGTCTCGTCGTTGACTGATCTGGTTAGATGTGGGAATTGGTTTAGGACTTTGGGTGTCGTTATGGATCTGGATCGTGATCTGGATGATCCAGATAGGCGGAGAGTTTATCACTCCTACTTGAGTGTTTGAGTTGAGGATGTTGGGACTGAACTTCTTTTCGAGGTGAATCTCATATGGTATATTACTCAGGCGAGTCGTTGTCCGATGAGGTCGGCTATGGTCAGCCTTAGAGCTGTGTGGATGTTGGGATTGACTTCTCTATGAAGTCAATCTAAGGTATGGTGTGTAATCGGTTGATCAGGTAACCGATAGGTTCGGTTTTGGTACGTCTCGGTAGACGAGAACGAGATTTCGGGTTTTGGAATCAGATTTCTGGATGACGATTCAGGATTTGATTCTGGAGCTTGACGGTGGATTTCCTTTTATGGATTTGGGTTCGGAATGGTTATTCCAAATGCTAGCTTACGGAATAATGATTGCGGATTTGGATTCAGATTTGGAAATGAATAATGGGTCGGAGTTCGACCTGTCAAATACTGGATTGGTCAGATGGACTCCAAAATTGAAACGTGTTTGGCTATGACCTAGGTGGTTGTAGTCTGGTTGATGGATAGACGTATGTACCTTGTACGTTGTTTGAGGTACGATACCGGGCCGCCTTGTGATGTCTGGTGACGGTATATAGGATATACCAGTAGTAGGTTGGTGAACGTGTTGGTAGTCGGATTGGTTCCGATACCATTGGATTAGCTGAGGTCGTGGACTGGACATTGGATACTGTGCATTGGGTCATAGTAGTTCTGATGGGTCTGGTTACACACAGGTTGAGTGAGTTGGCGGTTAGTATAACCACAAGTGGGTATAGTGTCAGTTTTCGACTGACGACTGTCAAGTGGTGACGGTTTGTCGGAGGTGTCAACGTAGATCGTTGAGTGCGGTTTGGTGACTCCCAGTGGGAGCAGACGTCAAGATAGGTTGGAGATTGAAGAAGGAACCGTAGAGTTGTTTATGTCAGCGAATGGGTAGGTTTCACAAGTGGGTCGATCATAGGATACTTGGGCTACTCTGATACTGACAGGTGGTGTCAGTTCGGAGCGTCCGACTTCTGCTATTCGACGTGGTCGAATGTAGACGATGCGACATGAGCGTTAGTGGTACGTCTAGTTGCAGACGAGTAAGGATTATTCTGTTTAGTGGGTGTACGGGTGTACACATGTCGTGAGATCGAATTATTTCCACGAGGTGGAGGTTGTGGAATCGAGATAGTTGGAGTTTCAAGTACGAATCAAATTAAGGAGGGAAGAACGGTTGGAATTAGGTCGGTTGGAATTTCGAGGACGAAATTAATTAAGGAGGGAAGGCTGTAACGACCCGTCCCAAATTCCATGATTATATTAGTGACTAATCACGATTAGTGAGGCTAATCTGTGATTAGTAGAGCGAAATCGGACGAACGATGCAAAATGACCGTTTTGCCCCTAATCGTGGCAAAACGTTGACTTTTCATTTGGGCGGTCAAACGGACTTTGACCAATGACCGTGATGTAGTTTAGGACGTCACGAGTTCATAGACAGGTGGCACGTTCAATTCCGACGTTCGAGGAAGAAGTTATGACGTTCAGAAGTTTAGGGGCATTTTGGTAATTTTGGTTAAAGAGGAGTCAAATGTTGACTTTTTGACCGGGAGGTCCGATGGCCGAGGGCCGAAGACGGTTACGTAGATAAGGACGATACGAATCCGTAGACAGGCGGCACGTCGAATTCGGACGTTCGACGGCGAAGTTACGGTTCACGGAAGTTCAAGTGCACAATTGCACGAATTACGAAATGAGTTAACTTTTGGACTTTTGTGGGGCCCAGATATTTATGGAGGCCCAATGGATGAGTGACAAGTGTCACCCATCCATTGCACAGCCCACACATATTCATGCATCGACCATCCATTCCATTTCTTCATTCAAACACACACACCCCTCGTATTACCCGATCTCACCATTTCTCCATCTTTGTGCAACCCAAAACCAATCCCACCTTCAACCCATGATCAGCTGGGAGGACCAGAGAGTGAGGGAGGACGGGAGGATGTGGTGGCCGCCCCAGGACGGCGCAGCCATGGACGGCGGGGCCAAGGAACCCGTGAGGTTCACAGTAAGCCATTTTCAATCCAACTTCCATTTTTAATTGCTATGGGTCATTTTGGTTGATTACAATGAATTAAATGAGTTATTAGGATTGTTTTAGGAAGGTTTTGATAAGCTTTGGGTGGCTGTACAGCCATGGTACAGTTTTGGGAAGCTTGAACCGTATGGTTCAAGAATTGAACCATGAGTTTTGTGTAGTTTTAGGTTGTTTTAATTAGTAAAAATTATAGGTAATGAAGAAATAGGAATTATAGGATTAATTAGGGTTGAAATCGGACCAAAATAGAGGGAGAAAACCTCTGAAAAATTCTCGCCGGTTCGAAACAGTACTGCTACAGTAACCGGTCCAAAAACCAGAAAAAAATCGGTTTTCAGGGGTAGGTGATGATGAACAGTGTTTTCGACCTTCTAGGGGCTCGTGAGGACGCGTGGTCCATAATTTGGGAAAGTGTTCAACATGGGAAATATTCTATTCGATGTAAAGAACATTTTGGGACTGGTTTCGTGTCGATCGGACACCGTCTCGATATGTTTTGGGGCATCGGAAGATTTAGGGTCGGTTTAAAAATAGTTAAAAGTTCGGGAAAATTACGGGGCTTTGGTAGGAGGTTAATTAAGTAGTTAGTAACCTTATATTAAAATTTGGACAGGTTTGGAAGTCCCGGTGATGGTGATCGGCTCGGGGAGCCGTATGGCACGCGTATCGAGGCGCGGCTTCGGATGGTTTGTGAGTGGACCTTGTTTTCTAAATTGGTGCATGCATAAATGTTTATTATATGTTTTAAATACTTGTTTGCGATGCCATGAGTGCATTTGGATGTGTGGTTACGTATATGCACGTATTTCGAGGTTTCGGCCCTATACGGTGCCTATACGGGGCTGTATGTCTTTATTGGTGTAAATGAAATGGTTTTGGATTTCCAAATGGATTATGAATATGATTTTATGATGTTAACTTGGATGCTTGTGATTTATGTGCTTGCACGTAAATCGAGGTTTTCCAGTTTTACTCCGATTTTCCATTCTTATGGTTTTGGAAATAGTTTAATGAAATGATTTTGGATTTGAAAAGGTAACTCTCGGACTTGAGGTCCATTTGATTTATGGAATCGGGCCGGAGGCCCAGTTGGTTTACGATTCGGACCGGAGGTCCAGTTTCTATGTGGATTCGGGCCTAGGGCCCAACTATGTATTACAAAAGGTTTTTATGGGTCATGGCGGTTTATGGGAACCGGCATGAACCCTTGAAATGGATTTACAGGTCATGACGGTTTATGGGAACCGGCATGAACCCATGAAAGGATTTTATGGTTCATGAAGGCTTATGGGGGCCGGGCATGAATCCTTGAAGGTTTAAAGAATGATTTCAAACGGTTTTTCATATTCCATCCTTTATATATGATTGTCTCCTCCAGGGAGGGTCGTTGGCCTGGGTGGACCCCGGAGTAGTCACGGAGCACTCACTGAGTGGAGTCGCCCTCCAGTTGGGTTCCTTACTCTCAGGATGGGAATGGTTCGTTACCTCTAGGGAGGGTCATTGATCTACGGACATTGACCTGGGTGGACCCTGGAGAGACTTGGGTTTGAGACCCCGGTTAGCACACGTGTAGCTTTATTTTACTGTGACAGGTTCTGGATATGAATATAATGGATAAACATGATTTCAATTGGTTTTGGGAAATTGAGTTTATAATGATAAATGGATTTGGGCTGAGATCCCACATATGTTCACTGTGTTATGGTTTTTTGTAAATGATTTTGGGCAGGAGCCCGTGTGACTTGTATTTACGAAATTTGGGGATGAGACCCTAATGATGGTTGTTTAAACATGTGTGATTGGATAAATGGTTTTACTATGCACGCATGCTTTTTAGTGAAGGGTACAAATGTCTTCTTATGGAAATGTTTTTATAAACTCTTTTAATGTCCACTCACAGCTTTTAATGTTTTGACTGCCCTTTTGATATCCCTTGTCAGACGGGAGCAGGGTCATCCCGCACTAATCCCGGGGGGATTGGGATGGGTCCTGTCAAAAGGGAAGTGGTATTTCCTAGTTTCTTTGTTAAGGCACCGTTAACTATGCAGAATCTATATCCGGTTACTGTTCTCTGGGGTATGAGATCACCCTTGCTGTTCTCAACAACTGTGTCTCCACTTTTCTTCGAAACTACTTGAACTGGTGAGACCCATTTACTGTCTGAAATTGGGTAGATGACACAAAAATCCAAGAGTTTGATTACATCTTTCTTCACGACATCCATTATCGGAGTATGGAGGTGATGTTGAGCTTCACGAGAGGGTTTTGCATCATCTTCCAACAAGATTCGATGCACACAAGTTGTAGGGTTGATTCCCATGATGTATGACAACATCCATCCAATGGTTGTCTTGTACTTCGTGAAGACATGTACCAATATTTCTTCCTGTGATTTAGTGAATGCGGAAGACACTATGACAGGAAAAGGTCATTAGGGCCGAGATAGGAATACTTCAGGTGGTTAGGTAGAACTTTGAGCTCGAGAATAGGGGCCTAAACCACTGAAGGAAGAGTTACATCAGTACTAACCAAAAGTGACAAATGTATAGGAGGATTTACCATTCTAGGGGCTTCATTGAGGGCCATGACTTCTTCCCAAATCCGAGGCTCTAGTTCAAAGTCCGTGTCTTAAACCAAGGTGTCCCCCGATTGAGTTAAGCATATTTCTTCCTGAATTACCATATTAAGAGTGTCTTCTTGAATTGATTTAAGATGTTTCTGTACAAAAGAAGTGCACACATCAATAGAAAAAGTAGTTTGAGTAGTGGATCTAGGGTACCTCATAGCATCGAAAATGTTAAAGCCTATTTCCTCCCCATCGAGTTCCATAGTTAGTGTGCCATTGAATACATCAATCTTTGTTTTGGCATTTCTCATGAATGGTCATCCCAACAATATCAGTAGTGCTTGATTCTTAGGGGAATCCTCTATGTCTACGACATAAAAAACCACAGGGAAGATGAGTTGGTTAACCTGCACCAGAACATCGTCAACGTATCCCTTAGGATAAATGTTAGAACGATCGGCTAATTGAATGATAACATTGTCACGTTTCAGTTTACCTAAACTTAGGGCCACATATAAAGAATATGACATAACATTAATAGATGCACCTAAGTCTAGCATGATTTTATCAAAAGACTTGATACTAATCACGCAAGGAACAAAAAAAACTCCATGGATCCTTCAACTTTGGGGGTAGCCATCGTTGAATTATAGCAGAAACTATTTCACTGACCATTACAACCTCTTTCTCCCTCGTTTGTACCCTCTTGAAGATTTCCAAGATTTCCTCGTTGGATTCATCCTTCTTACACTTTGCAAGCTTACTTGGAAATGGTGCATGCTTAAACGGAGAATTAGTAACAACCGAACTTGAAGGGATAGGGTCATTACCTTGTAGGTGGGTAGGTTGAACTGGTGGTTGTGTCGTGGTGGTCTTAGTTGCCACCTTGGGCTTCTCAGCCTCAGAAACGAATGGATCTGGTTCTATGTTACAGAGCACTTTACCACTTCGAGTGGTAATTTCTTTAGCCTCAGGTTTTGCATTCGGGTTAGGCGTAGGTTGAGGTGGAAGCACCCTGTTAGCTTGGATCTTACCCATGAAGTCCATGACCTTGCCCATTTGGTCCTTGAGATCAACGATGTCTTTTTACTGATTCTGCTGACCTGTGACAATAGCCTGAGTTGAAGCCATTAGTGTTTGCTGCCCTTCGGATAGACCAGCCAGCATTTTATCATAATCATGATTAGAGGATTAAGAGGTACGATTATTTGCATGATTATGAGAAAAGTTAGAAAATCGAACCGGGGGCCTTGGTTGCCATGTGGGTTGTTAGAAATGGTTCTGGGCACGGTTTGGGCCTGTAGATATGTGCTAAGGGTTTAGGACATTATTCAGATCTCTCCAACTGTAACCTTGGTTCCTTGGCCCTCCTTGAAAGCCACTAATGGCAAGTACGATCTTAGTTCTGGTGTCTTCCTCCCTTGCAGTGTAGGGGCATTGGTCATCAAGATGGCCTTGAGAGTATATGGAACAAACTGGGGCTACCTGCTTCTTGAGTTCTAACACATTCGAAAGTATAGAGGCGATCTTATCTAATTTAGAATCATTGATAACATGGGAACTCACCTCATGTACCTTTCTTGGAATAGGCTAGACACTTTCATATTGTGCATCATTGAGTGCACGATTATCAAGTAGTGCATGACCGTCTACTAAACTCCGAGCAAAGAAACTTCCATTAGCTACAGCATCAAGTAGTCCTTTATCACAACCCTTGAGTCCTTCATAGAAGTAAGTTAAAAGATAGCCTTCAGTGATCCTGTGAGTAGGGCATGAAGCACAAAGTTCCTTATACCTCTCGTAGTACTGGCTGAAGTTCTCATCATGGTCTTTTTGCTTGATTCCAGTAATCACCTTTCTTAATACCGTAATCTTTGAGGCAAAGAAGTACTTGGTAAGAAATTATTGAATCAACTTATCCCACGAGTCAATATGATTGGGTGGGATTCCCAAAATCCATACCCGTGCTATATCTTCCAAGGACAACAAGAAAGCTTTCACCTTCATGATTTCCAAGTTCGCATGATCGAGACACATGCTAACAATAATGAATTGGAACTCAGTCAAGTGTTTGTGTGGATCTTCGTTCTTGATTCCATGGAACTTGGGTAGCTGATGAAGGACTTCATTCTTAAGCTCAATATCTTTTTTATTAGTTCTAGGCACGAGATACTGGATGCAGAAGTTTGTAGTGCCATTCGTGTTTGCACAGGTCTGGTCACGCATACTTAGATTTCGTGCCATGGCTAATGGTGTTCCGAGAGTCTTTTCCTCTTCTGAATCGCTCTTCTCACTTATGGACTCTCCGAGTATTGCGGATGGAGGTCCGGATGAGCCGGTTTGCTTAAGTGCGTCTCTGAATGTTGTGTTGCTTGGTAAGATGTCAAGTTGCCTTCTCAATCGATCACGCCTAGATTGCTGAGCGCGTATTCATAAGCACATGCCTACGTTGTTAAAAAGGACTAAGTTAGAACGAAAGTTTACACATGCACAAGTAGCTAATGTAAGTCAATTAAAGCAAGATTGTCTTTACAAGAGTTAGGTTAGTGTGAGGAATGTACAAGTTAAGGAAATCATAACTATCCAGAAAATGTGAGGTATAAACAAGTATAACTGACATAAACTGACACCCGAAACATATAGACAAGTAAGAGATAATAAAAGTATGAGAAAGTGTAGAATGTACAATGTATGACGTAAATTGAAGTCAAAATTAACATATAGTCACGGAATGGCAAGCAAATGCACAAGTTCAAACACGTCTAAATTAATGCAACACATAAGTATCTACATGAAAAATGGTGCGAATGCATAAGAGAGAAACTGTTCGAACTTGCACAAAACATAAGAGTTACGTGACAATTCATGAAAGAATGACTTGCACCTTCGATATCACTTCCCTAGATTCACTTAGTATAGGGGGGCCTGGTAATGAAATCCAAGGATCATGAAATCTTAGGGCGGGTATGCAATCTAATAATGCAACAAGTAAAGCCTTAGAGTGTCATAAATAAATTTCCCCTTTCACTTCTCATAGTACTTTCCTGAGCTTATGGCCTGTGCATACTGATAACCACACTTCTACCATTCAATCTTAATCATGGCCAGTTGGGATAGATGTAACACAAGAAGTAAAGATAATTTCAAGAACACCCCGAGGCTATGCTTAGCTAGGGCATATACTCCATTGATGTTCTCTTTCTTAATCCAAAGCTTTTAACCAGTAATAACCCTCATAGACAGCATGACAACCCGATGGAAGTTTTCGTGAATTACCAAGCCCAAGTGTTTATGAACTCCAGCCCTAACCACATGTCCATAGATTCGAGTCTATAATGTGTGGTGATGAAATCCACACATCATGAAGGGTTAAGGAGGAAGTAAACAAAATGGGCACTATTTGTTCCCGAAAGTAAGATTTTGAAGAATAAAGGGTCTTTGAGATTCATACAACTCTAAAACATTTAATAGGAAACAACATTTACATGTTGGGGAAGTCAAAGATATATATGGTTCACATAGCTTCAAATTTTAGATGGAGACTTCTACGTCTGTGCGGTCCAAGTAAATATCTTAGGTTTATTCAACTGTTTGTGCAAGTTCAAAAGTGATCAGGTTAGAAAGAATAAACATAAGAGGTATGGCTAATTTTAAGACATCTCAAGGCTTAAACTCCATTAATGTCCCTTTCTTAGACCCAAAACCTGTTACGAGTGTCGTCTCTTATCCTAGACATCACCCTTGAAAATTTCTTACTCAAGATGAACTAATATAACTCAAGTGGTAACAACCACTGCCCTCGACCTCATGTCTATATATTCGAGTCTAAAATGTGTGGTGATGAAAGCCACACATCATGAAGGGTTTAGGTGAGAGTTAACAAACGAGACTTCACCTATTCCATTAAAAATCAAAATCTAAACTGTGAAGCACAAGTAATCCAAATATATCTGAGACTAAAAATATTTATTAAAATGTTTTTTTTTCAAATTTTTTTTTTCGATTTTTTTAAATTAAAGTAAAAAGTAAAAAGTACTGACAAACTTATTTAAAACAATTTTTTTTACGAAATATAGATTTTATTTTATAATTTACAAAAACAAATTAAAATAAATCAAAATAAAAATAAAACTAACAACGAGTGAATAAGTATAATGCACAATTTATGAACAAGTAAAATGTGAACACTATGAAACATAAAAGTAATGAATAGAATATGAACAAGTGTGAACAAATATAATATGAACAAGTATAAAAATAATCAAATTTAATATAAACAAGTATAATATTAAAAATTGTGAATAAGTATAATAAGAATATTAAAAACAAGTAAGTACAAGTATAATATGAACAAGTATA
Source organism: Prinsepia uniflora (assembly GCA_032719365.1). NCBI lineage: Eukaryota > Viridiplantae > Streptophyta > Magnoliopsida > Rosales > Rosaceae > Prinsepia > Prinsepia uniflora. The sequence continues at coordinate 52,474,115 of CM064872.1, read as the reverse complement.
ATTATGAACAAGTATGAACAAATATACTAAAAACAAGTATAACAATTATAAGCAAGTATATTATACATGTATAAAAATAAAAATAAACAAATATAATAAGAACAAATATAAAACGAACAATTATAATATAAACAAGTATAAGAATTATAAACAAGTATAGTATGAAAATGATGAACAAATATAATATGGATAAAAATAAAAATTATAAACAAGTATAATATGCACAATTTATACATATTAACACATTAAAAATGATTTTCAATTTCCTCGGAAACGGTGCCAAAAATTGATACGATTGGACTACGCATTTAAATAAACCGTATTTCAATTATATACGTATTTTAAACCTTTTTGTGTAGATGTAATATTCGTAAATATGGATCGTTCTTAACGGAGAAATTAGGGGCATTAAATAATGGTAAGTGAAAAAGAATAATAAATAATTAAAGAATGGAATAATGAATGAATAAATGAATTAAAGAATTTAAAAATTTAAGAATTTGAAGAATAAAAGAATAAAAAAATTTAAAGAATTAAAGAATAAAAGAATAATATGGGGGAGTTTTGAACAAAGTGTAATCACCAAAATACATTTAAAAACAATTATGAAATTAATTCTACTCCTATTTTAACCTTTTGTACAAGTGGACATTCTTCAAACACAAATTTTACCAACACGCTAGCATTGCACAATTTGAACCAATCACGAAATCTTACCTTCATCACCTTAATTACATGCATACGTTTTTCAATATTATAAATGCACCGAATAGCGGTCATAGACACTTATAATATGATTCACCTTATATTTTTTATTTGAATGTGCGTCAAACATTAAATCACTTCAATCATCCACTAAGTACATCGAACAACGTTCATAAAGACTTAACTTTGAATTGAAGTTTTAAACACTAAAATGTATGAAACAAATGAAATTCAGAAAGTAAAATACATGGAAATTGTATTCATGTTTACAAATGTTAGAAAAAATAATACCAATGAGAATTTAAGTAGAGAGAACAAAGTTACACTTTCGGAACCCAAGAATAGCTTGTGATTCATAAGTGGATGGAAACAATGGAATGTTATTCATAAGATTTTCTGACAGCAGAAGGAAACTTATGTTGACGGAGGAATAAACATGAGAATGCAGACTCAAACTATAGAATTACCTCGGGAATACTTGGCCCAAGTATTTCTTAAGGAAGCATAAAATTGTATCTAAGAGCTCTCAAAGAAAAGTCACCCAAAACAATGAAATGGCCTTCCTATTTATAGAGGGAGTGCCACAAAAAAATTTTAAAAAGTAAAATACAAAACTAATAATTAAAACAATTAAATTAAATAGTGAAATGATGACTTGAGCTGGTTTTTAAGGTTGAAAGCTGCTGGAAAACTGCACAAAATGAAGTAGGTTGATGTAGAAAGAAGCATGTGGGAGTTTGGTAGCTAGCTGCAGATACTAGCCTGTGCAATTCGACGTGGGCTGGCAGAGAACAAGTATGGCGTTCGGTGAAGGAGCACAAAAAGGAGCAGCAGGCTTTATCGCCTGATCCGCTGCGAGGCATGGGTTGGACTGACGCGGGGAGTGGCTTGGGCTCTGGTGCAGAGTGGGTCGTTGGGTGTTGCAGCGTGGGTTGTACGAAAGGGTTGGGTTGAAGACACGCGGGTCGCTAGTGTGGGCTGGGCTTGCGAACGTTGCGTTGTGCACTCATGCATCTTGGGTTGTGGCTAAATTTGGCTGTACTTTGGGCCAAGGCTGAGAATTTGTGGGATGTGGGAAAAAGGGCATGGCTGCTAAATGGATATTTGGATTTGGTAGAAGTCCACCGAATTTCATCTATAATTCTTTGTTACAATTCTGATTGTGATGTTTCTTTTGCAAATATTCTTAGAATTCTAATCTTTATTTATTTCTGCAAATGTTTTCACAAAATTTATTATTTTCTCCAATTATTTGGTATTTTTATATTAAAAGATAAGTATAAAATGGTATAATATAAAGCACAATTAAAGACATATCAGTAGGTTACGTTACAACCTAGAAATTATGGAGGGCATTTTGGTCATTTGTACCCTAAAGGGATATTTGGTCTTTTTACTATGGGATTTTTCTAGATGGCTATTAGGGGCTTGCCAAGTGACCCCTTATCATTAGGGAACTTGAGCACAGCCTTAAGCCATGTGTGTGTTTATTTAGGGTTGTGAAGGTGGTCGACCGAGAAGGAAAAACAAGAGAAGAAGAAAAAATAAATAACATAAAGAAGAGAAGAAAAGAAGGAAGAAAAGTGAGTGTGAGTGTGCGAGATTACTTCAGTAATAGCATCGGAGAGTCACAGAGAGAGGAAGGAGAAACAATGAGAAATCTTGGAGGTTGAGAAGGAGAAAATGATTTTCAGGTACAAACCTTGGTTCTGGGCATTGGAGCATGAAATATAGGGAACTAGTAGGTCCCTGAGCCTCTAATGAACGAATCGAGGGTGGAAGGACAAGGTTTTGACGCTAGAATCACTTGGGCAGTAAATCTGAAAACAGTAGAAGCTTTCGAAGGAGGTTGAGTAAGATCGAGAGGTAAGTTCCTTGTTTGGATGTTGTAGATTGATTCCTGTGTTTAATTGAAGTACTTGGGTTGAAGTAGGAAGGGTGAAGGACCAAAATGAATGAAATAGGACCAGATCGACCCACTGGGTCAAAAAGCATGAAACTAGAGGTTCAGGTTGATTCGTTACGAGGTAGAAGGTGATGGCGTGGCCCTACTAACATGGCAGACCACGTGGTAGTTGAAGTCTGACAACATGCTGACATGGAGCTGACGTATCAAGTGATGTGGTAGGTGACGTGGCAGTTGACATATCATACAGAAATAAATAAAGCTTGGAATTTTGAGTATTTTGGAGAAAGAATCGACTCAATCAGAGTTTTATTGAAACATTTATGGTCGAAATAAAAATCTCTTGGAATTTTGGTATGGATCCACCGAATCCAATAAATCTAGCAGCCCAAAGTCGCAAGCCCAAGAAAACAAAATCTAGCGCGGCCCATGCGTGAAGCCGAGCCCAAAATATGAAGCATGCTGACCTAACATTGAGGAATTCGGCGCGTGTGTCCTGATTTCTGAAGCGGTTGTCTTCGCGCTGACCACTGAAACCACCACCCTTACTCAGCATGCGCCTGCTGAAAATCAAAGCCCATACCCTACAGAAGCGCCTGATCCGCTGACATCTCAATCCTAGTTCGTACGACACCTACCCAGCCCACGTCGAGTCCACCAACTTGCAGCACCCAACCCGATGCAATCAGACCTGTCCAGCATGCTCTACCCTATTTTTGCAGCCCTAATTCACCTACTTTTCAACAAAAATTAATACCAAATATTTAATTAATTAATTTTTGTATTGTTTTCAGTATTTAGCTTTTTATTTTATTTTTTTAGCTTTTATTTGTTGAGCCATCTCTATAAATAGGGAGGTCATTTCATTGTAAAAACTCTCTCCACTCTCCCCTTCAGTCATTTTTTCTCCCTTTGTAAATATATTTTGAGAGCTTCTTTTTCTCCTTTCTTTTACATTTTTTTTCTTAGTTTTTCTTAGTTATTTTCTTCTAGTTTTTCTTTACCTTTTCTTAGATTTTCTTTAGACTTCTCTTTGTACACATTTTTATGTTTTCCTTAAGGAAAACCTAGCCCGAGTAATTCTAAGGCAATTTGAGATTTTTAAGTCCGAATTCCTCATATTTCTTCTTCCATCTTCAGAAGTTTCCTACCACTCTTCGGTGATCCATGTGAAATCCCATCTTTTTCTACTTAAACTCTTGTTATTGTTTCGGTTTTTCATATAATTCAATATATGTGTTGGTATTTTTTTTCTAACATTTGTAAATGTGAATACAATCTCCATGTGTTTTACTTTCTGAATTTCATTTACTTAATATGTTTTTGTGCTTAACCTTTAAATCAACTCTAAGTGTTGATCCATTGTTCGAGGCATTTAGAATAGGATTGAAGAGATTTAATGTTTGACCGCTGTTTGGCTCATTAAATCAACAACTTAAGGTAAATCATATTGTAAGTAATAATCCAATATTTAATGCATTTATAATATGAAAAATGTATGTATGTAATTGAGATGATGAAGGTAGGAATTCGTTATTCGTTCAAATTGTGCAAAATGATAGTGTGTTGGTAAAATTTGTGTTTAAAAAAAGTCCATGGTACAAAAGTTAAAGTATGAGTAGTTTAAATAATGTGATTATTAATTCGGATTTACTTACGTAAAAGTGTCAGTTCTGTCTATTAAACTAATCTATGGTTTGTAAATTCTAATTAGCATGAACATTCGCATTTTAACTCTTAGTTTGTTAAAATGTAGTTTCGGCTACAACTCTTTTCAAAACCCCCCATTTAATTCTTTAATTCTTATATTCTTTAATTCTTTAATTCATTTATTATTTTATTCTTTGAAAATTTATTATTCTTGTTTACTAACCATTATTTAATGTTCCCTAATTTTGTCTGTTAAAAACAATTCCTATTTACTAATACTACATCTACACAAAAAAGGTTTAAATTGCATATACTCAAATTACGTGTTTATTTAAATGCGTAGTCCAAGTGTATCAACAACGACATGTCAGCCATGTGGAAATCCTGTTCAGAACTTGTAAGGACACGTGGCACCATGTGGTAAACACGTTAGTGACTATGGTAGCTGAGTGTGCGGGTGTGTGTATGCATGTGCGAGCGTGTGGCCATGGCCACACGTGGGAAGGCCGCTGACTTCCACTGGTGTGTGGCGGCAAGTGGGCATGAATCTCGAGGCACAACGTCGCGTGTCAGATAGTTTTGACCTCCTAAATCTAATGGTGGTGGTTTTTGAGGCGATTGGACATCGCCTCGGGGTATTTTAAAGGGTTTTTAGTTTATGTTTCGCGTTTAAAACTCTGTAAAAATTCATATTTAAATCGCATGAGTTGGGGTTCGTATTGGAAACCTACTTAGGACTTTGGTGACCTGAGATTTATAATTTTGACAGGCGATACGACTTCAAGAGCTTGCGAGGAGAGACCAAATTGCGATTAAACAGCGAAATAACACTTGTGAGTGTGTGTTTCTTTCGTTAAAAAATTATGCATGCATATCTAAATATTTTAAATGATTTTCTATGTGATTTTGATGATGTGTGGTTGATCGGGATTTTTATATAATTTTTTTATGATTTATTTGATTATTATATTATTGCACGTTGTACAAAGTGTTAGCCTAAAGTATGTTTTGGGTCTCGGGCCCGATTTTCGAGCATGGTTTTGATTATGAATTTGATATGTGATATGTTTTGGGCCTCGGGCCCCAATGGAGAAGACTAATGAGTGGAAAGCAAAGATCATGAATCCTACACAGCTTTTTGATGAAACTTTCTATGAGTATTGGGAAATGTTCAACGAGATGTTGAGAGCCTGCCCCCACCATAGCATTGCTGATGAGCATCTCCATGATGGACTTGTATGGTGGACGCAATATGATGGTTAAGAATATGGTAGATTCCCAATCTCAAGGAATCTTCGAGGGCACGGTAGAATAAGCTAGGATGGCCTTTGAGAACATTGTTTAAAGGGAGAAAAGATTTAGCTATAGGGGACACTCATCTAAGCCTATAGTGGAAGCTAAATGTGATGCCAAGGACAACACGATTTCCTAACATGCTGCCATGGTTAAGCAGCTTTTCAATGAGAAGGCTATGGGGGTGAGTGTATATGATGTGTGTTCCATGCAGGGACACACTTTTCAGGAGTGTGTCATGGCTGAAGACATCAACTACATAGGTGGAAACAACAATGGCCCATGAACTCATAATGATCCTTACTCTAACACATATAATCCAAGGTGGAAGAACCACCCAAACTTTAGGTGGAGCAATCAAAACATTACTAACCCTTGCCACCACCAGAATTCCAACTGCAAGGTCCTCCCTTGCAAGCTTTTTCCACTTCAACCTCAAGGCCATTCCTCGAGCCAAGGAACGTTAGGAGAATCATGGAAGGATGCCCTAGCTACCTTACCTCACCAGAGTGCCAGCCTAACCCAAAATGTCAACACCGTAACCCAAGAGCTAAGAGGAAACTAGGCTAAGCATGAAAATCCCATATCCAACTTGGAAAGGTAGGGTGGGATAGATTACTAAGCAACTCAACCATCGTCAGCAAGGAAAGTTCCCTAGCCAACCCTTGGTCAATCCCAAACGACCTCATGGACCACATGATCCTACATTCAATGCCATCACATTGAGAAGTGGGACACAAATTCAAGGACCTTCTCATGTCCCCTATGATAAAGTGCTAGTATAAGGACCTGCTGATCACTAAGAGCCTCCATCCATGCCAAGCTTCATGGACTTGTCCTATGGACAAAGGCCAAGCACTTAGGACATTTCAACTTCTTTGAGGCACCAAGTTAGTTTTCAAGTGCCTATCCCTAGTTTGGCCAGATCTAATTCACAAGAGCAGGTTCAAAGCCCTTCTCCTAGCGAGGCTCAAACTGTCTCAAATCGACCACCATTGCCAAACATTGTGTTCCGACAAGTCCCTGGTTATGCAGCCCCTATGTCCATGCCTAATTCCAGTGAGAAACCCAAGCAAGTGTCCTTTGACTTTCCTGCCAAGGTACCCCTTCCTTTCCCTCGTACGTTCCAACCCAAGGACAAGCACAAGGAAGAATTTGAAGAAATGATCATCACCATGTTGAAAAAACTGTAAATCACTCTCCCCTTCTCTCAAATCCTCCAGCATATGCATATCTTTGCCAAGCTCATCAAGTACCTAGTGGCAGGGAGGTGTGGCTTTAGTCCTACTAATGTAGTGGACCTCCCCGAGACATGTGTTGCTAGCCTAACCAAGAGGTCAACCAAGCTCAAGGATCTTGTCCCTCCTTCCTTGACTCGTGTCATTCAAACCAAGAGGTTTGAACAATTCTTGTGTGACATAGGAGCCTCCATAAACATCATGCCCTTCCACATCTATAAGTCCTTGGATTTAGGAGATTTGAAGCCCACACACTTGTGTGTTAGATTGGCCAATGCTTTTGTCACCAATCTTGTTGGGGTACTCGAGGATTTCCTAGTGAAAATAGGGGACACATGTATCCCTGCTGATTTCTACATCTTGAGGATGGATCATGTAGACAAAAATAGCGAACCTCCTCTAATTTTTGGCAGGCCTTTGCTTGCCACCGCTGAATGCTTGATTGATGTCAAGTATGGAAAGGTTTCCATTAGGGTAATGGGCCATGTACGTACCTATTGCATTCATGATTCTATCTAATATCCTTCTGAGCCTATTCTTGACTTCTCTCTCAACACATTGGACATGCTTCTGTAAAAGACCTTGGTTGAGTCATGCACCAAGGATGAGATGAATAGTGCATTGACTATAACTCCTACCCCTGAAGGCCCCTTAGGACAAAGGTTCATGGAAGAGCTTAACTATCTTAACACTTCAATCCATATGCCTCAGTTCAGGGTCCCCTTTGAACCTTTGGTCCTTCCTACCACCAAGATCTAGCCTTCCACGGTAGAGCCTCCCATCTTAGAGCTCAAGCCTCTCCCCTAGCAGCTCAAATGTGCCTTCATAGGATCCAACCAAACAGTGCCTGTCATCATTTCTTCCCACTTGAGTGATAAAGAGGAGGAGCAATTGGTTCAAGTCCTTCACTCTCATCCCACGACCATTGGATGGTCCATAACTGACATCAAGGAAATCAACCTGGCCAAGTGTATGCATATGATCATATTGGAACTTGATGCTAAACAATCAAGGGAGAGCTAAAGAAGGCTACACCCTCCTATGAAGGAGGTAGTGAAGAAGGAGATCCTCAAACTTCTGGATGTTGGGATCAACTACCCTATTAGTGACTCCAAGTCGGTGAGTCCAATGTAAGTGGTGCCTAAGAAGAGTGGCATCACTGTGATTAAGAATGAGCATGATGATTTGGTCCCTCAAAGGACTCAAAATAGATAGAGAGTGTGCATTGACTAAAGGAGACTCAACACCACCACTAGGAAAGACCACTTCCCCTTCCCTTTGTTGACTAAATGTTGGAATGTTTGGAATGCCACTCTCACTACTACTTTTTGGATAGATACTCAGGATATAATCAGATCCCCATTACACCTGAGGTTCAGGAGAAGACAACATTCACTTTCCCCTATGGAACCTTTGCCTATAGGAGAATGCCTTTTGGTATTTGAAATGCACCTGCCACCTTCCAAAGGTGTATGATGAGTATCTTCTGAGATATGGTGTAAACATCATTAGAGTCTCCATGGATGACTTCTCTGCCTTTGGCCACTCATTTGAGCTGTTCCTAGCCATATTGGCATGTGTGTTAACTAGATGCTAAGAGAGTAACATGGTCTTGAATTGGGAGAAGTGCCACTTTGTGGTCCAGCAAGGGATTTTTCTAGGCCATGCCATCTCCAAAGAAGGTATTAACGTGGACAAGGCTAAGCTTGACATTGTGGAAAGGCTCCCTTACCCTACCACTATCAAAGAGATCTGTTCTTTCCTAGGGCATATTGGTTTCTATAGGAGGTTCATCAAGGACTTCTCCAACATTGCACGGCCTATGTGTGATCCACTTGCCAAGAAGCTGAGCTTCAACTTCACTAAGGACTTTCATGAGGCATTTGGCTCCCTCAAGGCCAAGCTCACGGCCTCCCCTATCATCATGCCTCCTAGATGGGATATGCCCTTTGAGTTTATATGTGATACATCTGACTTTACAGTTGGGGATATGTTGGGACAAGGAGTAGACAAAATTTTCCATGTGATCTACTTTGCATGATGCACCTTGAATGATGCACAATTGAGCTACTCTACCACAAAAAAGGAGTTGCTTGCTATGATATTTCCCTTAGAGAAGTTTAGGTCCTAGTTGGGTCAATCCAAGGTCATTTTCTACACAGATCATGCTGCCTTGAAACACTTGCTCAACAAGAAAGATGCCGAACCTAGGTTACTAAGGTGGATGCTACTTTTACAAGAGTTTGACTTGGAGATAAGGGACAAGAAGGGCACTGAGAATGTAGTGGTTGATCATATGTGTCGTCTCATTGATGGATCCAATGAAGATGTAGACCAAATTCCCATATCTAAGATTTTGCATGATGAACAACTCTTTATGGTCCAAGACTATGATCCTTAGTATGCTGATTTGATCAACTTTCTAGTGGCTAGACAATTCCCCTCCCACTTGAGTAGGTACCAAAAGGACAAGCTTGCAAAACAAGAAAAGTACTATGTATGGGATGATCCCTACCTTTGGAAACATTATTCTGATCAAATCATCCGTAGATGCATCCCTGAGCATGCGGTGCATCCTATTGTGAGGCTTGTCATAGCCAAGCTTGTGGTGGACACTTTGGAGCTAGGAAGATAGCCTTGAAGGTCTTATAATGTGGGTTATTCTGGCCAACTCTCTTTGAGGACTTGTATGAGTTTGTGCTCACTTGTGAAAGGTGCCAACATCAAGGAAACTTGTGACCTCGAAACCAAATTCTCATAAACCCTATTCTAGTTGTTGAGATCATTGATATGTGGGGCATTGATTTCATAGGATCCTTCCCAAACTCATTTGGTCACTTTTACATCCTTGTAGTTGTTGACTATGTATCCAAGTGGGTGGAGGCTGTGGTCACCAAAAACGAATGATGCCAAGGTTGTATTGAGCTTCTTGCAAACCAAATTTTACACAAGGTTCGGAGGCCCTAGAGCCACAATCAGTGATAGAGGGACTCACTTTTGAAATAGACCCTTTGAGTCTTTGCTTAAGAAGTATGGAGTAACACATCGTGTCTCAACTCCCTATCATGCACAAACAAGTGAACAAATTGAGATCTCCAATCGTGAGGTCAAAGCCATTCTCCAAAAGGATGTGAATCCTAATTGGAAGGATTGGTCTTTCTGTTTAAATGATGCCTTTTGGGCTTATAAGACAACATATAAGTCCTCTTTTAGGCATGTCTTTGGTAAGGAATGTCATCTGCCTGTGGAATTGGAACACATTGCTTTTTGGACTATTAAGCATATGTCTATGGACATAGATGAAGCAGGCCTTCATAGGAAGCTTCAATTGAGTGAGTTAGAAAAACTTAGGAATGAGGACTATGTGGGTGCACGTTTGTACAAGGAAAGGACCAAGGCTTCCCATGATAAGCACATTCAACCCAGGATCTTCTAGGTGGGACAATAGGTACTGCTCTTTGACTATAAACTCAAACTCTTCTCTGGAAAACTTTGGTCTAGGTGGACAGGTCCTATGTGGTCACTCATGTCTACCCTCATGGGGCAAGGGACATTCAACACCCTAAACTTTAAGATCCATTCAATGTCAATGGCCACTGATTGAAGCACTTCTATCCATCCCTTCCAGTAGCCAAAATATGACCCTTACTTGGACAACAAGGAGCCCATCCATAGGGTGCCAGCACCATCGTGCCTAGACTTTAAATCAAGTACTCCTAGGACGCACCCTATCCCTGGTTTTTTTTTACTTTACCTTGCTTATGTTTCTTATGTTTTAATCCTTCTAACTTATGCATACATGCCTTGTTTTGTGTCAATCATCAAGGAATATGTGTCATTTAGGTTTGGGGGTGTGGACTTCACTCATATGTTGAAAACATTCAGGTTTGGGGGTACCAATCCAGGAAACTATCTTTACTTTTGTGCCAAACCTTTTGTTTTCTTGCTAGTACTTTGCACTACTTCGTTAATAGGAACTTGTAAACTTGTGAATCTTCTATGTTTGCCTATTTGTATGTTGGATCATTGAGTTACCATATTGCACTACACATTGCCGTATAGTTGTTAGGGCCGAAGGTAGTGGGTTACTTCTTACCTATAATCTAATCCATGACCCCTTGGGTTGCTTATCAACTTTAAGGGATAGTGTAATTCATGAAATTCCTCTCGTTCGTAATGCGTTTAATTGCTAAAATTGAGTAGACATCCTAAGGTAACACATGATGCCTAGGGTATGATTGTTAGGGTACTATAAGACTACAGGACCATTAACGCACTATAGGAATACTAGACTATAGGGGCACTATAGGACTACTGAACTATGAAGGTACTATAGGACTATTGGATTATAGGATACTATCAGACTAGACCTATTCTCATATTAAATCTCCATATCCGAAAATGATTTCAATGGCCTTGAACCCAGCTTCATCTTCCCAACCTCACACTTGCAAATCCTATTTACTAGCTCCGAATTTGGTTATTACTTTAATTTTTGGATTGCCCAACACATATTTAAAAAAATTCACCAAACACAAAACACCCAAAATGTCACGACCCATCCGAATCCCCCCGGGATTAACACGGGATATGTCATGATCCCGTCTGACAAGAAGTGTCAGACCAGGGATAATTCAAACATTTAGCCTGACCGGCTTCCAGAGCACACCAGGATCCGGTGGAGGAGTGTTGTCACGACCCGGTCCATCTAACACAATATTGTCCGCTTTGGGCCCAGCCCTCACGGTTTTGTTTTCGGGAGCTCATGTGCAACTTCCCAGTAGGTCACCCATTATGGGATTGCACCAGCCTCAACTCGCTTAACTTTGGGGTTCCAATCCCCCCCAAAGCCACTGAGCTCCCAAAAAGCCTTGTGTTATATAGATACGTGCCCACACAAATAAGGTACTTCACCTTTCCCTCCCCGAGCGACGTGGGATCGTTCACCGATCTTACCTTTCCAAGCTCACGGGTCTTGCTCACCGTTCTTGCTTCTCAAGCTCACGGGTCTTGCTCACCGTTCTTGCTTCCAAGACCGGGTCTTACAATCCACCCCCCTTGGGGCCCAGCATCCTCGCTGGCACACTTGCGGTCGGGGTCCAGCTCTGATACCATTCTGTCACGACCCAGTCCATCTAAGACAATATTGTCCGCTTTGGGCCCAGCCCTCACTGTTTTGTTTTCGGGAGCTCATGTGCAACTTCCCAGTAGGTCACCCATTATGGGATTGCACCAGCCTCAACTCGCTTAACTTTGGGGTTCCAATCCCCCCCAAAGCCACTGAGCTCCCAAAAGGCCCTGTGTTAGATAGATACGTGCCCACACATATAAGGTACTTCACCTTTCCCTCCCCGAGTGATGTGGGATCGTTCACCGATCTTACCTTTCCAAGCTCACGGGTCTTGCTCACCGTTCTTGCTTCTCAAGCTCACGGGTCTTGCTCACCGTTCTTGCTTCCAAGACCGGGTCTTACAAGTGTGATGTCTCGGTCTCTGCTACAGTCGCATCTGTAATCAACCTGAAGGGCATTAAAAACCAGAAAAGACTGTGAGTGGACAAAAATAAATGAGTTCATAAAATACATTTCATAAAAGACCTTTATGTCCTTCACTAAAATGCATGCATGCATACGAAAACCATTTATTGAATCATATGTTCAAACAACCATATTTAGGGTCTCAGCCCCAAGTTCCGTAAATTCAGGTCACACGGGCCCCTGCCCAAAACCATTTATACAAATCCATACATAGTAACCGTATGTATGAACTCAGCCAAATCCATTTATTATTCACAAAACACAATTTCGCAAATCCAAGAAATCATGTTTATCAATATCATATAACCAATCCTATCACGGTTTCTAAAGCTACGCGCGTGCTATCGCGGGTCTCAAATCCCAAGTCTCCCCAAGGTCCACACAGGTCAATCTCCGCAGATCAATGACCCTCCATTAGGGTTATAATCCATAATATCATTCCTGAGAGTAAGGTACCCAACGGGGGCGACTCCACTCAGTTAGTGCTCCGTGACTACTCCGGGGTACACCCAGGCTAACGACTCTCCCCAAAGGAGACAATCAATAAATATATAAGGATTGTATATGAAAAACCATTTTTGAAATCATTCTCAAAACCTTTCATAGGTTCATGCCCGAAATCACATATATAAACCGTAATTGGGCCTTAAGCCCGATTACTTAAACCAACTGGGCATCGAGCCCAATTCATAAATCATCTAGGCCTCATGCCCGATTCGTAAACTAACTGGGCCTCGAACCCGATTCGTAAAATAACTGAGCCCCGATAGTAAATCAACTGGGCCTCGAGCCCGATTAGTAAACCAACTGGGTCTCCAGCCCGATGCGTTATTAAATCAAATGGACTTCAAGTCCGAGAGTTCGTAAATCAAATGGGTCTCTTGCCCGATCCCATATTTTCAAATCCGAAATCAATTCACGAATCAATTGGGCCTCTAGCCCGATAACGCAACTAAATGGACTCCAAGTCCGGGGGTTTCCAAAACAAATGGGTCTCATGCCCGAGTTACCTTTTTCAAATCCAAAACCATTTCATTAAACCATTTCCGAAACCATAAGCACGTCTAATCAGTGAAAAATCGTAAATCTTGATTTACTTACAAATACGTAAATCACCTCAAAATACGTGAAATCATGTTAATCGCTAATATCCAAATCATCATCATAGAATCAGATATCTAAAACATATAAAACTTTTATGCATACAACACAGTTTAGAAATCAAGGTCCACTCATAGACCGTCCTAGCTGCTCTCTCGATATGCATGCAATAAGCCTCCCCGGGCTAGTCCGACCACTTCGGGTCACCCGGACATGTCCAAATCATACCCAAAGGTTACTACTAACCAATACAAGTCCATATTAAGAACCCTAAACTTTCCCGGAAAATTCAACGTGTCCCGTACATGTTTCTCGAGGTGAAAACCCACAATTTGAAAAATTTAACGATCTCCGATCGACCCGAAACCACCGCCATTGGATCCGGATTGTCGAAACATTTAAAATGGTCCTTCTACCACCTAAAAATATGCTCCCATGCGCCGGTCAAAGTTCTGGTCAAATTTTGACCAAAAGGTCAACGCTAACATCAGCAAAGTCAACGCTGACCTCATCATGAACAGTACGTCAACAGTCAAAACGTCAACGGGTCAAAGTTAATGATTCAACTCACCGGCGACCGAGTCAACTTGTTGGCGACTCGCTGAAAACTCCATTGATGTCCCAAATTCGACGTTCTACCTATGTAAATTCATCTACTTGAGCCAAGGATTCCAAATATCAACCCAGAAATTTCAGAAAGTACCTGGTCTGAAAGTTATGGTCGTTCAAAATTTCGACCAGAATTCCGATCATCATTCCGGTCACCTCCGACGTCCAAATCCGTCCCAAATTGCACCTACAAGCTTGTGAGAACTCAAGGAACATCATCCTTAGCTTAGAATCGATCAACACCACCAAAGTCTAAAAACCCAAAATTTGAATCCCACGGTTTACCTTTCGAAACTCCGGCCACCGTGCATGGCGGTCCTTGCCGTGGCCACCATTCGGTTCGCCTCAATGTCCTCTCCAACATTCATTCACGGGTCACAAGCAATGGATGATGATTGAGAGGGGTTGGTGTAGGATTGGGGTGCACTATCATGATGGAGGAAAAATGATAAAGATGAGTGCACGGGAGGGAGAGAGAAAGTGTGAGGGAAAATAATATAAAATAGTAAACTTAAAATAAATTAATACTTTAGTGCATTGGATCCACTTTTTGTGGAAAGCCACCAATGGGGTGAGTGACACTTGTCACTCATCCATGTGTCCCACATAATATCTACCAAATCAGATTTTAAATAATATTTTAATCGAATCCCGAGCCGTAAATCTCCGATTTCGCTCCCGTGACCATAACTTTTCCGTCTGACGTCCGATTTCGACGTGCCGCTTGACTATGGACTCGTGACGTCCCGACCTACCTTACGGTCATCGGTCCTCATACGTTTGACTCCTCTAGTCAAAAGTCAACATTTTACCCACGACTAGGGGCAAAACGGTCATTTTGCGTCTTCCGTCCGATTTCGCTCAACTAATCACCGACTACTCTCACTAATCCTTCTTTAGTTACTAATCTATTCCTGGAATTCTGGACGGGTCGTTACAACCTTGCCTCCTTAAATAATTTCGTCCTCTAAATTCCAACTTTCCCGATTCCACAACCACCTTGTGGAAAGCAAAATCGACCTCACATCAAATGTACACTTGTACACCGACTAACCAACACGATACTTGTCTGAAACCAGACAATCCACCAAAACTCACGTCGCATCGACTACACTCGACCACATCGAGTGACAGTAATCACACGTTCTGAGTTGATACCACCCAAAAATTCTACCATTTCGCTGTCACAATCAACTCGACGGTTCCTTTCTCAATCACCAATTTATCATGACGTCTTCTCCTACTGGGAGTCACCAAATTTCACTCATCGATCCACATTGATACATCCCGCCAAACTGTCACCACTTGACAATCGCCAGTCGAAAACTGACACTTTATATACTTGTGGTTACACTAACCACCAACTCACTCACCCTGAGTATATGTATACCAACAACTCATTCGACCCCCGTGTAAGTGGACCCATCAGAATCACCCTGATCTAGTGTACAATATCCAATGTCCAGTTCACGTCCTCAACTAATCCAATGGTATCGGGGCTAAGCCGACTACCAACACGTTCACCAACGTACCCCTGGTATATCCTATATACCGCCGCAGGCATCACAAGCCTGTCCAGTATCGACCCTCGCACAACGTACCCTGCACGTACTTCCATCCACCAACCAGCCTACTACATAGTTTGTAGTTAATCAAGCTTCAATTCTGGAGTCCATTAGTCCAATCTCATATAAGACAAACCATACACTCCCACTTCCGTGACCATTCCAAGTCTCTTGGTCACCCGACCAGCCTTAATACGTCTACTCCCTATCACGAATTCCAACACTTACCAATCCGACTCATGCCTACCAAGGCATACCCATTCATGCCAACTAGGCATCCAAACTCACCCACGAATATCAAGACACACCAAATCCGAACCTAACGGCTACCTGCTCAAAACGATTACCACATTACATTCGATTAACTTCATAGGGAAGCCAATCCCACCATTCACACATCTAAGGCTGACCAAATCTGACCCCGTTAGACACCTACTCATTCGATTAATATGCCATAAGGGATTTACCTTGAAAGGAAGTTCAGTCCCAACGTCCCCATACTCAAATATCCCAGTAAGTGCAATAAACTCTCCACTTACCCTGGTCAACAAGATCACGATCCAGACCCACCTAGGATCCACACATGCTCACTCAGCTAACAATCCAGCTGAAATCTGATCGTAGGGTCTTACACCCTCTTTGAATCCTTCGTCAGTCACATCACTCCTCAACCATTTCCCACATCTAAACAGATCAGTCAACGACGAGACACGTCGAGACTAAGGGTTCTTTCCAATTACCTCGTATCGATCCTTGTCACTCCACCTAGGAAAATCAAGGATAATCCTAGAAGATGACATCAAAATTTATCATACATGAATGCAAACAAAACTCACTGCACACACCACACCAGGTAACCCAACATCGTCTGCCACTAAGCAGAAAATGAGAAATCTCATTCACCTAACTTTAAAATACCCAACTCCTCTTGATGACCCAAAACAAGTCACGGGTCCACCCACCAATACACGATCAATGTACTGGTGACAACAACCATCATCTGCCATGGTAGAACATGAGAAATCACCCCCGGTGACGAGTACCCATTACCAATACGGAGTCAAGAACTCCCCTTGTCGCCTCAAGTGCAACCTCTTTCAATTTCGAAGTTCCAACCATGTCAGAAACAACACACTCGGACATCAACCATGTGTCTGTAACCAGTCTAACCCACTACCAAGTTCGCCTATCGATTTATACCGTTTATGTACATCCAAAAGGATGTGGACCATTATTACTCGATCCTCACGTCTCAACTACTGCTAGATTCAGTCTGGTCCAACCCTATCCATGATCCACTCCCGGACCATAGATACCAAACATGTACCCATCTCGACGGAGTCACATCCCGACTCGTGACTCATCGTCCTCATAATCACCGGCACCGGCACCAGCACTAGCACACAGTGTGCAATTCATCCAACCATGGATCATTGCTCATACCAAGCAACGACCTCGTACCTCTGCTTAAATCGGAGAAACTCTGCCTCCCTCGTACCCAACAACTCTAGGTACAGTTAACCTGACAACTCATTCGAGAAAAGGAAACGTTCCTTGAACGTCCCCCGATTCACAACAACCACATCTCGTGCAGACCCAACCACCAGACATCGCTATCGAGACTACGCATCCAACGGAATCAATCGCCTGTACTAACTACTCCATATTCCCACTCCGAGATTCCATCGACAAGTACCAACCCTAGTAACCTGTCCAACCAATCTCTAACCAATCTTAACTCGACTCAACCAATGTCCTCTACCAGGTCGTCCATGACCTTAGTTGCACCAATTATCCATCACAACTAATGTAGTCTGACAACCAACTAGGTCTAACCGATTAATACAACCTCGACTACGGAATGCAGCCCCATCACCAAAGCTGACATGACATAACCGAACAACGGTCTCAACTCCGAAAAGTCGTCAAAGTCAAACCACTCGCCGACTCACATTTCTGAACCATACATCAAACACTAGGGTTTCTTACAAGGTTATCAACCATCTCCGTTGTACTCACATTCTCTAGCCCATCAATCGCCATTAGGGTTCACAATCACACCCTAGGGTTCCTAACAGGACCCACCCCAATTATCACCTCGATAATCGGGAAGAATCCTGCTCCCGTCTGACAACCGAACACAAATGACCAAAATAACCATAATAATTACATCACGTACATTGTCAGACCAGGGAGAACGTACGATACAACATGCTATACAACAAGTCAACAGTATCACAGAGCATAGTTAACAGTACAAGATAAGGATAAAACCCTACTCTGTGAGCTAACTACACACGCAACGGGAAAACTTTATGCCTCTGCCTCTACCTCGGCGTTAGCCCCAAAACTCGCACCACGACCTGGAGGGTATTAACACATAAAAGTGTGAGTGGACTAAAACTAATAGTTATAGAAAACAGTTTTAATGAAAACCAGGGCCACCCTCCGTTTTTCAAAACACGCATGCATAACTACGTAGCTAAAAACATATATATAAACCATGTGGAAACCGTTATAGAAAACAATTATAAAATCATATAAAGCTGAATGTAACATCAATAAATCGAACCTAATGGATCTATCCGAGTCTTTAAACTCAAGTAACGTATATTAGGCCTTCCCGGGATATCAACGAGTCTTTAAACTAAAAACACAATCAATAGGCCTCGGGGGATATCACAGTAACCGAGTCTTTAAACTCAACATATCTCAATCAAGGGCCCTCCCCCGTCATCAATCAACCAGGTCTTTAAATCCGAAATCAGATCCAGCAATAGTACTGGGTCTTTAAACCCAAAACCATGTGTAATTCATAGCAAATTTAGAATCCATCGTAATCCAATTTCCAAAATCAAATCCGAAATCATATTTAATAGAAATGGGACTCATGTTCGAATTTCGCGTTCAAATCCCAAATCATACTCACAAATCATGATCAAAATATTATCAAAACATGATACACAGAAATAATATAAAATCATCCATCAAACCATCATCAAAGTATAGGAGAAACCATAGTCTCGAAATACGTAAAATGTGATAAATCACATCGAAAAGCGTGCAATCATGTAAAGTAGCAATATCATAATCATAAGCATAAAATCATATATGGAAACATGAAACTAGTAAGTAAAAACAGTTATGCATGCTCAGTTAGAAAACAAAAGTCCACTCACTAAGTCTGAACGCGTCAATCGTGTCCTACACGCTCCCCGGACTCCTCAGGAATGTTCTGGCATGTCAAAGATCATAATTTCAGGTCACAAATACTTTCATTAAGCTTACATTAATTTACCCAATTTTTCGGGATTTTTCAACGTAAATAAATTAAAACTTTAAACCTTCAGACACTCAAAACTATCTCGAAACAGTGTCTGATCGACTCGAAACTTGTCTCAAAATGTTCGTTACATTGAAAGGATAAAATCATATGTTGACCTTGGCCGGAGATACTACCTCACGCGCCCTCAAGCGCCTCCCAAAGGGGCTGAGCGTGAAAGTCACGCGCCCTGTACAGTGCTGCTACAGTATCTCCTACTTCACCCGTTTCTCTACTAAACGGGTTATGAACCTGCGACATGACCCGGTTCGTTTCCTTTCAATTCAACCTTAATTCTTTCAATTCTTCCACTGAATTCCATCTATTCTATCTCAATTTTGGTTCCCCGTCATTAATTACACAAATCAAACCCTTAATCCATCATTTCCCCAATGAATGTTCAAACGGTTTTCAACTTCTAATGTAAGACCCGTGTCTTGTTGGGAACGGTGAATAATATCACATTCCTGAGAGGGGGAATGGTTTGGGAGAGGATAATGATGTTCCTTAAAGGTGTAGGCACACACCTATCTAGCACTAGGCCTTTTGCGAGTTCAAGTGGCTTTGGGGGGGATTGGAACCCCAAAGTTAAGCGAGTTGAGGATGGTGCCATTCCATGATGGGTGACCTCCTGGGAAGTTGCACGATAAGCTCCCGAAAACAAAACCGTGATGGCGAGACCCAAAGCGGACAATATGGTGCTAGATGAGTTGGGCCCTGACCGAGTAGGGTCGGGCCCTGACAATTTGGTATCATAGCCAGACCCCAACTGGGAAGTGTGTCAGCGAGGACATTGTGCCCTAAGGGGGGTGGATTGTAAGACCCGTGTCTTGTTGGGAACAGTGAACAATCCCACATTCCTGAGAGGGGGAATGGTCTAGGAGAGGATTGTGGTGTTCCTTAAAGGTGTAGTAGCACTAGGCCTTTTGGGAGCTCAAGTGGCTTTGGGGGGGATTGGAACCCCAAAGTTAAGCGAGTTGAGGCTGGTGCAATTCCATGATGGGTGACCTCCTGGGAAATTGCACCATGAGCTCCCGAAAACAAAACTGTGAAGGCGAGACCCAAAGCGGACAATATGGTTCTAGATGAGTCAGGCCCTGACCGAGCAGGGTCGGGCCCTGACATCTAATCTCACTCCATTCGTCTTAGTTTTCTAATTAATTGATACAGAAGCATCGTGAGGTTGTAATGAACATTCTGACATAATCAATTACACAATTTCTTACCTCTAAGTACTCGTACTCAACCTCAATTTTTCAAGAAATTAGAACTCCAGTTCTCGGTCGACACACGGTCAAGCTCCTTAGATTTTTGTGTGGTTGGAGTCGAAATAAGCTCAGAAAGTTGTTTTTAATCTCAATTTGGATCCTCTCAGCTCACAAATTGAAATTTGAATTTTCACTCAAATTTCCTAATTTTCATGATTTTGGGTCTCTTTCTCTCTCTGTTCTTGGTTCTTCTTCCTATTTCAGTTTCTCAAGTCTCTCCTGTGTCTCTGTTTTTCCCAGTCCCTCACAGTGGTTTGATTTACTTAATTCAATCAGAGATTTTACAATTGCAAACGGTGCTCTGTTTCAAACATCCAGACCTGTGCACACACTTATCCACGGCCAAGCCACTATCCTGCTTTTCCTAGTGACATGTGTCACTCAAACAATTAAACAGCTAAAGTTAAACATCTCACTTTAGCTGATTAAGCTTCCCCCATCCAATTTACCATTTTACCCTTCCTTCACACAATTACCAAAATGCCCTTCATCATTCTAGAGTCATAACTTATTCATCCGAAGTCCGATTTCAGCGTGCCGCCTGTCTACGGACTCATGGAATCGAGACCTACCTAATGGTCCTTGAATTACGTGAAAAACACATGTCATGTAAAAATTCAACTTTAATCACACTATTTACAAGGGTAAAAATGTCATTTTACATATTATTTTATAAATATACATTATTTTGGTTTCCAGGGCGTTACAGTTCCTCTGAACCCAGCTACTCCTCGGCAGTATAATCCAAAATCTGACCGACCCCGCGGTCTTGACATCGTAAGGACGTCAATCTAATCCTACCTTCAGCTCAACTAAGGTTCCATCAATTAATTTGGGTTCGGGAAACCCGACTGCTCCCAACAGCATAACTCCCAACATAGCATAACTTGACCATCCAATGGTCACACATCCACGCTATCGTCATAACTGATCCTACAACATCGTGGAGGACGATCCCGACATAATGCCACACGGTCAAAACTATAAAGTACTGTTACGTTTATCCCTCAGTATGGTCCACACTGCCAGACCACGAAAAAACTATGGCATCCTCAGGCATCAACTGCCGAACCAAAACGATCCACGATTGATTCCTACTAACTATCATACCGGCATCCTAACAATCAGGCTGATAACAAACTACAGTCCATAGAGACATCACACCCTCAACCTGCGCACACCACAAGAGCAAACCTGCTTTGATACCACTTGTCACGACTCATCCCAATCTCCTCGGGATTAACACGGGATGTGTCATGATCCCATCTGAAACGAAGTGTCAGACCAGGGATAATTCAAACCTTTAGCCCAACCGGCTTCCAGAGCACGCTAGGATCCGGTGGAAAAGTGTGATGTCTCGGTCTCCGCTATAGTCTGCATCCGTGATCAACTTGAACGGCATTAAAAACCAGAAAAGACTATGAGTGGACGAAAATAAATGAGTTCAAAATACATTTCATAAAAGACCTTTATGCCCTTCACTAAAAAGCATGCATGCATACGAAAACCATTTATCGAATCATATGTTCAAATAACCATATTTAGGGTCTCAGCCCCATGTTCTGTAAATTCAGGTCACATGGGCCCCTGCCTAAAACCATTTATACAAATCCTTACATAGTAACCATATGTGGGAACTCATCCCAAATCCATTTATTATTCACAAAACACAATTTCACAAATCCAAGAAATCATGTTTATCAATATCTTATAACCAATCCTGTTACGGTTTCTAAAGCTACGCGCGTGCTAGTTGAGGTCTCAAATCCCAAGTCTCCCTAAGGTCCACCCAGGTCAATGTCTGCAGATCAATGACTCTCCCTTGGGGTTATAATCCATAATAGCCTTCCTGCGAGTAAGGTACCCAACGGGGGCGACTCCACTCAATTCGTGCTCCGTGACTACTCCAGGGTCCACTCAGGCCAGCGACCCTCCCCGGAGGAGACAATCCGTACATATATAAGGATGGCATATGAAAAACCATTTTTGAAATCATTCTCAAAACCTTTCAAAGGTTTATGCCCGGTCCCCATAAACCGTCATGAACTAGAAATCCATCCTTTCCAAATCCAAATCCGTTTAGGGTCTCCGAACCCGAAATCACATATATAAACCGTAACTGACCTTCAAGCCCGATTTCGTAAACCAACTGGGCCTCGAGCCCGATTCGTAAATCAACTGGGCCTCGTGTTCGATTCGTAAACTAACTGGACCTCGTGCCCGATTTGTAATGTAATTGGGCCTCATGCCCGATTCGTAAAGTAACTCGGCCTCGTGAACAATTCTTGAACTAAATGGCCCCCGAACCCTATTCGTAAACTTACTGGGCCCCGAACCCGATTTTTAAATCAACTGGGCCTTAAGCCCGATTCGTAAACCAACTGGGCCTCCGACCCGATGCCTTATTAAATCAAATGGACTTCAAGTCCGAGAGTTTGTAAATCAAATGGTTCTTGTGCCCGATCCCATATTTTTAAATCCGAAATCAATTCATGAACCAATTGGGCCTCTCGCTCGATAATGCAACTAAATGGACTCCAAGTTCGGGGGTTTCCAAAACAAATGGGTCTCGTGCCCGAGTTACCTTTTTCAAATCCAAAACCATTTCATTAAACCATTTTTTAAACCATAAGCACGTATAATCAGTGCAAAACCGTAAACCTCGATTTACGTGCAAATATGTAAATCACCTCGAAATACTTGAAATCATGTAAATCACTAATATCCAAATAATCATCATAGAATCACATATGTAAAACATATAAAATATTTATCCATGCATCACAGTTTAGAAATCAAGGTCCACTCACAGACTGTCCTAACTTCCGTCTCGATATGCGTGCCATAAGCCTCCCTGGGCTAATCCGACCTCTTCGGGTCATTCTGACCTATCGAAATCATACCCAAAAGTTACTACTAACCTATACAAGTCCATATTAAGAACCCTAAAACTTTCCCAGAAAAGTCAACTTTTCCCGTACACGTTTCCCGAGATGAAAAATCTCAATTTGACCAACTTAACGATCTTCGATCGACCCGAAACCACCGACATTGAATTTGGATCGTTGAAACATTTAAAATGGTCCTGGTCCAACTTAAAAATACGCTCCCACACCCCCCACGCATGGGTCAAAGTTCTGGTCAAACGTTATCCAAAAAGTCAATGCTGACGTCATCATGAACAGTAAGTCACGGTCAAAAAGTCAACGGGTCAAAGTCAATGAGTCAAGTCACCGGTCAACGAGTCAACTCACTGGCGACCGAGTCAACTCGACGGCGACTTGCGGAATTTCTAGCCTGAAAACTCCATTGATGCCCCAAACTTCAAACTTTGATATCTCACTCGTTTCTCAACCAAATTCGACGTTCTACCTATGTAAATTCATCTACTTGAGCCAAGGATTCCAACTATCAATCTAGAAATATCATAAAGTACCTGGTCTGA
Source organism: Prinsepia uniflora (assembly GCA_032719365.1). Classification (NCBI taxonomy): domain Eukaryota; kingdom Viridiplantae; phylum Streptophyta; class Magnoliopsida; order Rosales; family Rosaceae; genus Prinsepia; species Prinsepia uniflora. Next base: position 52,450,477 of record CM064872.1, on the reverse strand, counting down.
AAGTTATGACCGTTCAAAATTTCGGCTAGTATTCGGATCGTCATTACGGCCACCTCCGACGTCCAAATCCGTCCCAAATTGCACCTACAAGCTCGTGAGAGCTCAAGGAACATCATTGTAAGTTTAGAATCGATCAACACCATCAAAATCCAAAAAACCAAAATATGAATCCCACGGTTTACCTTTCCAAACTCTGGCCACTGTGCACGGCGGTCCTTGCTGTGGCCACCATTCGGTTCGTCTCAATGTCCTCTCCAACTTTCATTCACGGGTCACATGCAATAAATGATGATTGAGAGGAGTTGGTGTAGGATTGGGGTGCACGGTCATGTTGGAGGAAAAATGATGAAGATGAGTGCACGGGAGGGGGAGAGAGAAAATGTGAGGGAAAATAATATAAAATAGTAAACTTAACATAAATTAATACTTTAGTGCATTGGATCCACTTTTTTGGGGAAAGCCACCAATGGGATGAGTGACACTTGTCACTCATCCATGGGTCCCACATAAATATCTGCCCAATCAGATTTTAAATAATATTTTAATCGAATCCCGAGCCATAAATCTCCGATTTTGCTCCGGTGACCATAACCTTTCCGTCCGACGTCCAATTTCGACGTGCCACCTGTCTACGGACTCGTGACGTCCCGACCTACGTCACGGTCATCAGTCCTCGTACATTTGACTTCCCAAGTCAAAAGTCAACATTTTGCCACGAATAGGGACAAAAAGGTAATTTTGCGTCGTCCGTCCGATTTCGCTCAACTAATCACCGATTACTCTCACTAATCTTTCTTTAGTTACTAATATATTCCTGGAATTCGGGACGGGTCGTTACAAAAAATAATAATTAAGATACAAATTAGAGGTATAGAAAGATGAGGGATGAACTGACTAGTTTAATCGTGGTTGTGGCTGATGATGAGCGAGAGTGACGAGAAAATGAGAGCGATAATATGATGTGGGCATGAAAGATTGCAAGCAGGGGCAGAAGTTCGAATATGGGTAAGAGCAAAATGAAGATTAGAGGCATGAAAGTTGATAAAATGAAGTCTTGGTTCTCTTTTGGGAGGGAAAAAAACCAGACATAGTGGGATGGTTATCCGTTCTCTTCTTGGAAGCTTACTACGAGACTTATATAGTGTGTAGATTTGTAAAACTATTTTAGGGGCCCATATTTTTGAATACTGCCAAACAACCTATTTTCATCAATTTCCCAATTATCATTATATGATGGCAAAAAATTGATGATTTAGAGATTTTGGATAATCCCTCACACATTTTACTAATGAAGATTAGAGGCATGAAAGTTGATAAAATGAAGTCTTGGTTGTCTCTTGGGAGGAAAAAAAAGACCAAACATAGTGGGATGGTTCTTCATGCTCTTCTTGGAAGCTTACTACGAGGCTTATATAGTGTGTAGATTTGTAAAAGTATTTTAGGGGCGCTTTATTTTTCAATACTGCCAAACAACCTATTTTCATCAATTTCCCAATTATCTTTATATCATGGCAAAAAATTGATGATTTGGAGATTTTAGATAATCCCTTGCACATTTAACTGCAGTTCAAGTGTTTTTATCATTTTATGAAATGGAAAATTTGACAGGAGAAATGACTTAGAGATTTTGGATGATTCCTCACTCATATGGTTGTAGTTCAAGCGTTCATATTCTTTATTTGCTTAAGTTGACCTACCCAAGATCACTTTGATGATTTGTTGTTGTATGTTTGAGTTGGATGTGAGTTTTTGTATCACTTAGTTCCATCAAATTTCAAATGTTGGTGCGAGCTTTGGTAGGTGTGTATCTTTTGCAAGTGTCAATTTTTTAGGTACAATGAAATGTAATAGCACCACAAATAATGGCAAAACAATTGTATTGTTCCTCTTGCATAAGGCATGCTGTATTCTTTCTAATTTAATTGGTCTACCGATTTTTGGCTGAATTTTTATCCTTTATTATTTGATTTGTTGGGTATCCTTTTATTCCAATTTTGTTGTAAACTCGAATTGAGGTATGAATTTGAAATCATGATGGCTCTTTTGAAATTTTTTCTTTTGTTGGTACTCAAGTAATCATGGTAATTAAGCTTGTGTTAAAGCCAAAAACTTGGTATTCCTAGGATTTGAATTTGGACTGAAAGGTTTTTGTTTGTGGTATTTCGAACCTATGTAATCAAAATTTGTCCCTTTGATTTAGAGAATTTCCCATGCTATGTTAATGAGTCTATTTGTGCAGTTCCGAGCCATGGTGCTTGCTAGCAGGTGGAGTTTGAAGTTGAAACTTTTGATGTTTCATTCAGCTTTATTTGGGGTGTTTGGTTTTGTACAGTGATGTTGGAAAATTTCAGGGTGTGGTTTGATTGAGTCACATTGTCTTAACCAAGACTTATTTGGATTGCATATTTTGAGTTAAAAGAATTTTGAAGCAGAGTTCTACTTTGTTAGATTTCATATAGCTCAAGTCATTGTTGATTGTTGCTTTAGCTTGACTCGTGAAGTGATATGAAAATTTCACTAAGGTGGAAATTGTTGGCTTGCCGTAAGTGAATTTGGAATAAGATAAATGATTTCCTTGCTTAGCAGAGAGGTAAAAACAAAAATGAAAATAAAGTTAGAAAGCAAAACAAAAAAGTGAAGTCAAACTCAATACTGGACTCCAAATTATAAATGATTTCTTTGATTTTGAACAAGTTGGCTATATCAAAAGAATTGAGAAAATTTTGACCACTCTCTCAACTTATTCATAGCTCAAATTTTCCATCCCTATTCTGTAACTTTGAATGTGGAAAGAAGATGGTAAAAAAAAAATGAAGAAAGAATCTCACAGCTGAGAGGAGTTGAAGGCCTTATATCAAATCCTGACGCTGAAGAAGTGTTTCAAACTTCCCACATGAAGCACATGCCTTCCCAAGGCAACTTTTCTGTTTCCAAATTCATCAACAACACTTAAATGCTTGCAAACATCCACATTGAATTTAACCAATGCTTCTTTTTGAGCACTCAAAAACACCTTCTCAAACCCCAGCAAGTGCTTTTGAGGGGAGTTGTGCACTGATGGCGGACTCGAGAAGAGTAGAACTGTGTGGCTTCCACTCATGCTCCCCATGTTCTTCACCCCCAAATGAACATCAATAGCTAAATTCACACATCTATCTTCCACAACATCAAGTGATTTGCAACTCGATGAGTGACACGCATGGCCCTCCTCTAATGGGATTAACACTAGCTTAGGTGCACGAACGAGTTTGTGATTGAAGGAAGAGTAGCCTAGCCCATCTCCAAACGAATAAACAGTTTCACCTGTGTAGAATCTATATGTACGGCCCGGGTAACCAGTTGAAAGATCTGGTCTCATGTTCATGTTTGTCATTGAAACTTTGTCTACATAAGATTGTGGATACCATGTCATAGGCAGTTTCCCGCTTGGATTGAAATGACCAAAGATCACATCAGCTATGGCCGCTCCACCAGCTTCGCCAGGGTAACCAACCCAAAGGATGCTTGTAACTTTCGGATCATTTTTTGCAAATGAAATGTCAAACCCTCCTCCTGACATTATTACAAGGATTACAGGTCCTTTGGATGCCTTTGTAACTTCTGTTACTAGAAGTGTTTGTTGGCCCGGGAGAAAAAGGTCGATTCTATCGCGACTTTCTGTCTCAATGGATTGATCTGCACCCATTATTAGCACAGTTGCATCAGCTAGGGCTGCTGCTTTCTTAGCATCATCCACCTGGGCAGTGCCACATGCTACATTGATGCAACCTGGGACATATGTGGTTGCAACATAGGCACTTAGGCCTTGCAAAGGAGTTGTATACTTGCATGGAGTGCCTGAAAAATTCCCAACAAAATTGTGTCACAAATGGAAGTAACTGAAAAGAAATGTTGCAAAGGAGATGCTTTAGGTACCTTCATAATTTGCGATCATTGTTTTTGTGACATTGGCATTGGGGCCAATGACTGCCAAAGACTTTATGGCAATAGGAGATAGGGGCAGTGATCCTGGAGTATTTTTGAGCAACACTATCCCTTGCCGAGCCGCTTCACGGGCTAGTTCCTGGTTCTGTGGAGTGCATACATCTTTGGGGCCAAGTTTTCCGTAGGGTTTGGTGCTTGGATCACCATCAAAGAAGCCGAGACGTATCAATGTGGCAAAATTGTTTGAGATGGCCCTGTCAATGGCTGACTCATTTACAAGTCCTGCATTCACTGCACCTTGTGTGTATTTTCCAAGGAAAGATCCACAGTTGAGATCCAAACCTGCCAATATAGCCTTGGCTGCAGCTTCCTCTGGTGTTTTAGTATAGTGTTGGCTATTGTAGTACACATCTAATGAGTCACAGTCAGTAACTATGTATCTGCACCAATATCAATCAATCATTCATTCATATAGGCAGGCAAATAGCGACAGAATCACTTGGCCTATGTTTTATTCATCTGATTAGATTGAATTTGATAACTCGTCAAATTTAAAGTAACTTAAATGTATAAGTAAATGTGTTTCTTTTTAAGACGATTAGATGGAATTAAAGAAAACTTACTTTCTAATCCTACTATTTTGAGGGGAATGACTTTGATAAGTTTTCTTATATGTCTACCCCTACAACTCCCTTCCAATGAAAACACTCTAATTTTTGATTCAAAATAAATTGAATTTGACAAGTTATCCAATACGAACCACCAAACTTGGCCTAAGGACTCGTTTGATGAGTGCCATTGAATTGGATTGGATAAATATCAAATTTAATATATTTTCAATGTGAAAATAAAATGTATTTTCGTTGTAGAAGGATTAGAAAATAGGAGACATGAAAAATAAACTTACCAACGCAATCGCCTCAAAATATTAGGATTAGAAAAAGTAAGTTTCATCTCATCCCAACTAATCCTCCTACAATGCATAATCTATATTTACATTTCAAATACGTGAATTTGGACGCAAGCTGGTTATCCCATTGAATCAGAGCTCACCGACTAAATAGACCCTTAATTAGGAGTCATGAGTATAGAAAAAATACCCATTTAATTTCCACTGGCCTCTGATGACACCGGCAAGAAGGTCTGGGTCTGCACAGGTTGGTATCCCATTAACCTGGTTGTACGAACACATGACACTAGCAACATTCCCATCAACCACACAGCTTTTGAAAGGTGGTTGAAACGTGTCATCCATGTCTTGTTTAGTTACCACTGCATTGAAGTGGTATCTGTCAACCCCTTTCCAGTTGTCCACATCGTAAGCTGTATAATGCTTGCAACAAGCAGCAACCTTGAGCTTGTTCTTGTCACCATCATCAGTTTGCTGAAGGCCCTGGACATATCCGACAGCGAATTTACTGGCGAGCAAAGGGTCCTCGCCGGGCGTCTCCTGCCCTCTCCTGTTGAGTTAATGCCTCCTTAGTGGATTATTAATGCATTGAATTTGATTATGTATTGGGAATAAATACATGGTGTTGTTCATTCAACCTTGTAGGAAAAGATTGATGTGGAAGCTTCATGAAGAAGAGCATTAATTGAAGAAGGTGCATGAATGGACTTCAATGAAGGATGTTGAAATGTGAGGAAATTGTCCCACATTGGAAAAGCACAAATACAACTTGTGCCTTGAGCACTATATAAGGTGGAGAGCTTGGCCACATTTCAACATCAAGGAGAACACTTCACAAGTGAGTGAGTGCTTCAAGAGTGTGTATAGCTTTTGGGCTAGAGTGATCTTCTTGAGCACTTCAAGAGTGTGTATAGCTCTTGGAGTAGAGTGATCTTCTCGGTTAAGAGAGGTGAAAGAGTGTGTATAGCTCTTTGGGGTAGAGTGATTTTCTTGGGTTGAGAGAGGGTGTACAAGGGGTATCCTATTGGATACAAGGGCTCGAGTTGGGAATAAACTTGAGTAGTGTAATCTTGTATTTTGTATTCTCTCATAGTGAAGGAGAAAACTCTCCGAGGACGTAGGCAAGTTAATTGGCCGAACCTCGTTAAATCTTTTGTGTTCTTGGTTTCTTTATTTTCTTTTTTCATCTTTATTGTTAGCACTTGCGTGGTGGAGGATTAATTTCCTAACAAGTGGTATCAGAGCTTCGGTTTATCGATCGTGAGCGGTTTGCCATGGCAAGTTCTAGCGGTTCACATTTCAAGGTGGAGCAGTTTGATGGAAAAAGAAATTTCACTCTATGGCAAAGGAGGGTGAAGGACATCCTAGTTCAACAAGGCCTTGCAAGACCGTTGAAGGGGAAGGATGCGAAGCCAGAGAAGATGTCAGATGAAGATTGGGACGAGTTGGAGTCCAGGTGTGTCAGCACTATTAGGCTTTATATTGCTGACAATATTATAAATAATGTTAATGATGTAGATTCTGCACCTGAGCTTTGGGAGAAAATGGAGAAGCTTTATCTTGGGAAAGGCTTGCAAACGAAGCTGAATTTAAAGCGGGATCTCTACAAGCTCAAGATGGGAGAAGGTGCGAATCTCATGGAGCACATGAATGTGTTCAAGGGATTGATAAATCAACTATCAAGAGTTGAGGTTAAAATTGAGGAAGAAGATCAAGCCCTTTTACTTCTTACCTCGCTTCCCGATTCATATGAGAATATTGTTACTACAATTGTGTATGGTAAGGATACACTGAAGATGGAGGATGTAGAATCGACTCTCTTATCACATGAAAAGAGAAGAAAAGCCGATGATTCTCAAGGTTCTGTCTTCATTGCTCGTGAACAGAATCGTAAGGGAAGGTCAACTGCGAGGGGATTTAGTGAGCATAGCAGGTCTAAATCCAGAGGCAGAGGAAAGGGCAAGCAATGCTACAAGTGCAAGGAGTGGGGACACATAAAGCCGGATTGTCCATTGATGAAAGAGAAGGACGATAAGGGCTCAGATTGCTCCTTGGCTGGTGTAGCGGAGATGTCTAGAGATTTTGGAGAACTTCTCACAGTCTCCAAAGGTAATTACATTTTTTCTCAAGATTATTGGATATTAGATAGTGGTTGTTCTCATCACCTTTGCTCTAGGAGAGAATATTTTGATACGTTCCAGGAAGTCCAAGGATTTGTGACTTGGGGTGATGGCACAAGACGTCGTGTCATGGGTACGGGAACGGTGAAGATCAAAATGTTCGATGGAGCAGTTCGAACATTGGGTGATGTGGTGTATGTCCCAAAGTTCCGGAGAAATCTAATATCCTTGAGCCAACTAGACTCCAAGGGCTGCAAGGTTTCGTCAGCAGGGGGAGTTATGAAAGTGTCACGTGGCTGCATGGTCCTAATGAAGGGAGAAAAATGTAAAAGTATGTTCCGTCTGATAGGAAAAACTCAGACCTCGAAGGTTGTTGGGAAACAGGGTGCACAGGAGAACAGGTACCTGAAGCGGGTCTCGTTTGCGGGCACAGCAGAGACGCTATCTACATGTTTCCAAGTTTCAGACGATGGTGAGAAGGATAATCCTGCTAAGGAAGAGGCAAAGTCGAGGTCCCTCTTCGGAGCCAACTGGTAATTGTTGACTCGGAGCAGCTGCACATAGCATTGGCCATTTTGAATCAGGGGGAGCTAGGATCGTATGCAACTGATTCGGGGTATGTGTAGTTGGTAC